>JAZDUH010000327.1:31687500-32912500 GCA_036419115.1 Scarus forsteni | reverse complement strand
GACACAGAAGTTTACACTTGAAGCAAATTTACGATTGGCTAAGTGCTGTCTTGACAATGGATGCTGATGTTGTTACTTTTCTAACATAAAAGAGTACCTAAACATCAGATTCATTCAGTAATATAAAAGTTACTTCTAAAACGTGCTCTAGCAAGCACTGATCTGACAATTACAAGTGATGATTGCTATTGATTTAAAAATTATAACAAACCATGTCTTTTTCTTTATACGAGCTGTTTCTGTTGTAAATATGTCCTGTTTGTCTACAGATGAAGATGAATTAATAAGAAAAAGTAAACAAACCATTCTGCTCCTTGGAGGTCTGAAGCGTCAAATCCTGGTTTTCAGCCTTTATCTCCACTTTCTCCTTTGTTTGTTGGTCCTGACTGTCATGTCCCACTAATCCCAGCTCTGTACGGTCCGGTGCTTCCTGTCCGTCTTGTTGCACAGTTATATTCCCCTCCACGTCAGTCGCTCTAATTTCAGCAGCATCAGAAGACCTTGAGTTCAAGCTCTCATGTCCACAGCCTACATTCTCCTCCCATGTTTGTAATGTCTGTAAAGGTGCACCTCCAGTCGGTTCTGTCCTTCTGTCCTCCGTCACACTGACCTCAGGTGGATCAGAGTGCGAAACTTCAAAATCAAGTTCATGAGTGTCCCTGCTTCGGCCATCCGTCTGACCAGGCAGCGTCATGGCGTCCTGCTTAGCTTCCTCTCTTGTGGTCGTCTCAGAGGCAGCCTGAGCGTCTGCCCTTCCTGTCTGACCCCTCTCCTCAATGATCAGGTCTGTCTCTGGTCCTCTCTGGGACTCGCTGAGACCTGAAGACTCGATACTGGAGCTGGAGCTCAGTTTTTCCTCTGCTCCTCCTCTTCTCCCTTTCTTCTTCCTCCTCTTTCTCTTGCTCTTTGCGTCCTTCTCCTCCTCGGCTGTTTCAGAGATCTTTCTGTCCCGGCCCGTCTCGCTCTCTCTCCCACACTTGGGTCCTGTTTCCTCCTCTCTCTGCGATGCGTGTACTTCCTGTCTTTGTGCAGCGGGGTCATGTGACGGAGCTGGCGGAGATCCAGCAGCATGTGGCCGGGGCTGCTGAGGGCCTGGACTCTGCTCCAACAGCTGTTCAGGGCTCCCAGCTTTGTTCTGCTCCAGCTGTTCATCTTCTTTCTGCTCCGGCAACTCGGCGTCATACCATACGGACTGAGATTCGATGTCTTTCTCCCTCCGGTCCGTCCCGCTCACCTGCTGTATATCTTCACTCTCATACCACACCGTCTTTGCTTCTCCTTCTTCATTACTCAGTGCTGATCCCATTCTGCTGCCAATCCAGCCTCCATCTCTCCGCAAGGGCCTGCGAGGCTTCCTCTCCGAGTTGGGGGACTTGGGGCTGGGACTCATCGCATTCGGAGAACTCAGCCCCTCTGGATCTGATTGGCTCTCCTGGGGATCCTGGGATTGTTCTTGACCCATGGTTTCTACAGAGGACAGGACAAGAGTTATGGTTTCTACATATTAGGATGAAACAAATCTCAAGATAATATTCATCCATTTGGGGGAGGTTTTCTTTGTGTATTTGCTTGGCTAAGGATCCTTATTACCTCTGCTAAGGGGGTCACGTTTTTTGCTGAAGTTTGTTTCAGTCCGTCTGCATGGGAATAAAAGAACTCAAAATTTCTCAATGGATTTTGACAACGTTTTGAGAGAACGTTGGCCATTTATCTTAAACAGAAGCTCGATCTGTCTGATTCAATATCAGTAATCAAAACAAATCCATCTTGCCAAGCTCCAATCTACAGTGATTGTGAGGAGCCTAAAGCAGCACAGCCCAATCAGAGTCCCTTAGAGCAGGAAGAGATGGGGCTACGAGCCATCTTGAGTATTTTCTTTAACTGCATTGCATGTGTTTGGTCTTTTTTGTATGTATGGCTGTTTGCTGTTTGAGGAAACTTGTGCTGCTGCCTCTCTTGGCCAAGACACTATTCAAGAAGAGATTTTAAATTTCAACATGTCATTTTCCTGGCTAGATGAAATAAAATAAAATACAACTTTGGTACCATGTAGTGCTTCTTAACATCAGTACTTTTCGCTCTAAAGGCAGTTTATAAGGATGGAGAGCGTCCTGACAAATGTTTCTTATTTTTGTGTTAATAATAGACAATTGAGTTTTTATATAATTAAAAGACTGCAAAACAAAAAAGGCCAGAAGTCTTATTTAATCAGTTGAACTGTAACACCACCGTAATTGCACAGAGTGTAAAGCTTGTTTATTGCACAGAGGAAACTCTACTTGAACTGTGGTTCTGCGGCTCTTCTGATTAATGATGTGGTTATGATTCTGCTGAATTTGTTTGTTGGTTGGTCTGCTTATCTGTGAACAATATAACTGAACATATTATCATAAGGTGTTTATGACATTATCAGGAGATATTGATGGCATAAGAGAGAAGTGACTTGCATTTGGTGGTGATACAAAAAAATATGGTTCCACATCCAGTTTTGTAAGGACTTGTAAACATTACATGATGTGTCTGTTTACCATATCTCAGCAGATCACATGCACAAACCACAAAGTACGTGCTTTGTCTTGTCGACCTACTTATAAGCACTTCTGTGGTGGTTTGTGCATGTTCCCTGTTGTTCAGTTTTATATATATTTCTTTCAAAAATTACATAAAGTGCTGATCTTAGTCCAAAAAATAGATAACAATACATAGCATGGTAAAAAGAATATGCAACAACAAGCACAAATTACTGCTAAGAGTTACGAAAGGCTTTATCTGACAACTGTAGGTAGAGGTAGGCTAACACTACCCACTGACTCCCAGTGTTTAAGCTAAGCTATTTAGCAGTGGGCAAGCTCTGTCCATCTCCTCCTTGTTACTGCACACACAATCAAAAGAATGGTGGCTATCTGCCTGTTATCGGCTTTGGAGTGAGACAAGACATGAAAAAAATGTTGGTATATCCCTTTAACAGCGACAGTATCAGATGACTTCTTCTGATATGACTGTGACTTTCGTTTCCTGCGGGTAAACAAGCCAGTTTCTCCTTTAATAACAAATCTAAATGTCAATCATCGGTGACAGCAGGAAAAACATATTTTAGTGTGAGCCATAAAAAACATAACAACAATGTGCCCCAATAAAAAGGAGTTGATTTTAAAGCCTCCAGCTTTTGGCAGCAAGCACGTTTGTGAAAACAATCTCAGATATTCATTCTCAAAATTCACAAGTTCTCTCTCTGTTCCCACCTGGGTTATCGTTCCTTTGACTCTCTGATGGACTCACCTGTCGTCTCCTCAGCTGGTCTCGGCTCAGAACTCACGGCCCATGTGTGCGTCTGTCCCTGATCTACTTCCCACTTCTTTGCTTCCTGTTTTTCTGCGATGACGGTGGTCTGCGCAGCAACTGCATGACTTTCAGCGAACTCCCCTTCAGGTTTTATGGGTAATGGAGTCCCTGCTGCTCCTGCAGATTTACTGTCCCCGCTGTCACTGATCAGAGTCGGCTCTGATGGTTTCGTAGGTGAGATGGTGTTGTCCTTCTTTGTGTTTCCTCCTGTGTTCTTCTTCGTGTCCCTCTTTTCCTCCTCTGAACTGATTTTCTTACTCTTCCCTGCTCTCTTCTTGTTTTTTCTGCTCCGTCCAGCAGCTGAAGATCCCCTCACTTCTCCTTCCTGTGTCTGACAAACGCTTCCACCGCTACAGGAAGTCTGAGTGACAGTAGCAGGCTCTGCCCCCTGTGTCCTCTCTTCTAATGATAGAAGACTTCCTTGTTCGTCTGTTGTTGTGCCACACGTCTCTATGGTTACTGTAGCCCGGCCTGCATCCTGCCCGCTCTCTGGTTGGCCATTCGTGGACGCCTGAAGCCCAAAGGCAGGATAAAAAAGCCCACCGTCTGCTCTGTGACCACACTCTGCTGAGGTTACCTTCAAGGACAAGCACAAAGTCACATTAAGAAGTAAACTCACACAGACACAAAGACAGCCTCAGGCTCAGACACACAGCTATAAAACCATCAATCACATAACCACACGCAGAACACCTGCACAAGTGCTTTAGGAAAACTCAGGTGTCAAAGTGGAATGAAACAAATAAACATGTGGGACAGTATAGTTTATGAAATGTTCAAGAGAAGAGACTGCAAGACCGCCCTATAAACTCCGAGAAGACTTTCTGGGAGTTACATGAGATGCAAAATTTTAGTGTTTTGCAACTGAAGGAATGAAATATATTTTCACAACAGTTATCCATTACGAGAAAAAGAAAACTACTCCATTTCCCTTAAGCTTTTATTCAAACAAAGAGAACCCCTATAACACCTGAACAATAAAGGCAAACACAGCTGTGTCAGTTCATGGGCACCTGTTGTTTCTTAAACTAGCAAAATGGCAAAGAGTACAGCAATTGTTATGTGGAATAAAGACAATGTTATTTTTTGGAGCATATCAAGTGTTCAAGTTCTCCCTGTGCATGCGTGGGTTCTCTCTGAACGCTCCACTTTCCTCTCACAGACCAACATCATGCTCATTAAGTTGAATTGCTCTTAAGTTATCTTAAACAGAAGCTCGATCTGTCTGATTCAATATCAGTAATCAAAACAAATCCATCTTGCCAAGCTCCAATCTACAGTGATTGTGAGGAGCCTAAAGCAGCACAGCCCAATCAGAGTCCCTTAGAGCAGGAAGAGATGGGGACATCTGAGCCATCTTGAGTATTTTCTTTAACTACAAAGACTACATTGCATGTGTTTGGTCTTTTTTGTATGTATGGCTGTTTGCTGTTTGAGGAAACTTGTGCTGCTGCCTCTCTTGGCCAAGACACTATTCAAGAAGAGATTTTAAATTTCAACATGTCATTTTCCTGGCTAGATGAAATAAAATAAAATACAACTTTGGTACCATGTAGTGCTTCTTAACATCAGTACTTTTCGCTCTAAAGGCAGTTTATAAGGATGGAGAGCGTCCTGACAAATGTTGTCCATCTCTGTTTTCGGCCCCGAGATTGGCTGGCGACCGATTCATGATGCACCGCACCCCCCTCATCCAATGATAGCTGGGATAGGCCCCAGCCGCCATGACCCCATAAGGGATATGGGGAATAGATAAAGAATGGATGGATGTTTTTTTTTTTTTGAGTGAAGAAACGAACGGCTTCATAACACATGTAAAAACCCCAATTCCAATGGAGCTGGGATGTTGGGACATCAATAAAACAGAACATTATGATTTGCACATCAATGAAATATACTAAAAAGACTACAAAGACTACATGTCTAAAATTTAAACTCATGAACTTCATTATTTTTTTCAAATAATCCCTCATTTTGAATTTGGTGCCTGTAACACCTCCCAAAAAATCAGGAACATGGGCAACAAAAGGCAGAGAGAGTTAAGAGATGCTCAAAAACACCTGTTTGGAACATTCAACAAGTGGACAGGTTAACTTGACACAGGTGAGAGTCATAACTGGGTGTAATGGAGAACCCCTGAATGTCTCTGTCACTCGCAAGCAGGAGTCCAAGACTTTGCCTTGTTTCCACTGAGTGATCTGGTTTAGTTCGGTTCAGTTGGTATGGTCTGGAGAAATTACTGACTGCAACAAGGGAAATGTGCCAAAATGTGGGATGGTACTGGTCAGTTATTTGGGTACCTTTTCTTCTACATGACAATGGAAACACCAGTAAATGTGTACCATTCTGAGATAAACTGAACATGTTTTGCTTAAATATCCAGAGGTTAATCTTAAGTCTACTATGGGTTGTCTCACAATCCAAATATGAAACAGGTCAAAACAAGCTCTTATAAAACAACGCAACGATTATGCTACAGTAAAGATGACTGAATTACACATTGATTTAAGGGCTTATGAAACATCAAAAGGGGAAACACCAGTATATACGTGCCATACCAAGTCAAACTGAGCCGACTGCTTTGTGGAAACACAGATTTTGTGAACAATTGCGTGAACAGTTGAAGAACATTGGGCCTCATGCAAGAACATTTTCGTATTCTCATCCTAAATTTTTCTTACCTTTTTTCTTATGTTGCGTTCGTACAAACATGCTCCATCAGATTCAACAAACACTTCTATCTTTAGAAAAGTGTCTAAATGACCCGCGGAAACATGATGAATGCCACCTGTGTGTACTTAAGCGTGCATGTACGAGGATAGCATATTTGCTTAAGTAACACTCCAAGAATACCATATAAGGATACGTTTCCCACACCAAAAAACAGGAGTGTTCATTCATAAAGATGGCGCCAAACACACTTCCAGGTGCCTGGCGTGCCAGGGCATCCACAAAAAAAAAGCTCAGCCATGAAGCAGCTGGTTACTCTCTCATGTAACGTTTTATATTGGCCAGTCTAATAAACCTTCAATTAATAGATTTTAATGTATTCTCTGGTTTGAGATCCTCAGATTTATTTCGTCTTATGCTATATTTTATTAAAAACGCTTGAAATTAGTTAAATGTATAATCAGTATGTAAGGCACTTGATTTGAAAAGAGCAGACTAATTTGTTGTGATATTTAAGAAAAGTCTGGACCACTCGTGATTTGTGTTCGTACTTGAAAGAAAATTCTAAATATTAGAAAAAATGCTGAATGCAACAAATTCTCCTAAATCATTCGTACTCAACACTTACGAACATATTTGTTCGTACGAACAGTTCTTGCAGAAGGCCCATTGTCTGTTAATATACAATTGCAAGGAATTTAGAGATTGCATCACGTACAGTCCAAAATATCACCAAAGAAGAATCTAAAAAAATCCCTGTATGTGAGCAGGAAGGCAGTAACTCAACATTGAATGCCCTTGACCTGCAATCACTCAGGCAGCACCGCATTAAAAGCAATCGTTCTGTAAGGGATGTGGGATTAGGAGAGGTGGATGAAGGCACCCTGATCCATCTCTGTATGCTAAAACTTGAAGGTTTTTTGAACTTTAGTGATCTGAAAAAACTCTAGCAGTGATCAAAATGGACCTGAGTTAAAGCAAAACATGTTTTGTTTACATAGCTTTAAACTGGTATGTCTGTCACTCTGTAATAGTGCTGTCGAGTGAAGCATTACGGGCCAACAAACTTAACTGTATGATGGTAGAGTTGACCAAATTCAGAGGTTAATCTTCAGTCTGCTAAGGGCTGTCTCGCAATCCAAATATGAAACAGGTCAAAACAAGCTCTCATGAAGCAACGTAACAATTATGCTACAGTAAAGACGACTGAAAGACACATTGGTTTAAGGGTTTCTGAAATGTCAAAAGAGGATTATGGTGGAGAACTCAACGTCTGGGGCTATGAGACACTCTGTTAGCTCACCTTTGTGTCTCTGTGAAGGTGGATGAGTCTCCTGAGGTCCTCCACCTCCTGTGGGTGATCTCTGCTCTCAGAATTCAGCCCTTCCTCTCTCTGATGTAGCGTGGGACAAGTCAGGGTGTAGGTACCCAGGCTCGCATGGTGCTGAAATATCAGACCATCTGGGGGAGAGGGAGCTTGTGCCTTTGGTTCTTCTTTGATGTTTGAGGGCGTCTCGTACCTGGGGGCACAAAGTAAAACACTTGTGAGAAACACCTTTTGTCCCTCAAAGGCACGTCCACTGTCAAGTCTGTCGGGAAGGAAAACATCTTTACCTTACATAACATTTCAAATATCTCTAAGACTCTCACCTGTCTACTTCCAGAGCTAGAAGGAGGACGGACAATCATAACCTTGCTGGTATCATCCATACGTCCCATCGACAGAGCCTGTTGTCCTTAAAGCTGGAGCCTGGGTTCAATTCCTGCTTTTGGTTTCCTTCAAGCATTTTCGCTTTTTTTAACCTCCAGTTCTCAACTCTATACACTGCCCTATTTATCTGAATAAAGACTTAAAAGCCTCAAAAGTTACTGTTTAAAAAATCTTTTCAACGGCGAGAACAATTCAGCAAAACCAACTGACAAATCCAGACGAGAACAGAACACCCAGCCCCTGTGCACGCATGACATAACTCCCCCAGAATGTGAAGCCCCGCCCTCACCTGGGATCGCCACAGCTGTCAGTCACTCAGCGCTCCCTGAACACCTCAAACATGTTGATCTGAGTCTGTCCTCGCTCAAGCAGTGACTGTTTGACCTCACACAGAAACACACACTTTTTAGGCAGCGAATGTGGACACAGAGCCGACAGTTAAACTGAGAAAACACACACACTCTCACGGTGATGAGTGTGTGAGAGCGCAAACCGGTTTCTCCTCATACTGACGGCATCGGAGCAGCATGTTTCTCTTTCAGGGCACGGTTGTTTATGGTCCAGGTAAAAATAATACTGATTTGAATTCACAGTTCATATTAAGAATCATATAATCCAGTTCACACAGTGATGGTAATACAAGAAGTCTTACTGATCAAGCTAACACGAGAATCTGCTTTTACTGCCTTATTAACTCACAGGAGCAGTGGAGCATCTGATAGCATTTATCCAACATTTGTTTCACTCTATAATGGTGCTCCCAAGAGTCTCCAATAAGTAATATACCTCATCACCAGTCAGTTCTATGTAAATTGAACCCTCATTCCAATAAACTTGGGATGTTGTGTAAAGCATAAACCAGAAAATACTGTTTAACAAATCCTTTTCAACCTATTTTGAAGTAAATACACAACAAGTACGAGATATTTATTGTTCCAACTGATAAACTTCACTGTTTTAAGCAAATAATTCTTCATTTTGATTTTGTTGCCTTCAACACCTCACAAAAATCTGGAACATGGGCAACTAAGGATGAAAACCGAAAACCAATTCCAGTTGAGGATCGTTAATTGCTCCATCAAAGAATTGATATCAAGAGTCTTTTTGCTAATCAATTCCCTTATCAATTCCTTCCACTGACAGGGTTCAGAAGTGGTCAGAATTGTGGCTTAATTTTTTACAAAAGGCGCCTACTGCACAACCTTAAGTGAGTGGAAACACCAGCTACCTGCAGAAGCAGTTATCTATGCTGTGACATGTGTTTGACATTGTTGCCACTGAAAATCTACAGGCCAACATTTGCCCACACGGAAAATCTTCAAGAATCAATTAAGAGAATCGTTAAAGAACTGGATCGATTAGCAGGATTGTTAATAGCACTGGCATCAGTAAAATCCTGTCAATTCCCATCCCTATGGGCAACAAAAGGTAGGGAAAGTTGAGGAATGCTAAAAAAAAAAAAAAAACATTTTGGGACATATTCCAGCAGTGAACAGGTGTATTAGAAACAGGTGAGTCATAACTGAGTGTCAAAGGAGTGCCCCAGTAAAGGCTCAGTTGCTCATAAGCAAGAATGGGGTGAGGTTAAATGCTAAGGAATTAAGAGATTTCATCATCTACAGTCATAACACTGTCAAAAGAGTCAAAAAATCCAGTTTAATTTTGATTAATAACTTATTTCGTCAAAGTTTTCATCAACAACATTTTCCCCTGATGAAAACTAGACAGTAACGAATAAAAACCAAGTGCACATGGACAAACGCTAAATTAACTGACATTTTCGTCAATGAATAAAAACTAGAGAAAAATATCTGACTTAGACTCAGACCTAATTCATCAGACCTAATTTGATCATGTAGAAAGTAGGGACAAGTTAGGAATATATTCATAAATCCATAGTTCACAAGCATTAAATAAAGGTTTATTACATGTTTAATTTTATTGAGTGTAAAACATGATTTCAGAAATTCAAGGAAACATAAAAAATGCCTTACACTTCATATTTAGTTGATTCAATTTATAGTAGATTTCATCAACTAAAATGTTGTGAAATTTCATCAGCTAAAGTCTAGTCTAAAATCAAAATAATTTAGATGACTAAATTATGACTGAACAAAAATATATTGTTGGCAAAAGACTAACTGAAGCTACATTAAAAATTGCTCCCAAAATGACCATTACAAAGTGGTTAACACTAGCCTGTTCCTGATAAAGGGATTTTTATGTCCTTTTATCATATGGACGAGAAAGTAAAACAAACTTTTTTAAGTATTTACTAATAAGGCATTGCGTAGGCAATATGTTCAAAAACAATGAACAACAAAGTGTCATTTTAAGCCAGTATTTAAAATTATCTCATAAAAATCATAAAGCCTCAGTGTTTTATAAAATGTTTAGGCACCTCACAGGAGACAGCTGTCATAGCCTCAGATTAATAAGGCAGAGAGACCTACTAGTTAATCTGGAGGAGGATGAGTGGTTAGATATCATTTCAAATGCAGGAAAAAAACATTAAAGAAGCAAGAGGGAAACTTATTCAAGATAAAATAATGCAGAGATATCATTGGACGCCAACTAGACTTCAAAAAATGGGAATTGTTGATGACAATAGATGCTGGAAGTGGAAAAAAGAGCTGGGTACATATTTTCATATGATGTGGGAGTGTACCTTGGTGCACCCATTATGGATTAAAGTTTTGCAGATCCTAGGAGGCTGGCTGGGCCTTACATTGCCCATACATCCAAAGCTCTGTCTCCTTAGGGACAGGAAATTGGTGCCTCTGGTATCTAATGATAAGTTTTGTATCTTAAAAATTGGGTTTAACACAGCTACTAGACTGATCCTGCAAAACTGGAAAACAACAAGATGCCCCACAGCAAAGGAATGGACTGATTAAAATGGTCAGGATTTCATCTTTTGAACACATGCTTGGCAGGCTGGACATTGGGGGTCAGACAACTGAGATATGGGGTCATTTTTGGAAACATGTAGAATAATAATAATCATACATGTCCTGTGCTCTGGTTATTTATTTATTTATGTGAATGGATGTCACCCTTTTATGTCTTGTGCAATATATATACCAAAATTCTGCATTGTTTAAAGTTGTTAAAAAATGTTAAAAATGAACTAAAAATTTGAATTAAAAAAAACAAACAAAAAACACTAGCCTGTTCCAGCTTTTTGGTAATCGGTTGAAAGAATGACATTCAAAATGAGTGAATTCTTCAAATCAACCACATTCATCTATTTAAACATTACATATTTTCTTTGTAGTGTATACTGAACATATATCATACATCAATGTATACTGTGGCTATCTACGTTTTGCACATGTCCCAACTTCATTGAGATTGGGTTTTTTTTTGCATTTTTTGCAATTTAAACTTCACTTTAATTCCTAATTCAGAAAATCTTAGGCCTTCAACATTCCCATTCATTCATTCATTTTCTATACCCCTTTATCCCTTATGGGGTCGGGGGGGGCTGGAGCCTATCCAGCTGTCATTGGGGAGAGGCGGGGTACACCCTGAACCGGTCGCCCATCGATCACAGGGCCACATAGAGAGACAGACAACCATTCACATTCACACTCATACCTAAGGACAATTTAGAGTCACCAATTAACCTAATGAGCATGTTTTTGGTCCGTGGGAGGAAGCCGGCGTGCCCGGAAAGAACCCACACATGCACGGGAAGAACATGCAAACTTAACACAGAAAGGCCCCTGTCCGACCCAGGGATTGAACCAGGGATCTTCTTGCTGTGAGGCATGCGCACTACCTGCTGCACCACTGTGCCACCCCCTTCAACATTTTATGAAGAACAATTAGAAACTAGAAAGCATTCGGAGAGCACAGACCTCCGCCACATATTGTCATTTTGACCATAAATATTAGACCTACCTTTATTTCATCTCAATATTTAGATTCCTTGACCATGAAAAGATACCATTAGCAATTGGATTCATAATGATATCTATTTTAGTTCAGTAATTATTCACAGAAATCACATTTTTCGCCATGGCAGCCAGACGCTGATCCGGATCAACACCAAAATCAAATCAGTTCTTCCTTTATCCATGCTGAACATTTCCTGAAAATTTCATCCAAGTCCATCCATTACTTTTTGAGTTATTTTGTTCACGGACGGACGGACGAACAGACAGGCAAACAAACTCTCCTGAAAACATAACCTCCTTGGCGGAGGTAAAAAAGAGAGAGAAAACTTTAATGTGTTAAATTTTGCAAAATAGTTTTTATTCCTTTAAATGAGCCTTTATTAATTTTTGCTTGATTAAATATCATTTTTTAGTACTTTTTACCTTGTAAACATACATGAAACACTGAAATATAATCAAGAGTCTCTGCAGGAGTTTTTCTGCTTTTTAGGAAATAAAAGATGAATAACTCTTACCATCGGTATGTTTAGGCTTTATTTTGTATCGACTGGATTGTAAGTAAATTTTGCTAAAGTGTAAAATACCCATTCATTGAAAACCTCACAGTCGAAGTAAAATCACTCTGAGCAGCTTCTGCACCAACAAAAGGATCTTTGTGTGACAGCGATGGGAGTCTGTGGTCTCGACTGTGAGCTCCCTCCGTCTGTCTGTATCTGTCAGTCAGTCACAGCAGCTGTCTGCACCACTATTGTTCTCTAACTTCACAGTCTCCACACTCCACCACCCTTTAACCACTTCCTGTACCCTCCTATATGTGGGAGGGGCCTCGCCCACCAACTCCGTCACTGTGATGTCATCAATATGAGACCAAAGGATGGGAGGGGGGCAGTCGAGGCTGAGAGATCCTTAATGATTATGGACTGTAAATGAGAAATTCAACACTATTTCTAGTAATAATGAGCTTGTTTTTATTCAATTTGAGCACATTCAGACCTCTTTATGGGTCAAGTCAACGATTTAAAAAACAGTTTCTTAAAGTTTATTTGCTTCTGAGTTTTCATTTAAAACTAGAGACTGAAAACCATGCCATGATGAGCACGAAAAAGCCACAAGTTACTATTCTTGATTTATTTAACAGATTTATTCAAAAATTCATCACATTGTCTTTCTAATAACATGAATTCTGAACCGAGGAATATACAGAGTATTTTTTTAAACTATTTTTATACTTCATTCTGTTCCTCCTGACCCTTATTTTTATTATTTTTCTAACTGTATGTTGATATTTTTTGCACCAATTTACCTTGTAAAATTTCTTGTATGCGCAAATCTAATTAGCAAGTAAACAGTGTTGATACTGATTCTTTTTATTTTGGCCACTTTTTACTGTAACAAGTATTTTACTCAGAGCCTGGAGATGGAAAATCCGCCTGATATAAATATCAAATCAGACAGTTGCACTGCCTGAGTACAATTTTGAGACAACTTTATGTTTTGTCTTAGTCTTTAGAAAAAGATTATAAAAGTTAAAGTCACATTTGGCCTCCTGCTCAGAGCTCTTCTTATGGCTGACTCAAACTGAAACACTTTTGTCCAACATTATTCAATAACAGATCCCAACCTTTTGTCATTCATTGCTTTAAACAGACTTAAACTTAATAAGCCAAATCGTGCAATGAATATATTTGTGTTGCAATTATGTCAATGCACGATCGATAATCAAACAATTCAAATCAGAAAATAAAAATACCAACATACCTTTGACAAAGCACTATCACATGTCCTTAACTTTCTCTCTAAAGGCTGGTTTTGCTCGATGTCAATATCTTTATGCATATTTCTTTTCAAGCCAGTTTTCACTTTTTCAATTATCAACAGGCTGTTTCCTATTTTACATTATAAAAAAGGGACAACATCACTTTTCTATTTAACTCAATAATCCATATATATGAGTTAATACACTTGTGTCACAAACATGTCAGCGCATCATTAATAATCCAACAATTCACAGTATAAAATAAAAATACTAAACTACTGTACCTTCGGCATGTTCTTCATTTTCTCTCTAGAGGTTGGTTTCAATCAATGTCAATATCTTTATACGTATTTCTTCACCAGTTACCAGTTTTTACTGATTCAATGATCAGTTGGCCATTTCTTATTTTATGGTAAAGAGAAGAGAAAATATCTAATTTCTAACAGGCCATTTATACATAAATTATCCTGCTGGAAAAACAAACATTTTCTCCTCTCAGTAACTCAAATGTAATGGATTTTAAATGTCTGACAGCTCACTGCCTACATTGAAGTGTCAACTTTTTCTGGTTTTCAAAATATGAACAAACAGTTTTTCGGCATCTTATCAAGTAAAGATATGTAAAGATATATAACACTTTAAGTCATTATTTGTACACATCAGCCTGAAGAACTCCAATCATCAGACCTACTGTCCATCCCTCAGCCCCCTCACACCCACAGATACTTTCCCATCATGCACTCACAGTTTAAAGAGGTCCAGCAGCTTCTCGTGCCCTCGTCTCCCGGCCTCCTGAGCCGCCGTCTCCCCCTGAGTGTTCGTTCGTCTCAGAGCCTCCTGACCCCACGGCTGCTGCAGGACGAATGTGGCCACCGCCCTCAGGCCGTGACGGGCCGCCAAGTGAAGCAGAGTGCTGAGCTGCTGGACCCGAGCCTCATCTGGAGGGGGGGAGAGATGCATGTGGGGTTTGACATGTGTCAGGTGATAAGACAGAGCAGAGCCCCCTGGTGGACAGAGAGGAACAATCACACCAACACAGAAGATAAATGCAGCTCCAGAGCCTCGGGCGTCTGAGGGGTTTGTGAATAGATTTTTGAGGCTAAAAATGAGGTCCATGTTAAATACAATTAAAACAGGAATTAGAGCCAATTTGTGCTGCTTCAAATTAATCTGAAATGCCCCACTTGTTATCTTTTCTTTGAAAAGACTATTCTATCAGTAGTCCTCTGCAGTTTCCTAAAATAACTTCCTTTACTCTGATTTTTTTTTTTATTCTGTGTGAATTGTACATTGTATACACAAGTTTGTATTTTCGAACCATGCACATTAGTAAAATAATTTGGGCTAACCCTAGATACAACAGAGAGAACTCTGTTTCTATTTACATTGTTGCTTTTTGTTTATGTTTTTTTTATTTTTATTCTTCTTTTTTCTCTTTATCTGATTTAGCCAGGAAATCTATTTGTACTCTCCCCTAACTGTTATTTCATAAACACCTGATGTGCAAGGAAGGAAGATTTGAAAGCTGGACAAAAATCGAGCTGCCCTTTACCTTTGATGTGAGAGAACTCTTATTTTTGTATTTTAATGAAAAACATTAAGAAACTTCAATAAAGATAATGTTGGGGGAAAAAGACTGTTTTATTTGTATTTTATTTATTTGTTTTTAATGTAATTATTTGTCTTGTATTTATATATATGTGTGTGTGTTTGTGTATGTTAATCTGTATATTCATCTTTTTCTTATAATTATCATTATTATTTTGTTATTATTTTATTTTAATTCATTCAACTTTATTTTTTATTATTTTTTTAAATTGAGTGAGCTAATTTTAATTTAATTTTTTATTTTTCCATCATTAGTATGAGATTGGATTAGATTAGACAAAAACTTTATTCATCCACTGGGAGGATTCCTTCAGGAAATTAAGGTTACAGTAGCACTGAATTGTGCAAAGATATAAAAGAATACAGCGCATCTGAAAGTAAAAACGCAAAAAATCAAGTAATAGACATAAAATATATATATTCATATATATAAATAAATCTAAGTAATTAATAAAAATATAATCAAAACAGAAATGAATAAAATACAATTAAAAATAATAAAAAATAAAAATGAAAAATAATATATAATATGGCTACTACCTAGCAACTACTAGTTCTGCTGCGCCTCACCATCCTCAGTCTTCCTGTTACTCCTCCTCCAGAAGAGTGAAAGGGATTAATTATTATTTAAAGTATTGCTATTATTTTCTTTAATTAGTATTTTCCATTTCATATTATTCCTTTTATGGATATATAATTTGTGTCAAGTGGTGTCCCCAATTTGCACGCCGTTAATTTCTGTTTTGTTAAAATGTCTGGTCACTGGGAAGGTTGTGTTCAAACTTCAACATTTCAATAAAAGCTGTTATTAAAAAATGACAGCAGATCATAAGTAACAGACATTGAAATTAAATGTCATTATTTTTATCATTTCTCACAAGTGTTTTTGGACTCACTTGAGCTCTAACTTGATCAGATCACAGAGAGAAATGCTTCCACAGAGGAGGTGAGAGCATGAGAAGAAGTAGGTTTAGTGTTTGCGGTGATGAAGTCAGTCAGCCATGTTTCTATAATCACTTTGAGCAAGTTCACTCTTTAGATGAGCCAGCTCAAAGTTTACAGATCCTAAAGTGAACTTGTTCATGTTTACAGTTGATGATTTGAAAATATGAGCTAATTTCGTTTAACCTGACAGGCCAGATAAACAGTTCAATATATACTGCACAGGCCGAGGTCTCAACCTGGGGTCTGGACCCCTGAGGCGCTGTCAGCTACGAGGTGGTCGAAGTTCGGTTGACATAATTTTCTAAACAATGAAAATACAGTGAGGAAAAACTTTCTTCAGAGGTATTTTCCACAAGAAAGTGTATGTTTTATCTTAATTTTGTTGATTAAAAACCATTTAAATTAGTTTGTATTTTGCCAACCAATATATCATGCTTTCAGGTCCCTGGGGGCTCGACTCTTCTGGGGAAAAAATGTGGGGAGTGGGGGGGCGGTCTCTGAAGAAAACAGATCAGGGGCCACTGCGGTACAGCAAATAATTCACTAGTCCATATGGGAAACAGTCCATAGAAAGTTTGGGAGTGCTGGACCTCTGAAAAATACATCTATAAGGTGATTGGACGATTGTTCTGTCAATCATGACAGATGATGTCATGGGCTGGCACTACTGCCTTGTTGTAAAGTATGATTAAATCCACATTTTTGGACTTTTCACCTCATGACTATCATGGACAAAAATATAAATACAAATATATCACTGTAATATTTAGAGGATTATTGGAAAAAAAAACATGTAAGCCCAAAATTTCTCAAACTTTGTTTCAAACTGCAGAAAATTCCCTTTACTGCACTGCTTGTATAAGCCAGTCAGGATAAACAGCCAGTAAGGCACGTAATCACATGGTCCAACCGTTTGCCTATTTTAGCCCAACATGATAATTGCTTAAAAAAAACAAAAGAGACAGTTATCTTTTTGTATTTTTATGATATTAATATAAAACTTAAGTCAATTCATAGGGTAAACTCTCACCAAAACATGACGAAAGGCAAGATAAAAATACCTTTTGCATGAACAAATACATCCAGTCTGTCAGAAATGTGGTCTAGATCTGACAAAAATCCCACTAAAGCTGTTAGCATCTATGCTAATCTCTGTACAAGCAGTCACTTCCTGCTGTCATCACACTTGTACCACTTGCCTCCTCCTGTCTTAAAAGATGCTGATTGGGTCGCACCACTTCAGACAGAGCTGAATCATTCTGACTAGAAGGATCTGTCTGATTACAGACCATGAATCAGAGGGATCTTGCTGCACTGCAAGGTTACTTTTTATCCCTGATAATCCAAAAACACATTAAAAAACGCAATAGTCTTTGTTAAATAAATTTAGCATAATGCTAGCTCTTAGATTAGACCAGATTAGATAGAGCTTCATTAATCCCTTTGGAAAACTCCCTCAAGGAAATGAATAGCTGTTTGAACAAGTAGATAGACAGGTAAATAAAAAATACAGATACAAACAAAATATAAAATAAATATAATTAAAAAAATGGGTTCAGGAAGCAAAGCAAACTTGTTGGTGCAGTTTGAGGGTTTTGAAGAACATGAAGCAGAGTTAACGCAGCGGAGTGGAGAAGAAGAGAATGTGAAAGGAAAGTAAAGTTTTTTTCAAAACTATCAGAGGTGTCAACCTTTTTCACAGGGACACCGAATGTTGTATCAGCAACAGCAAGAGCCGGACACTCTTGTTGGCAGCAGCATTGTTGTCAGTGGCAGCTCGGGGAGGACGAGAGATGAAGTGGAGAATGACACCAGTGACACTTATCATCACAAAGATGTGAGGAGTAAAGCGGTTAAAATGGTTTAAAAAAAAATATTATGTTGACTAATGTTCTTATTAATTTTTGTAAAAGCATTGTGATGATTTACTTGTCAGATGATAATCCTCAAGAAGGATTTCAAGGACTTTATCAAGCTTGGGAAAAGGGAGAATTTCCTCAAATTAACACTTTTCAGTTGATTAATATTCAAAATGTTTATGGGGGGGGGGGGGGGTCAGACATATAAACATTGTTGTAACTTGAACTGTCAAATAACAAACATGGCTCATAGATGTCTCTGATGTGCTTGTAAATTGTTTTTATGTCTTTTGGATTCTGTCTGTAACTTTGTCTTGGTCAGGTCTCCCTTGAAATAAAGAGGTTTTTAATCTCATTGGGACCAGCCTGGTTAAATAAAGGTTAAATTAAAAAAAAAAGTAACAGATTTCAAAAGCAGGACAAGTAGCCTAAATAACATCCTCAACTTTTGTCAAAATCTAACTTAAGTACAGAAATATTTTTAGTTTTGTTGTGTTACCAGGTACAAAATGAAAGTAATATTCAGGGTTCCCACTCTTTTCTGGAAATCATTTTCCAGGGCTTTTCCAGCTTTCTTCCTAAAGTTGCTTTTATGTAGTCTCTTAATTTTGTAAATGTATTTATTTATTTATCTTTAATTACTCTGCTTTTTGTATAAACAGATTTTGTTGATGTACTGTTTAAGATGCCTACATTTTATTTTGCGATTTTCTTGTTTCTTTTTGTCACCACTGTTTTGAGTTTTTGAGATTTTATTCCTTGAGTTGCATTATTTTATCTACTCGATAAAATATTTTACTAAGTGTGTATTAGTTACCAAGTACATTTTTACTTCATTTCCTATGTTTGATTTTTTGTTCACTAACAAGGAAGATAGAGGACAATGCAAGCTTTTCCAGGACATTTCACTTTTTTCCTCATTTTCTACATGTTTTCCATGACTGGAAAATTGGTCAATGGTTTTCCAGGTTGAATAATAAAACTGTTTTGTCAGCACAGTACAGGGAAAAGGAGGGGCCCAAAGACTGGGTTTGCCTTGGGCCACCAAATGAATAGATACACCCCTGCTACAACTACCAAAGTGTTTTGACTCACCTGTGTCTGCCTGTTTGTCCTTAACTGTTTGGGCTCCTGTGTGTGTTTTCACGTCTGTGTGTGTTTGTGTCGATGCCCCTCCTGGTGTCGTCCTGTACGGGGGCGGGCTGAGGTGTTTGAGTGCCAGGGCCACACTCTGATCCAACTTCTCACACTCCTTCAGCGGGATCTAACAAACACAAAACACGATATGCACAGCAAGTTATGACACTTCTTATGTCAATATCAAATATCTGACTCCATGCTCTATTGTGACGGAGCCTCCTGGTCCTGAGGTTATACCGGCCACATTCTGTGCTTCAGCTCTGGAAAACCCCAAAACACTTTCTTTGCCAAAAAGGGAAGTAACGTGGTAAAATGTGGCACCAGTGTTGTGCTCCTGTGGTCGGATGGTTCTCTCACAGCAGTTTCGGTCTCCCTGCCTGCTTACTGATTCCTCACACAACAAACAAACACAAAATATTTTACATTTTAAGTTTTACCTTAACAGCTATAAAATAAAGACGTCAGACGTGATGACAGGTTATGGCTCTCATGGTCACAAGATGGGGTTGTTTGTTCAGTTTGCTGGTGACAGACTGACGTTCATATAAACCTACAAGTCTGTTTGTTTTGTGAAGTTATGGTGCTGATCACATTTCTGTGAAGAGGTTTGTGTGTTTACCTCATTTTTTAGTTGTTTAACTGAAGGGTTTTCTTATTTTAGGCTTTTAAATCCCTCTAAAACCATTTTGAAGAAGTTAACTTACAGATGATGTTAAAGGTGCTTATTGTTTTTAGACTTTTATATATTTTTTGCACAGAAATCTAAACATTTATTAAAATGGTTCATCATCAGTCTGTTGAAAAGCAGTAGATCTAAATGGTGCAGTGAACAAAGTGGACCTTGGAGTCCTACTGTGAGCGAGACATTTGTTTGATTTGTTTCTGCTGTGTTTTTCAACTCAGCACCTGCCAAGGCATCAAAGGAGGACCATGTTTTTTGCGGTATTGGAAATGAAAAACAACTACAAATGACAAGCAAAATAAAAACACATAAGTACCACCAAAAATCAATAAACAGAACAATAATAATATAAACAAAACCACAAATCACAAATCAAACAAAAACAACCACAAATCCCAATACCTAACAAAAATAATTAGAAAAACACATGAATCAAAAAACAAAACAAGAACTATTAAAAAACATGAATTGCAGAACAACAAATAATAAAACATAAATCACAAAACAAACAATAAAAAACATCCACGAATAACTATGCAAAAAAAAACAAGTAATGAAAGAAAACCACACAACACGAAACAAAACAAATAGTTAAAACACAACCAAAAATCACAACACAAAACAATTACAAAAATATACATCACAAAACAAAACTATAAATAAAAACACAATCATAAAGCTCTAAACAAAGTAACAAACAATAAAAAACACAAATTATATTACAAAACAAAATCACAACCACAAACTACGAAACAACAAATGGTAAAATCACAACCATAGTTAACAAAAAAAATTATAGAGGCACAACCGTAAATAACAAAACAGCAGAAATAATAAAAACACAAACAAAAATCATATAATGCAACAACAATAAAAAAACAAAATAACAAATAACAAAAACAACCACAATACAAAACAAAAAATAAAAACAACTATACATCAAAAACACAGTGACAAAAAAACACAACTGATAAAATATCAAAAGTCATAATAATAATAATAATAATCATAATAATTCATAAATCATTAATTAAAATAAACTCATTCACACTAAAACAAGAAGAATTGGACTGTTTTAGACACTGATCTTAATGGCAAACATAAACACAGACCTAGTAATATCAACTGTTAGTTGTTTTTTTGTTTAGTCTGTTTTGTTTCTGTTGTGATTGTTCTGTTAGTTTTTCTTTTTTGGTATTGTGCCTTCACATGAAAGGAGAAACAAATACCGAAAGGACTAACTAACAGTCCAACACTTTTACAGAACAATCTCGTATGTGAACCATTAAGAATATTAAAATAGAATATTAATTATCCCTATGGCAGAATGTTGTACCTGCTGCTCCTCCAGCATCAGAGCTTCCTGTGGATCTGTGCTGTCCAGCAGGAACTGAGCCATGTCCAGAGCCAAGTCCTGCACACACACACACACACACATTTATTTAGACATTTAACACAGCAAAGAGTTAAGAAAAAAGCCACTGTGCTGTCTGAAAGAGTCACCTGCACGAAGCAGAAGGTCTCCTGTGAGTGAGCGCCCACTGGTCCTCCACGCCGAGCCACACATAACGTCACCAAGACCTGCTCACACACATTATGGGCTGCAGACACAGAGAGACAGACATTAGTTATTTCACTGGGCTTCTCTGAGAAGTCAGAAATAAAATATCAACATCCTCACCATGTCTTCATGTCAGTGACATCAACATTATATTAAGATTCAACATCCTCAGTGCTGAGGTGGTCACAAAAAGCTGTTTTTTAACTTTCAAGCTCAAAGTGTTTATGTGTTTCCTAAAGAACTGAGACTTTAATCAGTCTACTAATAACTGTAATTGACCTCTGCCATGTACAACCTGTTTTAATTCTTGGAGCCAGAATTAATTGTATCTGGGTGTCTCCTTTACCTTTGTTTGTAAAATGCTGCAGTAGATGCTGCATTAAATGCTGTGAGTGTTTAGAAATAATACAAAACTATAAAAAATAAAACTAAAAGTTAAGATTTTCGGAAGACACACGCAGACATCGCTCAGAATGATCTGAAATTTAAGACATCTAACAAGTAAGACTAAGACTTTTAATAACCTAGAATTTAAAAAATCAGACTTAACACTTTTTAATTATCTATGGGAACCCTGGTATTTGTTTTATAATTCTGCTCTCACTCTCAAAACCTGCCGATGACTCTTTCCCATAATCAACCAGCATGAGTATTAACCTGAGTGTAAAACCTCTGCCTTCTGCTCAAGAGCCTCAAACCCCAAACCTCCACCCTCTGCTTTGTCCTCAGCTTTAATGACTGTAATTATTGTTCGTGGGCGTTTACAGGACTACACACAGACACACATACACACACCTTTCAGTTAACACACTCTCCTCTAATCTGACAGGGCAGACAGACAGAAGAACTACACCCAGACTAATAATCCTGCTCACGTCGGGCTTCATCACAGCAGCAGGGGCCACACCTGTACACTCTCACAGACCAGGTGTGGTGTTCTCCTTTCAACTACCTCAAGGAAATGAAACGGTCTGATAAATCCTGTTCAGCCAGATTGTCATCATGATTTCCACTGTTCAATATTTTTGGTATCCTATGCTGTTGAATGATAAAATCTGTAAGCGAAGGGATCCAAACACTTTAAGGGATGGCTCAGGTTTTTTGAAGTGTGCTTGCCTGTGGCACATAGCTCTACTAAGTACTAGAGAACACTCGGAAACCTCCACCAACATAGCTCACATATTGCTGTTTCATGTACAAGCAATAGTTCTATGATACAGTCACCACCATAACATGATCCCATGACCCTGAAAACTACACCTAGCACCTAGAAGCATGTTGATATCATTACTAGTTAGACAGTTATTGGGCAAAAATGATTGTTCGCTAGAGTCGGTTAGCCACATCACCACCAAAGTGTACTGCTTTCAAGTTGGGCTATTACCAACATCGCCTGAAAATTTCGGCAAAACAATCCAGTAGTTTTTGCATAATCTTGCTAACAAGAAAATAAACAAACAAACATGGTTAATCCAATCAAAATTAAAAGGGCACAGGCACCAATATAGCCACACCCCTGCCCAGGCAAGTAAACCCCCCTTTGATGTGTGGCCACGCCCCCGCACCACGCCATTATTTACCTAAAAGTGACACAATTACGAGGTCTTTGGTGGCACCATTGACTGTTGTGTATCGGCTACCTTTGGTACTAAGTTGTCTCCCCACAGGAACATAGCTGATTAGTCGTCTCATTTGCAAATATACACTGCCTGGCCAAAAAAAGAAAATCGCCACCTGGATTTAAATGAGCAAATACTGAGCCTCCTATTGGATAATTACTGCATGGGTGATTATCTTTCAGCTGGCAACAAGTTCTTTAACCCCAGATGATACAATGAGTATCTTCTCACTCCTTAAACAACCATGTTGACTCATCCTGTGGTTGTGGAAAAGATGTTCGTCTATTTAAGAGGGTCAAATCATTGGCATGCATCAAGCAGAGAAAACATCTAAAAAGATTACAGAAACTACTAATATTGGGTTAAGAACTGTCCAACGCGTTATTAAAAACTGGAAGGATGTGGGGAGCCATCGTCTTTGGACAAGATATGTGGTTTGACAAATATCCTGAGTGAACATGATCAGCAACAACTTAAATGTTGTCAACTCAAATCAAATAAAACAACAGGATAACTCAGGGGTGTGTTTACCAGGGAAAGTAAAAGCATTTCCACACACACAATGTGAAGGGAACTCAAAGGACTGGGACGGAACAGCTGTGTAGCCTTAAGAAAACCACTAATGAGAAAGGCTCGTCGGGGACGAAAAGCTTCAGTTTTCCAGAGAGCATAAAGACTGGACTGGGGAGGACTGGAAGAAGGTCATGTGGTCTGATGAGTCCAGATTGACCCTGTTCCAGAGTGATGGGACCATCAGGGTAAGAAGAGAGGCAGGTGAAGTGATGCACCCATCGTGCCCAGTGCCTACTGTCCAAGCCTGTGGGGGGCAGTGCTGTGATCTGGGGCTGCTGCAGCTCGTCAGGCTGACAACCTGAATATACTGAATGACCAGTTTATTCCATCAGTGTTTTTTTTTCTTCTCTAATGGCACTGGCATATTCCAAGATGACAATCTTGGGATATGAGGCTCAAATTGTGAACGAGTGGTTCAGGGAGCATGACACATCATTTTAACACATGGATGGGCCACCACAGAGTCCAGATCTCAATTCTCTGAATCCCAAGCAGTTTCTGGTTGTTTTTTGCTTCTCTCACATTTTTACTCACTGTGGTCTCATTTTTCTCCGCAACACAGTTTCAGGTACCCTCAAGCTGAAGGAACATGGGAAAAATAGTGGTGTTGGTACTACATTCAAAGAATCTACAGATTCTTCAACCTTGTTTGATATTTGTAATTCAAGGCCGACTTTACTTCTGTCACTTTTCACTCACTATGGTCTCATTTTTCTCTGCAATATGAAGTCCAGCACCTCAATAGATTTAGAACAATCATTACTATTTGACTGATGCAACTCAATTGTGTCTTTACAAAATTTATAAGCTAAAAATCATTCTAAAAAAATTCAAATAAAAAAAGGTCTGTATATTTATTAACATTGTTTTATCAATAATATTAATTATATTAATATTATTAATTACAGTCTACACTGTAGAGGCAATCTGTAAAGCACTCTTTCCTTTGTAAAAAGGGCAGTTTGCTGGGAAAAATGTGCCCTGTCACAGGTCTTCCAGGCACTGACAGCAGGTGTTGCTGCTCGGCACTTATTGAGATTGAGATTCTTTGGGTTGTGCTGGAGGAGGCCTTGCACAGTGGTCAGTGTCTCCCATCATCAAAACAAGATCTTGGTGTAAAATGAATGCAGCACTGGATGGAAATAAACATTGTGACATTGCATAAGCTTATCGAAACAATGCCACAGTGATGTGCGCTGTAATCAAAGCAAAAGGCGGTCCAACGAAATATTCGAGTGTGACCTTTTTGTTTTGTTGGCGACTTTTTTTTTGACAGGCAGTTTATTTACGAGAGCCATGGGCCTCGAGCAACCTCACATCAAATCTAACTGCTTAAGTGATGTGTTGACTTTGTAAATACTCTGACTACCATGTTCCTAAGCTGACTAAGAGGGTAGATACTGAAGAAGGTGATGAAATTAACAGTAATCGTTGCACGGTGTCTTGACAGCTGACTCTTCTAATGAGCTCAAGGCTCAGTTCATAAAGCTTCAAATGACATTAATAACTGCAATGACAGCAGGGGATTTGGGTCTGATGAAACAAACTTGTCATGAAACTCAGTTTAAAGGCAGAAAGTTAAGTTATAGGACACATTTCTTTGACCAGGTTTTACTGTGTGAGTGTTTGAATTACCTGGACACACCGCCTGCAGCGTGACCTGGCTGACTCTCAGCGTGCTGCTCACGTGTCTCTGCGTGGATCCTGAGAATAAAAGATAAAACTCTGCCCCCTCTTCTTCCTCCTCTTCATCAGGGTGAAACGTATCTTCATCATCGAGCTGCACGGTCAGCACACACTCCCCCTGACAGGACAGAAGATAAAAGTTAGAGCACGAGAGCATTAGGAGCCCTAAGCAGCACATTTTTAACTACAGAAAAGAGACTCGTGTGTGCAATGGTGATATTATGATGCCTTCAGTGACCGCTTGGAAAAATGACAATTAGACAAATGAGTGCCCCGAACAAAACCTCCACCACAAAGCTTTTTGTCATTGTTTGTTCATTTCTTAATTTGTTTGTTTTTATTGTCTCTGAGCCCGAAAACTCAAAACGTTTTTAGCTGGTTTTGATGACATTTTCAGAGAATGTTGGTCATGGTACAAAGACCTGATTAGATTTTGGTGGTGATCGGAATCTGGATGCGGACGCAGGATGTTTTTGGAGGATTAAGGCAGTTTTCCGCATTTTCCATAACAACTCTGCAGAGAATGTCAGAAATGCCTTGGCAGAGGTTTGTCCTTTCTGAGCATTGTCCTCTTTCTTAAGGTTAAAAAGACACTGAGGTTAATTATAATCTTTAAATATCATCTATAGATAAAATACTGGTATTTTTAAGAAGTTTGAGAAATTGTTGAGAACATCATTTCCCCATCCATGTTGTTTATGGCTACATTTACATGCAGTCCTTAAAGCTTCAAAGGTGGAATATTAGCAATAGCCCTTTTGTTGCTGCATGTTGTCTTGACTAAATATTGATTGTTCTTTTGTTTTGGTTTTTAAGTTTGACATGAATGAAAAAATTAAAATGAAGAGAAATTAAGTATTATTATATATAAGTAAATTATTATGCAGATTCTGTTTTGTTTGTCATTTTGGTAAATTATTTTTTAACAGTTGAAATTGCATCGAGAGAGGACGAGTGCTACATTTGGGCCCCCAGCCATCAGTTGCACATCCTTGATTGAGACAATGGTTGGACGTTTGCCTACAGTTTTTAAGGCTAAAAAATAATGCCCCCTTCATATTTGGTGCCTCGGACTGGTGAAAATAGGTATCAATATTGCTTAATTTTCTCCAGAATCCTATCAAAGTTCGTAAATCTGGTGTTGTGACAAAAATATATGACTTTTGGTGATATGTCTAGACTGCAATGATTTTAAAACATGTAAAGATGTGAATGATATGTGTCAGCAGTGTTGTGAGAAGAAAAGTTTGACAGCAAAATCTTAATAAAGGAGCTGAAGTTCAAACTCTATAGACAGAAATATTATAAACAAATCGACTGGCTGCTGGATGTCTGAATTGACCACCATGAGGGCATTAAAGGGTTAAAGTGGTACGGCCTGCAGTGTTACACCCCCTCTCTGAAACATGACACAACACACTGGGGTGCTGAACACGCAGTTAAAAGCCTGTTAACCACACATACACACACTCATATGCGCAGGCTAACAATAGCACACAGGAATGTTTCACATCACTCTCACTAACGGGACGAACAATAAATCGCAGTGTCATCCTCATCATAGGACAGACATTTATGCTAAACATCACAACGGTCTGAATTAACAAGAACATTTTACACTCAAAGACTCCCTCTGTGGGTTTTAGCCGTTAGCATAAAGAACAATGAGGCGCTGCTGACCTTTTAGCTAGTCTAAAAACATTTTATGCCTTCATCTTCAAACTGTTTTTTTATTAGCTGGCTTTTGATTCACATGAGAGTCGTTTGGTTTCTGTTTTTCTGTGGTCGATGTCCTCATGTTTTTAATTTTCTTGATTGTCTTTAATTTTATCTCTGTTTTTAATGTTTAATGTGCTTTACAATGTACTTAAATTTATTAGGCCACCACTCAATGGTAGGTTTATGCAACAGCTGCCCTAAATTAACAGCACTGCTAACTCCCAAATTTTTTTTAAGTTTCTGTAATGGCAAGCACACCAGTACAAATAAGCTCTTTAACCCAAATTATATTTTGAATGCGAAAACACAAAAAAGCCACATCTTATTTTTACTCATTTATTAATTTTACTGTATCTATTTATTTATTTAATTTAAATCTATTTTATCTTTTTAAATGTATTTGCTTGTATCTATCTTTTTCAATCTTTCTTTTTATCTACTTTTTGAAACTGCTGTTGGTCTCCCAATTTCCATGAGGGAGTTTCCTACAGGGATTGATACATTTCTTTGTAATCTACTGTAATCTAAACTAAAATAGTATTCTTATAATTGTTATCCATGATATTTAAAATTTACTGTCTAAGAAATATACTGAAGATATTAAGGCTCATTGCTATTTCTTGACTAACATATCAGTGTAAAGATATTTACTTGCGTTCCCGAACAGATAAAATATTTTAGTTGAATGTTCTGCGTGATTTACTTTTGACTTCTCAGAGAAGTCCAGTGAGTGGCTCCAATTTGGGTATAAAAAGGTTTAAAATTCCTGTCGAAAATGTTTGTCCAGTAACAACATTTTCAGTTTTAAACTAATTGTAAAAAGAATTCTAAGATATTCATGTTTTCTCATTTTTATGATTGGTGGTTTAGTAAATTTATTAAGCATTGCATGGTTGTAGTTGCTTTTCTGTGCTTCTCAGCTTTTTTTTAAAGTAGTCTTTTATTAATTGTTTTTAATTCTGTTTTATATGATTTCATCTTATGAAATGTCCTCTTTAAGTTTAACATAAACATGCTCATTTTATTTTCAGCTGGTTCCATTTAAGTTTGTTTCATTCAAGTCGTCCAGTTAGCAACATTAGCATACTTTTTTATAACTTTAAGTACAATGCAGTTTTTTTGTGGACAAATAATCCCAAAAATTACTAAAACTTTAATAAAATACAAAAAGCTAAAGCCAATTCCAAAGACAGGTGTTCGAGAAGAGACTTAGTCTTTTTGGAACTAAAGCAAAGTAACCTGCTAAGAGTGTTTGTACAAAAATTTTCGGTGTTTAATAAACTTCAGTTTGACTTCAATCATTTGTCGAGAGCTGGAGTTTACGTTAAAGTGTAGAACAGGAAATAACCACAGAGAGTTTTCATTACTCTTCCTCTGATTTCAACATCAGAATCTAAATCTTACACACCTTTCTTAAAGCTGTGTTTACTTCCTGACATGCTCTTTCACTTCCTCTGAGGTATAAACATACAGGGACACACCCAAGCACGCCCCTACACCCTGTGCACGTGTGTAACGGTACAGTAACCAACAGCCACTGAAGGAGCCCAGAGACCACTGCATATCTTTATCGTGTGGTGTCTTCTGAACTCTCAACCTTACACCTCAGTGTGGTGTTGTGTTTGTTGGTGCAGATGTCACAATAAATACTCACATATAGAGGAGCCTGTTGAGGATTCAGCTTCATGACTATTGACTCTGTAGGAACACAGAAAAAGAAAAAATAAATCAGTGCTGACAGATTTATCAGACTCCTGTCATCATTTAGATGTTTAAAACCCTGTTTTTGCTATTGTTCTGGCTCATTTGTAGTAGCTTTAAATCTGTGATTGATTTCCGGAAAACTGTGACAAAACTAATCAGTCAATAAAGTTATATACAGGGTGTGCATTAAGTCTCTTTACAATTTAAAGAATTATAAAGGCAGTTGATGAGATATCTTAACCAGATATGTTTTATTTTAATCAGTGTTTATCAGAGTTTTTATTCCTATTAAAATTTTGTGTTTCAGATATTCTGTTAATGGAAGGAAAACTGTTAAATGAACCCCTATAAACTCCTCAAGAGAAGGTACAGTGTGTACCCTGGTTTATTGAGACAAAATCAGATGTGCAGACTCGGCAAAACTACAGAGCTGAGTATGGAAGAGATCCACCATTGCGTCCTTCAGTTCAAAATGTATGGAGACAGGAACAGCGTTGGATAAAGGGAGGAGTGGGCAACTAAGAATGTGCGAGGGAAAACATCAATCATGTAAGATAAGCCTTTCCTTCCATTAACAGAATATCTGGGACACAAAATTTTAATGTGAATAAAAACTTTCAAAAACACTGATTAAAATAAAACAAATCTGGTTAAAATATCTCATCAACTGCCTTTGTAATGCACTACTTAAAATGTAAAGAGACTTTATGGACACCCTGTACAAACACAAATACATGCAGCACCCAACACTTAATCCATAAACCCTCCATCACGGTAGCAAGAAAAAACCTCTGTTAAGGAACAGGAGATGTTGAATGTGGATTCCAGTCTCATGATGAACAGCCTTCAACACTATGCTGTGTAAAGGTTACAAAGAAGGTGGCTGAATCCATCACTTTGAAAAACCAGCCCATCTCCATGGTGGAGAACGTAGATTTTTGGCACCTTTTTGAGCTTTTTGATCCACAAAATACTCTGCCCTCTCCACACTACAGTGCAAACACTGCTGTACCAGATCAAGGGTTGTGACAACACACGAGGCGATCTATAATACAATGTGACTGCTGTGAGTTTCATCTCAGACGTTTAGAGCTCTGATGTTTGTCCCGTGTCATTGCTGAGTCTCACTGCACACTAAATTGATTCATTCACATTATAGGTAAAGCGTGCTGTGTTGCATTCACGCCAGCAGGGTCTTATTCAGCAGAGCATGTCATAAAAAGATGCCAAAAACAGCAATAAAAATATGATAAGGGTCATGGATGTCATTTAAAGGTATCCTAACAGAGCTACTCACAACAAAATATCTAAAAATATAAAAAAACAGTCAATAACAGTTGCATATACTATTCTGAGTAGGGATGCACAACATATTTGATTTAACAGATATACAATATGGTGATATTTCAGAACTTATCCTATCTTATACCAATATAGATACAAATGACTGACAGTAATTCTTTGCTGATAACAGCTACATAATTTGCAAAATGTTGTTTTGACAGTAGCAGTGAAAACAGCTTAGACTTAGTTCAAACTCTGAGTTACTTAGATGCTTAAATAAACCCTGCCTTATTCTGGGAGCTTATACTCTCACTTCGGGATTAATATGCAAAATAATCCACAATCTTGATGCAAATAAATAAGGCTAAAATATCTCCAGGAAATATTTGCCCAAACTTTTGTACCTATTGGTTTTTAGCTTTTAAAGCAATTAAAGCAATTAACTGACATGGATATTATACTGATAATTTTGTACATCCTTCATTTGTTGAGAATTTTAATGAGTTTTACAATAATATTTGTTGTTAGCTTAACTCAATGGGATTAAATAATGGTATATTTTTTAAAAACTTAATTAGCTTAATAAACAAATAACAAAAAAGCAGTGTGTAGCTGTGGATTATATTTATTCTTTTTTTAAATGTTACTTTTAGGCATTTTTGTGCCTTTATTGACAGGAAAAAGAGAGCAAGCTGGATTCCAATCTGGGCAGGCAGAATCATGTGTCTCGCCTGGTTTCTTACCATCCCGCCAAACCAGCACCCAAAATAAAATGCACTATTTTGAATAATATGTCATTTTTTGTCTGAATTGTCGGGCCAAAAAAGCAGATGGGGACATCACTACTTAAAATACAACCAATCAGGAAATTTATTTTAACTTATTTAGCTTTTTATGGTCTGAATTTCTGTAAAATTTAAAAAAAACGGAGTACAAAAAAAGTATTTGATCACTGTTAAACGGTAAATTCAGGGTATTATCTGTTATTACCATGAATGCTCAAATGCAATCATGTTGATTCTTTGAAAAAGTGACAGCCCTACTGTCCACCACGGCCCAGAGCCAGCAGGCTGCCCTGCAGTGATCATCGTCCATGCTCTTCAGTCTGTCAGAGATCAGTGTGAGTTATCGCAGCCGAGTCACGGTTTGGTAATATCACTTCCTGTTTGTCACGGTACGCTTCAGATCATCATCAGAGCGTCATGTCTGTTCAGATTTCATCCTAATGACACACAGATCAGAGATCACTGCTCTTCTACACGCTCCCATGTGGACCACCATTCATGGACAGGAAACAGGACGTCACAGCTGAACAGAGGAGCTTTATGAGAACTGCTAACACACACCAACACATGCAGACACACACCACTGGTACGACATCTAGAACCAAACACCATAAAAAGTGCCATTAGAGTCGTTGGTGCTGAAGATCTTCAGACTAAAGAGCTGCAGATATGGTGCTGCAGCCTCAATAAAACTACATTAAAACACATAAACACAAGAATTTTAGATAAAAACCCTCAATTAATTCCTTTTTGAACACCTATTTCTAACCGTGTACCTTTCATGTAAAGCATATTTTCTACACAGCCAACTGATGTTTTCTTTCATACATCCACAAAATTAAAAAAAGTTGTTTTGACAGTAGCAGTGAAAACAGCTTAGACTTAGTTCAAACTCTGCTTAGAGCTTAAATGGGCCACTGCCTTCTATTCTGGGGAGCTTATACGCTCTCACTTCGGGATTAATAGCAGTTAATGGTCACACGGAAAGTTTTGCAATTACCCCAAAACTAGGTCGTCATTGACGCTACAGTAAGATTCTTCACAGTGTTTCACTATTTGGGACTATTTTGCGTTGTGACAAATGGGTTATGCATTCTTCCTCTGGCAACATGGCTCTGGCTACTTTCCTCTTATTTGCTTTTTAATATGGAGTGCTACAGAAAGGCTAGATCACTGAAGCACAAACTGATATAAATCCAACTCTCCTGGGTATAATTAAGATGGGTCTCTTTTAGGGATGCCAATATCAGTCTAAAAAGTGAAGTATTGTATCAGCTAATATTAAAATTTTTGCCGATGTTAACAGCCAATACATCAGCCACACATATCGTCCATATATCTGCTGGAATATCAGCAAATGATACAAATATACAATATGCATCTTCTCATAACTGCACGGGCACATTTGACAATCAAGAGTTTAATTTTTGCAAGATTTAATTCCTGTTTTTCTTGCTTTAAATTTGTTCCTAGCAAAAATATGCTGTAACACTGCAAGAAACAAGTCGATTTTTGTTCAGTAAAGAGCTTGTGCTCTTAAACCAGAAATATCGGTATCGTCGATAATTAATACGAAAAAAAAAAATATCGGCATATCAGCAAAAATACAACATCATGCATATCTAGTCCCTCCTGTATTTATCCTGGATGCAGAAAAATAGAAAATAAGTGACATGGGTCATCACCAACTTTGGCTTCTTGTTTAAATGTTGACATTATGACTCACCATCAGGACAACACCACATGACAGGAGTTATACAGGCTTATCGAAACTAAAGCAGATCCTGCTTCTGAACCACCAGGTAACTTGGGATCTGTCCTGGCCCTCGGTCTCCACAACAGTTTTTCCTGTCCCTGTCTTTCTACCAGTGGCTCCATCTGCAAAAGTTCTTCCCCTGTGTACTCCAGTTTACATCCTCTCATGCCCATGAACAACATTGTTTTCATTACTTGAGTCAAAATTGAGAATTTATCTATTAATTTATTGGTAAAGTTAGTGTTTGTTGTTCTTTCTGATGACATGACCTGCTGATGAGGGGGAAGTATTGCACTGATGCTTCTTCTAGTAGCATCTAGTCAAGCCAATATTGTTTTCATGTAGATTAAATTCGTTAGTTCATTCAATGATGATGGCATTACTACCCAATGGTACGACATCTAGAACCAAACACCATAAAAAGCATTAGAGTCGTTAAAGGAAGAGATTCTAGATCAAAGAGCTAGATATGGTATGCAGCCTTTAAATAAAACTACATTAAAACACATAAACATAAGTTACATGACAATAAATTTTGGGATCTATAACGTCTCAAAATGATTGCCGATAAATGATATTATTGTCAATATTATTTTGAAACATCATTTTTTTTCATTATTGTAATTACATTTTGGAATAAAGTGAGTACACCATATCAAAAGCAATGAGTTTAATTTCTAAAGAGTATTTAACTGTAATTGGAAGGTCAAGAGCTTTTAAATGAAAAAAAAAAACAATTTAATAAATTAAACAAACAAAAAAAGGAGGAAAAAACAATGAAAATGAAATTGACTCTCTTTTGTGAAAAACTGCATGTAAAAAAATCATTTTATTAATCAAAAACAACAAAACATAGACCCTGTCTCTGTAAGAAAAAAAACAAAATTCCAATAAAAACACACACAACAATAAAAACAATAAATAAAATGGAGTTTATGCAGTTCCTGAATTGTTTGTGACATGTACTTTCTCCCAGTCAAATCCTACTGTCTGTAAAACATTTAAAACATTACTGACTGTTCAACCGTATTGAAGGGCTGCATTTCTTATGCAATATAGCAAACAACACTGTTTGTGAACGTGCACCATTTTGCGCTGTTTTATTTAAATTTACTTTGCCGACCAAACGCCACAGTAAGCACTAACTGTCAGGACGAAGGCTCCGCTGCACCTCCCCTTCTATGCCGTCACTACCTTCAAACAAAAGCAACATATCAGCTTATCGGTGTTCATGGGCTCACACCTTGTTTATTCTGTTTAAAACCAAAATATTCCCACACTGGGGCTGTGGCATTCGGCTTAGGAACCATTGCTTTTGTGCCATCATTCATATAAGAGTTTGTTTCCTCGCTACTTCTCATGACGTTCGCTTCAGCTCTCTATCTGTGTACGCACGAGCAGCCCCTAAATGTTTTCATAACATCTTCTGACATTGATCGTAGGCCTCCAAATTAAATATGTGTTATTGATATAACATAGCAGGCTTTTAAAAATTGGGATATATCATATCATTGGCAAAAAAAATGATATCCTCTCATATGTTGAAACTACTGATTTACACACCTTGTCAGTACTCAGGACAACCCTGGCAAACAGAATGAATGTGCAGTCTGCTCGGTAAGGGTCCTACTGATTGGGTCCTACAGTCAAACTGGTCACCTTCTGGAAGGCACCAGCATTACCTGCTACACAACCATGAAGTCCACCAACACCACAAGTCAGTTCATGATAATGTCTGAAAATGTGTTGGTAATGTTTGTAAAATTGAGTAGAACAATTTAGCAAAACATAACTGATCTACTCATGCAATCAAGACAATTCTCGCTTTTCCTTGTCATTGAAATAACTAATTTATTGTTCTTTTTATAACACTGATAATGGATAATCAGTAAATGCCATTAATTTAAAAGATGTGGTGATTAGGAGCAAAGAAATGCCACAATTCACAGACAGAGGAGTGTGTTTCTGACAGGACTGAAGCTGAACTAAAAATGATTTGTAGACAGACAGACTCCGTGTTGTGGAGCAGCAGACTGATTTTTGTGTATGTGTGATATTTACCAGCAGCTGTCTTCTTCCACTCTACATGTGATGTATGAACCATTTATTAACAACCAGACAGCATGTTCATGTCATATGTATCACCTCTCTGACTGTACAATAAGGCCTTGCTGAGTCTTTAGTGAGCACGTGCATGAGCCGAGTCTTTGTCATCAGGTCTACTGTCCACATGAACTTTGAGCATTGAGGTCAAGTAGCTTAATAGTTTGTATTTTCCATTTTTAACGCCAAATAACTTCAGAGCCTATGAGAAGTTAATAGCTGATTTTTGGTTTGAGCTTAGAATTTGACATTTTAATGAAGTAGAGCAATTAAACAAAGCAAAAGGGTAGACCAGCCTGGAGCTTCTCTGAGCTTTGCACCCCTTAGTTAAAGGAGACATATCATGCTGATGCATGATTTAATACTTACATATAATATAATAAATTTGAAAACAAGACCTTACACCCCCTTAATTTTCAAAAAATGAGATATTGTATTTTTTCTGATATCCTAGAACGAGATTTGATGCCTCTGAAAATAGGTCATTGCGAGATGTCCGCGAGATTTCAAACGTCGTGACATCACGAGGTTCCTTTCTTTTTATTGGAGCAATCTGATAAAACACTTCCCTCTCTGTGATGTCCGTTAGCCACAAAACCATCACCGAGGAACACATCAGTCCAGCAGGGGTTTATAGTTCCCTAGCTCACAATCACTCATTACCAGCTCTGGCCTGTAGGAGGACTCAATACGCAGACGCTGCTTTGAGCCTGCCAGAAAATACAGTAGAAGAAGAAGGACAGGCTGGCTCAACCCCCGATAGAACTGACCAATCAGAGCACAAAGGGTTGTGACGTTGCGAGGTAACTGTAGGTCATCCTGAGATCCTCGTGTTTCAACGAGAGCTTCATAATGGCCTAAAATGAGGACTTTGAGAACGCAATTGTGGGGCAATGAAGGAACCAAATGACTTGTACTGAGGGCAGAAATACTTTACAGGCATCCTAGTCTGGCATAATGAAAAGGAGAAACAAGCATGATGTGTCCCCTTTAAACTTTCTGACCTCACAATTTAGGCTCTATAGTTGTACCTAAGAAAAGTCCAACCTTACTTGGATGCAAAAAAGATAAAGTGATGTCATGGTATGCATAACAAACATCCCTCGTACTACTGGGGCAGAAGTAGCTCAGTCTGTAAGGGCTTGGGCCGGGTACCGAAAAGTGGCCGGTTCAAGTCCTGCTCGGAGCATGTTTGGAAGTTGGTTTGGTAGCTGGAGAGATGCCAGCTGACTTCCTGGGCACTGCCGAAGTGCCCTTGAGCAAGGCACCGAACTCCCTTCAAATAACTGCTCTGTGGCACTTCTTCAGGAGCAGCAAGCCATCACTCTGACATCTCTCCATTAGTACATGATCATAGGTCCTGTTTGCATGAGCATGTGTATTTCAATCTGTGTTTCAGTAGAATGTTCAACAGAGTGTAAAGAATGGAATTTATAAAGGATGTCTTTCTTTCTTCTTGTAATCGTTTTCATAGACAAAATCAAGGTAAAACTGGCCTACACATGTTCAAGAGCATAGAGTACTCAACCAACAAGAGTTATATAAATGCTTTATTTAATATTTATAAGATTTTTTTTGACAGACTCAAAGTGGAGAGAGCCAGAGATCAGCATTGACCTGCTGTTATTCAACTTCATTAATGTGAATAAGGAGAAACTCTTGGTAAAACAACAAAAAGCTTCAATTCATGTTATTTCCCACTGTGACGACTGCACCCTTCCCAGTGTTGTGACTGAGGGACACCCCTCTTCACTGTCCAACATTGTCATTGTTTGGGTTGGTATTGTCTTTGTCTTGGCTTGTCTCAGTCTTGGTCTCGACTCCGTCTTAACTCCCAAAGGTCTTGGTCTTGGTGCATTCTGGTCTCATGCAAGTCTTGGTCTTGGATAGTGTGGTCTTGAGCACAACACTAACCAATACTATTAACAATCCTGCTAATCGATCCAAGTCTTTAACGATTCCAATATTGATTACTGCAGATTTTCCGTATGGGCAAATGTTGGCCTGTAGATTTTCCGTGGCAACAATGTCAAACACACGTCACAGCATAGATAACTGCTTCTGCAAGTTGCGGGTGTTTCCAATCAATTAAGGTTGTGCAGTAGGCGCCTTTTGTAAAAAAATAAGCTACAATTCTGATGCTTCTGAACCCTGTCAGTGGAAGGAATTGATAAGAGAATTGATCAGCAAAAAGACTCATGATATCGATCCTTTGAAGGAGCTGTTAACGATACTCAACTGGACTTAGTTTCGATTCCCATCTTGAACAGAAAGCGTGTACTACAGTTGTTTTACTGCAAACTTACATAGACAACTACTGGCCTGGCATGCACGTTCTTGCATTTTCAGTCGTTCTTGTGGATCTGTGTGAACCAGAGTGCTTTTAAAAGCACAAATTTTTCTTTGGGTATCACCTTGCTGTGTAAACTGGCCCTAAATTAGGGGTCATCAATTATATTTTCAAAAGGGCCAGCTTTTGATTTGACGGATGTTACTGGGGCCGGAAATTTAAATAATGGAATAACATTAAGATTTACATATCGCACTGTCAGGTAGGTAGATCAGCCTATTTTGAGTTGCAATGTGTCTCATTTATTAGATATCACCCTCAGAGGGCAGTGTCTGCTCTACGAGTCACTGTGGAGCAGATCTGAAACAACAAACCAACTTCCACCTAAACTGTCAAAGCTCCTGCAGGAAACAGCCAAGACCCTGGTTAGGATGAACCCTGTGCACACATCCAGAGGGGTTTGGGGAGAGACGTTCACAGAGGACAATCAGAGTGATCCTCTCGTCCTTCTGTCTGTCTGTCTGCACAGATAATCCTCACCCCCCACAGACATAAATACACCACTTATGTGTGTGTACATGTGCGTGTAAGTGTGTGTATATTTGAGTATGGGGTAGCTACTTTAGCCCACCCACCCTCTTCTCTCACAGCAGGGGGTCACATGAGATCAGTCCGTCTCTGAGGCAGCCACAGAGCATGCTCAGTGACACAGGGCAGTAAACACATCACATGGAGGGACACAGTGAAAACAGAGCTTAATATACGGCTTATTAACGGCTGAATGAAGGTCATATGATGAGGATCAGAACTCACTCACACATTCATCAGCGAATCAGCTCAGACTCTATATACAGAACGTTTTGGTCTCTATATACAGAACAGTTTTAGTCTCTATATACAGAACCTGTCTCTATATACAGAACCTGTCTCTATATACAGAACATTTTAGTCTCCATAAACAGAACCTGTTCAGTATCCAAATCCAGAGCCTGTTGAATCCCTTTATACAGAACCTTATTGGTCTGTATATACACCTTTTGTCTCTATATACGGAACATTTTAGTCTATATACAGATCTTTTTTTAGTTTCTATAAACAGAACCTGCACAGCAAACAGATCCGGGTCTAAGATTTGAATCCAAACATGTCCAAAAGTTGATTCATAATCAGCTGATCTAATTTAAACTTGACTAAAATAGGAACAAAGTCAAATTCCTCCACCTATTAACTTAACTACTTGTCTCTTTCCGAGTCATGATGCAGCTGGAGCTTGTCCTAGCTGACGTTGGACGAGAGGTTAAGCGCAACCTGGACTTGCCGCCATGCAGATAACAGGGTCAACATGTCAACATGGAAAGAATTTGCAAGAATCTGCCGATATGGCTGATGGTATAATATGTCACGATACAATAAACAGAGCAATGCTTAACAATTTCTTTCACTGGATTATTTAGCATCAAGAATTGACAATATTGTATGCATACGAAAATATAAATGGTGGGGTTGATACAAATAGCAATAGTATATTATTTCACATCTGCCATGTAACAATATTTTTCCATACAGTGATTTCCAACATTTAATAAAGCTTTTGGTTCTATAAAAATAAATAAATTAATCATTAATTCCATACAAAGTTATTGTTGAACCATTTGCAGATGAGGTCGGTAGGGGTGAAATTTATTGCGCAGGAGAGAGTTAGTAAATCAACATGGCTTAGCAGGAGAGAGACAAGAGGACTTAGGTCCATTGATAGGACTTACTGTATTTAAGATGTTGAAAGTGCCACATGAGATGGACATGACACATGGGTATTTGTAAGGAGTGATGCATCAAAACTGGAAAATGTGGAAACGTTGCTCACCTTACTTGGTACCACTAGGGAAAGTGAAAGCCAACAACAGCAAACTAATGCTAAGCTAATCTTGCTGATAAATCAGCCAACACTTGGCATGCTTGATTTGTCAAATCTGCCTCCCAGTTCTGAGTTGGCTAAGAAAAAAATCTATGACTTATATGTGCAGAGATTCAAGGCCTTACAGTGCAGTAACAAACAAGGGCCTTTGTAACCTGCTGGTTTGAGTCTGTGTGTTTGACTCTGTCTCTACATTATTCCACCAGCACAGCAGAACTGAAGCTCTACAGAGCAGTGAAGCTGAAAGTTGAAGAGAGGCTGCACACAGCAGAGAGGACAAAATTAACTGACCATTTGTGGACATCAGTCTGTAAGGTTAATCAGTGTCACCTCAATTTTATGTCTTTTCTCTTTGGTGTAAATGCAGCCAAGAAAGGGTTATGTATTGCAATTAATGGCAGTGTTCCGTATAGCAATATTAAGCATATCTTAAAATTTTAAGAATTGCAATAAAGCCAATTCTAAGCTAACCTTGGTGATAAAGCAGCCAACACTTAACATGCTTGGCTTGCCAAATCTTCCTCCCAGTTCTGAGCCAGCGAAGAAAAAACCCATACTTCATGTGCGAAGACTCAAGGCTTTACAGTGCAGTAACAAACAAGGTCCTTTGCTACCTGCTTGTGTGAACCTGTGTGTTTGACTCTGTCTCAACATTATTTCACCAACACAGCAGAACTGAAACTCTACAGAGCAGTGAAGCTAAAATTTGAAGAGAGGCTATGCACAGCAGATAGGACAAAATTAATTAACCATGTGTGGACATCAGTCTGTAAGTTTTACTCAGTGTCACCTCAATTTTATGTCTTTTCTCTTTGGCGTAAATAAAGCCAAGAAAGGGCTATAAATTGCAAAACATAGCAGTAAAGCAATATTAAGCATATCTTAAAATATTAACAACTGCAATAAAATTGAACTGGGACTTAAGTATCACGATTGGGACCACTGATGATTACCAGATCAACAGTCTAGTAACATCTTGCAGTTTAATCAATAAATCAATCAACCAATCTTTATTTGTACAGTGCCAATTAATAACAAGCGTTATCTCAGGGCGCTATACAGAAGGGCAGGCTGTAGACAAGTTCTTCAATTTATGGATACACATATATCCATAGACACATATTTATACGTATAAGTACACATACATCCACACCCAACACGGATCCATCATGACAGCAACAAAAAACCTTTATTTAGCAAAATTATCTTATCATGTATTATCGCGGTATTGTTGCAATGTGCTCACAAATAGTTCAGAAGGGACAATGGTACTTCAACACAAAATTGAAATCATTAACCCCTTTAATATTATAAGTTTAACAGTTCCTTTTGTCTTTTTTAATCAATAAATGTGTCTAGATATGCCATTTCAGTACATTTTTCAACCTCTCTTTAATGAGAAATCAAAGTAAACAATTTTAGCAAGTATCTTTCATTATTATATACTGTGTGTAATTACAAGAAAGAAAACAACAGATTTGAACTTTAAACAGGATTCTCTTTAAAAACAATTGAAAATGAACAACAAATAACCTATTTTATATACACTCACAGATTTTTGTTTGCCTGCAGCATTAGTATCCTGGATGTTATAAATAGCTCATTCACACTTTGACACATATGACTTTTTTACTGACTATAGTCCCCGTTAGCCCACTTCATGACTCATCCTGGCCTCCTCCTCCTCTCCCTGGCAGATCTCCTCAATATTTTTTTCCAGAGTACGATCGATTAAATCCATAAAGCACAAACTTTGACAGAAAAAGACGATCAAATTTAAAAATACAGCGAAAACACGGTAAAAGAACGGCAAGAATACACTCCAGAATGATACTAATTCTATTATTTACAACATCTAGACATTATTTAGACAGAGAATACTCACAAACCTCCTGTAATTCACTCGGGTATGGCTCATTGCATCTTTTCTCTTGCTCTCTCTCTCGCCCTCGCTCGCTCTCTCTCTCTCTACCTCTACGGCTTGATCAGTTCATTTACTCGAAAAATTCAGAAGTTTTAACCGTGCACGTCTTTTTCTTTCACCACAGCTTCGTGTTTAGACAGGGTGACTGTCTTCTATCAATTTCCCCTTGGCATCCTTGTAAAATCCAAAATTTTACCACGCTTAAGAGTCCGTTTGCAGAGGGAACTCTCCACTGTCTCTCCGCTGCCTCTAACTTCCGCTGAGGCCAAACAATGCAAAATCTTGGCGCTTCCCATGAGGCTGTTTCATCCAGGAAGAGCCTCATAGTTCAGGCATTTCTAAGAGCAGCATCACCGTGCGAAGCATTGTGGTTATCAAAAGTAAGCGGTAATTTATAATTGATGTAGTTTCAATTACAAGCATCACAAATAGTTCAGAAGGGGACAATGGTCCTGCATGGTTTGAGCAAGGTGTACCTATTAAAGTGGCTAATTGAAAGTTTTGCCATTTTTATGCCATTAATCAATGGACTGAGCAGGAAACTGGGGGGAGAGAGAGGGGAATGACATGCAGCATGTAACTCTTAGGCTGGATCTACATACAGAACAATAGTCTCTGCACATGTGGCACAAACATAACGAAAAACCTGATCGAACAGTGACACAGCATTAAAAACTCCCTCCTACTGCACACTTGCCTTAACTCAATGAATCTGATTTAAGTTTGGGATACATCCTTTGTGTGGTCCTACATCTCTGCATAAACTCACACTCAGAGCCTGGATGTTATAAATAGCTCATTCACACTGTGACACAGAAAACACTTGAAATGTCTTCACTCAGTTACTGGAAGCTGCCGGGACCATGACCACACATGGACACACACCGTCAGAGTGCGAGTGTGAGTGTGCATGGTCCAAGCAGACTAGAAGGCAGCCAGAGTGACGTGATAACACCCGAAACACTTCAGGGTGCAGAGGCACGAGCTTAAGATAGTCGGAAAAGAGGAGGAGGAGGGGTGACGAACAAAATTAGGAGATATCAGCCTTACACTTGTTGCCTGTAGAAGTCAGAAAAACAGAGCTGACACCTACAAGGTATGACTAGGGCAAATAAGAGTTTGCATTATGAGAAATTCAAAAATGTTTTCACAAATTGTTTTAAAACCTTGCATTAGATTTGCAAAAATGCGTATCTTCTATTTGTTGGTTTCATGTAATTTCTTTTTGGATTATTTTTTACAAAAGGAAAGATGGATTGCCCCTGAAAATGTCAAGTGGTGCAACTACAACAAAAGGATAAAATATACATTTGTGTATACAAGTGTACTTAAATAACAGTAACCTAATCTTAAAAATCACTTAAAACCTTTTTTCATAAGTTTCAATGTTAAAATGCAGTTGTATACATTTTTTGCAATACAGTGCCAAGACAAATAGTGAAAACTCTTTTCGTTTTCAAGATAACATTTGACAAATTCTGTATAAACTGATAAGAATATGTCAGCACATTGTAAAGGAGGATTACATCTTATTCCCCATAAATTATCCTATTTTTAAGAAAAATACTATGTAATAGTTCTTCACTGATCAGAGCAGTGCAGCAGGTATTCTATGGACAGTTGTCTCAGAAATTTGGTTGTAGTTAACCTCTGACACAGACTCCAAACGTGTTCCTCTGAGCACAGAATTGATTTTAGAAAAAAGGAAAAGGTCACATTGTGCCCAATCATGTGAACAGGGAGGGTGATCAAGCTCTGCGATTTGTTTTTGGGCCACAAACTGCTTTACTGAGAGCGCAGTGTGAGCTGGAGCATTGTCTTGATGAAGCATGAATGAAACCATTTCCCTACAGCTGTGGGCTCTTTCTCTTTCTTCAGACTTTTTCCTCACAGTTTTTCTTGGACCAGTTCGTAACAATGTTGATTCATCTTTGACCCTTTTGGAACTCATCCATCCAAAATGTCAAAGAAGACAGAACGGTCTTGAGTTTGGACTTTTTAAAGCAGGGTACACATAACAGGATTTTCTGAATGTGAACAGATTTTTCATCTTTTAGAAACCCCACACATGAAGATCAGGCGTGGGTTGTGTGCTCCAAAAATCTCAACACAGCACACCACACACATAATCATTCTGCCCCACCACCATCTAGAATCTAGTCCTCCAATACAAGAATCTCACATGATCAAATGTAATCTAGCAAAAACAAAGATGAAGAAGCATAGCAACAACCATAGACGTATATGTCTACGGCAACAACTGGAAAACCTAACACGCAACATGGGAGAGGACATACGACAAGAGGGAATGATGGTGATCTTGGGACTAATTTTTTTTTTTTTACAGAAAATCAGGAAACCAAATAAAAGAAAAGCTGTAGAAAAATCCTTGGGTCTGCGTGAAAACATTGGTTGGTCCTCCACATCTTAGGTCCACTGAACTTAATATCTGTGTTTCAGGTCGGCCATGCTTGTTTCTATTTACGCCTGATACCTTGTTCCTTAGTCAGCTTGCTTTTTTATTGGCTACATTCCAGTCAAAATTCATAGAGTCATGACTCATGGAGTCGCCAAGATTTTTGGTCGTACATATTGAACAGTTTAATATTTACAATTGTCAGCCTGACTCATTTTGAATCTGATAATTGGGACAATTCACTCTTCACACTCCTCAGACCACAGGATAATCTTATAGGATAATCTTACAAGACAGAAGATGATCAGGCATTTGCCATCTTTAGTCAGGAAGGCAGAAAGTCGTGACAAAAACAACCCAATAATCTTTATGTGTGTATCCCGCTTTAGTCATGCTTTCTTTATCCTTGGTGATGATGGTGTTGGTCTCTGACAGCTGTTTTGTCTCAGGATCATAATGGAATATCCAAGTTCCATCCCATGTGTTCACTCCTTCTTAAAAAGTTTGAATTTCCTTCAATTCGTTCCAAAATATCTTAGAAATTTGCTGCATTTTCCCAGAAGTCACATGTTTTGGGCCAACTTTGGACATCCATTCACCCACTATCTACACGACATATCCCTTAAGGGGTTGCGGGAGGCTGAACCTTATCCTAGCTGACATTGGACAGGAGATGGGTTACACCCTGGACTGGTCGCTAGCCTATCACAGGGCCACATAGAGAGACAGAAAACCATTCAAGCCCACACTCATATCTTAGGGCAATATGGATTCACCTATTAACCTAAAAGCATGTTTTTGGTCTAAGGCCAGAGCGCCCTGGAGCAGTGTTAATTTTGACAGAACTTTTAAATTTTGTTACAGTTTAAGTCTTTTGCCTAAAATATCTTTTAGTTTAGTCATCTAAATCGACAGTCTGCTGGCCACACACTTTTGTCAAAAAAGTAATGTTTTGGCTCCAATGCCATGCTTTCAGATCAATCATGTTGCATCAACATTAAAAGGTTGTGCAGTAGGCGCCTTTTGTAAAAAATCAAGCCCCAATTCTGACTCTTCTGAATCCTGTCAGTGGAAGCAATTGATAAGGGAACTGATTGGCAGAAAGACTCGTGATATCGATACTTTGATGGTTCTGTTAACGATTCTCAACTGGAGTTGGTTTTTGATTCCTGTTCCTATACGGGAAACTTTCCAACCATAAATCTCTGGGATGGTTCCTTCGTCTTCTTTCAGGAAAAACTATTTGTAGATGTGTTTAAGATGCAACAAACTCTCTCAGTCAGATATACAACAACCTCAGCCACACTGAGCACAACACATACACACACACAGCGGTGAGAGGAGCAGAGAGGGGGCGATGTTTCCACAACTTGTTGTAATTATGTGTTATACAACTGAATGCTGACTCTGGTCCTTCTTTTACAGCGAGAGGCTGCAGACTCACTCAGCTGGCCAGAAGTTATGTCTGGTATGGGAGGAATGAGACGAGACAGACAGAGGAAGGAGAAAAAAAGAGAGAAAGGAGAGAGGGAGAGAGAGGAGGAAAGGAGCAGCAGCTTTAATCCTGACCTCCCCATGTGTGTGTGTGTGTCTGTTCTGCTGGCTGCACACTGAAGTGGCAGCAGGCTGAACTCTTATCACAACAGTCGGTGCAGCTACAGGCTGCTCACAGAGGTCCGGTCTGTGGACGGGCTCGATAATGGAGCATTTCCACAGAGCGTCCACTTCAGTAAGATCACTACAGCACAGGATTGTTTGTGATTTAGAACCAAAACTGGAAGTGCTGAGAATACAGAAACATCCGCAAACACATTTCCAACATTGTCCGCTGAGTTATTGTCAAAAATGTGGACAACTGCCCTGTCAAGCACTGTTAAGGAGTCCTTCAAAATACTTCTGGATCACAACCATAGGTGATCCCATCTTTCTTGTATCATGAAAAACACGTCCTGATAGGAATTAAAAATCTGTTAAGAATTTATTGAGTTATTGAAGGGAATAATGAGACCTCCCCGATCTCACAATGTTTGAAAATCCTTCAAAAAAATTCCTACGCCAACATCCAGATTTGGATCACTACCCAAATCATATCACTTATTCAGCAAGTCATGACCAACATTCGCTTAAAATGTCATATAAATGTACTGAAAACTTACTGAGTTTGTCAAAAATGTGGAAAACTGGCCTATCTTACATTATTTAGAGAGCATTCAAAATACTCCTGGATCCACATCTGGATTCAGATCACAACCAGAATAACTTCTTCCTTGTGTCATGAAAAACATTTCCAGAAAATTGAATCAAAATCTGTTGAAGATCAATTGAGTTATTAGCAGGCATAATACAAACTGTCCAATCCAGCAGTGTTCAAAATTCCTTCAAAGTATTCCTGGATCAACATCCAGATTTGGATCACAACCAAAATCACATCACTTCTTCGTTGTGCCATGACAAACATTTCTTGAAAATTTTATCAAACTCTGTTGAGAACTTTTTGTATTTTTAGTGGCTGTGTAGAAAGTTAACCAATCTAGTAATATTAAAAAAATCCTTAAATCAAAATCCAGATTTGGATCACCAGCAGACTTTCATCACTTCTTTTGTGTGCTATGACCAACATACCCTTCAAATGTCACAAAAATCTTTCTGAGATATAAGCAGAAGGGTGAAAAACTGTCCCATCGTTCACTGTGAAGAAATCCTTCAAAATATTCCTGGATCTGATTGTGGATTCAGATTGCAACCAAAATCATATCACTTCTTCCTCGTGCCATGAAAAACAATTCTGGAAATTTCATTAAAATCTGTTTCAAATTTATTAAGTTATTAGTGGGGAAATAATGAAACGACCAACCTTGCAATAATCGAAAATCCTTTAAAATATCCATGATCGACTTCCTGATTTGGATCATCACTAAAATAATTTTCCTTCTACCACTATTCCCTTGAAAAGTGACATAAATCTGTTTATAAATTATTGAGATATTAAAATATGGAAAATTGCCCTTTCTTACACTGTAAAGAAGTCCTTGAAAAAATCCTGGATCTGCATCCAGATTTGAATCACTGCCACAATGTCATTGCTTTTTCCTTGTGAAGAAAGTGTCATCAAAATCCTATCAGAACTTTTTGAGTTATCTTGTCCACAAACTAACAAACAAACGACAAAAGCATGCAAAAACTAAACATCCTTGGAGGAGATAACGAGTTTCTTCTAAGCTGGCAGCTGGACTTCTTGTGTTTGTTTAAGATTTCTCACCTCTTCTCCAAAAGACATAAAAATGAAGAAAAAGCTACAGTTAGGCTTCCTCAGGTGGAACTTGCATATTGCATATTGTGATGTGTAACCATATTTATCATTGATTTGTAGGATGGCAGTGCTAGCAAAGCAATTCAACCTACATTTGACTGCTTTTTGGTTTGCTTGTTTTGTTTGCTCCTTCTTTGGTTTGAGTGGCTTTCAGACCTACCACAAACTGAACCGTTTTTAGGTTTTTAAGGCAACCAGAGTTTGTTGTTTCTGTTCTGCACTTGGGTTTGTGCCAGCCTTCACGTCACCTTCAAATCAACTCGAATTTCAAAAAAAGATAACCATCGTTTGGTGTGATGGGTAGGAAAGCATCTTCATTGATCAGTGGCACACAGTCTGACACCTTTAGGCCATATTTGGACCGTGCAGGTACCCTGCAAAACTGTACACTCCTCCATCCATTATCTAGCACTCGTCCCTTTTGGGGTCCCAGGTGCTTGAGCCTATCACAGCTGACACTGGGCAAAAGGCAGAGTACACCCTGGGGTGGTTGCCAGCCAACTGCAGGGCCACATGGAGAGACAGACAACCTATCATGCTCACACTTATTCCTAAGGGCAATATGGGGCCACCACTTAACTAAGAATGCTTTCACACTAAAATTAGTGGGTCAACGCTTTTTTTTCCATCACGGGTTAACCCACTAGCAATCAGCAAGTGGCTCTTTTACCACTGCCAGCAGACCCAGGTCTAGTGTAGCTGTTTTTTTCCTCTGGCGCAACAAGCTGATGTCATCACGTTAATGACATCATCAGCACGACAAAGCACGTCCATGTAAACAATAGAAATGAGCATGGAAGATGTTGACAGTTTTCTGTACTTTGTACTTTTGTCCCTCTTTAAAAATGGAGAAACTTGGCACTGATGATGCCATAGCAGATGTAATTTGTTGATGAGACAGCTAAGAGTCACGCAAGTAACAGACCGAAGGGACGGGTGCAATATTATGCCGTGGGCACGTTACGCCAGTGTCATGATGTAAATTAGAGGGTCCACCCGGATGTGATGTTCTAACTGAAGCTGATCAGAGGTGTCAATGGCCCTGTTTACATGGCTCAAAATAACCTATTTACAATCAGATTGACAGGTCAATAAGATTAGAAATGTCTAATGTAAACACCTTAGCCAATCGGATTCACCCCGGATCGGATTGTATTTCGGATCAGATTGTAAGAGGTAGTCTGCGTCAACTGATAATCTACTCCATGCTTCATGTAAACGGCTGAGTGGAGCGGATTGGGTTGATAGAGAGGATTGTTCGGTCTGCGCAGGCGCTCCGTAGTACATAAGAGGCAAACAAACTTTTTTGTGGAGGAAACAAATATTTTAATAGTAACCCTGCGAGAGTTAAAAATTGTTGATGTAAATGTAACCATAACACAATAAGTGTCCCCAACAAAACACGATGTGGATCCATCTTTCTAGAGGTAAACAGGAAGCAGGAAGTTCACCTCTTCTTCTCTTACACATTAGCAGGTTGTGGCAGAGTGACCTTCTGCGCGTGTCAAAAAAAAACTATACAATGGGATTCAGCTGGGGCCATGCAAACGCGGATTGAACGTGGATCTCTTCTCTCAAAGTTCATGTATACAGATCGAATCAGATTTACTTAATCCAATCAATTTCAATCAGATTGAGGAAAATCACCCTTGTAAATGGGCCCAATAAAAAACCTGTGTCGCTTGCAGGGTCAGTCGACCCAGGTCGAAATGCGAATTAAACCCTTTCAAACTACCAACAGGAGCCAATTGTGACCAGGTTTAAAGTGTTTTTTTGACCAGTCCGAAGGGGGTATCAATGAGCATGTTTTTGGTCTGTGGGAGAAAGCCGTAGTGCCCAGGGTGAACATGTAAACTCCACACAGAAAGTTCAAGACACAGGGATTAAACCATCAACCTTTGTTGCTGTGAGGCATGTGCACCACCTGCTGCACCACTGAGCTGCCCAAAACTAAACACAAGTATTAAATTATAATAACAATCATATGAAAATGCAGAGAACGAATATTATCAACATACCCAGTGAAAATGAAAAAGTTGGTGAAATGAAAAAGTTAAGGTGAAATGTAAACATGAAAGCAGATCAGATCAGGATGTGTTGAACTCCATAACTCTGATTGTGCAACAGGACGTAAAACAAAGAGTCACTGATGAGGAGGACAGTTTTATCTCCTGAGACACAAACAGACCCTGTTATTGATCTGAGCCGAGCACAGATCCTCTCTGACATCACACCCTCAGAAAGACAATAGAGTCTTCTTTTAGGAGTCATCTCCCTTCTGAATCCGATTGGCTAAGGTGTTTCAGTTGAGGGTGTTTATACAAGGATAAAAGAGACTGGACAGTGGAAATAGACATGAACCGGGCAAGTGTGAGAGAAAGAGAGTAGGTAATGACATGCTGAAAAGGGCCACAGGTTAGTTTAAGACTCAACTGTGAGTAGCAAGGACATCAGTCTCTTTCTCAGACTTTTAATTTGCTGGGAGGATGAACATCTGTGTAGATTTTTGCATAATTGCAAACCAGACCTCAACGTTTTCTCTTCATAGACGTGACAAGAAGACTTTCACATCAACCACAGCCTCCTGATAACTAACCACAGTGTTGACGATGATGATGCTTCATGATAAATGATGTCTCTCAGCTACTTCTAAGAGAATGTTTTTTACTGATACACAATTTTCTACTACCTGTTTTTATGCTTTTTTCCTCTTTATCCTGTTATTGTTATTCTTGTTCTAGTTATACGCTGTTTTGCCCCAATTTACCAAGTTTAATTCCTTGTACGTGCAAATGAAATGAATACCTTTTCTAATTCTGATTCTCTAAAAAGCCTGAAAAATGTTTAAATTAGAAAGCACTCAGAAAACACAAACTTCTACCAAGGTAGCTCAAATGTTGTTGTTACATCTATAAGAAACAGATCTATGATAGAGTTGGCATCGTAATATGATTCATTGACCCTGAAAACTCACATCTAGCACTCAGAATTAGGACTGAACGATTTTAGGAAAAATATCAAACTGTGTTTGTTCTGTCTAAAATTGTGATTTCAATTTAATTCACAATATTTGTCAAATCAAGATTCAATGAAATAGTCACTGTGTTTGCAGTTAAGATAACAGGGAGGAAATCAACGGTCATAAGCAAACGCGAACAAGTCGACTCTTTTGAACTGCTCTTTTAAGTGAACAATGGGAGCTGATTTACTGATGTGAGAACCATTTACAGTCCTGCTCAGTATTATTGGCACCCCTTCATTATTTTAATTGCTTAACAATATCTTCAGAAATAAAATGAAATGTACCAAATTTACGTAATCAGGATCTTTTAATTAAAGGTCCAAAACACTTTAACGAAAAAAAAAAAAACATTTTTGCAAGTTACATATTGTAATTTCAGAGAGGGAGCTGAAAAAAAGCATGTGCAGCAATAATGGCACCCCTCTTCAATATTTTGTCGCACACCCTTTGGCACTGATGACAACCTCCAAATGTTTCTTGTAGCCATCTATAAGCTTCTTGCACTTCTCAGCTGGCATTTTATCCCACTCTTCATATGAAAATTGTTCATGCTCTTGAACATCTGCAGGTTTCTTTTCCTCAATGGCAGATATCAGCCATACCAAAGATTTTCAAATCGGATTGAGATCAGGACTCATTGCTGGCCATTTTAAAACAGGCCATTTTTCCTTTTCAACCATTCCTGCGTGCTTTTGGATGTGTGCTTGGGTAATGGTCTTGCTGGAGGGCCCACGATCTTCGACTCAAACCAAGTGTTCTTACACTGGATCGGACATTTCGCTCTAAAATTTCTTGATAAATCTCTGATTTCATGATTTCTGTGATACGGTCAAGGCCTCCAGTGCCCAGTGCAGCAAAGCAGCCCCAAACCATTATGGAACCTCCACCATGCTTAATTGTTGGTAGGGTGTTCTTTTCCTTGTAGGCTTCAAGTGGTTGTAAATAAAACTGCCTATTCTAAATATGACTGCATGATCATAGTTGCTGATGAAGTATAATTTACAAACCTTAAGATGTGAACATTACTTCTGCCAAGTTTGAGCCTGATAAAGTAATGCAAAGCAATGTTAGAGAGGTTTGTAAAGAAACTGTACTGTCACATTGTGTACTTAAACTTCATGGGTGCCAATAATGATGAGTAGGACTGTATAAGCCATTCTCAAATGTTAATTACCTGCAAATTTGTAAAATAATATGTGTGAAATAGTTGACACAACAGATCCTGGGTTAGTCAGGAGTGCTGCAAAAAATGGCAGCTTTGGTGATTACATGATGGCGTTGTCTGAAATTGCAATTTCGATTCAAAAACAATAAACCTTTCAGCCCCACTTCAGACTGATGTAAATTTACATTGTTCACTTAAAAATAAATAATATTGTGCATTTAGGAGCCGACTAGTAAAATACTGTGGATCACAGTAATTATTACTCATGATTAATAAATAACATGAGAATGTTATACTAGTATGCACCTTTCACAATTTAATTTATGTCAGACTTTAACGTTATGTATAGCAGTAACGCTTTGTGATTTTTTTTGGTTGTAAAAGTTAAACTGTAAGGGCTTTAGCTAACAGCAGTGGTGGTGATAAAGATGTGGCATCAGCACAAAGGCAACTTTGAAATGTTACATGTCATGTTAGTTGTTTTTTTGTACTGATGTAGGTATGATTTATGTACAAATGTTGCAAAATAAACAAGGTAGACACACCCAAAAAATTAGGCACGAAAAGGTTTAAGCAAATCCACACACGAAGATATAGCCCTTTAAAAAAATATTTGGAATCATTTTGAGTCACGATTGGAAATATTCTTTTTTCTTAAACCTGTTCATGATTTATATACAAAACATAATAAAAACTAAATGTCAAAAATGGTTTTCATGCTCTGTGTTGTGAACCTTTAGGAGTTCCTGTGGGCACCCCAGAGGCTCCTTTAGGGCTATCAGATGCTTGTGGGCACCCTGTTGGCTACCCCTGCACTGCACTATGTTGATGCTTGATGATGATGATGATGATGATGATGTTGGAGTGACTTGACAAGTTTTTTTGTTGGTGGCATGGTTTAAAAAACAAAAAACAAAAAGGAACTGCCTTGTGCATGACAGGAAGCACCTGTGTCCAAACAGACTTAAAGCAGTTTGATGCTCTTACTCTGTTGTTCCCTCAAGCTTTGAGTCTTGTTTATGTTGTACCAACTTCTAGATGTTGACCACTTTGGACTAAAGCATCTGCTAAATGACACTGTGACAAGAGTGCACGTCATTAAAACTCTTAAAGTCACTTTTGCTCATTAAATTAAAAGTGAACTTGAAGTTCTGCCTGATGGTGTAACTGCCAGCTGTATGTGTGTGTTTGTGTGTGTACTATAGTGTGGGGTGTGTATTTTTAAGGATTATTGTGAAAGAAGTTTAAGGACACACTTAAGACTCTCTCTCACCCTCAAATGCAGAGGGTGTTATTAGCGGTCTCTGAAGGATGTGACTCATGAGTTTTCGCTGCGAGGACTCATTATAATGATGTGTGCCATTAAAGATGGCCGCCTTAGCTCTTCTTCTCTGAGGCTTACAAGCAGCATCATGGTGACACACTGTGATAATGGACTTTAACAGAGTTTCACATTTTTTTAATCATGAATGTCAAAGCTTTACAGCCCTTTTTATTAACCACACTGTGAAAAGTCACTTTCCATACACTGTGGAACATGTCTCATGAATAATACATGGTGGTTTGTTTCTCCATTAGGTATACATATATACATTGTCAGAGAGAGAAAGTTTAGTAATGAGTCACTTGGTCTCTGTTCATCATAGAGTCAGAGAGGACATATGCGCAGTCTGACTGAAATAACTCAAAGAATTCCTGACATATCAAGTTCACAAGCTCGGTATGATCATGAGGTCCAATGACATTTGACAATGACCTTTCTAAAATCTACTCAGTTAATACTCAAAGCGAAGAGGATATGTGGTCAAGATAGAGAATAAACCTTTGAAGACTATCTGAGATATCTTCTTATAAAGATCTGGGCCCATATCCACAAAGAATCCTAAGGCTAAAAGTCGCTCTTAGTGGCGTCATTCTAAGAAAAATCATAGAATTCCTTGAATTCTACGATTTTTCTGTAGAATTTTCCCTTGATAAGATTAAAGTTATTCACAAAGCGTCTCAGGCCTTAAGAGAGCTCCTACTGTTAGGATACGGGCCCTGACCTGTACAGACAGATGGAAAGTCAGGCAGACCATATATAATGCCCTTGGCCTCATTTGTTGCCCCTGCAGAGGTATAAAACAAAATTTCAACTAACCTAAAGAATTTTGATAAAGACAGTCTTAGTTACAGTGGCCCAGACTGACATGACATCTAACCATTGACTGTAGAAACAATTGAAAATAGCCATGTGGTGTCAGCTAGAACATCGTTGATGTGTCATAGTTGACGCTGTTACACTGCATGTGCCATCTCAAATGAACTTCAGCTCAACCTACTCACTTACATAGAGGCTGTGCTGAGGCAGGACTTTAGGCCACTTCCAATAACCTATCCATGCTGACTTGTAGCCATGTCAGTCATGTCCCTTATTTTTAAAACCAGAAATCCTCAATAAAGAACAATGGGTGCAATACATAAAAAGTCACTTCCCCACAGCAAAACACATAAATGCGTTATCTACAGTCTTTAGACCGAAGCTCTTTTTTGATCCAGGCCGTAAATATGTTTATTGAGGCAGAACTCCTCCGGGGTTCTGGTAGCCAGCCTCAAGAAACTTCAGCTTTTAGCACTTCTAGATGGCGAGTTGCATCCAACCCCAGTAATAGCTTCACCCCTGTTGTGTAGCAACAGAACGACTGAAAACACAGTAGCATGTATGTCAGGTCAGTAGTTGTCCATGTAGGTTTTGTAGTGAAACAGCAGTGTTACAACGTTCAAACATTTTCCAGTGAAGACAAAGTTTTTACAAAAACAATGGCTACATCTACATGCAGTCATTAACTCTTTAGTAAATGGAATATTAGCAATAACCTGGTTGCGTACAGCCATGTAAACACATAAAACCCTTTTGAAAATATGGAATATGCTCATATTCTGGTTTAAAACCTGGAAATCACCCCTGGGTTACTCCTTTTCTAACTCGAATATTTGGTCATGTATACGCCTCGACATGTCCCCAGCAAAAGGAACATTAATTTGTGTTCTGCATATGATCTTTTTGCAAGAATCTTGGTCTTTTGAGTAAAGGAAGTACTTGCTGTACGATGGAACATCTCCGGCTTCATTTTCAATTTCTTCACGATCTCGCCTTTCATTAATGAAGGAATTGACAAAGAATAGTGTCAAGTACTGGTGGTGGGTCAGAACCAGCACCAAAGCACAAATGAAGGCAACTCCTATCTGCTCCGGCTGTTCATTATCCACCGTGCTGCTGTTGTTGTAGTTGCTATTGGATACAAGAAGAAGAAATAATGTGCATTACGTCATAACATTTTACATGCGTCGAGATGTTGACTATGTGCTGTTGTTTTGATCGGGATACCATGTATACAGGAATAACCCTGTTTGCTTATGCATGTAGGTTATTCTGAATGTTCCAGAAACTGGAATATTGACCTTAACGTGAATTTTGACTGCATGTAAACACAGTCATTGGCGAGCGCTTCTCTGAAGGAAAGAATACTGACGCAGCATTTTTGTTAGCAGGCAGCACACATGTTGCTTGAAAATTGGCCATAGCTGCTGTTGTTCATAGGTGCATGGACACGAAAATGCTTAAATATCTTTTCACTCTGGTCTCCATCTTCAAAAGTTTGCAGATTCAGGCACTTCAGGCATCATTCTTGTGTAAATGGAAGGTGCAAATGCAAAGAAAACTCTCTGTTTACAGCCGTTTTCATTGTGTAAATGGGCACTTACTTAGGTGAACTGATTAACTCAGATTTTACCCTGAAATATACCCACAAAACCTCTTGTTGTGTTGGTTGGTTGATTTGGTATTTTCCACAGAAAAAAAAATCAGGGTAGCACATTTGAAAAGGGCTAAGGGCTCTGACAGGCTGCGCAGACAGAGATGGAACATACAGTACTTCAGCAGATCCATAAACCTGAGTTAAGGCAAAATATGGACTCTTTAAAATGTTCCTGGGACTTAAAGTATCTGGTACGTTTGTTTCAAAAGCACCTCTAGACACTGAAACAGAGACTAAATCATTAAAGAACATGCAATTGTGAGGATGCTCACACAGGCTGTGATTATACACGTCATTTAAAGATCCTGTCGTTCATCACAGCTTCAGATCAACAAGTAAGAGGAAATCCTGCGACTCACGGACATGTAACAGAGTGAAGACAGAAGATGACTCAACAGTCAAACATGCAGCTCTGGTTAGCCCCCACATACCAGAGCAAGAGAGAGAGACAGAGGAACACTGGACCCGAGGAGAAAACATGCTCTCTGTGTGTTTTAGCCTTTTAAAGAGCACACAGGAGATAAAACTGAGCTAAAAATAAACCAGAGCTCACAGTCCACATGTTCTGAGTTTTATCATCCTCAGAGAAAAATATCTTCTCTTTGTGTTTGTGCGCAGGTCACTCAGAGATCTACGCACAATGACAAAGTACAAAAGGCTTTGCCAACATGGTTGTGCAATTAAGACTGTGCAGGAGTTGGCTGACAGTGTTTGGTGAACTAAAACAGTCAGTTATGCAAAGCTGGGTGCCTTGAGGTAGGGCTGTGTGATAATGATCAAAAATGTTCTCCCAGCATTTTGTAACTGAATAAATACACAATAACACAACAGCTTTATTGTTTGTTTTTTTTGCAAATACTCACACATTTTAAATTTGATGCCTGAATTGTGTTCCAAAAAAGCTGGAACAGAAGCTTGTTTACCACTGTGTTACATCACCTTTCCTTGTAACAACACTCATTGAGCATTTGGGAGCTGAAAACACTGTTTGTAGGTGGAATTCTTTGCCATTCTTGCTTGATGTGCGACTTCAGTTGCTCAGCAGTCCAGGCTCTCTGTCGTTGTTTTTTGTGCTTCATAATGTGCCACACATTTTCAGACGGACACCAGAAGTCTGGACTGCAGGAAGGCCAGTCTAGTGCCTGAACTCATACTTAAAATGCCACGCTGTTCTAACACATGCAGAATGTGTCTTGACATTGTCTTGCTCAAAAAAAATCAGGCACGTCTCTGAAAACGATGTCGCTTGGATGGCAGCATATGTTGCTCCGAAACCTGTTTGTATTTTACAACATTAATGTCAAAGGTCTTAGGCACTAACACATCCTTATATAATCACAAATTGGATTTTGAGTGCAGATTTTTAAACACAGATTTCAATACTGTATTCAGTTTTCATAAACTAACAAGACTAGATGATAGAGCAGCAGGATGAACAATAGTATGGCTTATAAAATCCATGATCACGGAATCACGGACAGAATCACAGAATTAGGCATTAAACGCGAGATCCAATATAAACACGGAACATCACGGAAATGGCCGACATGTTACGCAAAAGTATTTTTTTAAATAAAACGGACTGTATCTCTTGGGATGGGGGTGGGGAGGGGTGTCACCGACGCTGCAGACAGTGAACACTTCATTTCCTCTCCCCTTCCTCCCTTCCTACTAACGATGTCGTTGGCTGTGTCCGAAATGGCATACTAACGTACTTCATACCCAATGTGTATATACTGTACACTATTAGCATGATTAGAATGCCAACCGTTCAGACTGTAGTATACTACTAAGTTTCCCATGATGCATTTCAAACCTCAGACGACAAAAATCAGAAGCACACCAGGCTATCATATATCTCTGTTGATTCGCCACATTTGAAAGTTCAGAGAGCATTTTAGGCAAGAAAGTCACCACATAGAATAACAAAATGTGGTCATTTGAGCCATAAAACGCACGGATACAAATTTCATTTCGGCATTTCGGACATTCCGTTATGCGCGCCATTATGCTATCGAAGAAACTTCCGGTCGGCTCCAAAACAAGAGCCCATTTACAAAAGCGCTAAAGAACTAAAAGGAGATAATAAAAGATACGTTTATTTTGAAAACGTGAAGCTTGCTAGTGGCAGATTTTGAGCTGAATGCCGGGCGGTTCCGTCGGTCATAATGCATGGCGCAATGCATTATGGGGCTCGCAATGCATTATGGGGCGTTTGAGTGTGACTAGTATGCCCACCTCGCATACTTAAAAATTTTTCCGATATCGTATACTTCTGGGTATTTCTTGCACACTCAATCTTTTCATACTATACAATGTGAATGCACTACATACTCATTTTGACGTCACACTTAGTATGAGTAGTACGTTAGTATGCCATTTCGGACACAGCCAACATGTTTTCATTCCTTTTCAATAATCACTGGCGTTGAAGGGGGATGAGGGGCAACAAGGGGCAGCGAGGGGCAATGGGCCGCGTGATTTATGCAACATGAGAGACATCGAGTGGCACGCAAGATGGTAAAGACGCTAAATAACATGGATTTTATAGGTTCCAACAACTGCTGCAGATTCATGCAGTTAAATGACAGCAAACTGAGATCGTAATTCTCTTACCACAAACTCCACTAACTCCATGAACGCACATTGTCCCCATGTGAAAAGGATGTGGTTTTGGAAACGCAAAGGAAAAACGTTGTCGTTTAAACTGGGGATGCACAATACTGGATTTTTGCTAATATCCGACATGCCGATATTTTTTGATTCACCTAGCAGATAACGATATCTCTGGGCAAGAGCACAAGCTCTGTACTTAACTAAAATGGACTTATTGCTTTCAGTGTTACAGTATATTTTTGCAAGGAACAGATGTAAAACAAGATAAACAGCATCTATCTTTTGAAAAAATTAAACTCTTGATTTTTTTAAATGTACCCATGCAGTGATGAGAAGGTGCATCAATACTCTACATTTGTGTAACTGACTGATATTCCAGTCGATATATGGCCGATATGTGTGGCTGATATATCGGCTGTAAAAAAACTGCAAAAATTTCAACATCAGCAGTTACGACACTTAATTTTTTTGGGCTTCTATCAGTCAATACTGATATCAAACTGATAATATCATGCATCCCTAGTGTTAACAGCCCTAAAACAACACTTCAGTTCAAGACAAGACGTGAACAGTAAGCAGGGATTTGCTGTTCACCTATGAACCATTTCTAGGAGCCAATGGCCAGCTCATTCATGTGAACAATAGGAGATAGTTTAACGAGAGTACTCGAGTACTGATGCTACAGTAATCTCTATCCCTATTAAATGCCCTGACAGAGTTAAACCATAGGTGCACTTGAGCGTGCATGTAAACATACAGTATGTGTTTGTGCAGCAGCAGTGATGTGAGGCTGATCTCTGCAGCAGCCGCTCACCCTGCTCTCTGTCTGACTCCACGCTCAGCCTTTACAACAACTGCTGTGGAATGAGAGGACTGTGAGCGTGCTGACACAGCAGCTCCACTGTACAGAGAAAGAAAGACACAGAGGGAGAGAGGGAAAGAGAGAGGGTGAAAAAGAGAAAGAGACCGAGAGGAAACAGCTGTGAAGAGTCTGCAGTTTTTCTCTCGTCACGTCTCACATCTGCTCAGTTTCCTCCTCTGAACTCTGTTGTGACTCTAAATCATCAAAACATCTCCGACCTGAATCTAAAGTAAAAAGGACTGTGCAGAGACGTCAAACAATAAAAACTCCTTTGCTATGATTCTCAATTATGCTTAACATTAGATCACTGTTACTTTTAAATCGCCGATATCCACGATCCAGCATTTATGTTTGCGAAAGCAAAGATGGGCAAATTTAATCAAACCAACACTGCACATCCTGTCATGTGACTCTTGCTCAAGTCCCCATTTCAATCATGTTGGAAAAATGATTTCAACTGTCCAGACTCAGTCTGAAGGTGCCAGGTTTGAATCCCAATTGGTCAGAGTCTTTCTGAGTGGAGTCTGCATGTTCTCCTTGTGCATTCATGGACTCACTTGGCACACTGGCTTCCTCCCATTAACCAAAACAAACATAACAGTTAGACTTGTAACCAAACTATCTGAAGATGGGTAATTTTTTTTCTCTGTCTAGACAACTGGTCGAGTTTATTTTGTCTCTTACCCATCGGAAGCTGGGGTAGGCAGTATGAAAACTGGATGGATGGATTAGGGCTGAGAATTTATACGATTTTATAAATACTAATACTATAAGCAATCCTGCTACTCGATCCAAATCTTTAACGATTCCCTTATTGATTCCTGCAGATTTTTTATGTGGGCAAATGTTAGCATCTAGATTTTCAGTGTCAACAATGTCAAACACACGTCACAGCATCGATAACTGCTTCTGCAAGTTGCTGGTGTTTCCACTCACATAAGGTTGTGCAGTAGACTCCTTTTTAAAAAATTTAACTGCAGTTCTGACACTTCTGAACCCTGTCAGTGGAAGGAATTGATAAGGGAATTGATTAGCAAAAAGATTTATGAAAAAAAGACTCTCTGATGGAGTTGTTAATGATCCCCAACTGGAATCAGTTTTTGATTCCCATCCCTGGGATGGATACAGACGAAGACAACGTAATCATGTGACTGCCAAAGCACTGCTGGTTCACCCAGGATTTGATATGTCAACTATTTTACACATAGCAATTTGCATTAAAGACTGGCTCGCAATGAACGGCTAACTCACAACTGAAAATCAGTTCTCACTGTTCACTCAAAAGAGCTGCTCAAAAGAGTCAAACGCAGGTCAACAACGCAAAGCCTGTGTTTGGGAGCAGAAGTTGGAGTCAGGTATTTCTGAGTAATCATGACCATCTCCCAGTTTTCCAGCAGTGATCCCTGGTTGGAAGAAGAGCAAAAATAAGATTTCCTGCAAGAAAAGCTTTACGTGATGTTCTTTGCTCCTCTATTAAAGTAGAAATGGAGTCTGTTTCTGATAAAAATGCAGATATTAAGATGGATCATGTCTCCACCTATGATCTTTGGATGGGTGAAATGGCCAATACTTTGCATCTGAGAGACTGAGACTTTATGATAAGGACAGAGGGGGTGTGTTTGATAAGACTTGGGAACCTTTGCTGAACTTTTTAAATGGTAATAAATGAGCTTTTATGTCCAACACCTATGTTGCATCATGCTCATGTCTAATGTGTAATTTCGCCACATTCTGTTATTTTCTTTTTAGTTAATTTTACATGTATACAAATGTTTTTGCCTGCTTTGTGGTTGGAATTTTAGGCCTTTATGTCGGTCTCACACTGGTGTGCTGTTTTGGGGGTTGGTGTTTTGTTTACTTCTGTGAATTCTGTTCATATGTGTTCCTTTTCTTTGATTGTTAAATCTTTGGAAAATAATAAATATAATTATAACAAAAAAAAAAACTGCAGATATTGCTGCATCAACTGCAAATGCCTCAGACGCCGCCATTGTTTACAAACATGTAGTCACTTCCTGCTGTCGTCACATCTACAGTTTCTGCCTCTCTCCCCTGATTGGGCCGTCCAGCTTTTGGACGTGAAGTCATAGAAGACTGGAGCTTGGCAAGATGGATGTGCTTGATTTGAGACAATGAATCAGGCAGGTCTATCTGCTCTACAAAGTTAGCAAAATGTGACCTCTTTGAAAAAGTTAACTTGATATTTAACTTTGGAGTTTAACAAACATTTGTGAAGCTTTGTTTAAAGGTTAACATCAAATGCTCTGATCTCTTGTTCTCACATACTCTCAACAATGACATCATTGCAGATTGTTTTTCAAATTGTTTCATCTTTAAGAATTTTAACAATTGACTTTATCAGATTGAGATGAAAGACTCAAAACACTTGATTCCCTCAGTAAAGAGCTGTGTTCGTTCACATGTTGTTGTTGTTGTTGTGAGAGAGGCCTGAAATGGGACAGCCACAAAAGAAACCAAACGACATGCTCATCTGCATGTTTTCAGCCCACACACAAACACACACTGTAGCCTACAGTCAGACCAGGACAACTCTGAATCTGTCATCATGTCTAAATAATCAGATTCATCATCAGATCAGATCACCTCTGAACAGGTTTAACCAGGAAGATCCTTTTCAATGACGGAGCACCTGTGCAGGTTCATCAGGTGCACACAAACAATCGGATACAATAGCAGAGGAAGTCAAAGTTAAACCTCTCAACAGTTCAGTCTGACTTTATTCTCTGATGACATCAGAAGTGGATCACAGCTCTCTGTGAGTCCATGAGTCTTTTCCCTCAGTCTACGGCCCTCCCACCAGAGACACATGGAGAGACACAGGAAATGAAGCTGAGAACAGAGGACGGAGATGATTTAAGAGACATGGGACGTCTTCTCTGTCTGTTTGAAATATAGATAACAGCTGATCATTTATCAGCTGACAGTCCCATAAAGACAGCTGATTGTTTCTGCGTGAATGCACGCTGCATTCATTCTAATAAAATAAATATGAGAAGTGTTTTGTCTTCATTTCACCTGATTAGAAGCACATGAGAGATGTAAACATGTTTCCACGAATAGACTGACCCCACCCGGCCAGACTTATGACATAATGGGATTAAAAAGGAGAAATAACCATCCTCTCATAGATGGATGGATGGATGCATGGTTAGATGGACCCCTTTTTTCCTTCAGAATGGTATTTACTCTTCATTAAATAAATTTAACATGGTGATGGAAGCATTCCTCTTAAATTTTGATACATACTGACACTATAGCATCACAAACTTACAGTAGATTTGTCAGCCGAGCACTGGATTGAGATCTGGTGACTGTGAAGTACAGCCAGGCAATAAACCGAAATTTAACATTACAAGTACTTTCATTCACAATTATGAAAGCTGACTAATCTAAATGAAAGATTACACTGCCCCATGACATGCCAAACTTCTTTTTTCTCTTTCCATTCCATTATTATTTTTATTGATATTATTAATTTTGTTTTTTATGCATTTGTGGTTTTACAAGTATATTTCTATGTTTTGCTCTGAACTTAATGGTAATGATAATGTCAAAAGCATTTTGAAAATATAATATAATTACCAAGTAATCATGTTTCATAGTCATGATCTCAATATCTATTATGGAACTCACTCCCCCCTGACCTCAGCAACACTGAGTTCTTACCCCTCATTAAAACCAGACTCAAAACCCATCTGTTCAAGCTCTCCTACTCCCTCTGATCTCTTGCACTGTCTTTTGAATTGTATTGCTTGTTTTTATACCAGTTTCTATTCCTATTCCTATGCCTGTTTTAAATGCACTTCTTTAGTTGTTCTTTTGTAAGGTGACCTTGAGTGTCATGAAAGGCACCCTTAAAGGGACTGTGAGGAGTTTCTAAGTAATTACAAAAAAGTCTCCCTTTTACATGTATGCCTGATTGAAATACACACTTTAAGATGAGTTTTATATCATCAATATAGGTTATCTATAAATGCTATTCCTTAGCTTCGTGGTCGGGTCGGACAGGGCTGGACTGGCCTGGATACTCAACTTTGGGAACAAGACAATTAAAACTAGAGCAAATTTATATTATTCGGACACGTCTTAGAGCACCGGGCTGTAAGTAGCGATACATAGCTGGCTACAAAACTATGATAATAAGTTTTCCAAAATTTGCTTGTTGTCACACATCAAAAACTACCGCTACGTAACTAGAAAGAGATACATTACCTCGTTGAATCCTGCAAGTTGTTGAATCCTGCAAGTTGTTGAAAAAATAAGTTGTATAGCAATGCAGAATTCTGAGCAAGGTCCGAGCTGCATTCATTAGCATCACAACAAATACACGCTTTGGCTTGCACACGTCTTGTGGTGCGTTCCAGTTGTAGTCAGAAGTAGGAATTTTGAGTTCCGAGTAGGAAACTGCAACTGGAACGTCCCCCAAAGTCTGAATTTCCTACTGGGAACTCGATGAAACCTCGCCTCCCCCGAGCTGACAATCGAAGATGGATGCCCCCAGTGTGAACAGTTATGTAGCTCCTGTAATAATCAATTTACTTGCACTTCTGACTGGGGTGTGTCGCTCTAGATCAGCTGTATGCATAGCATTGTCAGACTTATATTTACAAAAATGCTGCCATAGTGATAATAACATTCTTCATGTGATATTTGTGAACAACAACGCAGGGCGTGCTAACAACAGCTAACAATAGCCTGGTAGATCGTCATGTTTTTTTCCGACTTCAACTGGAACGCCAATAAGTCGGAGATGATGTCACTCCCAGTTCCGAGGTTACTGGAACACAGCGTTACGACAGTCGCCGCGCGTGCTCATGGGTAGCTGTCTTAATGTCGTCTTAATGTTGCACCTTTAACCAAAAAAGTACTACGCATGCGCCGTGCACCATCATTTTTTCTGAAAACACTGATCCCTGGTTACACAGAGATGGATACCAAAATGTTTTCAGAACTTTTCACTATGCACCCTGGCTTCAAAAGTTTGTGGATTAAGGCTCTGTTCTCATGTAAACAGTAGGCGCAAACACAGCTCTCCATTTTCAGACATTTTTGTTGTTGCGTAAACGGACCTTAAATGTGGTTGATGATCACTGCTTTAAAGAGTGACTGCACAAAACAAAGCTCCACAGAGTCCTGGGGTACTGGACGGCCTCCACTGCTGCTCTTTGTTCACAATTGTGTATAAAGGAGCACTGTGCTGTGTCCCGCGGCTCTGAAATCTTATTTTTATGTATCAGGCACGACCCTCTTCAGGTAAAGCTGGCAGTGGAAAAGCCATCAAGATCACGGTTTACCTCTCCAAACAGTTCGGTACTGTAATGAACCAAAATGGGGGCTTTCACACAGTACAGTTCTGTTCTGGATTATCAGAACCTTGGTGCTTTCTCGCAAACCAGGCCATGTTCATACCAGTTTAAGCTGAACCAAAGGGGGAGGCCGTTAATCCGTGTTACGCTGGTAGAAGTAAACAACATACCGGCAGAATAGCAGATCTCAACGAAATCTAAAAGCCTTTGCTGCTTTACTTAAGGTTTTTGGTTTCATCCGGCAAGGAAGCACACAACAACTGTTGATGATGGGGAGATAGAACGTAAATAGAAGTAATTTGATATGAAAAAAGTGTGCGTGTGTTCCTCTACTTCCTTACCTTTCTGCTCATTTTATCAACGCAGATTACTACATGCCCACCGATGTTGTCACTAGGGATGCAAATTATCGAGTAATTCATTAATCGATAGTTGTTTTATCTTATCGATCGACGATCGATTAATTGATAAGCGGCAATTTTTCTGCTAAGCTGAATTCCCCTCTGAATCAAAAGGTTCCTTTCTATGAAAATGCTATCTTTCTGATGAAAGAGAAAATGTAAATCATATTCCTTAATAAAAGGTTTATTCCTAACAGAATGTGACGTATTGAGGTGATAATTTAGCAAAGTTGTGGAGGAGTTGTACTTTAAAATACTTCCACAGATGGTGCATTTGACGTCTTTGTCGTCATTAACCAACTTAACCCTTTAAGGCCCAAGACCATAGATTATAGCCAGAAAATTTAAATTTTTTGGAGCTGAAATGTTTGTTTCACTTTCTGCTAAAATCCATAAAAATAAAAGTGTCCATAAAATTCAACATATAGATTTTTCGGATACACAGTCACCTTTATGTAGGCTACCTGGCAGAGCATCTTAGTTACAATACCAGAAATGACCACAATCAGAGAACCTGCTCTACAAGAATATATCAGTTCATAAAGAGAGCAGCTCTGATTGGATCGCTCCACAACTTATCCCCCCACCAAGCTAAGGGATTTGTGATTAACTCATCCAACCTTTCCACACAACCAAAGTAGCTGTGATCGGATATATTCCTAACTTGTCTCTACTTTCTACATGACCAATTAAGGTCTGATTGGTATAAGTCTCTGTCAGACATTTTCATCTAGTTTTAATCTGTTCATGGAAATGTGCACTTGTTTTTATCAGTTACTGTCTATTTTTTGTCAGGGGGAAAAAGTGTTGTTGACGAAAAACGATGGCGTAGGGATGTAACGATATGAAGATTTTGTATCACGGTTATTGTGACCAAAATTATCACGGTTATCATTATTATTGCAGTATTGTTGCAGTGTGCTCAAAATGTTCAAAAAGTACTTTTACACAGAATTGAAATCATTTAACCCCTTTATTATTATATTCATAACAGTGCTTTTGTCTTTTTTGTCAATAAATGTGTCAGACTCAAAGGCCAAACAATGCAAACCTCGCGTGAGGCTCCTTAATCAAGGACAGATACATAGTCCAGGCTTCTCCAGTCAAAGAGCAGCATCACCGTGTGTTACTGAGGCAGTGTGGTGATCAGGCATGGTATAACGGTAATTTTAATTGGACACGGTAATGATTACCGTGGGAAATTTTACCGCGGTTTACCATTTTAGCGGTAACCGTTACATCCCTAGTATGGCGAAAATCATTAGTCAACAAAATTAACACTGGTGGGACTACTGTGAATCTATGCTTGTGCAACTATGAAATGGACGTTTGACTTGTGTCATGTGTATTTGTCCATGTCTGCATGAGGGTAAAAAGTGTGACAAGCAACCCTAGTCTCCCCTACTGTGTTACCATCCATTATTCGTGTATAACAATGTATGCGCTGTCAAAATAAAATCAACACAACGTCATCTGACTAAGTAGAAAAGTTTTCAACAAGAAACAAACTGATAAAATAGTCTCCATCCTGCACATGGGGAAACATCATGAAGAAACAAACCTTCAGGGGAAACGGAGCAGATCTGCTGCTGCTGCACGGAGCACAAAACACACACAGCAGCTGAGAGTGTGTTCGTGTGAGACAAACTTCGAACATACACTCATTAAAAACAGGGACAGAAAACACACGCGTGAAAAACACACTCACCGAGCAGCAGAGAGACCGCGGCAGTGGAACCAGCTCGGTGTTCACAGATCCTCCATCTTCAACGAGCTTTTAGTCCTTTTTCTCTCTGCTCCGTGTTCATTTCGAGCTCAGGGTGTGGAGCTCCATGCTGAGTCCGTCTTCATGTCAAGTTACACAAACAATAGCGTACTTCCGGTGAACTTTTCAAAATAAAATCGTTTCAGCGTAAGCGAGCGTGACAGTCCCTGACAGAACGGAAGTAACGTTATAAAATACACAAAAAAATTGAAAAATAAATGTTTCTAGTAAATGTCTCAGTCGTACGGCTATAATTCAAAATACTAGCTAAATAATTAATATTAAAACAGGCAGTGGAGATCTCAAACTACCAACATTTGTTTTCTGTACTCATGCACCTACCTCGGTTTTTTTCTGTTATTTGTCTCTTTATCATTTATTTATCCTCGTAAAGATGCCGACCTTTGATCTATATTGCCAGTATGCCAATTGCTGTTGATTTGTAATTGATAATATTTACTACGGAAGAGTATCAGGGCCATTTTAAATTGATTTTTTTTCTGCAGGTCGACAATGAAGTCGAAATGACGAATATTGTTGATATTTACAGATAAAAGTCAAAATGATGAGATTGAAGTTAAAATGTCGAGAAATTAAGTCGGAATTCAAGTATTACGTCGACATACAATGTATTTTGACTCTGTTTTTGACATTACGCCATTTTCTCTCGACATTTTGACCTTTGTCACAAAACGTCAATTCGTCGTTATTCTCGTCATTTCTACTTTAACCTCGAAATTTTGACTTTAATTTAGATTTTCCCAAAATCATATTCTCTATCTAATATGGCCTTCATACTCTTCCATTATTTTTCAATAAAGCTTTTAGGGAGAAAAAGGTAAAATGTTGTTTCAACGAACAAAGCTGATTTTTGCAAATCATCAAAATACTATCCAGTTTCTATGAAGCCTGGACATTGTGCATAGTAGCCTATAAACAAAGACATATTGAAATGATTTGCAAGTCCTTTTCAACCTTTATTAAATTAAATACAGCACAAAGAAAAATATTTAATGTTCAAACAGATAAACTTCATTGTTTTAAGCAAATTTTCACAAATTTTGACTTGTATACCTGACACATCTTCCAAAAATAAAAGCTGTGACAGGGGCATGAAAAGACTGGAATACTTGATGAACTTGATGAACAGGTCAATTGAAAACAGTATGTGGTTCACTACTTGGTGAACAACTGCAGAAAATTTTCCAGCAGATTAAGGAAAACATTTTGCATCGCAATGTTGCAAGAATTTAGATATTTCATCATCTACCGTCTATATAATAATAATAAAAAAAGATTCAGATAATCCAGAGATTTCTCTGCATGGAAGTAACAAGGCTGAAGCAGCACTGAATGCCAGTGACCTTCGATCCCTCAGGTGGTACTTCTGTTTTTTTTCTGAAAGAATATAACCATGTGGGCTAAACAACAACTTGAGTGACTTGCACATCCATGAATGCACCATTAATACTGAAAGGTACATAAAGGACTTGGAGCAAGACAGTGCTGAGACACATTTAGCTAGTATCACAACAGCGGGGCTTCAAAGTCAAAGAGTGCAGGTATCAGACTAACCTGCCCATGGTCTACCTCCCACTGACAATGTTTGGTGAATAATGAAGCATAAAAAACAATAACGGAGACCCCAAACTGTTGAGAAAGCTGTTATAAGGAAAGGTGGTGAATCAGAGTGGTAAACATGCCCCTGTCCCAGCTTTTATGGAATGTGTTGCATAAAACTCAAAATGAAAGAACATTTACATGAAAAAACAAAGTTCAGTTTGCACATTGTTATTGTCCTGTATTTAATTTAATAAAGGTTTAAAGGACATGCAAAACATTGTGTTCTGTTTTTATTTCTGTTTAACACACTATTCCAAATTCATTGGAATTGAGGTTTGAACCAAAGTTCTTGGTTTAAATCTCAAACATTGTGGCCACAGTGTGGTGTTCTTTAGTACAAGGTTTAATATGATGAAGACTGCATGAGTGTCCTGCCAGGGTTTCAGTACAAAGGAGACTTTGTCATCACTCTTTTTTTTTCAATGTGCACATTTGTGACCCACTGAAAACAACTCTGTGACCACTTAAGGTCTGTTCTGTTTTTGTTTTACACTTTATCACCTATATAGTGGGGTGTTCTCTGTTAAACAAAAATAGGATGGCGCTCTCTGCTGGTACAAAGTGGAAAGTACATCTGAAATCAGAGCTCTGCTTCCAATAACTTCATTCAGAGGTCGATTTTAATGTATTTTATTCAAATACAAATAAATTTCAGTTCTTGTCAGATGTGACACAGGGACCTGTTTGACTCAATGCTGATCTAGAAAGAATGAAACAGTCAAGTCCATGTCTAATTATAGGGACACTCCAACATTTTTGATGTTTCCATGTCTTAGCTCACTCTCAAGTCCATGACAAGTAGGGAGATAACATTCTTTTGACCGTGTGTCCAGTAACAAGAAAGAGAAAGAAAACATTACCAACCGTTTGTTAGCTTAGCTCAAACGCTGGTAGTGCGAGTTTGCCTTTTCCTACAGTCATCAGATAAACTCTTCAGCAACTCTAAACAGTCCTGGTTGCTTGTTATGGCTGTTTTATGTTATATTATCTTAATATTATCTTCCTCTTCTCCTGAAAAGATGATGCCAATATATGAATCTGAATATGAAGTAATAAGTATTTTGGGTTCTAGTGCTGCCTGTGTACAGTGTTCTAAGCACATAAGTTGGAGAAGTGATAAGTATTTTGTGTTGTAAAACTGGAATTTTAATGTGTCACAGAAATTCCTGTATCAAAGCTGTACGTGGAGGTCTAAAAATAAAGTCAATACTTAACTCCCTATCCCTTTATCCCAGCTAGTTTTGATGTGTTTTTATCTTTACTTAATCATTTTATTTAAAGCAATACATACATTACATGGGATGCCATTGAACCATCAGCATATGATCCCAGCCTAAATAACAGATTAAAACAAATAAAAACTAGCTGGGATTAATGACAGAGGGCTAAAGAGATTATTATTAATGATTTATTGATGCTTTGAGTACAGGGAGCATTATTTGATGGGGTGCAATTGAACTATTAGACCATAGTTCAATTGGTCTAATAGTTCAATTGCACCCCATCAAATGTTTAACATATGTTTCACATATAAAACATGTAAAATCCTTAAAGAAAAAAAAAGACAATTAAAGCCAAAGGAACTTTCTGAACAGGTTTTAATTTAAATAGTGCAGTTTTTATAAAAATGTTCAATAAATGTAAACATAAAAGGTAATAAACAACAATATCAACATTATCTCTTAAAGTGCAACAATTTAGAACAAATGTTATCTAACTGCAATGTCTATAACCTGAGTGAATAATACAGCTGCTTTAGAACAGACTTTTGTTCAGACATCTTCAGGCTTTTATCTCCTTTTCTCTTTCTGCCATGGCTTCACGCTACTTAACCAAACAGGAGATTCTACCATGCACTGCCCATAATGTGCTACGATTGGTTAGTCAGGTGTGCGTCAAAGTCTCTGCGCCCACACAGACGATCTGACGATCTTTCTGCTTTATGAGATCATATAATCCTTAACGATTTAATATCGTCGTATCGCACACCCCTAACTATTTTTAAACATGGATAAACCCCCAAACAACTGCAAGTGACTCCTTTTCTATTGCTAGTAGACTTGGGTCTAATCACCAGCTGACAAGCTGCGTGGCTGTTTTATTTAACTTCATCCATATATTAACACATTCACCTTGGTGTGATGTCCCCACTGGAGCTGATAAAAACCTGTGTCCCTTGCAGGGTCAGTCAATGTGGGTCTGAATGCCACTCTGAACCTTTCCCACTGCTGACAGGAGCTAATTGTTAGTGTGTTTAGACTGGGTTTTCCACCAGTGGGAAAGAGGTATGCGTTGTCTCCCACCTGTGCACATTAATTTGTCCCACTGACTCCCCTTCTGTAGAGTTTCTTCTTCCATATACTAACCTCCTCACCTTTTTTGTCATTTTTAACAGGGTTAAAATCACTCATAGTTAGTTCAATACTAGTTTCCTCTGCCATTTTTGTGTCCTTCTGGGTCCATAGAGTCAAACAGCAGATTGGTGGAATTCATGTGCAAGGGCAGAAGAACAAATAGACATTTGCTAAATTGTGAAAAAAACATACATTTGACCAAACAAAGATTTTTGGCTTGTTTCTTCACGTACATGGTTTGTCCTGTGGTCTTAATTTTATATCTGCTTTCATTTTCTAATTAAACACTCCACTTGGTACTATCATTGAACATTAGAAGTTTTTGTTGTACTACTATGCAGATGACACACATATATACTTCCTATTGAGACCTTGAAACAAAAAATACAGAGATACTGTTTTAACCCATCTCAGTGATAAATAAATACTGGATGGCAATATGGGGACAAATAAAGTATCTATCTATCTATCTATCTATCTATCTATCTATCTATCTATCTATCTATCTATCTATCTATCTATCTATCTATCTATCTATCTATCTATCTATCTATCTATCTATCTATCTATTTATCTATCTATCTATCTATCTATCTATCTATCTATCTATCTATCTATCTATGAAAGTAGCCGGTTTAGATCCCCGGGTCGGACAGATGCCTTTCTGTGTGAAGTTTGCATGTTTTTCCTGTGCATGCGTGGGTTCCCTCCGGGCACTCCAGCTTCCTCCCACAGACTAAATACATGCTCTAAATTGCCCTTAGGTATGAGTGTAAGCGTGAATGGTTGTGTGTCTCTCTACGTGGCCCTGCAATCAATTGGCGACCGGTTCTGGATGTACCCTCGACCCCAAAAGGGATAAAGGGGTATGGAAAATGAATGAATCAATGACATGCCAAAACAATAACCCTTCTAGCTATATAAACAAAAGGTATGCATTTTTGGTTATTTTCTTATAAAATACAGTGGGAGGATTTGTATTGATGAGTGGTGCTGAAACACTCAGTTCATTATATTATTATGAAGAATTATATTATTAAATAATTTCTTGGCTTGTCATTGTGATGTGTCCACCTTTTGGACACCAGGTCTTACAGCATGACTTGCATTTATTCAAAATCTGACCCTTGACATGACATGTCCAAGACTATAAATCAAGACATAGAAGTTCCCCGGTGGCTTTTTATTTAAGAAAATCATCCATTTTCCCTTAATTTTTCCAGCCAAAACATGGTAGGATCTTGGTCTTCAAAATGGTACTGAAAATGTCAAAAATGTAAAATCTTAAAAGTTTTGATTTTGATAGACAGGACTGAATTTATGTTACAGAATTTTAATTTCTTTTATGGGCTGTTTTTTTTATTTTTTATTTTTATAAATGTATCATTTTTGGCCTTTCACCAGGTGTATTTGGAAGGCATTTCAGGATTGTAAAAAGTCGGGGGTTCAGAGCTTTTGTAAACTGTCAACACTCAGGCCATCTTAAGGACAATTTCTGTTTATTTTCATTGTTATTTAATCCAGCTTCAAGATCTAGAAAAAATAGTTAAGTACAAAGTAATGAAACATTAATTATATTCAATTTATAGGATTATTTATTTTATATTGTTCTTTTCCACATTTACTTTCTTCGTTGTGGTAGAGTTCAAAATTGTTAAGAATAATCATGACATGTGCAGACTGCTTCATGCTGTAGCTTCACTCATCACCACTGGATGTCACTGCAACACAATCAAAGCTGTAACCATGCCGACTACAGGATTGTCAAAGAACCTAGTAGCTTGATGTCTCCATTTACACCAAGTCATACATAACAAGTGATGATAATGTTTATTTGTCTACTCTTAAGTCCTCTGTAACAGCTTTAGGCTCTAAAAAGTGACAGGGTGGCTAAAATCAGCCAGCAGCTACTTCAAACTCCTCCAAATGATCTGTGAAGCCAAAGGGTGGCTCTAATCCTCGGCGCCACAGTTGCTAATCTAGCCACATAGCTGAAACAGGGTGCTAATCATTGCTTTGGTGGAAAAATCCTTCCAGCCTTTCCATGGCAATCAGGCCACTTAGAGGCCCCATGTGCTTACTCTGATGACTTTACGGCTGGTGTCATTCTCAATCAAGGACCACCTTCACCGTTTTTACAGTAGGCTGAAAAGTGAAAAAATGGTTTTCTGCATGCACAGTATTTCTAGTTTTTGAAACGCACAAATTACAGTCCTGTAATCCATTTATCAGCAGAAGTGGAGAATGAGGGGATTCCTGGGGTCCACTGAGCCTCCATGCCCATTAATTCACTTAAACAAATTAGACTAAATGTATGGCATGTTTATCACTGTGTTACATCGCCTTTTCTTATAGCAACACTCAACGTAACTTGTTGATTCCTTCACTGAGTGATGGCAAGAGAACATATAGACATAACAACCACATGAATCTTCCTCTCCCAAAAGGATTCATTGGAAAGGGCCGCATTCAATATGAAATAAAATAAAATACATAACAGACAACAAAAAGCATACCTAGCAAGAGAGAATATAGACAAAACAACCACATGAATCTTCCAGTCCACTCCAGATCCAGTGTAAAGTTGTAGAATAAAAGATTATCTTAGGAAAGTACAAAAGTACTTGTAGCCGCTAAATGTTATGTGCATGTAGCTAGCTTAACTTGCCGTGCAAATTTATATGTGTGAAGGGGGGAAAAAATACATTAATACATAACATAATTGAAATATTTACAGACTTAAAGTGAGGAATATACACCAAAATTCATAGGGAACAAAACAGTGCAACAACAACAAACCAAACAAATTGGCATGATACGGGAAGAAATCACTATCTCCCCCAGACACACACCACCGTCAGTGATGTTTCGACAGCGCTTCGGGGGTTCGTCCCAGTTCAGTTAGGTCAATACAATGATATGACGAGGACTCCATGAATTTCCATCCTGCTGACACAACGTCAGCCCCGTTCCAGCCCAGTTTGCATCACGTAAGCCGTGATTAAGCCCTGTCACTTGCGTTGCCTTGAATGGGGCACAGTCGAGGCACAGACCCATACGTCCTTGTCAATCATCCTCAGAAATCTTTCTGGATTGAGCAATGATCAGCCCGATTGAGCCCCATGCATGCCACACAAACACAGTTTGCCGTAGAACTGCATTAGGCTTCCACCCCGCTATACTGAGAGCGGTGATTCTCCACGACAGTTTTGAACAGTTCAGAACAGTCGGGACCCTTCCCCCATTCCCCGGCATTCGTCAACGACTATATAACACTGATGCAGATCAAGTAGTGCATGCACCACGACCAAAGCACGCTTCATCGGGATTATGACAATCGTGCACTATCGCCATGAGAAACGGGAATGTGTGACTGGAGCTTTACACAAAGGAGCATAAGGATGAGACTTTTCATGGTCACTCAGCAGAGGATTTCCAGGTAATTTTGTGCAATCATGCAAAAAGTAAAGAAAACACAGGTAAATATTTGACCCTTCTACATCAATAAGGAGATGCTTATTGTTTGAAATTCTATCCCATTCTTGCTCGACATACATCAGTTGCTCACTTACGTATCATATGGCTGCATTTAATCATCAGTGCATGGTTACTTTTGGGAATTGGAGTTTTATTTAATTGTTAAATGTTGTTTTTCTTGTTTTACAACAATTTCCTGTACTGTCACATTGAATCAAAAAAAATATTTTTCCCAAGTTGAGAAAGGCAGGGGGGATTCTCATCTCTAGACAATGGCAAAGCATTAAGTTTCTAATTACATTATCATTTGAAGAAAGTACATCCTAGAGGACTAACCAGGTGAACAGCGTTAGTTCCCTTAGCTTCATCGCTGCTGTTCTTCTGCAGGATTATCATCTTGGCGCTGCCTCAAGCCTGGAGCCTGCTACATCTACAGAGATCACATGGAGCTTTAAAGTGGTAAATATGTATGATTGAGAGTTTAAATATAAGAAATACAAACCAGATATAACTGAATGTTGTGCAACATTATTTGGGGATGGGATGAGGCTATTCTTAAACATTCCTGTTTTAGCCCAGCCAACAAGTCTGGTGTTTGGTTAAACAGAGTCTTCGGCTTTTCTCCCTCAGGTTATCTTTGACTGATTCCTTCCATACATCCCAGACAGACACGTTAAATTAACATGACCAACAAGGTTAATATATATCATACATTCTTCCCTTATGCAATCTCGCTGTATTACAAGTCAGTGATGTAAGAGTCAGTGATACTCTCACTCTGCATCCCTGACCCGTCCTGTCTAGATATCCCAGACCGTGGCGAATGATCCCTACAGTGCTGCATGTGCTCTCAAAGCATGTCAGACTCAATGTCAAGGCCTCTTTTCTCAATAGACTCAAAACTGCCACTCATGTTTCAGTCTAAGGGCCAATGCGACTCACAGGACACGCGATACAGTCATCCCACTGAACTGAATTTGACGTGCAACGCCAGGTCAGGTAGTTCAGTAAACGCTGCTTAGCCTGCCAGTTGGCCCAGACCAAAATGTGGCACCCCTGACCCTGGGGATGGAGGAGGTAGGGAGGGAGGGAGGGAGGGGTACTGCAGCGGCTTCACTTCTCTTTACTTTTGGCTTCAGCCTGCATGTGCTTCCAATTACAGACAAAGGAGAGGCGGTCCTGTGCAGCATGTGGTTCCATTTAGAGCAGGTGAAACAATGTAGGAAAATAGATCCGTCACCCGTCGCATTCCAGAGGCCGGTGAGAAATGGCGCTAAATCAGAGAAAAGCTAATCCCGAAAGGAGCGGGTGGGGTAAAAAAAGGCAGATGAGGGTCCTGGCGGTGTCTTCAGTGGTTGATGTGGCGTGCTTCAAAGCTTTACAAGGATCTGATAGAAACATCCGCCTCAAGTCTTCATCAGGCTTTTTTTAGATTTTCTTTTTTTGACCCAAGCCCCCAGGTTTGCTGCTCTGGTTCCATCTCAGTCCTCATTTTTGGTTCAGAAACATCTCAACAAACTATAAATTGATTAGATTTTTGGTAAAAAGACTTTTTTAACAATGGTGTTTTAGTATCGGCGATAAAGGGGATATTTTGGTTATTGAAGGGAAGTTTTACGGGACTCCTTGAACTCCTTTATCAACACCCCAGATTTGTCAACTTTTGTTAGATATTTGACTGAAATGTCTTCACGATAACTTGGTACATTAACATTACATTTAACATAGCCATTTTTTCTAATTAAGATTAAATTCAGGGATGGGCAACTATGGTTCCCGCAAGGGCCCGTTAGATTTGTCCCCCGTGCTAAATGGTCAAACTGTTGCATTATTAGCTGTTAGCATCTATGCTAATCTCTGTATGGGCAGTCACTTCCTGCTGTTGTCTTGCCCATGGCTCCCACCTCTTCCTGCTAGACTCTGATTGGTTCTTGTCCCTTTGGGCGGAGCACAATCATTGTGGGTTGGAGCTTGGTAAGGTGGATCTGCCTGATTACAGACATTTAGCCAGGTAGATCCAGCTGCACTGTAAGGTTACACTCAGGGTGCGAGTGGCAGAATGTCTTTATTTTCCATTTAAACAACATGAGTGCTGCCTCAGGTGGAAAATAGGAGAGACATTTGTCATGTATGTCGAAACGCTTTGTGCCAGGCATAAGACAGGGCAATCTATTGGGACCTAGAAATGCTATAGGATACAACCAAAAAATAAGTGACAAAAACGTTAGGTTTTGCAGTTATGTTATCAAAATATGTTCCGAAACCAAACAGAATTTCCCTCTTAAAGCTAAAGTGTATGTCAAAATATTGATTGTGTAGTTCATACTTAGGCAGGTTCGTCTACATAAATACTGGAGGCTGATGCATTTTCACAAAATAATCATGAAACTCTCTGATCAATATTTAATCTAAATTAAACAACAAGTACAAGCCTAAACATGTGCTTTTGCAAAACCTGGCAGAGCTTACCATCATTAATATTTTTTAATTTCTTTAATATTCTCAAACATTGGAATAACTTACAATTGGAGTAAGTCAAGAAAAAAGTCTAAATTTGTAATATTTATATCTACTGTTGAAAATAATTTGAATTAATTGATTTAATCGATATATTGCCCAGTCCTAGGACTTTGGTTTGGACCCAGAGGGTTGTTTGGGCAGGTTTGTGTGGACCATAATGTACAGCAATGTTAAGAGAACAGTTCACTTTGCAAGCTCCTGAGGTGTTTTTAATTAAGGCCCCAAAACCCTGAATGATTAGTGCTTCCATTGGTGCATAATCTGTTGGTACATGTGTTTTCGAAGCTAGTTAGCAAGATAAAACGGTCTGAATACCAGCATGTCAGATTCTGCTCGATAAGCTGTCATTGTGGCTGCAGACTCCCACCGTTACCTTGTTTGTTAGACAGTTCTGAACATGGATCTGCCCTCTCTGGCTTCACTGAAGTTGCTTGAAATATTTAACGTGATTTGAGGCGAGACAAGGCAGCGGTGCCGGTGCTGTGTAGCTGAAAAGGAATGTTATTGACCGCTCTATTCTCAGTCTCCAACAGCAGGTAAGCAGCTGATATTATCGGACAGCTATCCAAGCCCTCCATCTGCCCTTCACGTGAGCTCTCTGCTGGGGCCTGGAAGGTTCGCCTCTTTTCACCATGTGGTTATAGTCAGATCACGCTGCCCCTCCACTCTATTGGAAAGAATGTAGGTTAATATAGCAAGCGGGATCTGGACATCTCGCTCTCATTTGCCTTTTATAGCCCATAGGAGCGAAGGCATAGCGTGTGCTCAAAGCTGTAAATCAGAGGATGTTTGGCATCCCACTGCTTTAAAGGAGGGGGCTTTAGGCCTCAGTTAGGCCGCGGACCAGCAGCACCCACTAAAGCTCTCACATGCAGAATGAGAAGGGAGGAGAGATGAAAGAGTAAGGAGACATATTTTTAGCTTGGGTAAAAGCCCAGTGAGTGTCAGTTTGAGTCGGGGCTAACAAGGCATTTTTGGGTGATTACTTCACAGCTCAGACTGTTTCCGAAGGGATACCTTACTCTGCTTGCATCCGCCAGTACCCACATTATGGGAAATAATAAAAAAGGTACAAAGTGCAGGGCGGTGTTCGGAAAACCATTCCCAAACCAATCCAATCAAACTGTTAGACTGGGCAGCTGATTTTCCATCATCCACTGCCCCACCTCTCCAGATTCCTCGTCTGGTTTAGATTCTCACGTGTTAGAAGTAGAAAATAAAGTTGACATTCATTTTCTTTTCACTCCATTTTAGACTTACGAGTGGAAGAATTTTAATGACTGTTTTTTTTGTTAATGTTCAGCTTGAACCACTTGCAAGTTGGTCAGAGGCTTACAAAATTTAAAATACAAGTAATGCAGTTATGAGTCCTACCTTCAGATGTGAATTAAATGGCCTTAAAGGAACACTCCAACATTTTTGTTGTTTTCGTGTCTTGCCTCACTCCCAAATCCATGACCATTCTTTCAACTGTGCTACGTTAAAAAGGAAGAGACAGATAAAGCTCGCCCACTGCTTGTTTCCTTAGCTGAAACACTGGGAGTCACTGGGTAGTACGCTAGCCTGCCTCTGCCTACAGTCATCAGCTGAACTCTTCAGCTACTCTAAATGGTCCATTGACCTACTTCTGCTGTGGTTCAACAAACAATTCAAGTCGCTTGAACAGTCAGAACAGATTCACAGTTGTGAGTTAGCCATGCTAGTTGTTTTATCAACTGGTGTGTTGATGATGATCAGTTTCTCCCTTCTCAACTATCAAACGGCAGAATTTCTAAAGCAAAGATATAACTGCTATACATCTGTAAATTTGCATCCTGAAAGTGGAGTATGGGAAAATATTCTCCAATATTATGGTACGTAAACAGAGCTGAACTAGGGCTGCTCGATTATGGCAAATTATAATTTCAGTTGATTGATAGATATTATGATCATGACTATAAAATACTAACTAAACTATAAGCCATAGTGAACTAAACAAATTAAAATATTCAACTGATTATATAAAAAAGCAAAAATAGATAAACAAAAAGAAATAACAAGTGCAACATGTCTTGTGGTACAGTAATCTTTTAATCTCAATCATTCATTTTCACTCACTGTAAGAGGCAGAAATTGTAATTGAAATTGAAACTCCATTAGTTTCCCAGCTCTAATCTGCAATGACTTCATGGACAGATGTTTTTTGGGTGATTTAGATGGTGTTTTAGTGCTTCAAAGGGAGGTCCAAAGTGTCGAAAAGTGGTGTTATAAATGAATGACTCCATTTTTTCTGCAGTTTTCATGAAATTTCAAAATGTGGTTTTATAGAGATAAGTATCAAAAAGCCCGTGCTACAGTTCCACATCACTGTTATTGCTAGATTACACGTTTTTATCAACCAGCCTTTACACAAGACATGACACTGGACACTATGGGTAATGGACTTGCAGTGTTTGGATTCTTATTAACCCAGGATTCATTGCTAGAAACACCAGGCTATTGAAAGAAAATTAAAGCAATACTAGTTATAAGGAAGGAAAGCCAGGCCCATAAATAAAACAAAACCAAATTGTTTTGAAAAATCTGGATGAACCACACAGTTTCAAAGACACACTGATGTGGTTGTGGGTCAAACTCATCAGAGGGCCGTTCGAGCCTCCTTGATCCTAGCAGCTGTGTGGTGGACAGACAACAAACAGCTGGTCGGTGCAGGAAGTAAAAAACAATAACCCTTAATTGCTACAATAGAGCAGCACTTATTTTATTCCCTTGGCTCTACTTTGCCTCAGTGCTCTAGAAGAAGGTGGGGGTCTCTCTGAGCTCCATTAAGAAGTTAATGAACTGCGTGTTAGGATCTGATAACAGGTGAACCTACAATCAAACCAGAGCTTGCAGCCTAGGGGTACATTTCCCGCTCACCCGACAATTAACCCGGTAATAAATCATTCTGCAGCTGTGCCATCACATGGGGTCCATCACCCTCTGCAACCTCCCGCTCTAAGATAGGGGTCGATGAGAGAGGGGATCGCACCCAGGGGTTGGGGTTACAGATGGAGCGTTTGAAGTCTGAGATGTTTTGGTTGGTGTTGGAGGGAAGGGCCCCCCTAGAGAGGCTGTTTAGGGTTTGGGATGGGCGACTTGAACAGTGTTTTAGATTAGACTTCTAATCCCTCTAATGAAGGCCAACTTCAGAGCTCCATTGTTGTGTAAACTGCTGTGCTTCCAGTGCCCGCGCGCCTGTGACAGATCCAGCTCCTTGTCTTTCATCAGCAGAGTGGCTGAGCACACCGCGGCAGCTAATCAAGTCAAGCTGATGGTAAAGAATGGCACCGTGAGTGTGAACACACACGTGCATGTATGTAATTAGCTCACTGTGTGTGTCAAAGCGTGTCTGAGTGTGTGTTCACACGGTGAATCTGCTCTTTGTTAACAGGAATAGTGGAGCACTTAATTTAGAAGCAGTGTGATTCCACTTTTGTTTCGGAAAGGAAAATCAATTTGCAGTTCACGGCTGCAAAAAGTGGTCACATCCTATTTCCTGAACGCAGCCTTGATGTGCGTTAAAGCACTATCACATCCACATTTTCTAGATGAGGCGTGATGATTAGACTTCTCCATCAGTCTAGTGTTTACTCTCAATCAAGGCTGATTGAATTTCTTTTTGAGTGCTTTAGATCAAATGTTTCCTGCTTTTTCAGAAGAAAAACTATCCAGACAGATCTTCAGAAGTGTGTTTTCCAAGCTTTTTGTCTTCAGGCTGTCAAGCTCCTCTATGACCCACATAGAAAACGTGATAAGTCGACATTGTTGTCCAAAATTATCATAGTGATTGATTGTTCTGATAAAATCCACAACTAGACTTACTCTTAGCAAAGAGTTTTTAAGAAAGTTTGCACTAGTTGTTACTATTTAGTGAATGTTTGTCACCTGTATTTTGATAATTAAAGTGCAGACAAAGCCTTAGGCACCCCTTAAGATACTCACACAGTCCTCAGGATTGGAGAAGACCCCAGGTTGGAAACCAAGTCTTGGGACCTTTCTATTGTTATTTAAAAAGAAGTTGCAATAACCTACTGCAGAAACAAGATGTTAGATTGATGGAATTCTTTGATTCTCTGAAATGTAAAGATATGAAATTACCAAACAGTGAAAAAAAAAAATTAAACATATGTGTCATATGTGTTGTGTTAATAGTTTAGATTGAAATAGACAGACCTTTACTCCTTTTGGGAAATTAAGATTCCAGGAGCAGTTTGTAAAGCAGATAAATAAAAAGATGTATAAAACTACAGATATAATTGAAAATATATCTAGTAAATATGTCTAATATTACAGACTTCTGAGAAAAGACTTTTTGAGATTTTAACAATATAATTTCTTTATAAATATTATTGGTACAATGTTGGTATTGGTAGATGGTGGCTTAAAAATTCAAATGTAGTATTTACAAGTATGGGAGGGAGGGCCTGCCAGGACTTGAAGCACTGGGCTGAGTTGGGTGTAAAAGTCTGACAAATGGGTCTACCAGTTTGTCATAAAGCTTTCTGCTTTGCACATAATCAACACATAGTGGGGCCCATTGTGCTTCCTCATAGCATTTCTTACATGTTTTGGTGTTGCTATTGTCTGCTCTATTTCTTCTTTGTGTGTTCTTCTTCTGTTTGTTTCTGGCAGACTAGACGCAGCTGTTGTTGAGGTCCAGAGGGCACTAGGCCCCCTTTGCTGGATGAGATGATTCATTGATCCAGGTGCCCTAATGTGCTTTTTTAAATTTTATATTCTGTTTATTTACAGTTTAAGTCTGAATTTTTTCCATAAAACATTTACATTAAAAATTACATGTATGTGTTCTCTTCAAACCTTATTTGAGAAAACATGCTAAAATGCTAACTCTCTAGGGGCTTAATTGGACAGCAAATTTAACACACTAAGCAGAGTGCATTTCCTCATATATGTGCTGTGTTGAAGAATAAACTTTGGCATGTTGTTTCTGCTGCTTTGTCAGTGCCTATACTGCAATACTGTCATCTTTTAGCAGAGTTTAGTAGAACTTTCTGCAGCAGCTTTCTGCTATTGTCCTCTCAAAACTGTGTGAAAGTGCTGCGCCACACAGCATGATGCTACAGCAACACCCTGAAAGATACATAAAACTTTTATGTATGGTGGTATTCTTCTTGAGTTAAATCACAAAAAATGATTGAAGTAATGTTTGGACCTGAGAAGTGGAACTCTAACTCACACCTTATTGATCCCTCGAATTTTTTAAACTTAGAACCAGTTTCAACCATGACTCGACTGTTTCTACCAAAGCCTACCCGTGCACCACTGTAAGTTTTTGGAAGATTTTAGTCACCCTGCCTTTGACATTTTCCAAAGGTCGTCTTTCACACGTGTCCGTGGGACGAATCTTTCTTTGGCCTCATGCACATGCATGAGTTGAGTATTGCACGGGCTTGTTTTAGAGAATAAGAGGGTGGAGGATTTTTCCATGTGAATGTATGTGTTGGTTACTGCCACTCCAGGCAAAGTCAGGCTGTACTTAAGTATATATTATAATATTTTAGTGGTAAAATGTATGCATATTTATGGTTTGACAGTAAACCATGGTTACATAAATGTACCTGGGATGTTTTATCCCTTATAGGAAGAGAAAAACAGCAGTCCTACACTCACTGAGACAGCAACGACGTCCTCTCTAATTATGCTATTCCAGGAGCCATAATGATCACTCTCTCCTTTCGTTCTTTATAAAAGGCCTGCAGCACATGACTATATACCATGATGCTCCCTGTCAGGCGCTCATCCACAGTGTCCTATGCCAAGCCGCAACTGTCTTCCCCACATCCTTTCACCTCTCCTCTGCCTCCTCTTTCTCTTGCCACACGCAGTTTTCTTTAAGTAAAGCCTACAGTCTATACAAACACGTCAGCATGGTAACTGGCTTCCCTCCTCTCCTCTGTAGGTCATTCAGCCTGCCCAGGTCAGGCTTGGTATCAATGTGAAAGAGGAATTCAAAACAAATGAGTGTTGCTGACAGATGTGTTGTTTTTGCTTTGTGCAGGGACAAAGGTTTTGTTTTCTGCTGTGGAGGTGATGAATGGAGAATTTAAGGAGGTTATGTAAGATCAGCGATGCCAATCTGACAGGAGCGTTTGCTGTGGCACTGAGGGCTGCAGAGGAGCTGTCAGCACAGAAGGGCAGTTTCAAGCTCAGCTATGTTTGTGACAAAGGCCAGGGCTCTTTAAAAATAATTCTTGATCATTTTGATCGACTGATTTGTTTGAAAGACTCGTTTTTTTTTTTTACCATTTATGGTGCCCATATCAGAGCAGAATTGCTGAACAGTTTTCAATCTTTGGTTTGTTGCATCTGTCATCAAATCATGATGAAAATTAATTCACTTAATAAACATTACATTCCCTTCTAATTACTGTTGTTTTTTTGATTAATTACTTTGGTAATATTTGGGCTAGTGTGTGTAGAAAGAGCTATTTTGTCTGATAAAATTGTTACAATAAAGTCAATTCCTATCCCTAATTACATTCATAGAACTTAATAGCAGGGGCTGAAATTTGTACTCGCAACTACATAGACAAAAAAAGATTGAAACGAGGCAGAGTGGTGACAACTTCTAAACTAGTCTCCATGTGGATGGCTCATCAAAAGATGCATTGTTTTTCCTCTTTAGAGAGTTATTTTAGCTCTTAAAATGTCAGCAGTGCACAAACCTCACACCTCTAAACTGCTCTGTAAGGAGTGGATGAACTAGAGGTAAGATGTTCTACCCTAGCCAACGCTCAAAACACAATTTCAGACAGTGGGCCAGGTCTCAGTCTTGAAATTGTGCTTGAAAGCACTTATTGAAGCTAAAACTTTTAATGTCTGGTTTGAAACAGGCTCAGGCCCATAAACGTAGCTAAGTGAACAGAACTTCAATGGGCTCGGTTCAAGTTGGGCTGGATGTTTTGGGTTCTCTCTAATCTCTAGGATGGACTTCTCTTTTTCTTACATATCTGGACAGTTCTGTCAGGATCAGATAGACTCAAGGTTAGATTTCCCACCTGCGCCTGAACTCAAAACCTGATTCAGACTGCTGACCGGTAGGGTCAGTCTTATCTGAGTGGATTTCTGCTATTACATGTAGTTCGGGGGATTGGCTGGACTTGGCTTGAACAGAATACCATGGGCTTGGTAAAGCCTGGCTGGATTTCTTTGGGCCAATTCTAAACTTTAGGATGGACGGTTACTTGCTTGACTCAAGACACTGGAGACAATAAAGGACTGTTTTGCCAAAATGTTGTTTTTTTAGTGTTTGTTGTTGTCAGGTTATGGGAGTGAATCTATTCACACAAACCTCCACAGACAAGATAACCTCAGACTCATGAAAGAGAACTTTAGCTGGAGTTAGTGAGGCAGTGTCTTACTCCTGAGTTTAAGAAAACAGGTAACAAGGGAGGGAGATGGAGGTAAATAACCTGTAGTGAACCTGAGAGCCTCTGAAACTCTGTTTTGCCTTTTTTGCATGAGAGGTGGACAAATAAACTCAGATTACAGGTCAACACTGAGGACATAGTATCAATGCCTTGTGTGGATGTATATAGCAAAGTTCAGTCAACTTGGTATTGTATAAACAGTGTCCTTGTGACTGAGAGTGTAACATTTGTTTAAACCATCGTATATATGACTCAGTATTTGGCAGCCGTGACTGTAGCACACCAGTGAGGATGGTGATTATATACTGCTGTAACAATATTTTCTTCTGTCACTTTTGCCTGTTATGTAACTTTGGTATTTTATCTTTCACACTCACTCTATGTTCACTTGAGTCAGCTCATTATGTCCTCAGCACAGCCCCCATGTCAGGGGTCCTGTTTGCCCCGCAGCTTATAGAAGCCTTGAAGATTAGGCTATGGATTAGTTTACAGTCTGCAGGGTCACAGAGGATGGTTTCTGTGGTTTTACCTCCTCACGGGGATGAGCGTCTCAGGGACCGGAGCGTCAGTGCAGCGCCACAGAATCCGTCCTGACAGAGCCTGTAATCAGACAGCATATATGAGATGTGTCTGAGACGGGCTGTGAGACATTTACCCACGGATACATAACTCCAGGTTCACGCAGACAAACACACATAGACACTATTGGAGTCTCTGGCTGTGACTGTGGAAAGGACAGAGTTAAAAATAGCACCCAATGACGCTGGTATCACATAATGACATCCTGGCGGGACCACAGGCCAGATCCGCTCTCTGCTCGCTTTACTTCTCTCCTGACATGAGGGAAATTTTGAGGGGAAAAAGTCCACGGCTTGTTGATAGGTATTTGGTCTGGCTGCTAAGTATGGGGCGGTTTCATAGCACCGCATAGTTCTCAGCTGGCCTATCAAAGGACCCAACACCACCTTTTTTGGTTGAGAAGTCAAGACCCATATTTGCAAAATATGAAACCACTAAGATTGTTTAAGTAGTATTACTGCTTTATGGGAATAAACCTTGTGATTTTATAAAGTGACAGGACAAAACAACATCGTTAAATGCATTATTTCTGAAGCCTGTGTATGCAAACACATTTTTTTACCTCTGGTTCTTGAGTTCCTTGTTTAAATGCTAATGCTAATTTGAAATCTTTAAAAAATGCACTTGCCCAGGGGAATTGGATTATTAATAAATAATTAACTATAGAGTGCAGACCTCCGCCAAGCAGCTCAGTTCCGGCCGTGGCTTTTCCTCAACTAGGGATGGGAATTGATAAAATTTTATTGATACCAGTGCTATTAACAGTCCCGCTAATCGATCCAGTTCTTTAACAATTCCCTTATTGATTCCTGCAGATTTTCCTTGTGGGCAAATGTTGGTCCATAGATTTTACGTGGCAACAATGTCAAAACACTTCACAGCATAGATAACTGCTTCTGCAAATTGCCAGTGTTTCCACTCACTAAAGGTTGTGCAGTAGGTGCCTTTTGTAAACAGTTCAGCCACAAATCTGATGCTTCTGAACCCAGTCAGTGGAAGGAATTGATAAGGGAATTGATTAGCAAAATGACTCATGATATCAATAAGTTGATGGAGCTGTTAACAGTTCTTAAATGGAATTGGTTTTCGATCCCCATCCCTATGGGCCATTACCAACATCTCCTCTATATTCCAGCAAAATCCAATCAGTAGTTTTTGCGTTATCGTGCTAACAAACAAACACGGCGGAGGTAATAATTATGTTTGCCCTGCAGGTTAGTGCCCGTTGCTCACAGAAAGGAGATCTACTCCACTTGTCAACCAAGATCTTTCTCTGTGGAGTTTGCATGGTCCTCTTGTGCCTGCATGGGTTTTTGTTGGGCTCTCTGGTTTTCTCGCTCAGCAGGTTAATTGATGACTCAAATTGCCCTAAGGTGTAAGTGTCAGTGTGAATCTGTCTCTCTATGTGACATTCAGGATGTACCCCACCTCTCCCGCAATGTCCCCCCAAGGCCCCATAGGGGCCAGGCATTATGGGTAATGAATAGATAAATGGATGTGTTGAAAACCCTGCTTTGATTTTTCTCCAATCATACATATTTCTAAACCTTTAGTGAAAACTTAAGCGAACCACAGTTGAGCCCCGACCCACCACTTGAAAACCACTGTTTTGGAGCACACTATTTGCATTCTTTTTCTTGGCCGAGGACACAATGTGCCGGCACCATTTCCACACCCCACTGAGGGAAAGTAGTTAAGATTCAACAGCTGCACGTCCCAGCATACCTGTGGTCGGTGACAGACAGGCTGAATACCCCCTGCCCCCCCATCCCAGTCTAACTACAGCTCAGAATAAGAGCACACAGGTGGCATATATTCGTTTCATCTGTCAGTAGGTCTAAACGCTGACGTTGGACTTCTCTTACATAAACCTCTTCTTTGACCCTGTTTACATTTTGCATGAGCATCTGTGTTGGTCAGTTGGACACCACGTTAATGCTTTGTGTGTTCGAGTTTGTGCTAATACTTTTAGCTTCTCTCCAAATCATCAGAAGATTCCCCAGAGGAAAAACATATCATGTCAGTTCATGGTGTCACACTGAACATAAGATGCAAGAGAAATCCTGACAGTCTTGTCAGAGAAGGGTCATTGGACTTCTTGATGATGATTGTGCATGAAAGTCTCAGTAGATGAACAGTCTCTGAAACTCATGTTCAAGGCCACTCAGATCACATTTTTCCCACTTGTTACTCAGTTTGAACATCAGCAGGTTGTCTTGAAAGTGTCTAGTACATGTCAAAATGCATTGGGGTCTTCCATGTTAATGTCTGATTAAATGTTAGTGTAGGGATGGGGATTGAAAAGGTTTTATTAATACCAATGCTTTTCACGCTTATGCTGATTAATGCAATTCTCTTAATAATTTCTTTGGAGTTCTGTGTGGAATAAATTTGGTTGACAAAGGTTTTCAGAGGAAACACTTCTGATACTCACTCTTCTCATGCCATATTCATAAATAAATGTATTTGTAAGTTTTGAGTGTTCCTGCTTTCTTAAAGTTGTTTTTTGACTTCTTTGTTGTCATTTCTGCTGACTAACTCCAATGAGAGTGGTGTGAAATTTCCAAATTGGAAGGAATTTATAAGGGAATTGATAAGCAAAAAGACCAATGACAACGATTCCTTATGGAACTTGTTACTGATTCTCAACTGGAATTGATTCCCAACCCTAGTTAATGTGCAATTGTGGAAATATATCTATATAAAGTGGCCTGGAAGTGTTTGCTCTCCCCAACTAATGAGATCAGAGCAAGAGTTTCTGGTGTAAAACAAGACTTCAAACTTTCCTGATGAGTGTGTTTTTTTCTTCAGCTGATTAAAACAAAGGCCTTGAAATAGAATCCCTAGTTTTTTTCAACAACACTTGATTTCTAATTTTAATTGATTTTTTCCCTAGAAAAAACTCTAAATGACCAAAAATGTGATGAATCAAGTTTTGTCTTTACAATAATAATAAATATTCACAAACCAAACTGAATATCCCTCTTAAAATTAGAGACCATGTCACAAAATGTTGATTGTGTGGTTTGTCTGCATAAACACAAAGTTGAGCTATTTTCAGTGCATATTAACATGGAACCAAATAATCAATAACTAATTTATTTAAAAAGATATAAATATTAGCCTTTAACACATGCTTGTTGAAAACGTCAAAGGGCCTGAAAACTGTAAATTTGACATTTAACATACAAGTAGTTTTTTTCCGTAATAGAAAGTAATGTATCATTCAGAAGAAAGCCCCTAGGGGGTCGCTAAGGCTACGTTTACATGGAAACTCCTGACTTAAAGACGCAAAGATTTTTCCTTTGTGTTTTCAAATTATTCTGGGCTCAGATGACGATGCTGGAGAGGAGTGAATCTGCTGTAGTGTGCATGCCTGCTCAGTAGATGGCGGTATACGTTTGCAGAGAGGCAGCGCTGCTACAACACACGTACAAAGAAGAAAAACTTTTCACAAACAACATTGGTGAATCAGGAGTTTCTTTTCTGGACAATAAATCTGTCTGCATAGTTTTGTCTGGATAACAAACTGAGCACGATAAGAGGCACACATGTTACTCGGCAGACGGCGGGAGCTGTTGTTGTTCCTGGTATGCCCGCGCAGCCTTCATGTGAAAGAGTAGTGCGCATGCGGTGACGTCAGCATTTCACCCTGAAACGCTCTGATACGGGTTTACAGAAGCTGCATGGAGAGTGTATTTGAAACTTTCCACTCTGGAGCTCGTCTTCAAAAGTTTCCGTTTTAAGACGAAACACGTTCTCTTCTAAACGCAAGGCCAAAACGCAAAGAAAACGTATCGGATTTGACCGTTTTCGGCGCAGTCTAAACGTAGCCCAAGTCTGGGGACAAAGCATGCTTCACTTCCCCTTCCCCTCTTCCTCTCATTATGCAAAAATTTTGAAGCGTTCAACTGAGACGCGGGCTCAGTTGGCAAAGAAGCTATGAAACTCTCGGCTGACTCCAAAGTACAGGGCAGAGCAGTTTCACAACAGTAATTGTGTCAGGTGATCAAATGTTCTGCAACTTTTCCCAACATACTGTTGACTGGACCCATAAAGATTCATGTAAGGACTACCTGAAGAGTAATGGATTATATTTCACTACTTTACACTGTGTCTCAGGGTTAAATTTGCGTAAAATACTAAAAAGCAAATTTTAAAAGAAAGGCCTAAAAACTGAAAATGGGAAAGCCAAAACAGAATTTGGGATAAGATAGCACAGATTTTATAGGGCCCTTAATTCTGGGTATTTATATTTTCAAGCATTGCAACAACCTACAATTGGAGAAAGCCAAGTTCCCTTAAATCCTCTGCCAAAAATAATTTGAATTAATCAGTTTAATCAATTTATTTCCCAGCCCTAGTTGAAAGTGTGATAGTCACTTTTATTTCAGAAGGATGTAAATGCAGTTAAAGTTGATTTTCGCATACCATAGTGATCTCAAATCACACAAAATGTAAATTCTTGGCAAAAAATTGTGGCCCTCACTGGATGGTAACCTTAAAGAGTCTCTAGCCTTGGTGACAATAGAGGAAGAAAGTCAATGTAAAGTCTTGATGACAACATTACTGTTTAAATATCCCCTAAACAAATTACTGCATAAAACCTTGAACGACAGTAATGACACAACAAAGGCACGGTGCTGACTTCCTACATCATCAAAAACATTTCTGTCTCCGTTTTGAAGTGTTGTGTGACTTCTGGTCTGACCTCCACGGCTGAAGGTCGGCAGGTTTCGCAGACAGCTCTGGAGCTGCTTACATAACCTCTCTGCAGCTGCCGTTGGAGTTTGCTTCATATGACCCGTGAGATGGTGGCTGAAAGATCGGAGCGGAGGTGTGAACACGTCTGAGTGCTCGGCGGGGAGAATGTGTGAGAAAGCAAAGCGCATGTTGTGATAATACGTGCTAAGTTTGACGGTGTGCGTGCGACGGGGTCTCGCTGACTTGTAAACAGTTTGTGCTTCTGTGTGTGAGTGTGTACAGCTCTCTGAAAGCAGCACCCTGTCATTAGCACCCTGGCCTGCTGATTACTGGGGCTGCATGGCCTGTGGAGATGCACCTGGGAGCTGCTCACACCTGTCCTGACCCAGCTCTCGTCTTGAACTGATTTACAGGCCCATGATCCGGTGTCCGGGTCGAGCTTGGCAGACTGCTTATTTTGTGTTTTATAATGTTTTTGGACTTGTGAATCAGCTCGTAAGAATGCTTTTGCCCACTTCTGAAAAGTCTTATGTAATGGCACGGCGACAGCATGTACAGGATCTCTGCCTGCCAGAACATGCTGTGGGTTACAGTTCATGTCTGTATGTTTGTTTATGTGTGTGTGTGTAACTGTGTGTAACCATCGTCACGTCTTTATCTAAAGCTATGGGAGCGACAGGCGTGGTTGAATATGAGCGATTATATGTGTCATTGTTGACAGACACATTACATGAACACCTTTATGGCTTGCATTATATGACTACAGTATGAATATACTGGACTGGAAGTCTGAGTTACGTCAGATGTTTGATAAAGCGGCCTTTTGCAAACAATGTCAGTGGCTGTTGTGTTTTATACAGTGACAAACTTTTTTTGCGATGCCTGGCAACAGGAAAAGAGGCAGAGGTTGCACCCTGCTACCTATAACCTGCTTGACAGCCCTTTCTCATTTAGCTTAAATGAGACATATCATGCTTGTGTCTCCTTTTCACTATGCCAGACTAGGATGCCTGTAAAGCATTTGTGCCCTCAGTACAAGTCATTTAGTTCCTTCATTGCCCCACAATAGCGTTCTCAAAATCCTCATTTTAGGCCATTATCAAGCTCTCGTTGAAACGCTCGGTTCTCAGACTGACCTACAGTTACCTTGCAACGTCACAGCCCTTTGTGCTCTGATTGGTCAGTTATGTCAGAGCTGCCGAGAGGGTTGAGCCAGCCTGTCCTTCTTCTTCTACTGTATTTTCCGGCAGGCTCAAAGCAGCGACCGTGTATTGAGTCCCCCTACAGGCCAGAGCTGGTAATGAGTGAGTGTGAGCTAGGGATCTATATACTGCTGCTGGGTGGATGTGTTCCTCTGTGACAGTTTTGTGGCTGACGGACATTACAGAGGAGGAGCTGTTTTATCAGATTACTCCAATAAAAGAAATGTACCTCGTGTCGTCACGACGATTTATATCTCGCGGTCATCTGGCAATGACCTATTTTCAGAGGCATCAAATCTCATTCTGGGATATCAGAAAAAATACAATGTCTCATTTCTTGAAAATTAAGGGGGTGCAAGGTCTTGTTCTCAAATTTATTATATTATATGTAAGTATTAAATCATGCATCAGCATGATATGTCTCCTTTAAGTTATAGTCCTTAGCCTTAAATATTTTGTAGTTTTAGTCATGATTTAGTCATGTAAATAGTTCTTATTTTAGTCTAGTTTTAGTTGATGAAATTTCACTCTGTTTTAGCCGATGAAATCGGCTGTTAATTTAGTCGACTAAAACATGAAGTGTAAAGTGTAAGGCATTTTTTTAATGTTTCCTTGAATTTCTGAGGTCGTGTTTTACACTTGGATAAAATCATACATCTAATAACCCTTTAACAAATGCTGGTAAAGTTTGAATGTATAAATTAACAGAAACTTAACTTTTGTGTTACAAGCAATTACCTTTACTTAGGCTACCTGGCAGAGAATCTCAGTTACACTTTTGAGGTGGAGAAATATGACTATGACTATTTATCATTGTTTTTGTCAATAGCCTTTTTCCCCCGACAAAAACTAGACAGTAACTGATAAAAAACAAATGCACATGGATAAAAGCTAGAACTAAATTAACTGTCATTTTCATCAACTAATAAAAACTAGATGAAAATGTCTGACAAAGACCTAATCCAGTGGGACCTAATTTGGTCATGTAGAAAGTAGAGACAAGTTTGGAAGAAATCCAAAAGCAGCTTCTTTGGTTGTGTGGAAAGGTTGGATGAGCTCAGAGGAACATCCAATCACAGTTGCCTTAGCTTCATGGCAATGGAACAAAATGTGGAGCGATCCAATCAGAGCTGCTATCTTATGAATTTATATATTCATGTAGAGCAGGTTCACAGTTTGTTGTCAATACTGGTGTTGTAAATGAGATTATCTGCCAGGTAGCCTAAATAAAGGTTACTGCATCTCTCACAAAAGTTCTATTTGTGTCTGTTCATTTCAAACTCACTAGCATTTAGTAAAGGGTTATTGGATGTTTGATTTTATTGAAATGTAAAACATGACCTCAAAAATTCAAGTAAACATTTAAAAATGCCTTACACTTTACACTTTATAGTTAAGTCCACTAAATTTACAGTAGATTCCATTGACTAAAATGTTGAAAAATTTCATCAACTAAAACTAGACTAAGATCAAAACAATTCAGATGACTTAATTATGACCAAAACAAAAAGATATTTTAGGCAAAAGACTATAACTTAAACTAAATTAAAAGTGCTAACAAAATTTACACTGCCTACAGCGTGTATCGTGCCATGCGAACACGCTGTTGCTGGACATGTGGAAATGCTCTGATAGAATAGACCTATTCTCTAGTGCATAGATTGAATGTTTCTTTTACAACCCTACTGACCATATCTCAATGTTTTATACTTGATTCACTAAAAATTAGGGGGCAGCAAAGTGGCCCAGCATGTATTATTCTGTCCATAGCCCTTAATGAAAATGTTTGATCAGTCTTGGTCTGGACTAAAATGATCCCAAAAACTACTTCATGGACTGTCGGTGGATTAAGAACAAATGGTGTGGACCCTAGTACATGATTTTTTGTAAGTTTGGCCACTTATGACCTCAAATCTTCCAGCCTGTCAGCATTTATACCCACAGAGCCAGTTGTATTGACTTGAAACCAGAAACTTTCAGCAAATTTAAGACCATTCTTTTACCAGAACACACTGAAAGACTTGTGACAGGCCCTGGATTGATGTTTTTAGTTGGAAATTGAACTACTTTAGCAAAATTAAATAGGATGATATGGTGCTTAAATGTGCTCCTTTTCTAATATCCCACTAAAGACTGAATCCTTGTCTAATTTTTTAAGCCTGAAGATAGTATCAGTTTACACAGCTCAGTCTGAAGCACTCAAAATGAGCACAGTCTCCCATCTTCTCTTGACAGTTAAAAGAAGTGCATGTCAGTTCTCCTTGACATACTGGTGAAAAAGGTCAGAGGTCAAGACGACAAGAGAAAAAGCCTTTAAATTTGCACCTTTGTGTGACAAAACAGGAGATGACGCCGGAGGCTTTTTCTCTGAAAGGGCTGACTTTCACACATTCTTTTTCCTCCTGTCTGTGTTTTCTTTCTGCAGAGCTGATTAGAGTTAAGCCTGAGAAAAAAAGACAGGACCATTTTTCTTCTGGCTCTGTCTTCGTCTAGTCCTCCGCTCTGTCTCCTGCCAGACTCGTGAGTTGAACATGCTGGAGAATCGACATAAATCCTGCGCTTGCATACAAATGTGGGCTGGAACAGGGGATTGTGAATTGGCTCTCACTTCTAGATCAAATCTCTGGGTTTAGCAAACTCTTTCTGCAGAACCTCTACCTCTACTCACCTCTTACTTCGCCTTTCGGTACTCATTCCCAAGTTTTTAGGTGACTGTTGATTCCTGCGTCAGTGATTTATGTCCTCATGTGCAAAGACAAAAGCAGCGCAGAGCTCTGGAGGTGAAAGGCTACTCCTTGTACATACACAGAGGTATGCAACACTACAACCCCCGCGGCCCCCCCTCCGCTCGGCTATAGCAATGTTCTCCAAATAGGCCCGTGCCATATATCATCCGTGCACCACCTCGAAAGTAGGTCAATAAAGTGGAGTTTGGAGTGCAGTTCTCAGAAACTAAAAGAGGAAAAAGTCTCAGAGGTAGTTCGAGTGTGCTACGGGCCAGTGAGCATGAACTACCCTGGTGTGGCTTTTACATTTTCAGGCTGTCTCCTGCATGTAGGAAGAAGGAAGCCTACTTCTCCAAGGGGATATCTTAGCCAAAAGTTGTTACAATATCACTTTTATGAGATGGTCAAACATGAGACCTCAGAGGAAATGAATAAAACGGGGTACACACTGCAAGAAAATGGGGCTACTTTGGGGCCCGAGTCCCCTCCTCTAACCAAACTAAGCAAAGGCCAAGATTCCTGTGGTGTGAGCTCTACAAAGATAGATTTTCTCAGAAGAACTTTTGGGTTGCACCATTTGTGAATCAGAATTATAAGGGCTGTCAAATGATACAATATTTTTTCTCTTGCAGTTAACCCTTTGACTGGCGTTGTAACCATGTGGTTGACTATTTGCTGCCTTACCACTGCATTTTAAATTTTGAATGCCTATCTTGTCTCTTTTTTCTTATTTATCATTCTTAATCATGTGTGTAACACCAATTTGTATCCAATTGGTGGCACCACTGTACATGCATGTAATCGTTTGAGAACTAGAAAAAAAAACAAAGTGAATCATTGCTCTTCAGAAATTTAACAGAAAGAGCATACATCGTAGTAAGAAAACATCTTTTCACATATTTTCAGATCCTCTAATGCTACGGCCAGACCAAGCCGTAGCATTAGAGGAAGCGAACTGGCAAATTTAAACGCGCGTAATGCCTGTGACGTGCCGTGTGTAACGCCCGAGGCTGGACGCTGGACCATTTTGACAAGCTGAGGGGGGCCGTGTTGACGCGTGTCACTGCTGTGCGGGGTAGAGAGCCGGAGCCAGTCGGACTCAGTGATGACCCGTCCAGGCAAATCCAGCTGGAAACGAATATTTACAGAACTTATCTTCAAAACCTGTCTCCTTTCACCCAAGCCTGCTCCTTTTTGTTCCGGTCTCTGTAGAGTACACAATCGTATAGCTCCAGATGATGGCAAACAGCGCAGATCAACCTCTCCTTCATCTTTCGGCGGGGATTGAGCCGGAGCAGGTGGCTGGAGCGTCACACGTCATCAAATCAATGACGTCGGGGGGAATGTCATTGCTGATTGCTGCTGCGGCACAGCGCCATGCAAATTTGCGTCGAAAGTTCAATATTTTCAACTCGAGCGTAGAGGCGTTTGATGCCCCAAACACGCAGGATGCACCATGCCAAATGTGTCCAACGCGCCGCCCGGTGCAAATCTGCGTCCAAACGTGTCTCTGCATTGACTTTTAATCTCAACGCGCGTCTTTGCGAATTCACGTCTGGTGTGGCCGTAGCATTCCAATCATAATTAAGTTGAAGGAAATACATTTGAGGATAAAAAAATGTATCTGTGATTACTCAGAAAACTGGGTCAGCCCCTAGATATCTAAATTTTTCTCTCTATAATATTCTTGAAAAAAATAAAATTTTGCTGCACAAATAAAAGAAATCCATTCATACCCAAGAAAACCCTTAACTGGCAAGTCAACCCCCTGGTTGACCAAAATATCTTCTTCCAAAACTGGGTAATCTGAAAAATGATGTGTTACTAAATGAAGAGGAAGGAACAAAGTTTTTCCAACAAATTATTTGTTGCAAATATATTTCTTAATGTTAATGTTGTTTTCTCAAAGGGTTAATCACTAACCTTGCAGTGCAGATGGATCACCTGATTTAATGTCTGTGATACGGCAGATCTGTCCTGCCAAGCTCTGCAACATTTGTACTCAGCCCAAGATGGGACAGCCCAAGCAGCATCCTTTAGAGCAGAAAGAGGTGGGAGCTCTGAGCAACACGACAACAGGAAGCAACTGCTCGTTTAGAGATTAGCATGTATGCTAACAGCTTCAGTAGCAGTTTTATCAGACCACATTTATTTATCAAATGAAAAAAACAAACAACAACACTAATAGCATTTCTCCAAAGAAACAATATTTTCCCTCTACTTTACTAAGTGGTTCACTTTCTGTCCTTTACACAGTGACAATGGTACCCACTATGTGATTGGCCACTCACCTGCCGAAAATGCTTTTAAAAGATTTTGCCCATCCCAAACACTTTCTGTGGGCTCTTTCCTTCATGGACTTTTGAAATATATTGAATGGTCCATCTGGTGTGCCACTTTCTGCCGTGTTCAAATATTTTTTAGCACTTTAAAAAGCTATTAAGATGATCACATCTGTAATTCTGTTACAGCACTGCAGTTACAGATTATCGAACATAAATTAGGCTAAACGATAACAACAGAGTCTACTCACTGCACAGTCAGCAATGTGCTGTCATGTGAACACACTAAACAACCTGAAGCTTAAAGGCGCAGTACCTTAAAATTTGGCTGCCAGGGGCTCTCAAGTAAATAAATCAAACACTAATGAGTTAAAACAGAGGCCTGTGGTGCTTTCTGTTCTGCAGCTTGAGGACTCCACTCAAGAAAAATGTCACTATATTAGATGTCTATACCAAACAAAGCAGAATGAAGAATGTTTGATAAATCAGTCAAAAAAAGAAATATATACATATACATGCACCCATATACACATAAATAAGTGTAAGGAAACACTCACAAAACAAACAAAACAAAATCCCACCCACGCTCCCAGTCCACATTCAGCACACTCATAAACACATGCTAACACAGTTAGAGTGGACTTCGAAAACAGGCACATAAAACTGAGACAATGCTGTTAATTTAAGAATGAGGAAACATATGACCTGAGACTAAAAAACAATATTACTCCATAGAAGAGGAATTATTTGTAAATCATATTTTTGGACGCATTTTTTGTACAGCAACCATTTTTGACACAATGATCTAGATAGAATTTCTTTTCAATCTCAACTTATTACATTTTTTTTTAAGCTGAACTATTTCTCATCATTAAAAATCACAAGGCTGTAATAAAACAATATACAGAAATCCAATTTGCACTTTAAATGTGAAAACCTCGTCTTTTCACTTTTTTCATTAAAAATGTCTGTGTTGTATACTTTTTAACTGAAACTCTGGAAAAGTTATCAAAAATTGACATGTACTGTATGATCAGCATTTAGGTTAGTCAAAAAATACATTAAAAAGTTGGATTATTTTGCAATAAATATTTTTTAATTGTAATTTTTGTACAGTGACCATTTTTGGACATGAGGGTATTAGGTGTGATTTTTTGAGGAAGAGGCCTGGAGGGTTAAAGGTTTTGATTTGATGGTTATACAAAAGTACTTTAGCACATTTCTTCACTCAGAGTGGGACACAGCAATGAGGCACTTTTTTATGAGTAATACAACAAAACATGGTACACAGCAGAACAACTTGGGACAGATGGTCATGCAACTCCCCATGGTCAGGCAACAAATAATTCAGCTGAAGTTGAATCTGCTCCAGGTGATGAATGTCAGTCCGGTATTTATTCCAATTTTTCTCTGATTTTGGTCTGCACCACATCCTCAGTGAATTATTTGGCTCTTAAACTTTTAAATGCTTCATTATGTTTCCCTGCATGTTGTCATTTGCGTCTGCCTTCCATCTGATGATGACTAAGTGGGATTTTAAAACATTTCTTTGAGAAGATTACTACCTGGCATGTTTGAAAAAGTTGCCAAGTGAAGCAGGCAATGCCGCATAACAATGCAATGAAAATGGGTGCCAATGAGGTTAGGTAGAGCAGAAGGGTATGTTGTTAAGCTGTTGTAATGATACAAGTATGAACCAGCTTATAAAGCACGGGTCGAACTTACTGACTGTGTTTTGTGCAGCTAAAGTCAAAGCTTTACAACATCTACCAAAAAAAGCATCACCAGCTTCTACATTTTTGAGGCTCTGCAGGACGCTGTCTGGCAGAATACTGAAAATACAAGGGAAAGACAAGAGAGAGAGAGAAACATTGGAATGACATTAGAAATCTGAGCTACACACACATCATGCATGTGGACATACAGTATATTCCAGCAAAATGAAGACCACGCAGGAGAGTGGGCCTGGCACAGGGAGAGCTGTCAGTCTCATGCTCTTTAGCTGTGTTTGATAATGCATTAGCTGATGGATTTGCTTTTTTTTAATGAAAACAAAAATGTAATCTGCTTGCAGTCCCCGCTTGCTGCGGGCTCTGCTTGATGAGTCAGCCCTGAAATTTTAACATTTATTTAAATGGATTTGATGAAGAGAGATAACAGGAGAGAAAAACTACAGAGAGGCAAAAGCGGAATGCAAACACTATTGTTGAACTGCTTCAACCTTTAAAGCCTCTTTTAAATAATTCCCTGTGTATTCATTTATCTTCAAACAGCAGGAGATTTCTTTTTAAGGAATCCTGTTGAAGGTAAAGGAGAAATTCAGAGGAAAAAGGAGGTAGAGTGTCAGAGATTGAAGGAGGTGCTCAGGTCCCGCTGGACCCTATGTTTTTAAAAACACACATCATCTTCCATCTGGGCCTCATTGAACAGAGAAACCTGAGTATCATCCCAGTTATGCAACTCACTGAAACCAGCATAGACCTCCATGTGTTGGAGAAGCTCCAAAAATGTCTCAATATGAGGTGATCATACGATGGGGTCAGGTTTGGGGGGATCTTTAGTATCTTTTCAGGTATATAGTCCTGCTGGGATGGAGACGTTTTGAAGGCCAATCAGGAAGCTCAGTTGACAGAAGGTAGTTTATCAATCGGGGTTTTGGATTGTTGCTGAATAAAGCCTCAGTGGAGGAAAACAGTCTATGAACTTTCATTCATGTTTTAAAAATGTATATATTTTAAACATGTATATACAGAAATAAAAATAGAAAAATACCAATCCCGTACAAAAAGAACTCAAGTAATTACACAGGTGCAGACAGGAATAGAAAGACTACTTTTTGAATTCCAACTCCTTCTTACTTTTCATCAAGGGTTGTATAAATTATATTCTACTTTAACATCTATGCAAATATTTTATACATATGCACAAGACAAACATACAATTTATACAAATATGTTTATACTAGGGGTGCAACGATACACATAATTCACGGTTCGGCTCGGTTCGATACGTTTCTGTCAGGATTCGATACTTTTTTGATACAAAATATGAGAAATTCCAATGCCTTTTTTACTTGTGGTTTATTAAAATAACCAACATTTGTTTCAACTCAGAGTACATTTTCATTCAATTGAATTAAATGTAACTCTTGCAGCTAAACCAGGCACATTCTTCGGTGTATACTTAGAATTATAAAAAACAAAAACATCACCATGTAAAAATAAGAATAAATAAAAAAATAAATGTATCTAATAGAGAACTCACCCATCTTATGTGGTGCATTCTTAGCAGCAGAGTAAATATTACAAAGAACTAGCTATAAGTGTATCAAGTGTCCGTACCATGTCCCAAAACCTGACCTTATCCACATCAGAAAAGGGTCTCATCATGTCGACAGCAATAAAAGTAGCTATCACCTGGTCGATTTCCTTTGCCCTCTTTGTATCATGTGCTAATGGCTGTCTAACTGACCCAGGTAAAGTCTGTAGCATGTGTGCTGCTTGTTGTTTCTGTCTGGTTCCACTTGTTTTAACACCGGGATGATGTCTGCGTTTGTTGTATTTACCCCAACCTAGTTTAGCAGGAAGTTGTTGCACTTCCGACATACCGTTGTGTTTTTGTCCATGACACTTTTACCATCAGGGTCATACTTAACACGGAAGCCAAAGTAGTCCCAAACGCCAGATCTGAATGATAGTGGAGGGTCTTCAATTTCAGCTGAAGGTAAAGCACTCGCCATGTTGCATCGCCCTAGCGTATGTAGCTTCTTCTGTCTCAGCAGCTTGGCCGAATGAAAGGGAGGTGCTGCGCGTGCAGCTCAGCGGATCTGTGCTCGACAATGCAGCCAGGAGTAGTCAAACGCAAATTCACCGAACTTTCAGCACATAGCACCTCGTCAGAAGTTGATCAAATAAATAAATACAAAATTGCGCATTGTTCCGTTCATAGGGTGAACCGAACCAGGGCCACTGTATCAAAAGGTTCAATACAGATGCACACCTAGGTTATGCACCTATAAACTACAAAATATATAATTAACTACAAAAAATATATACATATAAAATATAAGTTTCCATACAGACATAATATACATATACTGCATTAACATCAGTATAAATAAAATTTGTACCTATGCACAAATTCATCACAAATATCCACAACGTTCATATTTTTTAAACCATTAACCAAATCATCAAAGTAGAACTGGGCAATCAATCAGATCTTCAAGTTGAATTTTTCAAAACATACATTTTCAGTGAACTTAAACACTTGTTACGTGTGGACAGAAGACCAAACACACAGATAAACCTCAAACCACCCACCTATATGTGGCACACTTTTGAGGAGAGAGGGTTGAGCCGAGGTCCGACGACACAAATTATGCACGATTATGGCCTCTAAAGTCATAGGTTTCGGGACCCATAGGAAATGTGGGATGCCTCATGACTGCGACAGAAAGCCAACCATGTTTGATTTTGTCCCGCCCCAGAGTCACTGACCGACCAGAGCACAGTGAGCTCTGCAACAATCATGGATGTTAACAAACTGAAGTTTTTGCCCTGAGAGCACCTTGAGAGGTACAAGACATTAAAGGTTTGCAAAGATCAGGCAGGGCGGTGAGGCGGCGCAGCAGGTAGTGCACGTGCCTCACAGCAAGAAGGTCAAAGGTTTGATCCCCCTTTCTGTGTGGGGTTTGCATGCCTGGCTCTCTCAGGGCGCTCCGGTCTTCCCCCCATCTCCTTAGGTTGATTGATTGATACATTCTTCTGCCGGCCCAAGTTCAAATCCAGCCTGTTGCCCCCCAACTCCAGAACGGATTACCGGCGTAGATAATGGATGGATGGCAAAGCTCTGGTGATGTGACCTGCCCTTAAAATGTGTTGTAGAGAAGCTACCAAAGACTGTAAAAAGAGAAATGCTGGAGAAAATCATCAGCTTCAACACAATGAGTGATTGTCACATTTGTCAAACTAATCAAACAACATCAAAACTGTTAATACAAACAGAAGTACTTTCTCTAAATAAATAGTCGTGGGGTCTGTCAGGCAAGTCATTGTGCGAATTTATGGTTTTGCGGCTGCCTACTCTGACATACTGACAGTCATTACCGACAACATAAAAACAAGTAGTGTGACCTTGATAATTAAACTCAGATTTAAACTTCAATTCTGTTTTAAGCACTTGGTGTTGATGCACATTTTTCCAGTAAATTTGAAGCAATCTTGAGTCTGAGTAAGCATTAATGCAGTGGTTAAGTATTTTAAGTTATTGTGTTATAAAGAATTGGATGTTGTGTGTTCAACAATAAGAGAACATACTTCTTCAGGGTTGAAGCTGCTTCTCGTGCTAATGCATAAAAACGTCAAAATCGCATAGTTTGTGTGGACCACAGACCTTTTTATTGGCCACCTCAGCAAAAACTCATTCAAAAATCCCATTGACTTTAAAACAGTGGAACCAGAGGTGCTAAAACAGTAATTCGCTTCTATGTTTTAGCACCCATTACTGCAGCACTCCACTGGTGTGAGATTTAGTGCCCCAGTATGCTCTGTGTGTGAGCTGGAGGTCAATAGCAGTAAGTTATGGGTCTTGAATGTGTGGACAAGGTCTTAAATTTTGGATCAAGGGTTCATGTTTGTGGGTCAGAGGAAGTGTTTACAAACCAACACTAAACTCTCAGAATCTACGAGGATCCCTCTGACACTTTTGGTTCTGGGTCTGAATGACTCCTTCCTTTAGTGGCAGCAGGTTTATTGTTCTGGCAAAAGTGGAGAGGATTGATGCCTATAGGTAGCAGGGGAGAAAGCTGTGTGCGGCCAGAGTGTCTGGAATGCATTACACATCCGTCTCCCAGTCGAAAAATACCTCACCTCACAACATCGCACTCCCCATGTGGTCCAGCTTGCTACTCAGGCTTCATGTTACAGGAGGATCAAGGAATCGCACGCTAACAGCCAGTCCAACAACAGGCCTTTGGCTCTGATCTTTGAAGAGTCTAAATGGTAGGAAACAACTTTGCAGCTGATGGGCTTTTGTGTTTTTGTGATTAGATGGAGTTTTGCCAATGAGGAAAGCCAATAGTCAAAGCGTGAGAACAAAAAATCGCTGAGAGGATGAATGGTTCTAGTCAGAACTTGGAACATTTTAGAGTTACTATAATTCAGAACCAAAATAAAATTATTTGCTGACATCTGCATTACTGAAGTACGACAGCAGTTGATACATATTTTTATACTAGAGCAACAAAAACATATCCACCACCTAAGATAGGAGCCTTATAAAACTGCAAAGAAGAAAATGCAAACATGGCAAGGTGGCAAAAAGATCTGGAGCAAAGCTAAAGCAAATTCCATGCTCCACAAACTGAGGGATATCAGTATACTTTGTCTACTACTGGGAAAAATGCAGAAACTCACTGGACTCTTCATTAGATACACCTTGCTAAGATCAGGGTGGACCCTTTTGCCTCCAGATCTGCTTTTACAGAGTCATTAGGTTGCTGGAAACATCCCTTAGACATTTTGGTCCATATTGACATTATTACATCACACAGTTGCTGCACATCTTTGAGTCAAATCTGTTTCACTTTGTCCCAAAGGTGCTCTTTTGGATTGAGATCTGCTTACTGGGAAGGCCACGCATGAGCTTGGGTGCACTGTCTTCATAATGGGATTGACATATTCAGCAGCAATAGTCAGGTAAGCTGTTGCATTGAAATGATGCTAAATTGGAATTAAGGAGTCCATATTGTGCCATGAAAATATCTCCCTCACAGTAACACCTCCATCACCAGAATGAACTGTCAATAGGAGGATGTATCCATGCTTTCATGTCATTTCCACCAAATTCTGATGCTGCCTCCAAAACACACTGAGTAGGAACTGAAATCTTTCAGACCAGGTACCATTTTTCCAGTCTGCTGTTAATTCATTTGGGTCAGCTTGTGTAAATCTAGCCCCCTTTACTTGTCTTTAGCTAAAAGGAGTAGCACCTAGTGTGGTCTACTGCTGCTGTAATCCATCTACTTCAAGATTGGACATGTGCATTCAGAGGTGGTAAGCTGCATACTTTGGTTGTAACAAATGGATGTTTGAGTTACTTTTACCTTTTTATCATCTTAAACCTCTCTGGCAATTCTCCTCTGGTCTCTGGCATCAACAAGGCATTTTTTTGCCAAGAGATCTGCTACTTACTGGATACTCTCTCTTTCGGGACCATTCTCTGTAAGCCCTGAAGGTGCTTGAGTGTACAATCCCAGTAGATCAGCAGTTTCTGCAATATCAGAAACCAGCTTACCTGGTGCCAACAACTATGCCACATTGAAAGTCACTTGAATTGTCTTTCTTCTTCATTCTGATGCTTGGTTTGAACTTCAGCAGTTCGGCTTGACCATGTCTTCATGCTGAATGCATTGTGTTTCTGGCTTTTGAATGGCTAATTAGCTGTTTGTGGCAATAAGTAGTTGAATGTTTTACCTTAAACAGTGGCTAAGGAGTGTTGTGTAAGGCACAACTGGAAATGTAACCAAACATAAGGTTAAACAGGAAGTTCATCTCAGCCTTACTTATTCAGTCTTTACAGGGGTGAGGGTGAGGAAATGATCTGCCTGAGGTGTTGCCTACTTGTGAAACATGCTTTGTGGCCTATTTCTGATATCTCCCTTATATGGAAATTGGCCTTCAGTTTGGAGATGTTACAAGGACTCACTCAAAACAATGCTGCAACTTGATTTTGTTGAACACCTAATAGTTGCCCTATTTAAATAATTTTGATTGTGGCATGGCAATTCTTTGAGCAGAAATCATCTGACCACTGTGGTAAGCCTATGCCCACAGGGGCTGTCAACTATGTGCCAATCAGGCATGAGATTGTCAGCACCAGGAGTACCTGTTAAGGCACAAAACTGCAAGGGGGAGGACACAAAAAGGTATCAGACCAGGCGTCAGTATCCAAGATGTGAGACAAAAAGACGAGGTCAAAAAACAAATGAGGTAATAACAGCAAGACTAGACTGTGAAAAACACTGGGATGAAGACTGTAAAGTACGACGAACTGGCACAGGACAAGGGGAGACATGAGATAAATTCAAGAGGTATTGAGGGGTGATGAGAGACAGGTGAGGGAGAAACACTCAGCTGGGCAGACAGGAACAGAGCTACAATAGAAACAAGGGTTAGTGATTTCAAAATCCATTGGAAGGACAAGACAAGGACAAAATGAACAAATAAAAGAAAACTTGACCAATATAACAGTACCAGAAGCTCAAAGAAGAGTCAGAAGCAACAGCTAAAAAGCTGTTTGGAATTGGTAGAGGGGATTTGGCCAGATTTTCATGGGCTCAACTCACAGATTCAGCTCAGCTGCTCATCCCTCAAATGCATTTTTCTTACAAATGTGGCACAATTTAAAACAGAAATAGACAGGATTTTCAACAGTGCAAGACTTTGTGCTAAGTAGCATTGTTACAGCACAGAAATTATCTACCAAAAACTAATTTCTTTCCTTTATGTGCTCAGTCATTACATCATGCAGACTCATCGTTTAACAAGGAGGAATAAAACTATTGTAGTGTGGACCATGAGTCTGGAATAAAGTTTTATCTTATCTTATCTTATCTTATCTTATCTTATCTTATCTTATCTTATCTTATTTCCTCATATCTCTGTATGGCCTGGTCTGAGGTTAACCTTGATCTGTTTGATGGTTGGGGGCAACTAACTTGGACAGACCTACCTTTTTATCTCTTAGGACAACTCAAACAAACATGAGGGTTTTTTTTCATTTGTTCCCACACATAGAACCACTAAGTAATCACATACATAAATGCAAACCAAAGTAAGTGTAGCATGAGGCATGAAACCATTACCAAGCTGATGCAATGCACATTTGTGCTTAATTTGATAATGATCATATGTATACAGTCACGTCATACCTACAAAATAAAGAAGTGTTTACATCTTCCTCTTGCAGAGTTGGATCGTATTTTACTTTTTAACAAGTGCTTTTTTCTAATCTCCCAATCACAGGTATAACTGGAGTGGCTGAGTTGTTGATAAATAACATCAGACACTGTTACTGCCTATTTCTGACTGCCCGAGAATATGACAGCAGTCAGCAGCACTTTGAAAATACATTTGAGATAAAAGGAGAGCAGAAGTTTCACATTTGTCTCAGCACTTATCTGCAGTGCTCCCAAACTCATACATTTTATATTAGCCTGTGTAAAAGTCCCAGTGCCAGCAGATCAGACCGGAGCCGTGCAGAGAATCAGCTGTATGCCAGCTGTGAACGGCTCCACGATAAGAGAGGAAGGATGTTTTAAGAGAGCTACCTGGCCGTGGGCAGTCTCCATCTCCGCTGGCATTTCTGGAATCCCTTTGTTCACAAGCACTTCATCTCCAGCCAGTAAAGTTGCTCTATTGCCTCCTTTTGTCTTTCCAAGCAGATTTTTATTGCTGACCACTCAAAGCTATCTGACCTGAAAACTTCCAGCTACAGTCTGCTGATCTCAGCTGAGCCTTTAAACCTTTCATCACACAACCTTTGATGCTTTCAAAACCACTGCCTGCACGTGCTGCCTGTCCACACTACACAGTTCTGCAGAGATGACTTAGTTTTGTAGGCCAACCAGGAAGTTTGCATCATGGAGGTTTTATCAACGAAAAGGCATAAGATTTGCTTTGCTTTTTCATTAATGCTGAAAATAAGATTTTTCATGACATATAAACATTTTGTTCATCAATACAGTCTGCGCAAATGAACATTACTTTAATGATTTTCAACCTCAAATTTAATCTTTACTGGCAAGAAGCTAATGTAAGGCTATTTCTGTCACAATGCTAAACTGAGAGGACCCAAACACACAACTTACAGGAGTTCAGTACACAAAAAGAGAAGTCAAAATCAGGCAGATTTATCAGAATCAGAAGGAATAAAGTGAGCTAAAAAATCTACTTAACAAGATCAGAAACACGGAGAGGCACAAGAGGAATGCTGGAAGGCAATGAAATGAGGTACAACAATCTGGCAAAGAACCAGAGGGGAAGCGATGTTTAGAAACACACAAGAGGTAATCAAACACAGGTGATGCAGGAGGGAACACAGGTGTAGGGAATCAACAATCAGGGAGACACAGAGAGGGGAGGGCAGGGAACAAAACCTGAAACAAGACACAAGGGTGGGGGATTTCAAAATAAAACAGAAATGACAAGATGTACATGAGAAAAAAACAGAAGGGAAACTTACCTGGGGGATGTGACATGCAGAGACCTACAATACAGCTGCACTGAAACCACACTTTTTTTGCTTCAACAATCCCAAAAGTTGTATCCTGTCAGGGCTAAATCAGGGGTTCTGGTGTTATGGTATGATTGTGTCAGCCAGTGGGATTATTTCAAAATAAAAAAATAAAAAACATAGCCTCACTGAAAGCACATGAGCAAAGAAAGTAAAGCAAATAAGAGAGATCATTGCTCCTCTGGGACAACACAAGAGCATATAAATTACACAGAGTCCATAAAGTATCATGACTTTATTTTGGACTCACAGGTGGGTAGCACAGTATGGATTTAGCACTTTCATAGTCTTTCTGAATGCTTAAGACACATTTACACCGCAGCAGATCTGCCCATCATTTTTTCTCACATACATGAAGTTTCTATGTATGTTGTCCGTCAGTTTTCGCAAACACATCCACCTTTTATCATATCCATGTATACACCACTGACGCTGCAGTTAAAGCAACTTGGGGTTAAGTGTCCTTGTTAAGGACACATTAACATGTGAAGTCAATGGGTAACATTAGCCTGCCTCTGCCTGCAGTCATCAGAAAAACTCAACAATTCTAAATGGTCCGGTAAGCTTGAAGACTATCAATATTTCAAAAACTGGGGTGCTGGTTTGGCGGAGTGGTTAGCAACCAGGCACCCCGTGTACTTGCTTCTGCCGGTCCAGGTTCGAATCCCGCCTGTGACCAGTTTGCAGAGTGTCTTCCCCTACTCTCTCACCCCCCTTCACAAACCTATCCACTGTCTCTCTCCTATCAATAAAGGCAAGAAATGCCCAAAAAATACATTTAAAAAAAACAAACAAACAAAAAACTGTCAAATAAAGTTAGCCAGCTGAGGATCAGACTGAAAATTTAATTTCACAGTGTATATAACATACTGCAAGCCAGCATGTACTCTCTGATTTTCAAGGCAATGAGAGCCAACTTGAACAGGTTTGATCAATGCAAAGCATAATCCATATTTTATATATTGCGCCTGACGTTGCACCTGGATTGTCAAAATTTGAACATTTTGATGGAAATGCCACAATCCACTGTGTGCCAATCTCTTTTAGGCAACAGTCCTAAAGCCGTCTAAACTGGGGCCCAAGTATCTCAAAAACTGCCTTCAAAAGGGGATATACTGGCTGTTGTATAAACACACACACACACACACACACTTTGGCCAAGCCCCATCTGTGTAATGTAAAGGCTCACTCTAATCCAAACACCCTCTCGTGCTCATTTTGAGTGCCAATCCAGTCCTGAAAACATGAGGCCTGACAAGATCTACCAGCCTTTTTTGATTTATTATTGAGTTCAAACACACTCAAAAACACAGACATGCAATAACCACAATCCTGAATGCAGCTGCACATACAGCATGTCAAAGGGGGTCTCAAATGAATCGCTCAATTGTTGGCAATCATGAGATCTATATTTTCCCCAAAGCACCAACAATCTGGCTCGCATTAAGCTGTCCAAAGGTAAAAAAAAAAAAAAAGAGCCCCAAATACTTGAGGGACATACCTTAAAATGGCTCCCCTGTCCACATGTTGCCTGTCAAACCATGAGACAAAAGCCTCTTGTGTAGCCTTTTGAAACCTCATTTTGATTTGACTGTGCCATGTTAAAGAGACGACGTGAAGAGCATCCAGATGTCAGGAGACTCACGATGGAGCAGCTGCCATCGTAGTGGGCATTGAGTTATTATTACTCAGTTTTGGAAATTGCTCCATTATTAAAGCTGCAGGCCCCTTTTGGGGCTCCGGCGGGACTCCGTGTCTTTGCCACAACAGAGCAGAGCTGGCGTGACAGTGAGGACTTGTGGAGGACATCAAAAGTACAATGAGGGCTGTTCTCTGAGTTTGAAAACTTCAACTAAAGGAAATGACAAATGTAGGGTTGTTCGTTGAAGTAGGGACTTTGCACAGATATTGAACCCTCTATCATCCACATTTCAGTCAATTTGGGTATCGAGGACTTTCTTTGTCTTCACACCAGGGCTTCAAAAGCAATGATCCTGATAGTCCTGATGAATATAAAGAGTATGGTTATCAAACTTAATCAGTCAGTGATTCTGCAAAATCTGCATCATAAGCATTCAGCAAACTTTGATACTTAAAACGCCATGGTAATGTCTTAAAATGAGCAGAAAAAAAATCGGATGCCAAAAAGCATAAATCTCCCTTTTGAAAACGCAAAGATTCCTCCTTTTCATTTTCAACAACTGAATACACTGTAGCATGCATGCCAGTCCAGTAGATGGCGATGTAGGTTTGCAGAGAAACAGCACTGTTACAGCACACGTACAAAGACGAAAAACTTTTCACTATCAACAATGGCGAGTAAATACATGAAGAAGCAGGAGTTTCTTGTCTGGACAACAAATCTGTTCTGTCAAAAAATCTGTCTGGATAGTTTTGTCCAGATAACAAACCATGCACGGTAAGCAGTACACATGTTACTTGGTAGACGGCCAAAGCTGTTGTTGTTCCCGGTACATGCGATGGCTTCAGTGTTTCACCCTGAAATGCTGAGTCCCTTTTACATGGAGCCTTACATGGAGCCAGGCGTCAATGCGTTTTCAAAAATTTTCACTCTGGACCCTTGTTTTAAAAGTTTGTGGATTCAGGCACTCCAGGCGCCGTTCCCATTTACACGGGAGCCAAAAATGCAACTAAAACTCTTTAGAATTTGCTGAATCCCGCCTTATGTGAACAGGGCCTAAAGCTTTTGAAATTCTCTTCTTTGTTTTTGTAGCCTGTTGTATACAGGATTGCAAATTTCTGATGCAAATTCATAAAGGAATGGCAAATTCCAGTGTACTTTGCTATATGATGGTAATATGATTAAATAGAAAAATGATCCATGAAGTTGGCTGACCTTACTAACCTGGCTGGCTTACTCCATTTGTTGATTCTGGTCAACCACACTTGGCTAAACACTTTGAACTGTTTCTAAAGAAACGTTGCCATGTTCTCAGTTGGTTTTACTTCCATTGGTTTGCTGCCCCAAACGAACAGGCATAAGAGCGGCTGACAAAACAACAGTATGACATCACACTGGTGGGTCTGTTGGGTGGGGGGTGTTTCAGGCAGAAAGTGCCACAGCAAACAGGGGAGAGGGGAAGTCCAGAAGGTACAGAATTGTTTCATCTTGTTTGTAGAGGCAGAGACACATGCACTTCACTACAGAATATTTAGAGCCTGAAAGCATAATATGGGCGTTTAACATGGTATGACAGTAAATGATGGCATGAATGTCTTTGACAGCATTTCTAAAAAAAAACAGCAACTATCTTATTATGTGTCATCACAGAATCCGCTTTGCCTGCCATCAAATGTTGGAAACTGTCTTTGCCCCCCTGAGAAACGATTTTAATTTCATTTGCACATGTATGAAAGAGTTCTGCGATGACCACATTGTGTGTTCCGTGTGGACCTCCTGTTTCATCCATTCCTCTGGGATGTCATGTAGCAGGACCCCTCTCAGCAGGCAGCCCATTGGTTCTCTATCTGGCCTTTAATTGGCTTTAATTGCTTCAGTGTTGCGGCTCAATGAGCCGTGGACTTAGCTTTGCTCCAGGCTCTCCAACAGAGACCTGGAGCTGAATCAGGCACATGCTGCTTTCAGAAGATACAGTCCAGAAAATAAAACTGGTCATACTAGAGCTCAGGCTGTGCAGAGATTTGTGCAATAGAAGTGTAAACATTTGTTTCTGAACAATGAGGCCATGCTCAAGATGGAGTGGCAGCAGTTTAACAGACATTCAGCGTTTAAGGGCTTGCTACAAAATTTAGTACTGCAATTTGAGTTATTACCTGGCTTTAGCATAATATAGCATTGTCTTTTCATGGTTTCTTTTGGGCAAAGCGTTTATTAGTGCACTATAAGTGCACTAATAGGGAAGTGTGGTTGTTTTTTACTTTTTAGCGAGGGACATAAAGAAGGTCTGTACGGGGGAACAGAATGTTTCTGTGGGGCTGTAGATTGTAAACAGGACACAAAAAAAGGGCAGAAAGTGGTTCTTATCTTCTTCTGGTTACATAATTTGTTTTGTAATTCCGGAACAACATCTCCACATCTGTTTGATAGACAGGCACAAAACACAGACATTCATGGCTCCCAGATGTTTCTGTGTTAATGATTATGAATACCCATCACGTAAAGAGCCTGGTTTTGTGACTCTCTAGTGGCCTCCAAGGCCTCTGAGTGTAACTGCAGCATCATAAAGCACGCAGCGCTGTCATCAGCTCCGAACAAACAACGCTAATGTTTGACATCTCGAGGACGACGAAGCAAACAATAAAGATTATGAGAAATCACTGAACCATATTAACTGAAAAGGGACTGTTGTTTGGCTGAGTATGGTTTTCCAATGGAATTGCTTATTTGCAAACTATATGTGTGTGCATCTATCAACATGATGGTTGTAGTCTTTGACTATAAAACCACTTTGGAGAGGCTTATTTATCACGTTGACTAAGTTGAATGAGTTTCCAAAGAAGAAGAAACGAGCTGGATAATATGATAATTTAATCAAAGGTAACTGGTCAAGTACGAGGGAGATTTGAGTCAAAACTGTGGATTTATTGGCAAACTGATCAACAGTAGGTGGCGCTGCAAGACATTTAAAAGTGATTGTGTTGCACAGGAATTCAGGCTGGTCATGTTAAAAACCAACTAAAAATGTTTTGAGAAATGATGGCATGAATCGAGAAAAAAAGTGACAAGTGAAAATTGTGTGCCCTGTGTTGTAAACTCACAAATGTATTAATATATAAAGACACTTCTGAATTTGTTAACAACACAAGTTTGACACTGATACTTCAAATACTTTTGGATAGGTGAGTTTTTGTGTAGAGTGTTTTCACTACAAGGAGGTGATTTATGCAAATAAAAAATTCTCAGGTGTTTCAAATCCAAACCTAATGTTGGTTCAAAAGATTCGGACAAGTTTGGATCATTTTTCTCTGAGCCATAAAACAGCTCCCTGTTTTCTTAAACATATGCAAATTTGCGGGCGCCTTTATACTTTTGAGTCTGGGACACATCCTGGTTAACTTTTGCTTATCAAGATCTTTTCTCTGTTCATGCCAACATTTGAGTGGATTGGATGACTCCCCTAGGGGTTGACAGTCAAAGAAAGACCCTTGGAAATTGCCAAAAGCGGTCAAATTATGGCCTTTGGACAAAAAATACTACTTTTCTGTCTTTCACTATGAAAATAAGGGTTTTTTCTTAGGTTGGGGAGAACCGGACTTGTGTGCAAAGAGTCAGATTTTAACTAAAGTAACTCCAGGGGCTGTTTTTTGGAAGTTCTTAGGGGGCACTGTTTATGTAGTCCTTAGTGGAGAAAACTACTGCGTGATGCTGTATTTGCAAGTTCTGAAATGCCAGGGGAAAAAATATTTTGAACAACGTTTAAGTCCTGAGAAGTCCATCAGAAGTGGTGAAAAGCTGTCTTGAAGACTGTCTGAAACTTGAAAACCAATGAACTGTGGCAAAATATCTTTAAGCCTGATAATAATTATAATATTAAGATAACTACGAAATGCTAATTATCTTCACTGTGACTCACACTCGTAAATAAGCACCAGTGCTTCGAGAAAAGCATGCACAATAAATAATAAATACATACACTTTTGGCGATTCAAAGCTTTTAACATGCATGCATGGTACTTTAATTTATGTGTGTTTGACACGAGGGGAGATCAGATTTACGCATATTTTCTCCTCATAGGTGTTTCAGGCCCACACCACATGTAGGTACAAAAGATTTGGGTCAGTTTGGATCATTTTCCATTGAGCTATAAACAGCCCTATGTTTTTTAAAATTAGGGAAATTCGTGGGGCCTTTAATATTCAGTCTTGAGCCATGGGACACATCTGGATAATTTTAATTATCAAGCTCTTTTCTATATTTATGCCAAAATTTGAGTTGATTGGATGACCATCCTTGGAGCAGACAACACACCACAGAATAACCCCTGGATATGGTCTTTGGACAAAAATGATGACTTTCCCCATGACAGTAAGAGCCATTTCTTAAAGCCAAGACCTGAAACTCCTGGGACAAACAGTCATTCTGAGCATGTTCAAGCCCATAAAAGTTCATTAGAAGTGGTGAAAACTTTCTGGCAAGCAAAAATGAAACTTGAAAACCAGTGAAACATGGCGAAATATCTTTAAACCTGAAAAAATATAATATTAAAATGTTGAATAAATGCAAACTCTCTTCACTGTTTCCAGACGAACACCCACAAATAAACGTTAGTGCTACTGAAGAACCATATACAATCAATAATGCATGAACTCATGGTGATAAAAAGCTTTACTTGTGTGAACCTGTCAGCAGGAGGAGCTCTACACATTTGGCTTCACTCCTAAGCGGCTATTGCTTCGTCCATCTCAATAAAACAGTCTATGGTGCCAACCCTGCCACTGGAACTCAGCTTTGGAAAACCATCAGAACAAGCCTGGACATGTGCTCCCATTGTTGATTGTGTGTGTGGATGGAGAGGACGGGTGAGCCTGTGGACATACCAAACATTCCAGGTCTGCAATAAAGCCAAATTGAAGGTGGGGGATAAATCCGGGACGTGCTGAGTGATACCTGGGCAGCTGGGACGGAGAAGGTGGAATGAGGAGGTTTAAGGATGCTGGGGAGGTGCTGACACTGCTTTAGGTGAAAAGTGGGGAAAGATTAGACCGGGGCAGGGGATTATGCCCCATTTTGTGGTCAGACCAACATTATGTAGGTTGTGCTCCAATTCGAACTCAGAAATAGACGCTTATGCTCTGAAAGTACAGGATATTAGTCTCTCTGGCAAGATGTGAATTTGCCCCAGTAGTTCACTTTCCCACAAACAGCTGAAGTGGTTTAATGAGACCTGAGTGTGTTTTTTCTCCGTCCTGCACTGACTGAATGTGTATCAGACATTTCTGTCAAATAGTCCTGATCCTGTGCTGCGGGCCTGCCAGTACACTGTCATGTTGTTATTGTACATGTTCATGGTAGTGACCCTGAGTGTCACATTGGTATGATATCTGCTCAATTGTTTGGGTTTGAAAGCCTTCCGAGTGCATTGGTTAAGGCATTGGCCAAACACAGGCTCCATTGATCTGAAGCAGATAGCAGGCAGCTCTTGCGGTTTTTCAAAACGACACCAGGCTTGTAAATACAGAGAACAAAATGTTCTTTTGGGCACACTTCAGGGAGAGACGGTCATGTTCCAATAGCAGTTTGGACAATGTCAAAGTCCGTGACCACTTTTTACTCACAAACTGTGACCTGTCTGCAGCTATTTCTGTCCTTGGGTTTACTTTTTTGTTCATTTTTAACCAGCAATTATCTGTTGAGTGGTCTGACTACCATAGAGAGGTTGAAGCGTATCTGAGTAAGGCCTGTGCTCAGAATATCAATACAGCAAAATAGCATCACACTCCTTGGGGACTTGGTATTGATACCATTTCTACAGAATCAAAACAGCCTCAATGTTTGATAACTTGTCCATACACTTTGGGTAATGTTAACAATGGTAAAGTTCAAAGTAGAAGCAAAGCTACAGACTGGAGCACATTTTCCATATTTGAACTTCGGTCTACCGTCTTTAAGGATGTGAATTTAAGTTTCTTCTGTTGTAGTATCATTTAAAACTCATCCTTGTTCTTTCTGTAGTCAATGTTTACAATTTACGTGTATCAGAATACATATCATACCATGGCCTCAGTGTCAGGATACGTATTGCGAGGTTGCTGAAAATACTCAGCCCTAATCCTGGTAGCTGCCACTGCAGGAGAAAGGAAGGAGTTGCTAAGAACTTGACATATGATTGCTAAACTCAAAGGGACAGTCTATTGCAGTGAAGTTCAATCTTTTCTGGACCATGGACTGTTTTTTGTACCACAGCCCGGCTTGTTTCTAAGCCCTAATAAAGAGACAGTCATGAGGACCCTCTCTGTTTTTGTCAGCTGCTTAAAAGACATATATGAACCCAATCAGCCATTGACCCAAAAACTCTTCTCCTTCTTAACATGGAGTGAAAACAGTGTCCATGCAATGCTGATGGGGTCTTTTTTACATATATACTCGCAAATGAATGGCTTACTCACAACTGCAAATCGGTTATCATTGTTCACTTCGAGGGCCTTTTCTAAGAGTGGACTTGTTTGCGAGCATCTCCTCCGCAGAAGTGCTAATAAGCAGATCAACAACACAAAGCCTTTGTTTAGGAGTAGAAATCGGAGTATCCCTTAAATAATGAAAACAAACTATTTATCATCAATATTAGATGATGAATAACGTGTTATGTGCTTTTGATCATTGATTTCCTTACTGTTGTCTACACTGTAAATATAGTGAATATTGCACTGAAGCTTGATTTGAAGAAAATCGTGAATCAATTTGAAATCACAATATCTGGCCGAAAAATCACAATTAGATCTTTTCTTAAAATCTTTCTGCCCTAGTATGTGGGTTGCAGACTGTGATGTGATAATTGTTTTGACCGTTCAAAAGGTCAAAAGAATTTTAAAAAAGAGATAAGTTTACAAATATCGGAGATGAGGCGAAATCCATTATTGTGCATCCCTTGTTGCAGAAGATCTTAGATCAAGAATTGTTACAGAGGTGTTTTAGTTTCTCTTTAGCTGAAGTTAAACTGTAATGGAAACACACTGTTCATTTCAATATGTTATGTTGTGTGAGTTGTGTTCAAAACTTTCAGAAATACTGAACTATATACTGAATGACCGAACAAGATTTACACTGAATTTTTCTAAACATAGTTTCGTCAAACCGGGCACTAAGGGTACTTAGCAAACTTTGCAGCTGTTTATAACTGTTGAAAGATTTAAAAAAAAAAAAATGCTGCAAACATGTTAAAGGTACCCTAACATTTATAAACCAAGCATAAACCTTTTCTCTAGAAAAGCACATCTGCATTGCATTGTAGTATACAGGAGTGCAATACAGGGTACAGTGTATGTACACTCTAACTTGTTGTGCATTGTGGGTATTTTACAGTGCACTATGCAGTAAATGAAATTAACTACTGAGAATTCAAACAATGTTACAAAATGAGAAACACACTATAGTGCTCTAAATCCACGATAGGGAACTGTTTTAACACAGATATGGTCAAAAGACTCGATCCAAACCTCCGTCACGACCCTAAGGAAGAGTATAAGGGCCATGTTAGTTGGAGAAAATACTTATGGAAGGTTGAGAGTAAAGTTGAAATGACGAGAATAAAGTCGAAATTTTGAGATAAAAGGCAGAATGAGGAAACAAAAGTTGAAATGTTGACAATGAAGTTGAAATACAATTTTGTGAGAAAAGTCGAAGTATGACATTAAAGTGAAAATGACAAGAAAAAAAGTAGAGAAAAAAGTCAACATACTATGTATTTCTAGTGTTTTTTGTCATTTTGGCTTTTTTCTGGAAAGTTCGACATTTATCACAAAGTTGTATTTTGACTTTATTCTCGTCATTTCATCTTCTCCAAAATTATTTTCTCCATGTAACATGGCCCTTACACTCCTTTGTACAAGCCCACCTCAGGGCCTTGGTCTTTCTGTCTTTCAGTGTGAGCAGGTGATGCCTGGAGGCCAACTTCCAATCTGAGATTCGAGTCAGGCGTCTCCTTTGTGCAGAGTGGCACCGTGGAATCATGTTTCCTGTTTGAAATATTCATGGAGCGCCAGTCTTGATGAAAAGACACATTCTCCTGGCTCCCACCTTTTCTGCTGAGGAAGTGTGGAATCGGGCTCGCCGAGGGGCAGAAACAGATCCAGCCTGTGGATGCTGGGAAAGTGTGTCAGGATCTGAGAGCTAGATAACCTAGAGAGAGAAGTGAGTGCATACCTTTGGATACAAACAATCCCATTCACTCACATACACACAGATACAAAAACACGGAGTGCACATTCATGCTCTGCTCCCTGTGGATGATGGATGATGTGCATGAAATTCTCCTACACTAGCAGACCTTTAACTCCCTACATCACCTCCCGTGGGAAAAGGTGGAGGACCTCTTACATTTTAGCCTCCTCATGGGAAACATAAAAAAAAGAAAAGAGAGGCTGAACATGTGGCACACATACAGACTCGGCCTGGAAGTTTACTGTCCTAATAATATGGCTAAACAAATGCCAAGTGAAACAAGCCTCTTTGGCTTTTCTCCTGTTTTACAGACAAACAAAAGACACGCTCTCTCTCAGCTGTTGATGGTTCAGTGAAGGGAGGATGGAGAAGGTGTTAAACTCAGTGCCAAGGGCTTATGGGCCACGTGAAATTTGACTTTTTGTTCTGAGAAAGCCACAGCAAACTTCTGGGTAAGATATGAAGAATATGAGAGAGTTCGTTCTGGGACTCTACCACTTAACAAGACAAACACTTGGAGAAGTCTGCGTTTGGAGGTCTATATTTAAATTGGATCAAAGCTCCTAGAAATTACTCAGTGAATGTATTTACATGGACTTGAGCATCCTGGTTTGGATCAGGGTTTTCAAGTATCCAGTTTTGCTTTCAAGCATCTAAACAGCACGTCTAATTTCAGACGCAGGGATAAGCCCATATCCCACGTTTGAGAAACGTTGTTTTGCAGTGAAGAGATCTGAAAGAAAAACAGATAAATGATCCCATACATGATCACTATTATGAGGTCTTATTTTAATCCCCTAGCCTCTGCCTGCCTGTCAATAAGAGTTGCCAGGTTGGCTTATTATAAGCAACTTTTGGGTTTTTGTCTCTTTTAAAGTTTCTTGTCATTTTAGCAGTTTCAGTTTGCATTTTTTAGGGCTTTTTCCAAAAGTGCACTAGCCTCTTTGGGTTTTTTGTGCCCTAAAACTCAGCAGGTATCTGATGCACGCTCCACTACCAATATAAACTCAATTCAAAAGTTACACAAACTATTTTATCCCACTTTAAACACAAATGTAAATTTTACTGTCAAAAGAAGGGCAAAAATTCTTATATCTAAAGTTAAATTGATTTCTAATGTAGCTCTTACTGTTTTACCACAATAAAGTTGTAAAGGATCAACATAACACTAAGGTAAAAGCCTGACTATGTCTGTTGGGTTGCAAAAGTCAAGGTTAGACAGGCTGTTTAGGGATAACAGAGTTATGAAAAGCCCGTCCCATCACTTCTGTATAAATAAAGGAATGTTCCACCTTTAAACAAAAGGCTGTCGAACACATAAATTAAGGGACAATTTAAAAAAAATGTCACTGTGAAAATGAAATGAGAGGTAGATAAAAATCAAAACATGCTTTATGTAGATTTCTGTTTGAACAGTATGATATCACGTAAAAAAATTGAGGTGCTTGTTTTGGGCTTGTTTTATCAACCTGGTTACTTATTTCTGTAGAGAAATCTGTCAACACCTCTCTCCATCCTTTCTTCACCTCTGTAAAAAGATATATAAAAATTAAATTGTATGTTATGGAAAATTATGACATTAACTTCCTCTTTTGTAATGCCTCTTAGAATTGATCCAGTATAACATGATTTGGTGCTATGGAAAAGAAATTGATTTATTTACTTGCTAGAAAGAGGCTATAACCAAACCCAGACCACCTGCATGAGGGCGAGAACTTCAACACAATGCAAGTACACCATCACAACCCAGTCAGCTACCAGCAGCCAAGCTTTTTTTTTTTTTTTTTTACTGATATTAGCACCTATGTATGCCATATTATATACTTAACAAATGAGTTTCTGTATTGATACCATCACCAAGGCTTCTCTAAATTTATTTAAAATATAAGATGAGTTTCTTGTGAAATTCTTTGCCTGTTTTTTATTACTTGGTAAACAAACACAACAGTTGAAATATATATGTATATATATATATACTGAAATATAGGGATTTTGCTTTTCAAACAGCCCACTACTACATTTAAGTTTGTCTGTTTTTGTTGATGACTTGAACATTTGTTAAGGTTAAATAGAGGTGAACCCACGTTAAGCCTTTGTCTGCTAATTTCACTCAGATTTCAAAACTGCCTTAGTTTTGATGGTGAAGGATAAAAATAGCAGAAGTTTCTGTAAATAACATAAAACAGTCAAACCCAGGATTCTGCTATGTATACAAGAATGTGGCCAATGAGGTTTTTCTGGTGCATGTAAACATCATATCCCAAATATGTCTAAAACCGGAATATGGCTTATAAGCTGGATAAACAAGTCCATGTATGCTCCCATCAGGATGAACAGGAACATACTCAAGGGAGGAGGTTGAAACCTCTCCAGCGGTTTCAGGAAGGGAGATCTTTAAGTAAATGTTGGAACATAAAAACTGTAAACAAAAATCTAAGTCTTCGTGTGTGTTTCCAATCCCATACATCAGTCACCGTGGAATTCAGTGAAAGCGGACACTTTCATTGCCTTGCTTGAGCTCATCCAAGAATTTGTTAGTACATGTGTGCATTCTTGTGCGTGCAGACGTTGTCCTCACAGCACCTTGGCCACATGGGGAGGTGCTCCGTATGGTTCTCTGTGCACCGTTGACTCTGAAAAAGCGCCACTTCAGTGCAGTAGGCGTAGCCTGTCATTAGCCAGCATGGCATGGGCATGCTGTTTAACCATCAGCAAAGAGCGGAGCTGCAGCACCAAGCGCTGCCAAGAACAGCACCGCTGTGCCACGAGGACAGAGAGGAGGAGGAGGAGGAGACGAGGTCTGCTGCTGCTGAGCTCTCTGCATGTGAGCTGTGTAGCATCCTCCACCACAATGGATGTTTGATGGTTTATTTTGCTTTTTTGCAACTTAAATACATTGTTATAATTGTTAAAGATGCACCGTAGAAGTTAAACAGAGAAAAACAAACACAAGACTGAAAAAAAATCAAGCAACATAACCAGCTCATTGCATCTACAAGCAACATGATAGTAGAAATATTTACAGTGTAGTCAAAAAAGAGACGGGTAATGTAAGGAGTGCACAATATTTTCAGTACAATGTCAATATCGGCAGATATTGGCCTACAAAGTTGAATTTCAGTGTTGCTTGATATTGACATTTTTGCAGATATTTACAGCCAATATACTACCAATGTATCAAACATATATATCCTGTATATCTGTAGTAATACCTGCAAAATGCACAAATGTACCATATGGCTTCACCTCATCTGCTTGACAAGTACATTCAAAAAGCAAGATGTTTATTTTTCAAGAGTTAAATTTTGTTTTACATGTGTACCTAGACTTCCACATTGAAAGCGACAAGTCAGTCTTTGTAGTGTGAAAACTCTCTGCTCTCAATGAGAAATATCAGTATTTGCAATATTGCATTTGGAAATAATCAGCATATCTTATATATCAGCAAAGATCCAAGGTTGTGCATCCCTAGGTTATTCATATTTAAAATATTTCCTGAAAATGGGATCATGAGTTAAATCACTTTACTATATCAAACTGATGGGGTGCTGGTCTGGCGGGGTGGTAAGCAACCAGGCACATCCCATATACAAACTTCTGCCACCAGCTTATCAACTGCCATTCTCTCCTATCAATAAAAGCACAAAATGCCCCAAAATACATATAATATCAAGGGGTAAAAATTTCTGACTTCTGTCCAAAAGCCATTTGACTGTAATGCTGATCAGGGTCTGTAGGGCCTTACCATCACTTCCAGGGCTCCTTGTTCATCTGCATTTTAAGTTAGTTGGATGCCTTTATGATGGTATTACATGACATTTATCTGTTTCTATTTCTTAGCACTTTTTACACCATTTAGAGTCAAGTCCAATTTTACCACTTCGTCCTTCCCCTTTGTTTATCCTTTTACCTTGGCCTGCAAAACAGAGGACCAAGGGCGCCTTAGAGATGAGACGACCCTCGATTCCTGCTATGTCATCACCCAGAGGCACATACCAGCTGGGTCTTAGGCAGATGTCTTAAAGAACAACCTTGACTTCACAAATTTCCACAACATGGCCTTAAGGTTACAGTTTATGACTGTCAGGGTGGACAGGCGTCAGTGGTACAGTCTGATAGTTTGCTGGGTCAATACTTTGAAGGTTGCAGGTTCCAGCCCAGCTGTAATATGGTGAGGTGTCCTTGAGCAAGACACTGAACCCCAAGTTGCTCCCGCTTCTTCGTCAGTTGCGTGTAAATGGGTATTAAAGGGCGTGAATGTGTGAGCTGATATTGACGGATAACTGACATAGAAAGTCAAACCATCACATGTAAAGCTTTGTGTAGTCAAAAGACTACTAAAGACTACTTGAGCTGTATAAGCTTAAGTCCATGAACCGTTTAGTGCCATGGACCAAGACCCGATCAGGGAAAGTGGGGAACTTTTAAGTACTTTCTGAACTGTGCCCCTTAATTGGCTAGAACGATCATCAGTTGACCCCTAGTATAGTAGGGTTTGAAGGTCCCAAAACATATTTAGGGTGGCTTTAGCATCCATTACACAGGGGAGTCTATGTTCAGGTATAAAATAGTCAAGGTAGCTACACTGTGATGTAACCAGTGCAGTGGATTATGCTATGGCATTCATGTGCTATCTTTCCTGTTACAAGCAGGTAAGTATTAACCTGACATGCCAGATGGACAGCTCCATAAATCCGACACTCAAAAATGGTTTTAGGGGCAGAACCTTCAAAAACAACAGCAGCTTGTGATTGGATGATCTTTCGTCACACTCTTCACAGACCAATCCATATCAAGCAACGCTGCTACGTATGACGTAGCGTACATAGCAGCTATACCTAGTGGCTAATGGCTAACTGTTGTTAACAATTAGCTTGAACTTCCTTGGACTGTTGTCTTACTTGAAATTATGCCACACAGATGTATCATTTAACATTTATATGTGACATGAACCTCGTCAAAGACAATCCTGACCAAGTTTTCCTTGTAAACTTATGAGGAGAGCACATTTCGCCAACAATCACTTAGTGAGCATGAAAACCACAGACTAACTGGCATGTCTGTGAAGGATTTCTGCATTCCCAGTTTCCCAGCAGTGATTCCGGGTCAGGAGAAGAGCAAAAACATGATTTCTCATAAGACAACCTTCAACTGACATTCTGTCCTCCTCTTTTAAAGAAAACATCAAGTGTATTTCTGATTAAAAACTAAAGATTTTGAGACCACTTCAGAAGTCGCCATTGTTTTCAATTGCAGTGCAGTCACTTCCTGTTGTCATCACATCCACAGCTCCTGCTTCTCTTCCCTGCTGTAAAGCATTTAGCTGTACAAAGTCGTTAGACAATGGAGGTTGGCAAGATGGACGTGCAGGATTTCAGAATCAGGCAGGTCCGTCTGCTCTGCTAGGTTAGGTAAGTCTAAAATGTGCTTTAGAATTAAAGGCATCAAAAATGGTCAGTGGAACAGATGGATTCATCTCACATTGATGATGAGTTATCTCACCATTTTTGGATGGTTTTGCCCTTCTTAGGGGTTCTGTACCAGATTTACATTGCTCTTTCTCCTTTTTTTGCAGGAATACTGATGCTCTCCCCCTGAAAATCAATCAAACTTCCATTCCTTTCCTTCCTTAGCATTCCTTCCCTCCCTATTTTTCCCCATTTTCAAACCACACACTCCGCACTGACTGACGGCCCATTGGACCCCAGACTCCTAAAGCAGCCGTTCAACATGTTTCACGAGGTTGTGGGCGACATGGCCAATGCGGACCAACGCACTTGTGACGCAGGCTGGCCACAGGAACTGTCGAGTCGGTGTCTCTGAATTACAGAGTACGGCTGACGGCTCGCTGCTGCAGCTAAACCGCCTCATTAGGTCGTGGTGACTGCATTTAGCCGGCATTTCCCCCACCCCTCACACGTCCATAGAGGCTGCATCAGACATGGTGATTAACTGCAGAGTAAACACGTCCATCTTCGAGCTCTCAGGTCCCTGCCATGCACCGCACATGGCAACACAGTTTATGGTAACAGGCAACCGAGAAACACCGGAGGCCCCCCATAAATATCCCGCCATGCTTACTAAGATTCATAACATTCAGTCCAAACTGTGGTGCAAAACAGAATCAACAGTATGTTCGAGGTTTGAGTTCACTTACAGTCAAGAATGATGTTGTTTCAAGTGTTTTCGGCTGCTGCCTCCAATAATCGAACTCTTCCTTTGTTGGAGCAGACAGGAATGTTGTTTTTGACCAATGTGGACAATTACCCTGGAATTCTGAAAAATAACAGGAACCCAGCTATGTAAACCCTTCAGCAGACATTTATCTCCACAATATGGACAAATAATGTAGCAGCATAATGAATGTGCAGTTTCACATGTTCTTCTTCAGGGCAGAAAACATTGAATCAAGAGTTCAGTGAGTCCCCGTCACAGAACGACTTGGCCTATAGAGCAGATTACCACAGCAGAAAAACGTGTAGGAGGTGAATTAATTGTTGCAATATCTGCAGCAAAGCGGGCCTAATTTGTTGCACACTTCATTTAGTTTTACTGCTCCTTCTCTCGTGGGCTGTTGTTACAAAGTTTACCCCTGTCTGGGGAAATTCTTTATTCATTTCGTGAATGTGTGTAGGGGTGGTTTGAGTTTTTGTCGGGGCAGTGCAGAGCCTCTGCCAAAGCTTGGCTGTTTCTGGGTGGAGGGAAAGAAAAAGGACAGAGGGAGAAATGCTGAGTACTCTTTTTTTATTGCTGTGGCAGCAGAGCAGAGTTTCTGTCTGCAGAATTATTTTCATCTTTTACGTTTGTACACTATTGAGGTATATATCCTCTAAAAAGCTGCAGTTGTCTCCAGGTTGACTCTACAGGAGTCCAAAAGTGCATTGTGAAAGTGTTTTCACCCCGTTTTGCAGCAGTGGTGTGAATTTTGATTTCTTCAGATTGGAACTACTGCCGCTTCTAATGTAAAGAGCAACAGTAGCTGCCTGAAATGTGAGAGAGAATAGAAGTGGATCTGGGGCACTGTGAAAACTGTCTGCTTTTTGAGCATTAGGGATTGTCAACATCAGGGATAGGATAATTATACCATGGTGTAAATGTCACAATCAATTAATAGTAACTTAAAGAGGTGTTAATGAAAAGGATTGTGTATGCGCGCGGTTGAAATACTTTGACTGACAACTCCACAACCCTGTGAAATTTGTAGAGCCTTGTTGGAGCTATTGTTGACCTTTTTCATTGCAACTGATCCTTAAAAATGGTGGCATCAAAAGATGTTGCCATATTCCCACCTGTGTTTTTAATGTCTCCCAGGTCTAAAAACGCCAGGGAGACCAGGAAACGAGGGTGAGGAAAGGACAAACTACCATCCACACTCATGTTTTGCTTTGTGGTGAGCAGCTGGGTGATAAGCAAGCCCAAAGTCACTTTAATGAGCGGACTTGGCAATACAATAACTTCTTTTGAAGGTCAAATTGATTTTATGCATAAGTATTTTAAAAAAAATCAATTGTATTATCAAACTTATAAATTTAATATTTATATTTCTATCCCTCCATACCTATACCACTTATCATACCACTGAAGTTGGCCAAGAGGAGGGTACATCCTGAACCGTCGTCAGCTGATCACAGGGACATAAAGAGAGACAGACAACACGCTCACCCAAACCTGAGGGCAATTAAGGGTCAGCAGTTGACCCATTGAGTGCTTTTTGGAGTGCTGGGAGAGACCCCATGTTTGCACAAGGAGAACGTGCAAACTCTGCACAGAAACCCTTGACCAACACCAGGTTCAAACTAGCAACCTTCTTATTATGAGTTGCGTGCACTACCTGTTGCACCAGTGACACATGCAGTCGGAATAAAATTTTTAACTTAACAAAATTAATGTCAGCAGCAAAAAAATATAGCATAAGCAGAATTCATGGGGTTTGAAAAACATTGCAACAATATTATAAACTCAGGGTTATGGTAAAATCAAGGTTATTTCTTTGATAGTAGATGAGGCGTCACAATTCATCCCCAGTGAATATGAACAGCAGTCAATGAAATCAAATATTTTTGCCAAAGTTATGTCAAAATATGACCTCTATAAAAACCTGCCTAACATCAATCCTGAGGCAGGATCACAGGAGAACCAATGCCATGACTATCTCTGTGTGGGTGGTTTCATAGAAAACACGTCATTATGGTGTCAAGGTCAGTCTCAGGTCGTTGATGCTGCGGAGAAAGGAGACCGAGGTGTTGGGAAAAAGCTCCACGCCTCAGGCTACCAAACCTACCTCTGAAGCCACAGAAAGACAGCTGCAGACTCCCTGTCTGCATGAACAGCTGGTCAGGATGTCGAGGAGGACAAGAGGGGGAGAAGGAGATACCAGGACAGAGAGGAGAGAAAAGGCAAAGATAGATGGACATTAAACAGAGAAATGGGAAAGTGGGGCAGGAAAGGGAGAGGAAGGAGCCTTCGACAGAGGTGACAAAAAGTTTTGGACAGGGCCTAATACATCCAGAAGCTCCTGAGAGGGGCCTCTGTGTGGGAAAAGACGGGTGGAGAGTCATAAATCTGACTGCGCCTTGCCGTCCTGGCTGCTTCGCTCCACACTGGGTTTGTTCAGGTGGCCCTCTCCATCAGCCTCCTCCTGCTGCCGCCGCTGCCTCCTGCTCAGCGGGCTAAAAAAGCACCGCCTGAAGAGAAATGTGTCGGTGGGAAGGAAGAGAGGCACTTCATGGTTTTATGGTTTCCTCGTCTCTGCAGGCACGTTCGCAGACTGAGTGACGTGCAATGGGAAGCATGACCTGTGAATACAAGTTTGAGACAAGGAGAGTTACTGGCTTGAACTTTTTGCCACTGTGAACTTTTCCAACGTTCATTTGTGACGAGACGGCTGACTGCCTTTAAATAGACATATTTATGAATATGTCTATTTAAGGGGCAAATATCTTTAGCTTTAGTCTTGATTCAGTCATCTATTTTGTTTAATGTTAGTCTAGTTTTAGCTGATGATATTTCAAAACATTTTGTAGATAAAATCTACTGTATATTTAGTCAACTAAAATGTGATGTGTACAGTGTAAGGCATTTTTTTATGTTCCCTTGAATTTCTGAAGTCATGTTTTACAATTAATTAAAATGAAACATAAACAAAGTTACAATACCAGAAATGACAACAAACAGTGAACCTGCTCTACATGAATTTATCGATTCATAAAGAGAGCAGCTCTGATTGGATCGCTCCCTAAACTATCCCGTCACCACCAAGCAAAGACAGCTGTGATTGAATATTCCTCTTAAAGGTGTAGTCAGCGATGTTCTAATCTAATGCACTATTTGTCAAAATTACCGTATTTCTCCTCTCCATCCTCCATCCTGACAGCATGTTGAAAAAAAAGTCTGCTTTCAATACACAGCCTTGGCTCTGAATTTCAGCAGGTAAATGCTGTTGCTCCACCAAAACAGGGTACAACCCCCCACATCCAGGGGGCGATCATACTCATGCGCAGATCAGACAGAGGGGGGAGGGGGAGTCGTAGGTTGCGTAGCGTGCGCAGTTAGCGTAAGAGAGAGATACAATAGGTGCAGTAGCAATGGCTGAAAAACAGCCCAAAAGAAAAAGGTCAGAGGAGTGAAAAGTGAAAAAGAAGGGCTATGACCAAAGAGCAAAGACCCGGGTCAACATTGTTGTTGCTCTCCGACGGTGGAGGGAACTCCACCAATTGAAATACCTGAAAACGGACATTAGCTTTGTGGTGCTTCACATAACAGTAACAGCCGTCGGCATTCATCTTATTGTCTAATCTGCCAAAATGTACTGTTGTCGTGATGTTATCAATAACGGCAGTCGAGTTGTGGCTACTATTGTCTGACAAGTCAGGGTTACCTTAGCTATGTTGGTCAGCTATACGCAGTTTCTATGGCCGTTTCCATGACGATGCACGTCCATCAGCTTTCGGGGGTGGAGCCAGGGGTGAGGTATGAAGGGAGAGGCGGGTCTAAATTTGTTTATCAACAACAACACACATCCAACACTTCCACATAACCAAAGTAGCTGTGATTGGATATATTCCTATCATGTCCCTACTTTCTACAAGATGTAATTAGGTCTGATCGGATTAAGTCTCTATCAAATATTTCTGTCTACTTTTTAAATGTCAGTTAATTCAGTTTTAGTTTTTTTCCATGTGCACTTGTTTTTATTTGTTGCTGTCTAGTCATCATCAGGGGACAAAAGGTTGTTGACAAAAACTATGATGAATATAATTAGTCAACAAAATTAATTCTGTCAAGTACAAAAGAAAATGGGCTTTTTATTGAAAATGGGCTTTTTATTTTTTTGGTGATGTCATGGTCACAGAAGGGTTAAACTCAAATCACAGTGTCTGTAAAAAATGTTTTTACAGAATCAAGGCACATGCTCAAACCAAGAGCCTTAAACACCTTTGTGCCATGAGGTAAATGTTTGAGGTGGCAAATTTTCCACCTGAGGCACCATTATACCCAACAACTGGCACTGCTTAGGAGCACAGTTGAAAAGATCCGAGGGCATTTACAATATCATCAGGCAAGTTATTGTCAAACATGTAAGTAAATTTCCCTGTCTCTTACTGTTCCTGGATCAGCATCTTGGTTCTGATCACCATATCACATTGTGCCATGATCAGCGTTCCTTGAAAATGTCACAAAAATCTGCTGAGAACTCACTGAGTTATAAGCATGATTGTGTGGAAAACTACCCTATCTTGCAATCCTATTTAAAAATAATTCCTGTATCCACATCCTGATTCAGATCAGAACCAAAACCCATTCACTTTTGTCTTGTGCCATGACTAAGCCTCCCTGAAAATTTAATAAAAAAACATTCAAAACCTTTAGAGTTATCCTGTCCAAAAACTAACAAACTAACTAACCAACAAAACCTCCTTGGCAGAGGTAATAAGTTCTTGCTCCTGTTTGCTCGTCTTTCTGGTACAAAATACGGTAATGGTGGCCACCAACAAATTGCTAATGCAGGGAAAACCCAGAGTAAGATAACAGGCCATACTTGAACTATTTGAGATTGGTTTTCTGCTCCAGTGGGTGCCATCCAGAAATTTAGGACCAGAAATTCCCATTGATTGATTTAGCCTGTAATGTTCTCTCTTTTCTCCTTTTCCATTCTGACCCTAGAGAGATATTTTTTTAAGTTTAATTTGCCTTTTATTGTGTTTAAGTGGTCTCTTCTGCAAGAAAAAGCACTTACATGAGCAAGACGAAGAGTTCACAGTATCAGGACTCCCTCCCCCCTCTTTCTTATAGCACTATCTGTTGCCTAAAATTTTTTGGTAAGTAATTTTAACAACTATCATAATGACTGTATCAGTTTTAGCTTTATTATTGAATTTAAGTTTAAAATGTTATTTTTTGATAATTGATTTTATTGTTAGTATTTGCTTATATATCTTATCATACTGATATAGTTTTTATCTATTGACACAATTATTCAAGGTTGTCTTTTACTCTTTTAACATTTTTTATCTTAAATTTGATTGGTTGCTTGATTGTTAACCCAACCCCCTCAAATGCCTACTTATCAATGTGATGCCCTACCATTAAATGAGTAGCAAACCCAAGCAAAGAGTGTAGATGTTAGAATGAGTGCAGAGTTGTTGATAACATTACACAGAACAGCACTGAACTGAACATTTACCACAGAGCAGACATGCAAACTAATAAGAGTGTAATGGGGCAACATAGGGAAGAGGGTCCTAATAAGGCAGAGGCTCTGACAGACCATACTGGGCCTGAGAATGAATTTGTATATACTGAATATATATCAACTAGATTTAAAATGAAATATGACCTCTTTAAATTCAGATTATGTCACCACCCAGAATCAAGTTAGAAGGAATATCCTGGAACTGGATGACATTTTACGTAAAAGTGTTTTTTTTTTTGTTGTTGTTTTTTTCAAACTAAACAGGAGTGTATCTCTCAGGAAAATGCCCCAAGAGGTCACCAAGACTGGGGACAGTACATGCTTTACTTTCTCTCCCCCTCTTCTTCCCCTCATTAGCAATGTCAACATGTCACAGCGGCCGTCTGAGACCCAAACCAAAAGCGATCTGAGCATCCTTAGCGTCCAGCTGCCATTTAATTTCAAAGATCGCTGGCGACAAGCAGCACAATGTGATCAATACCCGCAACATCGAGCGGTGCGTATGTTGGCAAAGAAGCTACAAAACTCCCGGCTAACTCCAGAGTACAGGGCAGAGCAGTTTGTCAATGCTTATTATTATAATCACATTGTTTGTGTGAGGAGCACCTGAAGAGTAAGTGTCTATATTTCATTACATTATACTGTGTCTCAGAGTTTAAATTTGCATAAAATACTAAAAAACAAATTCTCAAAAAATGAAAATGATAAAAACCAGCAAGAATAGAATTTGAGAAAAAGTAACACAGATTTTTTGGGGCCCTATACCTCCATTCAGCTAGAGGCTGTCTTTCTGGAAACGAAGGGTATTCCTAGTTCAAGTAGGGATTTTTTCCGCACATGCTACCCGAGCCAGAAAGTGGCCTCTTCATGGCCAAGGTCCAGAGACGCTGGCCTAGTGGGCAATCTGACAGTGAGAGGCGATACGGAGAACAAGTGGGGAAAGAGGGGGGTGATAATGGAGAAAACAGACATTTGGAGCAACTCACACTGTAGTACTACGAGTCGTCAATACTCATCACGTGAATAACCCACACACAAAGTTTGCTGTATCTAACCCACATTCTGGACTCACATGCATTGGAAATGGTGATGGCCAGTAAATTTTGCACGGTGAAAACATGCAACACAATGCGAGCGAGAGAGCCGCCACATACTTTTCCACTTTGTCTCACGTGCTGGTGAGAAAGTGAAAGAGTGGGCCGTGCAGACAGGGCCCATTTTTCTCCCTTCCTGTGGTCGGAGTGTGTGACTGGGGATTTATTTTCACAGTTCTCCATTGGGAGGTCACTGTTTTGCTGAATTTGAAACATTTGAAGTATCCGAGGCCCCCCCTCTCCCTGTTCCACATTAGAGGAATGGCCCATTCATTTGGGGCTGTCAGAGGGCATAACGGTTTCTTAGAACGTGTCCACGCTCGGCTCGTCAAAGTGGGTCACACAGACACTCCGGCTCTTGATCTCATTATGTAATTTACTTCTCTTTGTGTCCTTTGCACTCAGTATCTGTAAGAGGGAGATTGTTTACAAAAATAGTGAGTGATTTAATAAAAGATTTGGCAAATTAGATTTAAAAAATGTCCATAGTAGAGAAAGTGAACATGTATGCATGTTAGCAAAGTTCCTTTAGCAGAGCTGTGAAAATACTGAGATAGTTAGATATATTTACCACTGGATTCCAGTTAAGTTGAGACGATGTGTAAAATGTAAAAAAACAGAATATGAGGATTTCAAATCCTTTATGAACTTTAGTTAATTGAATATAGTACAAAGACACTACAGTTAATGTTAAAACTGGTCAAATTTAGGGATGCACAACATTGGATTTTTGCTGATATTCGATATACCAATATTTTTTTATTCATTACTGTTCATTCATACTGATACCAATATTTCAGGTCAAGAGCACAAGCTCTGTGCTTAAAGGAGACATATCATGCATTAAAGCATTTCTGCCCTCAGTACAAGTCATTTAGTTCTTTCATTGCCCCACAATAGCGTTCTCAAAATCCTCATTGTAGGCCATTATCAAGCTCTCGTTGAAAAGCTCGGATCTCAGGATGACCTACAGTTACCTCGCAACGTCACAGCCCTTTGTGCTCTGATTGGTCAGTTATGTCAGAGCTGCCGAGAGGGTTGAACCAGCCTGTCCTTCTTCTTCTACTGTATTTTCCGGCAGACTCAAAGCAGCGACCGCGTATTGAGTCCCCCTACAGGCCAGAGCTGGTAATGAGTTAGTGTGAGCTAGTAATCTATATAGCTACTGCTGCTGGTGGATGTGTTCCTCGGTGACGGTTTTGTGGCTAACGGACATCACAGAGGAGGAAGTGTTTTATCAGATTACTCCAATAAAAAGAAAGGTACCTCGTGTCGTCACAACGATTTAAGCGGACATCTCGCAATGATCTATTTTCAGAGGCATCAAATCTCGTGCTAGGATATCAGAAAAAATACAGTATCTAATTTTTTGAAAATTAAGGGGGAGTAAGGTCTTGTTTTCAAATTTATTATATTATATGTAAGTATTAAATCATGCATCAGCATGATATGTCTCCTTTAATGAAAATGAACTTGTTTTTTTCAGTGTTACAGCACGTGAACAGATGTAAAACAAGAAAAACACCTTTTTACTCTTGCAAAAAAAATGAAAACCTCAATATTTAAATGTACCCATAAAGTGATGAGAAGGTGCATCAATTCTGAACATTTGTATAATTTGATGATATTCTAGCCCACAAGTGTCAAACTGATCCAGTAAAGGGCCACTGTGGCAGCAGGTTTTCATTCCAACCAAGCAAGAACACACCTGATCCAACAAATCAACTGTGTAAAGACAATCCAGTTGATTGAATAATTATAATAAAATAATAATAAAACAGGTGTGTTCTTGCTTGGTTGGAATGAAAACCTGCAGCCACAGTGGCTCTTTTCTGGATCAGTTTGACACCCCTGTTCTAGCCAATATGTGTGGCTGATATATAGGCTGCAAACATCAGCAAAAGTTTCAATATTGGCTGATATCAGTACTCAACTTTTTAGTTTGATATCCGCCGATACCAATATCAACAGGTTAATTGGAAACAATTCATGAAAACCACACGAGTAAACAGTCCAACAGCAGAGGAACAACATTTCTCAGTATACAAATTGCAGGTAATCAAGGGGTTTCATCAACTACAACCCATAATATAATATGTACAGATTCAGATAGTCTAGAGAAATCCCTGCCAGAAACCAACATTATGTGCTCTTGATTGTCGATCCCTCAGGTGGCACTGCTTTGAAAACCAACGTCATTCTGTCAAGGATCTCACCACGTGGGCTCAGCAACACTCTGGAAAACCATCATCACTTAACACTGTTTGTCACTACATCTACAAGGTCAAGGTAAAACTCTACCATGCAAAGCTGAAAACATATATCACCAACACCAAGAAACACTGATGGTTTCTCTAAGCCTGAGCTCATCTGAGGTGGACTGAGGCAAAATGGAAAAGTCTGCTGTGGTCTGAGTCAACATTTCAGACTGTTGTTGGAAGTAAAGGCCGTGGTATCTTCCAGTCTGAAGAGCAAAGGGACCATCCAGACTTTTATTAGAGCAAAGTTAAAAAGCTAGTCTCTATGATGGGATTAGGGTTGTTAATGCCCATGCAATGGGTAACTTGCACATCTGTGAGGGTGGCATTAATTCTGAAAGGTAAATACAGGTTTTTGAGCAACATGTGCTGCCATCCAAGTGGCGTCTTTTTCAGGGGCACTGTGCTTATTCCATTAAGACAAAGCCAAGACACATTCTGTGTTACTGCAACATACCTTCATAGTTAAAGAGTTCAGGTACTAGACTGGCCTGTCTGCAGTCCAGACCTGACGCCTTTTGAAAATGAGTTGCTCATTGTGAAGCGCAAAATATGACAAAGAAAACCCTGTTTCTGTTGAGCAGGTGAAATGGAACATTAAGCAAGAATGGGAAAGACTTTAAATCAACAAAGCTTCAAGTAGTGCAGGTATATAATTCAAAATAAGTAAATATTTTCATTAAAACAATGAGATTTAAGAGTTTGAAAGTTAAATATATTGTCTTGATAGTGTAATCAATTGAATTAAGTTGAAAATGATTTGAAAATTATTGTATTCAGTTTTATTTTCGGATGCTTTACACAATGCCCAACATTTTGCACATAGAAGTGCTGAAGCCGAGCAGTGTTTTTTTTTTTTTTGCTACTGTGGCATCTAAAGGATCTTTCTGAAATGGGAAACAAGAATTTCAAGACAGATTTGCCGCTGCAGGACTTTTGTTCTAAAGTTCAAAGTGAATATGACCCAGCTGTCTATCCAATGAAAATACATTTGTTTGAAACTCTGATCTCTGGAAAGCAGAGAAATGACAGTTGGTGATAATTTGCCATCTTATGTGACTCTGCTGTGTTGAGTTATAAACACTGACTGCTGATAGCCTCTTTGTCTGTTAAAGTCTGAATCTCAGTGCCACCGCCTCTGAGTTCATGTTACACTCACTGAAGTAAAAAATGGGTGTTTTGTGAGTTGAAAACGGGTCCAATTTGAAACAGACCCACTCCATTTTGAGTCTGGTCCACTTAAAGTAATTGAATTTGACTCTTGCATTTTTTCCCTGCTCGCTCGCTGCTACACATTCAAACTTTTATTCAAGAAGTAAAAGTCTTTCTCACAAGACACTTAGTATGTTTCAAAGTCATGAGGGAAACCACAAGGGTGCAAACACACATTCAAACTCACGCACGAACACACTAATGCTCAAAAAGACCAATAAACATGGAGGACAGCTGCCCTTGAGAGAAGTAGACCGAATTAGAGTGGGTTAGTTCAGAACTAGGCCAGATATTCTCAGCCTCACTCCCACTCCTCTGGTCATTAGTTTGTGTTTGTGTACTTGTATGACCTCTATAAAGGGAGAAGGATCAGTCCCTTTCCACAACAGTTCTTATTAATGTTCAAACGAGGGTAACTTTATTTTAAGGTTTGCTTGTGGGGAAGCCCGGGGGATAGAAATGTTGCTCAGTTGGTCCACCATTCTGGCCTAGATTGATTCATCTTGACTGCCCCATCTAGATATTAAAGGGGGCAACACTGAACCGATCTTAGTGTCCCTGAAATAAATATCCTAGTTTTTAGTTTAATGACTTTTAACCTATCAAGACACAATAATGAGGGAGAATGCAATGGCTGATATCCGTTTCAAAGGGTCTTCACCTTAGGTCACTTTCATGCCTAAAGCTTGTCAGGCGGACCAAAGCCTAGAAAATGTTGGGGCTAGTTAGGGCTGTAGAGCTACAGTTTTTGCTCCTGCCATTTGACCTATTGTTGCATTATTGCTGTGCTCCATTAACATCCAAACTGGGAATGACGCCATATCTGAGTTATCAGTGTTCCATTTACAAAGTCCGAAAAATAGCCGCTAATCTCCCAGGCTATCATTAGCCGTTGTTAGCACGCCCTGCGTTGTAGTTCGCACATACCAGAAGAATGTAAATAACACTCCAGCAACATTTCCATATATATTTATATATGTCTAACAAGTCTATGTGTATGGCTGATTTAGTGTGACAAACACTAGTCGGAACAGAATATTACAGGAGCTCAATAACTGTTTCTACCTGAGGCAGCCATCTTTGATTGTCAACTCAGGGGTGTTGAAGTTCTGCCGACTTCTCAGTGGGAAATTCCGACCTCAGAGGAAGGCCTGTGCTTAAAATGTTGATACAGCAAAATAACGTCATGCACTCTTTGCTGATATGTGTATCGACACTGATTCCACAGAATCGATACAGCGTCAACTGCTACACTTTGGGTGATGTTTTCAATGGCACAGTTCAAAGTCAAAGCCAATCTCCGTGAATGAAGCACATGTTCAACATTGTAACTTTTCTTTTTTCCTAAAATCTTTTAGGACCTAAATTGAAGTGTCTTGAGTTGCAGAACAATTTTTTTTCTTTTTGCAATGAAAAAGCAGATTTAAAGTTGTCAGGAGTTTGATAAAAGCATTATTATTGTCTATGATTTGTGCTTAACAATATGTATCTTATTGCAGCCTCAGTATTGGGATGTTGTGAGGTTGCATGAAATTTCCCACTCTGAACTTGGAAATCCCAACTTTCCGGTCCAAGTGGAACGCAGCATAAGACCCGTAAATCCACAACAGGCTTCAGAACAGCGATGTTGAACTCAAAGCAGTCCAGAATTGTACTGTGCCATACAATAGGGATCAAGCTACTGGTATGCTGTGTTAGATGGCTTATTGACTGGATAGATTTGTCACCATATCCCGCTTTGGTTTGTAGCTGTTAAATTGGTAGGGGAACTGGAGACTGGTGGAGCTGGAAATTTTGCACTCTGCTTGATATTGTCAGTAAATGCTACATTGGTTTGCTGTTGTGTTTGGTCCTTGTTTGCTTCGGTTGGCTTTCACACCCACCATGTACCAAACTGTGGTCTGCTAGAGGCAAACCGAGACCTCCTGTTTTCAGGTGGGACAAGTTAGGGCCTTTGGCTTTTACAGAAATCAATCAAACTTTCCAAAAGAACAGAACAGAGTTCGTTAAGTCCAGACAAAATGTGCTTGACGTTAAAGTGCCATTAGAGATACAGTTGGGAGCTTCAAAATCTATTTTAATCGACATTGAAAAGAAGTTTTTCACTGTGGAATCGAGACAGAATACATTGATGGGCGACCCTCACTGACTTTTTATGTTAAATAATAATTACCCAGCACTGTTGGAAAGGCCTTGGCAGAGGTTTTGTGCCCTCAGAGCACTTCTAGTTCAGATTTAAGGTCTTTTTTCAATATTGTTTTGTCAAGATGGTAAATACAGTTAGGCTCTTTCCATCACTTGTTGCTCCATAGTGTCAAGCATCAACTCAAAATTTAAAAACTTATTTTTAAGTATAACGCCTATAGCATTCAGATAAAAGATGTAAGGTAATAAAAGCAGACTCTAGGTAAGACGTGTCTTCTTGCTATACAGTCCTGTCTAATCTAAAATAAAGACTTAATAATTAATGCCATTTATAATGTTCCATATTTTGTATTAAATGGCCTAATTTGCAGTTGAAAACACAAACTTTTGAAGAAGTAAAAACTTCTTACATAAGTTTTCATCCTGATTATTTGAAATATAAATTAGCAGGTCAACTTCTCCTGTGTACCCTGCAAAGACAACAACCCCATCATTTAGCCAGAACCAGTGCTGACAGAGTCCATTATGCTAAGCTAACAGTGGTTTTGCCCCACTTAAAGTGGAGTAATTAACAGCACACTAAGTGCATCAGCCCTTTTTATTGAGCCATGGCTAAGTGGAAACCCCTTTTTACAGGAGTCAGTGGTTCATCCCCAAGCTTTTTGGGGGTTGGCCAGACAACACAAGGCCTCTGACAATGATGAATGGAGGCTTTGCACGCACAGAGGCTCTCGCTTACCATCTTCAGCAGACTCGTTCACCTCTTTGCTGTTCTTCTCCGCCGCCATAGAAAAGCTCCTTGTGTGTTTAACAGCCATTAAGTCGGCGCTAATGGCACCGGAGCTCTCAAAGCGGAGATGATAAAGTGGAAAGAGCTGGTACCATGATGGGTGCAGGTGTGCAGGTGACCTTTTCTGCCTCTCTTAAGCTCTGGCCGTATAACCAGAGTATGTGTCAACACGTGAGGCACTTACTCACCGTGTCGAGCCGTCACTTGTTTCTTGTACCAACATGTGGCTTCGTGTGTGTTTATGTACAAGCTGAGCATGTGTGTGGATTTATGTTTGAATTCACAGCTGTGGAGCGCGCCCCATTTTGTGACACACAGCGTTTTCACACACAGGGACGCTTGTTTTACTCATTAACACAACATTACGGCACATGAAAGTTCCACTTGTCAGTGCACATGTATGTTTTTCTGTCCCCCCTATGTAAACACAACTGTTCTGGCTGCCCGCAAAGACGAAAGTCACGCCTAAGCTCCCCCCTTTTTGCGCCCCCATTTTCTGCGGGCTAATTAATTTTCCCAGTCAGGCTGCTTGTATGCGGGGACGAAGCATTTCATCACCGGTTCGATCACTGGGTCTGGCCGTCATAGGCTGGTGATGAAAGACATACTCCAAGGGTATGCAGGCTGGGCTGTGTACTGTAGATTTAGTAGTTCAGTGAAAGCTATGCAGGGTCTTTGGCATGATTTACCTATCAAAGGAGGCAAACACAGGTGTCAGAGTCGAGCAGGAAGCCATGGGGGAATCTGAGGACCAGCTGTGACAGAGTTGGAGGAGGATGGAGTCAGACAGCTACCACATAAGTCTTGCTGCATCAGTTACATCAAAACTGTGATCAAAGACGATGAAGATGGCTCCTGTTCAGGAGAGGAAAAGCCAAACAGTTTCACATCAAAGATCGAATGAGATCATGGGTGGTAGCAAGACCAGGGAGGAGAGAAGGAGTGGGTGGAGGTGGAGGAGTTGGAGAATGGAGGCGGCATGTGACCTGCCAGGTTTATGTGACCTTCATTTTATGAAGACTGTCAACAAACCATCTCCCTTCCTTCGCCCTCACACCCAACACAGCATTGTGTGGATTTGCTGTTCATCATGAGACTGGGATCCACATTCAAGATTTCCTGCTGCTTAACAGAAGGTTTTTTCTTGCTGCTATGATGGAGGGATTCATGATTGGCTATATGGATTCATGTTGGGTGTTGGATGTATATATTTGTATATATATGTATATGTGTTTTTTAGATGTATATGTATCTATGCATATATGTGTATCCAAAAAATGAAGAGCTTTATGCTCTATTGTAAATTGTCTTGAGATAACACTTGTTATGAATTGGTGCTATACAAATAGAGATTGATTGATTGATTGATCATTGAACTCAGTCATTATCTTTCATAGTTTTTAAAATGATTTTAAACCACTTTCAGATTAAATATTGCTGACTATGAAATGATCTAGAGGGGGGCCAGAAATGCAGCTTTTTTCACTGATGTCAAAGTATAGATCAGAGGTAGCCAACATGACACCCACAAGCACTCGGTAGCCTGCAGGGGGTTTTTGAGGTGAACATTCTAAAAAAGCATCACCATCATCCCAATGGAGCTTTGGATAGATAGTAATTTTTTTATTTTAAATTGTGTGTTTTGCAAAGAGACACACGTGATGCTGCCTGAAAAGTTCCAATTTTTCAACTGAGTGATGTGACTCGGACGTGTGTCTAAAGCAGCCTGATAGTGTGACCAAGTCACTCAGTCCTATCAGGTCACATCGCAGGAGGGCCGGTTGTGCCTGATCGTGGCTGTACATTGACTTAAAGGATAAGTTCGGTTTCTGCAGCTTTCACATTGTTTATAGAATGAAGTAGAACAATATGCTCACCCAGAAGGCTTTCCTGATCCAAACAGTGCTTCAGGAGATATTTAGATCCAAAATCGAGCGGCGGACATCTGCATAATGATAGCACATAGGGCATGTATAGCTCCGCTCCTAAAACTGCATTAATCGTCCAAAAACTCATTAGTTTCACCAATATTCCATCATGGTCCGCTCAGGCTATTCCTCCACGACAGTCTGTGTCACTCCAGACATGTCTTTGTGACTGTACTGACCTCTGAACTGAAGAAGAAGAGCGCTTGCTCTGCACCTGCGCAGTGCGGCTCATTGCTTCAGGGGAAGACAGCAGGCTACACAACGACTTTCTTCTTCCAGTTTTGTGCAAAATGGATGAATATCTATCGGATGAAGATGTTGTGGAGGAGAACTTTGAATATGATGGGTGTCCTTACAGTTTTGAGCCAGAGTATACAGATGAGGAGCTCATCGCGGAGGCAGCGCTCCAGAGAGTACTGCGCAGGCGCGGAGCAAACGTTCTTCTTCTTCAGTTCAGAGGTCGGTACAGTTACAAAAACATGACTGGGGTGACACAGACTGTCGTGGAGGAGTAGCGTGAGCGGACCATGATGAAATATTGGTGAAACTAATGAGTTTTTGGACGATTAATGCAGTTTTAGGAGCGATGCTGTATGCCCTATGTGCAACCATTAAATGGATGTCCGCCGCTCGATTTTGGATCTAAATATCTCCCGAAGCACCGTTTGCATCAGGAAAGCCTTCTGGGTGAGTATATTGTTCTACTGCATTACTGTGAAAGCTGTAGAAACCGAAATTTTCCTTTAACATGAGGAGTTGTCGCCCAGATTGCTCAAGTCATGCCTGATATCTTGAAATTAAATGAAAGTGATGCTAAACTTTCACTTTTGTTACCCAATGAAATTCCATTCTAATAAAGTGAAGAAGTTTCAGACTGGCCATACAAATTAGCCTTAGGAAAAACCCAATCATTATAGTGAACTTCCACATCACTGAATGCAGATTTAGCAAACTTTCCCCCTGTTCCTTTACACTGGCACCATGCAGCTGCAGTGTGGGGATGAATCTGGTGTTGTGAGACCAGTGTGGCTCTGGCTAACGGGCACAGCTACCACAGAGAGTTCCCACCTCTAATTCCTTACAACCTCCACTTTAAATCACTTCAGCATCTGTGTTTTCTTCTCCCCAAACTTCCACAGCCTAAACAAAGGAGGTGACTTTTGTGGAAAAGTGATGAGATCAGTCTCTCCCTGTGCCGTCTCTTGGGTGTCACATCATCACATGATCTTGGTTATGGAGCCCAGAAACGCTCATGGTCCCTGTTATACCCATCTGCTGCTTATAGAGGCCTCGGGGAGACATCTGAAAGGCAGCCACACGACACAACACGCACACCCGACCACAGTCGAACAAGGGTGAGGAACTGGTACAATTGGAAGAGGATGAAACGTGTGCAGGGAGGAAGGCTGTATATTAAAGGAAGAGGAAGACATTGAGTCTTGAAGCCAATGGGCTACAGCTGCAGAGGTTTACATGTCTGACAAGTCTTGATTTCTTCTGCCAAATTCAGATTGTGTAAGAATTGGGCATAAATGACATGAAACTATGGGTGCATTTATCCCATATCAACAGTTTAGGCTGATGGTTGTGTAATGGGGCAACTTGAGTATTGTTGCTAACCACGGTAATCCCTTTGTGACCACAGTTTATCCATTTTCTCGTGATGTCTTTGGGCACCATGTCACAAAGCTCAAACCATTTTCAAACTGTTCTCTTAAACAAAATGAGTTGATGAACTCCAGTGGCCTCCACAGTCTCCAGATCTCAATCCAATGGAGCACCTAGTAGAACTGGGGCTTTGCATTATGATTGTGCAGCCAACAAATCTGCAACAAATGTGTGATGATATCATGTTTATATAGGAATGGTAATTGAAAACCAATTCCAGTTGAGAATTGGCAACAGCTCCATCAAAGAATCAATATTAAGAGTCTTTCTGCTAATCAATTCTCTTATCAATTCCTTCCACTGACAGGGTTCAGAAGCGTTTAGAGTTGTTGCTTAATTTTTTTTACGAAAGATGCCTACAGTACAACCTTAAGTGAGTGGAAACACCAGCAACATGCAGAAGCAGTTATCTATGCTGTGGATAACTGCAGGAATCAATAAGGGAATTGTTAAAGAATTGGATTGATTAGTAGGATCGTTGATAGTACTGGCTGGTATTGATAAAATTGTATCAATTCCCATCCCGATGTTAATATGGACCAAAAACTGAGATGGAGATTTGTCTTTGCTACAAAGATGATCCAACCCAGTGAGTGTATTTGGTCAGCTATTAGATTCTGATACATTTTTCTTGCTGCTGCCACAGGTGTTATTAACGTCACTGGCTGCATTCCAGTCGAGACTCAGAGATTTGATTCTGTGCATGCTGACTCACTGGCATGTCTTACTGGCACAGTTAAATGGAATGCAGCCCGTAATTAATTTGATTAGATGCACCTGTGTTTTCCTTGCATGGACAAGTCAAAATGTTTGCTGTGAGGGAGATTTTTCAAGGATGTTTTGTTCCAAAGCCTTCCATCATGATAATTTAAATTTAAGAAGCTTGAATGTGGTCATTAAGGTAATAAAGGATCCGGATGATGTATTTGTGTTTATACTACTAAGAAACACAAAGAAAATGTTACCTGTCACTCCTGAATCAGCTTCATTAAAACACTTGCCAGGCATGTTCCTTTGTTACGAAAACACAAACTACACCCTTTTTGGTCTTTCATCCAGTGGGTGATTGCAGCGGCCGTCTCGTAAACACACACTCGTAAATATACAAACACAACAGGGTATAAACATTCACAAGGTCAGTTTCACCTGCGTAATCATTACGAAAGCATCCTCACAGAGCAGACCTGCTGAGCTCCATGGTAAGTGGACGTCTTATGTAACTTAAATTAAAACAGGGAGAGGAATGCTGGTGATGATGCCAAAGCACAAGAATGAGCTAATTGCTGATTTGTTGTACAACAAGAGTTAAAACTGCAGTGCACCTGACTCTTCTCTTTGATGTTAATGAAATACTGCTGGTCCACTTGGTTTCTAATCTGGAACGAGGGCACAGCAGGATTTTGATGAAAGGAAAACAGTAATTTATGTGAGGATGAAAGTGAGAATACACAAACCTGTTGCTCTCTGTGTGCCTTTCCTGCCACATGGTCTGTATAAAGTATGGACAGAGCAACAAGTTGCCATGCATAGCTTAAGTGCTCAAAGCTTCTCCTGCTGACTGCCTGCAGTACAGGTCATAGACCTCAGTTCAAGTGTTTAAAAATGAAGCCATGGCAAAAGTGCTAAAGTATGCAGTTCCTTGAGTGTGTCCACTTGAGACTTGCAGAAACGCCAAGAGTTAGACATTCAAGTGTTGGGATATTTTATTTTTACAGCCAAATAAGCAAATTTACCACCTGACAAACAGCTTTTTTATGAGATGTAAATGTATTGTGCAAGGATTATTTTTTTTTGCAATTTTTGGGCATTTTGCCTTTATTGATAGGAGAGAGACAGTGGATAGGCTTGTGAAATGGGGTGAGAGTGTAGGGGTAGACACCCTGCAAACTGGTCACAGGCGGGATTTGAACCTGGACTGGCAGAAACAAGTACAAGAGGTGCCTGGTTGCTAACCACTCTGCCAAACCAGCATCCCATGCAAGGATTTTTTTATGTCATACGAGGACCCTGTAAACCACAGATTCACTGATAGAATCATGGAATTGGACATAAACAACAGAATTCAATATTAAAGTGGAACATCACAGAAATGGCCAACATTTCTTGTTAAAGCTTTTTTGCAGAATATAAAGGAATTGTATCTGTTGGGAAAATGTGAAAGCAGCTGTCTAATGCCGCGGCCACACCGGACGCGAATTGGTGTATTTAAACGCGCGAAATGCCTGTGACGTGCCGCGCGTAATGCCCGAGGCTGAACGCTGGACCAACAAGCTGAGGGGCGACGCGCGTCACTGCGAAGGCGCAGTAGAGAGCCAGAGCTTGTCGGACTCAGTGATGACCCGTGCAGGCAAATCCAGCTGGAAACAAATATTTACAGAACTTACCTTCAAAACCTGTCTCCTCAGTAACTTTCACCCAAGCCTGCTCTTTTTTGTTCCGGTCTCTGTAGAGAACACACGTCGAATAGTATAGCTCCGGAATGATGGAAAACAGCGCAGATCAACCTCTCCTCCATCTTTCAGAGGGGTTTGAGCAGGAGCAGGTGGCCGGAGCGTCACACATCATCAAATCAATGACGTCGGGGGGGAATGTCATCGCTGATTGGCTGCCGCGGCACAGCGTCACGCAAATTTGCGTCGAAAGTTCAATATTTTCAACTCGAGCGCAGAGGCGTTTGACGCGCCGGATGCTCCAGACGCGCTGCGCCAAACGCATCCAACACGCCGCCCGTCTTTGCAAATTTGCTTCCGGTGTGGCCGTACCATAAGACACCAACTAAGTTGGCAAAGAGGCTACAAAACTCCCGGCTAACTCCAAAGTAAAGAGCAGAGCAGTTTCTCAATGATTATTACGTGTCACGTGATCAGGTGTTTTGCAGTTTTGTCAACATACTATTGACTGGACTAAAGATACATGTGAGGACCACCTGAAGAGTGAGTGATTATATATCGTCACTTTATACTGTGTAATTGGTTGCATTTGCGTAAAATAGTTAAAATAAAAAAAGAAATCAAAAAATGATAACCAAAAGCAAAAAAAATCAAATATAGGAAAAACTAAAATGGAATTTGGGAAAAAAATGCACAGATTTTATTGGGCCCTGTTACACCTTTTTGGATTTTATCAAGGATTTTCAGCTGTGTGCATTAAATGAAGTGATTATCTTGAGTTTAGTCTCAACTTGATCAGGTAACACTTCTGATGAAGACGTAAGATTTCGGCTGAAACATGTATAGGTTTGAACTAAAAAATAATGGTCTGTTTAAAAAGAAAGAACATGCGATTGACATGGCTCCAACTCCTCACAGAGCCATTTGTCTGATGACCCTACATTGTTCTATGTCTGTTAGTAGGTTGATCCAAAGTTTAGCTGAGATGATGGGAAGTATAGCAGTATCCACTGCATCAGCAATGTTGCAAAACCTCCTATAAGAATCAAACAACTGAGGCCACATCTAATTTAGATAAAGAAGCACATCATACTATTACATATTAGCATAAAATGTGAGAAAATATGCTGCTAAAGTGACTTTATCACCAGCCACAGGTAGCTTAGCAGCTGTGGTAACAGCTTGCCTCACACAGGTTTAAACACAACCCATCTTACAGTGATTTCTAACAGGGATTTCTTTGAAAGTAAAGTGATCGCGTCAACAAGTAGTTCGAAAACCCTGATTTAGAGGGAACCTGTAGAGAATCATCCTGACTCTCATGTCCCTAACGCATACTTCCATACTCAATACTTAAAATTTTGAGTGTACTGTGCCAAAATAAAAAAAAGTATAGAAAGTATGGGAAAAAATGAGTATGCATTATTACTCAAATGACACACTCAAATCGGTCATGATCTGTGTATGTAACTCTGGACACTCACTGTACTCATTTCTTCAGAAACAAAGGAGGCAGAGAGCTGTGGGGTCCGGGTATCATCGTATAATTCCTAATTCATTTGTGATCCAAAAACAAAAAACGATTATTTTGATATTTGTTCCAAAACGAAAAACGGAAAAACCGTTTTCTTGTCAGGATGCAAAAAACGAAAAACCACTACAAATGACTATAAAACGAGCCGTTTTATTATTTTTCAATATTCCTTTTCTCCCTCCTCAACTTGGAACGAAGAACGAATCAACCAATGACGTCACGTGTTTTTTCGCTTCTCGATTCCAAAACCAAAAACGAAAAACCAAGTCACATGGTCTGTTCCTTTTTCCGTTTCCAAACGAGAAACCCAAATTCAAATAACGGCCCGATTTTCCTTTTTGCAGTCTCATTTTTTTCATTTCTTATTAAGGACGAAAAATAAACTGATTTCCGGTTCACGGGAGCGCGCACAGCCGTCATTGCTGAAAAGCGCAGCTCCTGTGGCTCTGCAGCAGGTTTCATCGGATTCAAACAACCAGTTTGTTTATGAATATCTAACTATGTTTATTTGTGATTGATAGACTCCTGTATGTCTACTTGCCTTGTATCGCTGTTCAATGACTAGTCAGTGATTTTAATCTGGCGTGTACTAGCGCTAATAAAGATATGTGTCACTGACGGAGCTACTTTTTTCTGCACCAAAATTATATTAGATCACTCAACAGAGTAATTGGCCACACACAGTGATTTGTACAGTGTGGAAATGAGTAAAAACACATTACTATGACTCCAACCAGTACTATTTACCTCTTAAGAAATGAGTAAAAGCACATTACAATGTAAAAATCAGCTTATTTTGCTTGCCAAAAACTGATTCATGCCTCTGGTACAGTACAAAGATGGATACATTGCCCCAGAATAACTAAATATAACACAGCAGAGTAATATTTACAACATTTGACTCCAACCAGTACTTTTTACCACTTAAAAAATAGTAAAAGCACAGCAATGACAAAATCAGATTTATTGCTTGCCAAAAACTGATTCATGCCTCTGATATAGTACATAGATGAATATTTAGTCCAAAAATAACTAAATATAACACAGCAGAGTAATATTTACAAGATTTATCTCCAACCAGTAGCCTACTTACATGTATTGTACAATACCAGAGGCATGAATCAGTTTTGGGCAAGCAAAATAAGCTGATTTTTACATTGTAATGTCATTTTTCTCATACTTCAAACCGTACAAAGCACTTTGTGGGGTCAATTACTCTGTTGAGGGATCTAATGTAATTTTGGTGCAGAAAAAAGAAGCTCCGTCAGTTTATTAGCGCAAATACACGTCAGATTAAAATCCCTAACTTGCCTATTGAACAGCTATATAAGGCAAGCAGACGTACAGGAGGCTATCAAATGCAAAAACAAATAAACATTGTTAGATCATCATCACAAACTGGTTGTTTGAGCTCGATGAAGTCAAAGAGCCACAGAAGCTGCTCTTTTCAACTATGACGACTGTGCGCGCTCCCGCGTACCGGAAATCAAATGTTGGCACAACACCGACTCTCCAGTCATTCCTGATGGGCTGTGGTCAAACTTTAGAAAATTAATACACCTCGTAGAAATGTTTCTCACGTTTGATTGTTGTGGTGATTTGAAGATATCATTCGGCTGCCTTGTATTCAAGTCCTCTTTTTTCTGAAAAGTTTTGTTGGCGGAGCCACGCTGTCCACTCTATAGTCTATGGTCCTACAGTCTATGGTCCTACACAGCAGCACCGCCCTGGCAGGTGCTACTACTTTGAAAAGGAAACTTCCGGTCTCACGGTATGAAAAACGGCCGTTTTTTTGTCTTCTAAAATTTTATTCACTGTTTTTAGAAACAGAAAATGAAAATCAGCTGTTTTTTCAAAAATAAGAGAGGAACAAAATGGAAACAATTTAGTAAAAATATACACATACTGTCAGAAAGGTATTAGCAAATGAAAAGAAGTGTACAAATGAATAAAGGTTATATAGAACACAATTCTACATGTAGCCCACAAAATGCTGCATGTGAGGGTAGAGCACTGAAAATCTGTAGGCTACTCAAGTAAAAGTACAATTACTGAAGTAGAAGTAAAATGACCATTTAAGAAACCTATTTAAGTAAAAGTAAAATGTACCTGCTTAATAATTTACTCAAGTATAAGTTACTTTCCGTTTGAATATTTTATAGGGTGTGCGGACCAGTGCAAATAATGAAAAAACAGCACTTGTTGATAAAATATCTGGTTTACTCAGACTACCAGCTCAAAACTCGAAGATATTCATGTCATCAGCATGTTTCATAAAGAAAAGCAATTCATCACATCTGAGAAGCCAACAGCTAAGACTAAAACAATTATTCCTTTATCAAAATAGTTGCTGAGTAATATTCTAATGACTTACCTGGCAGTGCTGCAAAGACTTATTTCGTTTTCTTTGAATAACTTTTAGAGGCTTGAGAAGGTAAGACATAAAGCAAAAATGAGACAAAAGCTTGGGAAATAAAGTCTGTGCAAAATGTGTATTATACCTGTATTCTATCCTGTCCCATTATCTCTTGAACCCTTTTCATTAATCCAGTGACCCCTCGGGAGGGTCCTGACCTCCAGGTTGGGAACCACACTGCCTTTAAGACAAAATCATCTGAATTAGGGGTCCATGGCCTATTGCGCATCTATTGTGGGTGTCCTTGCCATGAAAAAGTTTGGGAACCCCTGTCCCAAGAGATAATATGTTTAAATGAAAACATTAATTACCAACATGGTCTTATGGACATGACAGTCAAATCGGAGATGTGAATATAAAGTACACACTTCTTGTATGAGAATTGAAGACGCTATGTTGCAAACAAACAAACAAACAAACACTTTTATGTGTTTAGGGAATTTATAAGGTCCAGTTAACATCATTAAAAGTAACTTCCAAACACATTCAAGAAAATAAAAAAGCAAAAGCCAAGAGAAATTTTGCAGTGGAAGCAAGCTTTTGCTTGAACATTATTAACTCAGACTCCCTCTCTCTCACACACACACACACACACACACACACACACACACTAATTCCTCGACACACACATGCACACCACACTATGACATCCCTAAAACACACCCAAATAATTTTAGTTCAACATATTTACAGAATTGTTGGGCAGTGTGTAACAATATACAGTATATATTGTAAACAGAAGCTTGTTGGTGTTTGACAGATACTATAGATGGTACATGGGAAGATGGCACAATCTGCTAGAAACAATAAAACAACAAAAAGTACAAATGCGAAGGGATGTAAACACCAAGCCAAAAAAAAGAAAAAAAAATCCAAATCAAACTGCAATGGCAGTGCATTAAAAAAAAATGTGTTTTTAATGTGAGTGAATGACACAAAACAAATCCATAGCAAACTCAGTGTAGCTATTTTGTGTAGACAGTGCATTAAAGACATAGAAATGTTTTTCCCCTGAAATATCCAAATCCAAATACACATCCTTGGCAAAATTCATGCCAATATATCAACAGAGCCTGTTATTCACAAAGATAAAGTCAAATATGTACAAAAAATGCCCAGTTGTCAAAACAATGCATTAGCAACGCAACATTAAAACATCAAGACACTTAAACGGATGCATGTCTACCTACACCCGACCCTGCATACTCTGTCTTTACACATGCCATCTTGCAATATCAATTAGGTCTTTAATTCCGTTTTGAAAACAGGTTGGCTCATTGTTGACAGCATGGTCAGAGAGTTCAGAAATGTCAGAGTACTGCTGTGCAAATTCGTGTTCAGCTGCTGTCTGGTGCTCAACTGTGGAGAATGGGTTTCTCCCGAAGAGTGACACCTGTGTCAGCGGGGACCCCACTTCCTGGTGGTAAGAGTGTGCAGCTTCTGCAGCCTCTGGCAAACACTCTGCCGGTCGCTTCTTTGGGCATCCACCCAGACTCAGTTGATTTGGGACACCCTTGCCTAAAATAAGCAATTCAAAACACAAATCAGGGGCGAAGGTTTGGGTAATTAACTTATCACCATCATGCATATCAATCCACCTTGTCCTGTAATCCTCAGGAGTTCTTGGAATCTTTTTCAAGTGAGCTGTTAGTACACTTCAAAAAAATATATATATTAAAGTATTCAGTTAACTTTTATGTTATTCTTATATATTACACTTAATTATACTTAGTTATACAGAAAAGTATAAAGTCTAAGTATATTTGGCTTCAATGTTCAGTACATGGAAAAAACTTAATTAGTTTGATATATCTAGGTCAAAATATTTCAAATGATTGATCGCTACTACTTGGCTTGTAGTTGTGCTAACTCTTTTATAGAGTAGCCTATAAATTACTGTTCATATATTTGCTTCTTTGAGATAGTACTCCATCATGTTTAACATAGCATCTTGTGGATAAGATGGACTATATCGGACCTTACATCTTTACCAAATATTAGGTTATGTCTGCTCTTCTTAATAATGGCAAGGTATGGTTTAAAAATAAGGCCTAGGGGGGTCAAACATGACTACCAAACTTGTATGGTCACATGCCACTGTTGGAGCGAGATAGATCAATTAATATATCAGAGACATCAATGTAAATGTGCAAGAGTTAGCTGCTGAGCTCATTCTCATCCTGGTGATACATTGCAAGCTCTGCCATAATAGTTACCGTATGTGAAGCATGACAGTGCAACACAGGTTTTATTGTAGTGTCATATCAACAGCAATATGATAACGTACATCTCTGCCTTGTAACTTCACACAATAATCTGGAGACATCTATCTGAACATACCACATCTACCCTGTGTTGAAAAAAGTGGATAAAATTAGCAACAGACATATTCACAATGAAAAACATAATGCATAGAGGTACATAGCAGGCTCAAAGAGAATTTTAAAAAGTGGTATGCTAACCTTGGATCCTGTGTGCATTCCAGGACTGCACCATCCGGTCAAGTGCAATCTCAGCTACCTGCCAAGTTGTCCTCCATGTGAATTTGCTCCTGGTCAACAAGGTGGATGAGAGCCCTTTTCAGAGGGTACACTGTAAAAAAATTTCACTCTAAAATTACGGTAAGTTACTGGTTAATAATAGCATTACTTTCACAGCAAGTCTGTACAAGTATAATATTTTCACAGCAATTTACTGTAATTAATTCACAGTAATTTACTGTGATAGTTTCACAGTAGTTTACATTGAAACAACAGCACTTTATGGTAAATTCACAGTTGCCATGCCCAAGGAATTACTGTAATACAGCAGTGTTTAGCTGTGGACTTGCTGTAAATTACTGTGAAATAAACACAGTAAATTGCTGTGAAGATATTCACGATGAATTACTGTAAAAGTAATGCAATTAACCAATAATTTACTGTAAATTTACAATTTAACTCACACTGTAAGATATTGTAAAATTAAGTCGTGGGGGCAGCAGCCTAAGCCCAGACTTCCCTCTCCCCGGCCACCTTGTCCAGCTCTTCCCGGGGGATCTGGATCCCAGGACATGCTGGAGAGACATAGTCTCTGGGTCTTCCACGGGGCTGCCTACTGGTGGGCCGTGCCCGGAACACCTCACCAGGGAAGCGTCCAGGAGGCATCCTGACCAGATGCCCGAGCCACCTCATCTGGCTCCTCTCAATGCGTAGGAGCAGTACTGCAGCAGTGTTTCACTCCAAGCCCCTCCCCGAATGACCGAACTTCTCACCCTATCTCAAAGGGAGAGCCCAGCCACCCTGTGAAGGAAGCCCATTTCGCCGAGTGCAATACTCCTGAGCCAAGTTCTCACAGGGGCCGCCTTAAATAGGGGAGTTGATGAGATGATGGGAGGCAGGTGTGCAGGTTGCAGAACAGAGAAACTCCGCCCCTGCAGCAGGAGCAGAGAGAGAGAGTCCGGGAGGGAGGGGGAGAGCAGACTGCTGAGGATTCACTGAATTCCACAAACATGGCAGACATGCCCTTTTTTTGGTCATTCCAGTATGAATAAAAATGTGAACAACAGAATACCTTTTACTGCATTATATTGAATTAAATAAACTCCTACAGAGTTATAGACATTTTTACAGGGTTCTCAAAGCTTGAATGACTGAGGGCCAGTTTAGGGACCCAACATTAGGTCGAGAGCCATCAAAGAAAAAACTCATATGTCACTTTGTTATAGTAAGTCCATGAAAAAGTTAGTTCATATATTACACAAATTTTGTTTAAAAAAGAGGCAAAATTGTGCCTAACTTTGTATGAAATATGAAGACCAAGTTTTCAGTCAAGAAATCTGTGGGGAAGTTAGCCCTTAAAAAAGGCTAAAATGTGCTATAGTAGCATCTAATTTTGTATTAAAATAATAATAAAAATCATAATATACTCGAGAATTTGCATTTTCATGAAGGAAATGCATTGAAATGCTGAGTGTGACTGCTGAAACTGTGAAATGAAATTGCTAAAAGTAATGCAAAGAAAGTTGAAAATGTGACATGAATAGTTGTGAGCGGTAAATCACGGCTGAAAATGTGTGAAACGTGCAATAAAAATGTTTGCAGAACATTATAGATACTGGAGCTCAGGTGTGCAGGCTCACGTGACCACACTGTAACTTCACAGAAATGTGCAAAAGTTGATGCTGCTTCAACAGTCATATCTCAGAAACTGTAGCAGGTAGTGAAAAGTGCACTAGAACTGTTTGCAGTTGTGAAAGAAAGCAGAAAATGAATGACTGTTTTGTAACATGGTTAAATGTGTTGATATTTGTAGATGTACCTAATAAAGTGGCCAGTCAGTGTAATACGTCCAAGGTAAGGTTGAGAGTGTAAAGACAAGCATGATTACGCCATAGTAGAGAAAAATCTGTACTAGATGGAGAAGAAAAGTACCTCTGCCTCAACCTGGATTTGAACACGGGTCTCCAGGTCAGCAGTTCACTGTGCTAACTACTTGACCACATGGCTAAATATGCTGAGTCATGGAAAGCATGATATTTGTCCTCATAGGAGCACTGATAACGCTCAGTACTTCCAGGTAATCGAACGCTCGCTGTGTCCAAATCGGATTAGATATCAGGAAAGGGATTTTACCTTGAGCATCCCAAGAACCTGCTGAAACGTTTAATAAAATTCTCATGTCTGCACTGCTAAACATGTTAACACAGTGGCGAGTTAAAAAAGCGCTTCAAGGTGAAGCACTCGGCTGTCCAGAGCGTTGGTCTAAAGTCACGTGACGTGCTCTAGCAAGAAGGATGTCCTCAAAAGTTGGTGTTGCTTAAAAAATCATATTTAAAAAACTGTGGAAGCCAGCAAACAGCTGAAGATATGTAAAGATAGTTGAGAAGTCAGTGAAAAAACGTCAAAAACGGCCGTTTTTCATACTGTGAGACCGGAAGTTTCCTTTTCAAAGTAGTAGCACCTGCCAGGGCGGTGCTGTGCTTTGTACGGTTTGAAGTATGAGAAAAATGACATTACAATGTAAATTTCAGCTTATTTTGCTTGCCCAAAACTGATTCATGCCTCTGGTATTGTACAATACATGTAAGTAGGCTACTGGTTGGAGATAAATCTTGTAAATATTACTCTGCTGTGTTATATTTAGTTATTTTTGGACTAAATATTCATCTATGTACTATATCAGAGGCATGAATCAGTTTTTGGCAAGCAATAAATCTGATTTTGTCATTGCTGTGCTTTTACTATTTTTTAAGTGGTAAAAAGTACTGGTTGGAGTCAAATGTTGTAAATATTACTCTGCTGTGTTATATTTAGTTATTCTGGGGCAATGTATCCATCTTTGTACTGTACCAGAGGCATGAATCAGTTTTTGGCAAGCAAAATAAGCTGATTTTTACATTGTAATGTGCTTTTACTCATTTCTTAAGAGGTAAAAAGTACTGGTTGGAGTCATAGTAATGTGTTTTTACTCATTTCCACACTGTACAAATCACTGTGTGTGGCCAATTTATCTGTTGAGTGATCTAATATAATTTTGGTGCAGAAAAAAGTAGGTCCGTCAGTGACTCATATCTTTATTAGCGCTAGTACACGCCAGATTAAAATCACTAACTAGTCACTGAACAGCGATACAAGGCAAGTAGACATACAGGAGTCTATCAATCACAAATAAACGTAGTTAGATATTCATAAACAAACTGGTTGTTTGAATCCGATGAAACCTGCTGCAGAGCCACAGGAGCTGCGCTTTTCAGCAATGACGGCTGTGCGCGCTCCCGTGAACCGGAAATCAGTTTATTTTTCGTCCTTAATAAGAAGTGAAAAAAATGAGACTGCAAAAAGGAAAATCGGGCCGTTATTTGAATTTGGGTTTCTCGTTTGGAAACGGAAAAAGGAACGGACCATGTGACTTGGGTTTTCGTTTTTGGTTTTGGAATCGAGAAGCGAAAAAACACGTGACGTCATTGGTTGATTCGTTCTTCGTTCCAAGTTGAGGAGGGAGAAAAGGAATATTGAAAAATAATAAAACGGCTCGTTTTATAGTCATTTGTAGTGGTTTTTCGTTTTTTGCATCCTGACAAGAAAACGGTTTTTCCGTTTTTCATTTTGGAACAAATATCAAAATAATCGTTTTTTGTTTTTGGATCACAAATGAATTAGGAATTATACGATGATACCCGTACCCTGTGGCACTGTTGTCTAAAAAGTAGAAGTAAGTTATGAATATTGTTTTACATGTGTTGTTTTCACCAAGCACTACCAGCTGTTCTCGTTTTGAGTATATTTGTGGTGTAACTTTTTGTTTGTTTGTTTTTACTGTGAATGGTAACACAAATGTTTATGGCAGTTGGCTAACAGCTGCTGGTGTCCAAATGGTGGTGGTAATTAACCACTATTGGTCAACATGGCTTCGTTGTTTCTGGTGATTACGTGATTTGGGGCAACACTACGATCTCAAAGGTTGTGCACTGAACCAGTGAGTACATAGTATGCTAAGTATTCTCAATTTAAAAATTTTAAGAACTGAGAATGGAAGTATGCGGTTTTGGAGACACTTGTCATAATTTAAGAAACTGTAGTGCTGATTTGCTTTTAAAAAGACTACATTTGTGGGAGTCGGCAGCACTACTCTTGGGTTTCTCACAGTCAGCTCAGTCTGCTCTGGGCGTAGAGCTCAGCCTCTGTCATAAAAGAAGCAGACCTCCATGCTAAAAAGCTAATTGTACCAAAATGCTTCTGAAGATATCCATTCATCATCCCCTGTTTACATCCAGGTTGTACAGCGAATTTTTCAGCATTTGTCGTGGCTAGAACTAATATAAGTGGAAAATGTCTTCATAACAGTTCAAACAAAGATTTGAATTGGATTTTCAAGCTGCTAAAAAATAAAAATGAGCTTAACTAACTTGTAAATCTGGTTCTTAGCATTAAGAACACATCTTTTGAATCATCTTTCAGTCTACCTGTAGGTATCCTTACTTTGTAACAGTTCTGACTCCAAGTATTGTGTTTAAAAATGTGCCTCTAAAAGGTTTCATCCCTGATCTAAACATCTTATAATATTCTGCTGCTCAGGAGTGACAATCAGCCTCACTTTGAGTTGTGATAACCCACTTGTGGTTTAGATAGTCATAGATTTCTTAAGCTTCCTCTTTGCAGGTGTCTTTATCGCCCCTGCTCCAGTTGTCAGCGAACACACATGAATCTTGGATTTGAGGAATTTACATCCAGGATGTTTTGGAATTCTGAACGGTCTTGTTTTCTTCCTACATCCATCCACTGATCTTGGCTCTGCATTTGTTTTGGTGATGGATATGCCTACACCAGATGCCAACAGCATTTGAAGCAGAAAGAGTCGGGGTGATGGGAAGGGGCGGAGACATTGACTGGAAAAATACCAGTTTACTGTATTATGGAGCGTTGGGGAGCAAATATTGGACATGTGGAGACTGGATAGTGAGATGGCTCATTGGAGAACCTCAAAGACGTGTGTGCTTCAGCGCTCATCAAATCAAATCATGAGTTTAAAAGTGGAGGGGGGTTAACTCACATGTGATTCACAGCTTGGTTACTTTGGTGTTTGTGAGATGAAGTGTTTGTCTGCTCACACATCCCTGTCCCATCACTTACACTTTTGGGTAAATGTACTCGCATGCAAAGAAAAATTAAAGTAACAGTAAGATTGAGGAGGGTTTTCAAGTGGTTAAGCCTCTGTACCCACAAAATTATGACCCAGTATTCTGGAAATGTTTTGGTTGCTCATATTTATCATAGAAATGATGCAGTTTGGACCTTATATGAAACAAAGAGATCTGAGGACACGACCACATTATCATGTTAGGGCTGGGTGATGCAGAGCTAAACTAGTGCTGGGAAATATACCAATTTTATAGATTAATTTGAATTACTTTCTGCTGAAGATTTTAAACTTGAAATCAAGATCTTGTTTCTTGACTTGCTCCAATTGTCAAATACTGCAGTGTTTGAAAATATAAATGATGAAAATGTGTGTTTTTTATGATTGTGGGCTCTGTCAAGTTTTAGCATGCATTTCTGTTGGCTTGTATTTGTTTTTAAAATTCATCAAATACTGATAGGAGAGTTCCATGTTAAAATACTGTGAAAATAGCACAGTTTTCAGTGTTTATGTAGACAAACCAGCCTTCATTTGGAACCACATAATCAACATTTTATCCACACAATTCAACTTTAGAAGGGGATTATGTTTGGGAATGTATTTTGACAACTTAAAGGCAAATTTTGATTCATGTCATCTTTTTTTACTTGGAGTTTTTTTATGTAAGAGGGAAGAAAATCAATAAAAATCATAAATCAAGCGAAAAAAGATCTGGTATTTTGTTTTTAGGCAATATTTCCCAGCCTTAAACTAAACTATAGAGCTATTTCAGTATTTTTTGAGTGGCAATATTAAATACATATCTTGATCTTGATTTTTTCCCCCAGATATATAATTCTAAAAACTGCATATAGTGGGCTGCAAAAAGCTTGAGGTTTAGTTAGTCATGCAGTTCACAATTTCACATATCATTTACACTTTGTGACGCTTTTGCAAAATTTAGAAAACATGTGTCACACTCAAGCTTCTTTGCCACATCTTTTGACATTCTCAGCAAATAAAAAAACATTTCTGCTGCTCATCTAAAATCTTGGGAGTGAAATATTAAGCCACGCTTTTCCTTTTTTTTGCATTTCGCCTTCTTGAATAGTGTTACTCCCTTCATCCTTTCCCTCCATGTTCCAAGAAAGAAAGAAAGAAAGAAAGAAAAGCAGGGATGGCCCAAAACACAGTCAACAGAATTACGCCAAATGATGGCTCTCCTGAAGCTATTCAGCTCAACAACAGCTATGTAGATATAAACTGTACAATCTAAAATATATCAAATTTTTCCAAAATATGGATACATCTTCCAATCCAAATCTTGTAAATTCTAGCTTCTTTTTTTTTTTTTTTTACCTTTTTTTTTTTAAATGTAAGTTTGCACAGTGGCACAACACAACCAGTATGCGAGGATCTGTTCATCCTTGCAAAACAAAACACTCTTTTATCTCAGATGTAAAAAAAAAAATGGTTCAACTATTTTTTGTTTGTTTCTCCATGCTTATGTGGTCTACAGCCCAGTGCACTTGACTTCAGACAAAAGGACGATTTCAAGCAGTTTTTAACATTAAAATACTTACTTATTATAAGTAATAAATAAGTGCCGCACACTGTGCACAGACTAGGATATGTTAGAAAAATATTACTTTTGACCATAGCTGCTGGTTTATAGTTTCTTTTTTGCCAGTAGTTAATAATCTTACTTTGCTTTTTTTGTTTTTCCTAATCCCTTTTTTAAAGAACTGGAATATAAAATTAAGAAGGATACATTCGGAAAGAAATGTCTCATGTTGACGTAAAAACTAGCACGTAAACAACTAGCATGCCAGGCTCATTAAGTCATGCATTATTATTCACATTTTACTTCAAATGTGTATGTTGGTACCATCTGTTTTTTCAAGGCATTATATTTTCTCAATTTATTCATTCATCTTTTCACATCAGATTGTGTCTGACAGTTTGAAACAGTGCAGCCCTCAGGGACAGGGCCCTATTTGTGCCCATAGACACATAGCCTTTACCAATCAAATCTGTTTGTAACCAGGCTATTTACTTTTATTTCTACTGGGCATTTCAACAGACGGTGTGTTTGTGACTCCCAAGGCTTCTGCAGCCATCCTACAAGTGAATACTTTAGGAGCTCCACCTTTACACACCTCTACATTGGCCTCGTTTTTTAACACCTGAAGTTGCCACTTGATCCCGCCCACCAGTTGAGAACCCATGAAACAGAGAATTCCTCTTTAAAAAGGAAACACAACATGACTGTCGACCTTCTGTCTTCACCTCCTCCCCACTGACACACACTCTCATCAGACAGATCAGTCAGAGTGAGAGATATGAGCCACCTCCATGTGATGATGAATAGAGAGCAAGCTCCCCTGAACTTTATAATTACAATGATTACACACGGCTGTAATTCTAACTCGACACACTTTACACTTCAGCTCCGTCTCCCTCGGCTGGCACAGGCACGCCACTCCAATAAATATGCATTCCTACTTTTCTCTGAGCAAAGATTAAAGGGTCGATTTATGTGAGCTCTGCTCAGGGGCTCACATGTCTGTCTGCTTTTATCAGCATACTGTACTTACAGTACACAGTCACAGAGTCAAATAACTGCATAAGGTTTTTCTTTTACAACAAAAGGCAGAATATATTAGAGACCATATAAAGATAAAATGTAGCAGATCTTTCAATGGTTTTCAATGGTTGGCTGAAAGGAGGCTGTTAACCGTATTTGAGATATTGTGATCAGTAAGTCCAAGAATGTATAGATTTATCATACTAAAATGTCCAAATTATTCCAACAAAAAAGTAAGATCTTGTGTTGTTAAACACTTACTGTCCACTTTATTATTTGCATCTCACTTCTACAAGGCTGGACCCCCATTGGCCCTCAGATCTGCCTTAATTCTCTGGAGATTTTTGTCCACATTGACATGTTAGCATCAGTTACTGCATTTCTTGTTCTGTCACGTCCCAACCGTGCTTTGTGAAATTGAGATCTAGTGACTGCTGAGGTCAGTAAACTCAGTGTGATGTTCAAGATAAAGTTTGAGATGAGTTGAGCTTTTTGACATGGTGCATTATCCACTTTAAGTAGCCTTCAGATGATGGTACACTGTAGTCTTAATGGGTTGGACAAAGTCAGCAACAACACTCAGGTAGGCTGTGGGGTTTAAGTGATGCTTGCATGGCTCTAAAGGACTCAAAATGTACCAAGAGAATATCCCCAACACCACCAGCCTAAACTGTAACAGAATGAATCAATGCTTCCATGCTGACTCCAAAGTGTGACCCTCCCACATGAATGTTGCTGCAGAAATGGAGACTTATCAGACCCAAGCACCTGTAATGTGGCAACTGGACTTATTTCAGGTCCTAATTTAAGTTTTCAAAAAATATGCAAAAAGTCAGCCACAACCATGGCCTGAGAACTCACAGACATCAGACAAGGCAACATTTTTTTCAAACTTTGGTCCAATGCTGGTGAGCTAAAGTGAATTGTTGCTTCAATTTCCTGATAGAAGTTGCCCCAGTGTGGTCTTCTGCTACTTTAAGATCTCAGTTTGTTGTGCAGTAAACCCACAAATATTTCCTATGTTTTCATGTCTTGCCTCACTCCCGAGTCCCTGACAAGCAGATAGACACCATTGTTTCGACTGAACGGGCAGTAACAAGGAAGAGACAGGCAGAGCTCTCCTGTGGCTAATTAGCTTAGCTTAAACACTGGGAGTCAATGGGTAGTGTTAGCCTGCTTCTGTCTACAGTCATCAACTCTTCAGCAACTCTGAATGGTCCTGTGTGCTTGTTGACTGTGAATTGTTCTCATTGTTCACTTAAAAGAACAGTTCAAGGACTCGACTCATTCGCGAATGTCACATCTCTAGCACAAACCACCGTGGAAGTAGGTCAATAAAACAAAGCCTCTGTTTAGGAATACAAGATAAAATGATGATAGTGGAACATAATGTAACATAATGTGATAATAAAACAAGTCACAACAAGCACACAGAACCATTTAGAGATAATGAAGAGTTTATTCGATGACTGTGGGCAGAGGCAGGCTAACACTACCCAATGACTCCCAGTGTTTGAGCTAAGCTAATTATCGTTGGGCAAGGCCTGCCCATCTCTTCCTTGTTACTGCACACACAGTCAAAAGAATGGTGTCTATCTGCTTGTCATGGACTGTGAGAGTGAGGCAAGATGCATAAAGAAAAAAAGACTTCTGGCATATCCCTTTAAGAACATGTTGGTTGTACTGAGTGGTTATTTGAGTTATTGTTGTCTCTCCAGCATCTCAAACCACTTTTTCTCCTTCAGACCTCTGGCATTTGCAAGAAAACTACCATTTTTTGATGTTTGTCTTTTTCATACCATTCTTTGGAAAACTATAGAAACTAAAAGTCAACAATTGATACACATTTAAGAAAAAATGCATAAAAAATGGTAGCCTAGCTGCCTAAATAAAAGCTAAAAGCTTAAAGTATTGAGTAAATGACAAATGATTGTTTACATGTGCAATCAAATATTTCGAGCTGTTTTCCAATGTCAGGTTTGACCCGATAAATCCAGTCTATGTGAATACGTCAGACGAGGATATGGAAGAACCCTTGCTATTAAATGCTTAATCAGCCTCTAATTGTTTGGAAACAGCTCCCGCTCCCACAATGTGTTCTTATCTCAGACATCCCAGAAGCTTCCCGAAAACAAGCCAACATGCCAGCACGTCTCGCTTTCTTAACTACCCACAATCCTTATCTGTAAAGTAAATAAGGGCTTCCATCCTGGCTGCCTGGAGAGGTTTTTATCTCCTGTCTCTTTGTACTGAGCTCAGTCTGCCATGCCTACAGCATGGTCAAAGAGACGGAGGTGGAGGTCTATGAAGGACATCAATATAAAATACACTTTGCACAGGCTTAACAGAGAGACTGTACCAGTGTACAGGAGCAAAGGCCAAAAAAACACTATTTTTTGGAACTAACAGTTAACCAAGAGACATTGAAAAATGATAGAAATCTTTCTTAATCAAGGCTGTCAACATAAATGCATTGATCTCAGTGTGATTTGACTTTGGTTTTGATTTATTGATTTTATTTATATCATAATTGCAGACGGTTCATTGAGCTACTCTAGCATCTTCCTGCTTTCACTGGGATGAAGGTGATATAACAGTGATCAACATGCTCCTGAAACAAATAGGAGAAAGTAACTTAAAGACAATAAGAACAAACAAACCCAAAATTAAGCAAATATGAACAATGAAGCTTACATAAGTAAAATAATAGTAATCAAAGACCTAGATTTAGTGAAAAAAATAAAACAGAATAGAAGTTATAGAATTAAAATAAGTAAGTCGAATGTGATTAATCCTAAAAGATTGTTTGGTAAGAATGATGAAACAAAAAAAGATTAAATATATGATTAAATAAAGCATGTTAAAATGAAAAAAATGGGAAGAAATGATTCCAAATTAGGTTTAAAAAGGCAGGTCTTGAGTTGGCGCTCAATACTGACACTGTGCTGCCCTCAGGTCCGCAGGCAGGCGGCGCCACAGAAACGAGCCGTTAGACTAAAAGCTGCCTCACTGTGAGTCTGTGTTTGGACTCTTGCCACATTGTCTTTGTCATGTATTTCAATGGAATATAAGTTGAAAAAGATTTGGAAGCCATTGCTTTCTGTTTCCAATTATGTTTTACGCAACACCCAACTTCATTGGAAGCAGACATTTTGTGCAAAGTGATAAGAAAGTTTGACTTAGTGTTCTTGGGAGATAGCAATCATGAAAATCAGATGCTAGGACGTACAAACAGAAAACCCCAAATCACGAAGCCTTTGGCCAACGCATGACAAACTGTTTCTAACATTATGTAACACTGGCTTGCATACGCTCAAAAATATTTTGATTGCTTAGGATAACTTTGTGTTCTCAGTGAGCTTTTGACATAACAGACAGAATGACTTAATTCTTTGTTTTTACATTATTTGCCATATTAATTTAATTTCTATAAGCCTTTATTCATGTGGGAAATCATCAAGGAATTTCTCACAATTTACTGCAGACAAATTACCGCACATCTCCCACACCAAGTATGACAAAATCCACCCTGACATCTATATAACGGCTTTTACCCCCCAAGAAGCTTCATCCCCCACCGAAGAAGCTTCCAGGCTTCCATCTCTTCCATTTTCTCTTCAGGGATTTCGAGGCAGAGCAAAACACGAAGTCCGCCACCGTTGCCAACTGGAGAAATGAACTGTAAACACTCACATGCCTCTCATTTATTCACATTGTAAGCCGAGATGCCAGAAAACAATTCGATTAATCTTTGGCAGAGCGCAGGAAGGCTGCGTGGAGAACGGGATAAACACACGCACTCACTCACTTGGTGAAAGGGAGAGAGAGGGGAGATAGATTAGGACATGTAAACAGGGAACGTGAAAAGGAAGCGTGGCATGGAAGCCATCCTGCTGCAAACGAAGGAGCACATAAACAGGGCAGCTGCTGAAATATTGGCGGCGACGGCATCAGTGATCAACTTTGGGGAATTTGGTTGTAAACAGTGTCTGTCAGCGGAGGGAGGAAGGATCATTGTATTTGTGGTGATGTGATTCCCGGCTTGTGTTTGTTGCATTTGTGAACATTACGGCCGAAACAGTACCTTGGAAAACAGTTAAACTTGTAACAGATACGGACAATTTCAATCAGTTTGACAGAAACATATGTTTCAACCATCTGCTTTTGCTGTCTGCCTTTGGTGTTTCGTGTTTGGCGCCAGTTGATGAAGCAAAGAGGGAGACCAACATGGCAAATCAAGAGGTTTGAGGTGCAACTTGTTTATGTGTCTGTTTGGAGAGTAGAAGCAGGATGAGCTGAAAACAAACAAGACGAAACTGTATGTAGACACTGATGAATGACAACTGGCATGGAAATGATGCGGTCCCTAAATCATTGCTTCAGTGTGCAGCCCAAGGTACAATCACTAATTCCAGTGATGCTGGGGCATAAGTGAACACAGAATACAATGATTTGCAATTTCCTTATTGGCATAAATGCATTTGAATACAATACAAACACAGGAAATGTTATGTCCAAACTCTCTTTTTTGCAAATATTCACTCATTTTATTTTTATACAGACGTGGACGAAGATGTTCGAACCCTTCCCTTAAATAACCTAAAACTGACAAAAATGATAGTAAATAAAAATTCCCTGAAAATTAACTAATGAAAATCAGACATTGCTTTTGAATTGTTGTTTAATAGAGCAATCTTAAAAAAAAATGAAACTGGCCTGCATAAAAATGTTGGTACCTCAAGAAAAGATGAAAAATGATTTGACCACAGGGACATGTAAAACTAAGGTGTGTTCTGTAATTAGCATCACAGGTGTCTCCAAGCTTGTAATCAGTCAGTCTGCCTATTTAAAGGGTGAAAAGTGGTCACTGTGCTGTTTGGTATCATGGTGTGTGCCACACTGAACATGGACCACAGAAAGCTAAGGAGAGAGCTGTCACAGGAGATTAGAAAGAAAATCATAGACAAGCATGTTAAAGGTAAAGGCTATAAGAGCATCTCCAAGCAGCTTGATGTTCCTGTGACTACAGAGGCACATATAATGCAGAAGTTTAAGGTCCATAGGACTGTAGCACACCTCTTTGACGTGGCCACAAGAGGAAAACTGCTGACAAATTGAACAGACGGATAATACGAATGGTAACCAAAGAAGCCAGAATAACTTCAAAAGACATTAGAGGTGAAAACCAAGGTCAAGGTACATCAGAATCAGATAGTAACTTCTATCATTGAAAGTGGAATTCAACATAAAAATGGAATATCACAGAAGAAAAGATTTTTTTTCAGAATAAATAGGAAGGTATCTCTCAGGAAAATGCTCCAAGAGGGTCACTAATCATGGGGTCAATGCATGCATCCCTCCCCCTCTCCCTCCCCTTCCCGTCATTAACAATGCAAACATGTCAAAGCGGCCAACTGAGACACCGGCTAAATTGGCGAAGAAGCTACAAAACTCCTGACTAACTCCAAAGTACAGAGCAGAGCAGTTTCCCATTTATTATGTGTTAGGAGATCAAATGTTCTGCAGATTTTCTCAACATACTGTTGACTGGACCCGTAAAGATACAGGTGAGGACCACCTGAAGAGAGAGTTGCTATATTTCATTTCTTTTTACAGTGTCTCAGGGTTAAATCTGCACAAATTATGGAAAACCAATTCTCAAAAATTTAAATGAAAAAAAAAAAGAATATGGGAACAACAAAAACAAAATTTGGGAAAAAACAGCACAGATTATATTGGGCCCTGCCAGAGCTAGCCCAAATCCTGGATGAATGAAGCACCATCACCAAGACTTTGTTGGGATGCTTCAGGGATGAGCATCAGGCTTGCCAGGGGGTCAGAGTGAGACCAAAGGTGGAGTCCTATGTCTTTTGCACTTGATGGTGGGACTTGAGTATCCCTAAGAAGGGGGTTATGCAGATTTATAAAGATCATTCATGAGATGATTATATGGTACTAGACACTAGTTGAAGTATCCAGCCTGCTCCTCCTACTGGAACCTCAACAGGCTCCAAATGGGAGCATGCTCCTCCTCTTAGTGGTGAATGATATTCAGGCAGAAAGGATCCTTTCAGACCAAACCCATTTACTTCACACACAGAATATCATCTCCTCCCTCAAGCAGAGGGGAGGAGATGATTTGTTGTCTTTTTGATATGGATTGTTTTTTTTTTGTTATGTCACACAGATGTGCAAGAGACAATGTGCCATTAATGTATGTGTGAACCTGTGTGTCTCTTTCATGGCAGTTCGGGTGTTTTTAACATCTGCATGGTTTTAGGTCTGTTTAATTTATGTGCTGTTTGTTCTTTTAATTCAGCCACTGTATAGTCCAAGGAAAATTTCCTCTTGGGGAGAATTAAGTTTACCTGACACACCAAATGGACAGTTCCATATATCAACCAAGGAAATATTTCAATAGTCCATCTGAGAAAGAGCCATTTGTAAATGTTTTCAGAGGCAGAACCTTCAAAAACAACTGTAGCTGGTGATTGGACGATCATTCTGCCAGGCACACTAATCACAGACCAACCCACATCCAGCCACAGTATGGTGTAGCAGCTCGATCTTGTTGTATGTTTCAATCCTACTGCGTATATGTGATGTGAACCTCGTCAAAGACAATCCCCACCAAGTTCTCCCGGTAAACTTCTGAGGACAGCATATATTGCGAGGTATCGCTGAGCAGCCATGACTGGACTACCATACTACCGGCATCGTTCGTGCAGCACCTCTCCCAGTTTAACAGCAGTGATGCCTGGTCAGGAGAAAAGCAAAAACACAATTTCCTGTAAGAAAGGTTTAAGTGATGTTCTTTACTCCCCTTTTAAAGAAGAAATTGACTCAATTTCTTTTTAAACTGCTGATATCGCCGCATCAATGGATCATGTTTTCAAAGATGCTGTCACTTCCTGTTGTCGTCTCTTCCCTGATTGATCTGTTAAGCATTCCGTCTATGAAATCTTTGGATAATTCAAGTTGGCAAGATGGACATGCAGTATTTCAGACAATGAATCGGGCAGGTCCATCTGCTCTGCAAGACTACAATAAAGACTGTCCTGTCCTAATCCAGCCTTTAGAGTTAGAGTGCCCCAGGCAATGACGATGGGCTACAAAATGAAATAAAAAAGCAAATAAACAAAACACACACAAAAAAGTTCAAGCTGATCTGTATCTCTTCTTGTCCTTTCTTCAATTGATTTCCTGAATGTTAAGTTATGGTCTTGGTGTCCATAAATTCATTGCTATCACTGGCTGCTTGGATATGGCAAATAAAAAACTTAACCAAGTTATAGTGAGATCCCATTTATAAAACAAAATAACTCACTCATGAAACAAAATTCATCACATGCTATAACCACTGAAGGCAAATGTTTTTAAGATCACCATTTGAACATTAAAGGAGACATATCATGTTGATGCATGATTTAATACTTAAATATAATATAATAAATTTGAAAACAAGACCTTACACCCCCTTAATTTTCAAAAAATGAGATATTGTATTTTTTCTGATATCCTAGAACGAGATTTGATGCCTCTGAAAATAGGTCATTGCGAGATGTCCACGAGATTTCAAACGTCGTGACATCACGAGGTACCTTTCTTTTTATTGGAGTAATCTGATAAAACACTTCCTCCTCTGTGATGTCCGTCAGCCCCAAACCCTCACCGAGGAACACATCCAGCAGCAGGGGTATAAAGGTCCCTCGCTCACACTCCCTCATTACCAGCTCTGGCCTGTAGGGGGACTTAATACGCGGTCACTGCTTTGAGCCTGCCGGAAAATACAGTAGAAGAAGAAGAAGGACAGGCTAGCTCTACCCCCGATAGACCTGACCAATCAGAGCACAAAGGGCTGAGACATTGCGAGGTAACTTTAGGTCAGTCTCAGATCCGAGTGTTTCAACGTGGGCTTCATAATGGCCTAAAATGAGGATTTTGAGAACGCTATTGTGGGGCAGTGAAGGAACTAAATGACTTGTACTGCAGGCAGAAATGCTTTACAGGCATCCTAGTCTGGCATAGTGAAAAGGAGAAACAAGCATGATATGTCCTCTTTAAAGAAAGGGCTATTTAGATGACTAAAATTACATTAAAGATAAATAATAATAATGATGATGGAAGGGAAAGACCAAAGACAGTTAACTTTTATTTTAGATTACACAGTTTTGATAATAGTGGGAGGTAGTATATATAATTGAAATTGAAGCTGTTGTGTGGACTTTTTCAAGTTGGCGCCAACAAGAGAGAGGCTGATGACAGTAAAAAGTCATTTACAAGACCTCAAAACCCAGACCCATAAAGCTTCTTAAACCTCTTCAAACACTGATAGGTTACTGTCATTAATCAGAGCAGACATGCGCCTGTATCAGCTCTCTTTTTTCTCACTTTAGGGCCTATATATCAGCTAATTTACTCTGTGTTTATACCGTCATGACTGTATGTTATGTCACCACATCTTAGCAGGCTGGGCCCATAAACAGAACGAGGCCCATTGCTCATAATTTAAAACCTAATATCCAGCATCTATACAGGCCTGTTTAACGTGCACACAAAGTGCAACACCATCTGAAAACCAACACCTCAAGTACTATAACTGGTTGCTCTTTAATGTGTCCAAACAAAATGTTATTACTTGGCGCCATGGAAAGAAGTGGAGGTAAAAATAGTCCTGGTAAAAATAACACATTCCTTCAGAGTGACAGATCTACGTTTGCCCCTTTAGTCCAAATGTTTCTGTACTCCTGCGGCTGCAAAGAGAAATATTAGTGGGAGGCACGTTCCCAGAAAAGGAGCCCACTTTTTTTTTTTTTTTGTCTCTGTGCTGAAAAGGATAATTGCTCATCTGAGCTCACACAAGACGCCTCGCTCGCCTTCCAGTGGCAACATAAACTTCTTCTACATTCTTGTGAGAAGAGTTATGTTGACCTCCTCTGCCTCTCCCCGCCTGTTTGTGTGTGAAGGAGAGACTTTGTGCATGGGTGCATGTATTTGTGTGTTTACAGTCAATGTCTTTGCTCACAGACCCTGAATACTTCTTGATTATGCTTGAATAATATCCCATTCTAAAATATACACTTGGTAAAATATAAACAAAAACAATAAATATATTTGCAATCATTTTCAACCTTAATTCAACTGGGTGAAGCTAAATTGTGATATGAAATGTTTATTGTAAATCTGTGTTTAATATAAATCGAACAGGCATTGTCTTCTGTTGTCATACTAAATGCTTCATACTGCACCATTTTCAATGTGTTACAGGTGGCCATGCAGGTCAATGTCATTATCTTGTCATTGACTTGAAGAAACATGCAGGGACATCCCTGAAAAATAGTTCTTTTTAACCTCCCCACTTTCTGAAATTGGTGTCATATTACTGCAACAGAATTTTTTTTCATATGATGCCAGCTCTATGAACCATTCCAGATAAGAAGTTTCACCAGAGTTCCTCCAGTTTCTCATTATTATTTGTTTTCCCACCGTTATACTTGTCTAAATGAAGTCATATGCTCTGTAGTTAGAAGTCACTGCGAAACATAGTCTTGGATAAATGTCAAAGTTTATGAGTGATATTTCTACCCATTTTAAAAATGTAGAAAATAAATAAGAAATGCTAGAAAATATGGATAAAAGGCAGCACGGTGGCACAACAGGTAGTGCACGTGCCTCCAGCAAGAAAGTCTCCAGTGCCATCCCCAGGTCGGGCAGGGTCTTTCTCTGTGAAGTTTGCAAAGTTTGCATGTTCTTCCTGTGCATGTGTGGGTTCTCTCCGAGCACTCTGGTTTCCTCCCACAGACGAAAAAACATGCTCACTAGATTAATCGTTGACTCTAAATAGCCCTAAAGCCGGGCATCCACTGTACGACTTTTTCGATCATGGTGTTCAGCTGCTGCTCATACTGCACGAGTTAATCGCAGGGGTTAACAGTTCACAGCTCACGATTCTTCTTCTCACACTATACGACCCCATGCTCAGATGCGATCTGACTGCTCACACTGTACGTCCATGTACGACACGCATGGATGTATTATAAGAACTTATAATAAAGTCTTATAATACATCCATGACGACACGTCAGACTCTTGTATCAAGAAATGCAACGTTAAAGTAGGAGTAGAAAAAGTAGGAAGTGGTCAGATGCTCACAGATGCGAATGAATAACAAACAAAAACGCATTGCCCGAATAGGCTCCGCTGGGCCTGCACAGCTCAACAAGTCGACCCTCCATTGCTTGGGTCCAGGTTTGCTGTGATGTCATGCTGCTCCGTCTTGTGTTTGTTTTCTCTTCCGTATCTACGTTTGCGCATATGTAGTGTGACATAGCCTCACGAGGGGCGACCACGATTTCAAACAGGTTTGATTTTCATCTAATCGATCGGGAGGTGGTTGTGAGGTGTTAATCGCTTCTCGTTACCTCGTGTATACTACAGGATGTGAGACGTACGATTAAGCAAAAACTCGGCCCGATCCCCAAAAGAGTTGCACAGGTGAAAAATCGTGTGTCAGAAAGGGCCAAAAATCGCACAGTGGATGCCCAGCTTAAGGTATGTGTGCAAGCATGAATGGTTGTCTGTCTCTCTATGTTGCCCTGTGATTGGCTGGCAACCGGTTTAGGGTGTACCCCACCTAACACACAATAACAGCTGGAATATGTTTCACCCCATCCCAACCTCGAAAGGGCTAGCCAGTATAGAAATGGAATGGAATGTAGATAAATGATAATAAATATAGACTAGAAAGCACTCGGAGAGCGCAGACCTCCGCCAACGCCACAATCCTCAGCCATATTGTCATTTTGACCATAAATATTACTCCTGCCTTTATTTCATGTAAATATTTAGATTCCTTGACCATGAAAACATACCATTAGCAACTGGATTCATAATGATATCTATTTTAGTTCAGTAGTTATTCACAGAAATCACATTTTTCACCATGGCGGCCAGACGCTGATCTGGATCAACACCAAAATCGAATCAGTTCTTCCTTTTCCCATGCTGAACATTTCCTGAAAATTTCATCCAAATCCGTCGATTACTTTTTGAGTTATTTTGTGCACAGATGGACAGACGGACAGATGGACGGACGGACAGACGGACAAACGCTCCCAAAAACATAGCCTCCTTGGTGGAGGTAATAAATATAAAAATATATAAATAATGACAATAAATACTAACCAGTAGGCATATACCTTTATATGTATTTATTTATTTTTATTTATATTTTTTAAATTATTTTTGTTATTTATTTATTTATTTATTTAAATATAGTTGTTAAATAAATATAGTTGTTTTTACTTTTTAAATTTTGATATCTTTTGTATTATTTTTTGACCTGTTTACCATTATTCAGTGCTACTGAAATCCTAATTTCCCTTTAAGGAGTCTTCCAGAGGGATTAAAAAAGTTCTATTTAATCTAATTAAATCTAAAATAGTTCAGATTCAAGCATTTGTTTTTTCAAAGCCTTTATACCTTTTAGCATTAATTGTGCCTTTTCAGATATGCAAGTTACCCATGCCATGGACACTAATGTATCTTCACATCATCACAGATGCTGACTTTTAGACTTTGTGTGTTGTAACCACAAGGAGCAAAAACAATGCCATGATCGAGCTGAAATTGTATATTTTATTCATATTCTCAAAACCTTGGAAAGGACACATAAGCAACTATTCCAGTCTTCTCCTGCATGTCCCAGCTGCTTGGGAACATGTTGGGCTTCCACTTAAGATCTGTAGAAAGTTGTCCCAATTATTTTGGACTTATGGCCTGAGTGCCGTGTAAGGGACGTGCATGGTGTGTTTTTGTTTTGTGAACTGAGGAGAGGATTCAAGAGGGAGCTTCAGTGGAGTGGGTGAATTGTGTGAGAGAAGAGTTTAATGGGGTTGGGAGGCAGGGTGGGGGTTGTGGTGGGGGGGTGGAGGGGCACTTTGTTGGTGTTTGTGAGTCAGACTCTTGCAATGAGGGAGTAACAGAGGCCATGAATGAGAGTGCTTGTTTATGTGGGTCAGTGGGCTCCCTTTTAACCCCTTCAGCCTTTTTTCTGCCTTTGCACAGGAAGAAGCCGCTCCACCCAGAGTCGTGCCTGACTGGGAGACAAATCATGTGTGCGGGAAAGGAAGTCAAACACACCACAGGGAGACAAAACCCTTTGTAGTCCCGGCGGCTCCGTGCAGAAAGCCCTCCAATAATTGCCATGTTTACTCTGGGGATATGAGGCTTGCTTTTCATCACACGTGCAGCACAAAGCGTCTATCTCCATCCACAGAAGGCAGGGGTTAATTGGAGTGAGATCGTCTTTCTATAGCACGCCGCATAATGAAACTCTTCTCTCTGCAGGAGGGGAACTGGATCAGGAGGGGAACTCTAAACTGTCGCTGACATTTTCGCTGAGAGCCAAATGTGGCAGAGGAAGCCTTGGTGCTTAGCATCGCATGCACACAAATTGCTCGTCCTGTTTATGCAGCTGCCTTATTTCAGGGAAAATTCCAGATAAAACAGCTATTTCAGGATGTGAGGTGGATGATGGAAAATAACATCTAAATACTGTATGTGCACCTGGGCGAGCGCAGTCAGAGCCATGTCAGAGCCAATCCTGGGAAAATAAGAACAACTCGAGAAAAATACAAAGTTATGTTAGGATGCAAACAACAGCCTGATTCTTAGTGTTCATGTTTTCATGCTTTTTGCCTGGCAAAGAAGAGGCTGGAGTTCAGGATGTTTGTCAGTCCTTCTGTCAGTCCATCCAACCATCCATCCAAATCCTGTAAACATGATGTTGTGAAGTAACCTTGCAGAGCAGATGGACCTGCCTGATTCATTGTCCCAAATCACGCAGATCCATCTTGCCAAGCTCCAGCCTTCAATGGCTTCACGGCCAAAAAGCTGGACGGCATAATCAGGGAAAAGAGGTGGCAACTGAGGGCGTGACAACAGCAGGAAGTGACTGCATGTTTGAAAACAATGGTGGCTACTGAGTGGTCTCAGTGGATGTGGTAATATGTGCAGTTTTATTAAAAACAGACTCTATTTTTTTCTTTAAAAGAGGAGCAAAGAACATCACTTAAAGCCTCTCTTACGTGATATCAGGCTTTTTGCTTTGACGATCAAATCGGAGAAGCTCGGAACACTGCTGGGAAACTGGGAGAGATGCGGAAGTCCTGGTGAAATCTGCTCACCTCAGAAGTTTTCTAGGAGATCTTGGTTGGGATTGTCTTTGACGAGGTTCATGTCAAATATAAGCATTAAATGATACATCTGTGTGGTATAATTTAATGTAAGATAATGGTCTAAGGACTGAAATGTAGTTTTAGCTAACGGTCAACAACAGGGTCTAGAACAGGGGTGGGCAACTTTAATTACCAAGACGGACACATAAAACCATTTTTCCCAGCCTGAGGGCCACATTGTTACAAATTTTCAGAAACTCTCAATGATGAAAAATAATGTTGAATAAACAACATATGAGAATATAAATTTGTCATAAAAATAGCATTCCAATATTCATATATTACAACATAAATGCAAGTTATTATGCATAATCAAATGTACTTGACAGAATTCAAGCATATTTAGCTCATATACATTGACTTAAAGCCAATGAAGCTTTTTTCAAATCAATAAAAATATGTGTTTTTCCAAAATTTTAGAGCTCAAATATTTTGTTGCTGCCATTTTTTAAATATAGTATTGAGTAATACTTGATATAATGTTAAAGGCTTCATGAAAGAAATTTAGACACTATGAGAGCAAACTAAGGTTTTAAATAACTTACATCAGATTATTAGAATTATTTCTATTGGATATCTGAGTTTTCTTCATATTTACAGCTGCTGGTTTTTGGGAATGAATGGCGGGCCATATTTAGTGATGTGGAGGGCCGCCACTTGCCCACCCCTGGTCTAGCAGCTACATCATACTATGGCTTGATATGATTGGTCTGTGATGAGTGTGACTGGCAGACTGATTGTCCAATCACCAGCTGCTGTTGTTTTTTTAAGGTTCTGCCCTCTGGAAACATTTTCAAATGGCTCTTCTCCAGACGGACTAATGAAAATATTTCTGTGACAGTTATATGGAACTGTCCGCGTGGTTAGTTGTGAAGATTTTTATTGGAAACTTCTAAAAATTTACATGTGATGCATGAATCATCTGTCCATCCATGCACTGTTTTGAGTGATTTTTTCACATTTTATTTAACCATTATTCAACCAGATAATTCCCGGAGTTCAGGACCTCATTTACAAAGGCGACCTGGCCAAGGGGTCAGCAGCACACGTCATAATAAATCCTGTGAGTACAGAAGTAAAGCAAATTTTGAGCATAATCCTGTTTTAAACAAGGCATAAAGAAATGATTTTCCAGAGGTACAATGATGAATAAATCACACAAGGTGCTTGCTGATTATTTGGAGGATAATTGTGCAGGGGATGTTAAATACTTTTGGAAAAAAGGTATTGGTATGATTACTTTTTTTTTGGGTAAATGTAAGACAGTGGTGGGATTTCAGTTTTGAAGTACAGTAACATTTAAGGGGGTAGGATAAGAGAAGTTTTTACTTCTTCCAAGTCCTTGTCACTCATGTACACCGAGAGGCTTAAAAAATGCAGATTCAGCTTGTCTTGTTTTTTTGGATTGATTAAAATCAGATTCAGCTTTATTGGCCAGGTATGTTAGACAAACAAGGAATATGGCACTGCTTCACTTTACGCTCCAAGTACAGAGTTGATACACACAGTGTATATCCAATATCATAAACAAGACAGAAGCAGAAATCCCAAGGCAGGAATTAACATTTTAAATCAAAGTTGAAAGAATTAAGTTAAGAATCTGAAATAGAATAGAACATGTACAATGTACAAAAAAAACAAGAAACAAGATGCACAGGATCCTTTATATGTATTTTAACCTTTTTTTAAAGGTGCAGTGTGTAGAAATTGGCATTTTAGCATCATCTAGCATTCAGATTTCGGAATGAGCCCGTCCGCTACCTCACAAGGCGACGAGAGTCGGTGAAGACCAAAAAGGATTGTTAACAGGGCATCATTTACAACAGTTACCAGGTGAGGGTTTTTCATTCATATTTGTAACTATTATTTTAATAGATTATAGGTTAGTTAAGATGCCACATGCCATCCAGATATATTTCAGGACCGGCTGCCAGACTTGTATTTAAAAATGGCGTTTTGCCCTTTTTGTCCCCAAAATCCACCCGTATACAACATGGCGGATCGGTTTGTCAGGGGGGGACCCATGGTACATAAATATAAAAAGCCTTTTCTAACTTAATAAAAAGAAAACAAAAGTGTCATGGGGATAATTGGACATCTATCTCAACGGACTTTACATACAAATAGAAACATTATATACGATATTCACTGATTCTGTTCGGTGAAATGCTACACGCTACACCTCTAAGTTGTCATTTGCATGATTGTAATGAAGATATCAATCAATCAGTTAATAAAGAAAAGTTTAAGTCAATAAATAACAACAACAATACATATGATTGGGCATTTTTCAGAGAATAATCCAAAACTCTCCATACAGCTCACTGCCACCAGATTACTGCATCTTCATGTTTCTGATCCCTCTCCTGACACGTAGGCTGGTGCTGTGGTTCATAGTTCAGCTGACCTGACCTTGAAACTACAGGCTTTGAGGCCTGCAGGGTTTTGAGTTATTTTTCCTGGTCTAACTTCACAGTCTAAATAAACTTCTGGTGGCTTTTAGATGAATGAGCTTCACAGACTCAAACAGAGTGATTCACCAGAGTTCAAACCACAGTGAGTCTGGAAGTGGGAAAGAACAATAATATCAAAAGATCTCCTGTTCTGTCCCTGATAATCCCTCCTCCCCCTCCTCCTTCTCCTGTCTTCTACCACACAGGCTGCGAGGAGTACATCTGTCCTCCGTAAACTCACCAGGACGTAACTGTCAGAGGGGGGAATGTCTGGAATGTGGCCTTGTGGTCAGCAGGCCGGTGAAGCAGTCATTGGGTTTGTGTTGCTTCCTTAATCTGGAGACAAAGGATTCCTGGTCTACGTCTCACCTCCATGGGACCCTCTTTGGACCAGGTTTGAGGAATTTCTTCCCCAGGACTTATGATTTTGACCCTCAGGTCGTCCGGTTGGGGACCACCCTCCTCCAAACATATCAGCTCTCACATTATCCAAGGGGTTCATATTTTGGTTTGTAACTTCATATTGAGCATATTTGGTGATCAAGTGTTGACATCAGCTGCTTGGAATGTCTGTCAGTTCACTAATCTTTCCCACCCCGCTCGGCACATAGCTCACCGCTGCAGCGTGTCATTAGCTTATGAAAGATTTGTGTTTGGAGATGCGTGGGAGGTGTGTGCGTCCCTGTGTTACCACTTTGATGTTGTCAGGTACTGAACGTCCCAGTGTGTGATGTTTTGTTGGTCAGAGGAACAAGTCATGGCAGCTCCCTGATAATCACAGAATAATTGTTTTGTCAGAGATGGTGAGTCCTGGAATCTCAAGTGTCGTGTAAGTGCAAGAAATATATTCAGCAGGACAAAAATAATAGCATTGTTTTGGTTTTCTTAGAAATGCTTAACATTCCTTTGAAGCTGGGGTGGGCAAATTCGTTTACAAAGAGAGCCACAGTACTTCTATTCCCACTGACAGGGGGCTTCAATGATGCAAACTGTAAAATAGGATGACAAATTCTGCATGCACACTTAATACCATGACAGTGCAGTGCTTTATTATAAATGTTAACCCTTTTACTGATATAAATTGCCACCTGGTCTTTTTTGCCTTTTTGGTTAATAAATCTGTCAGAAAATGCTCTTTGAGTAAATTACTTTGCACATTCTTGCAGGTGAAAATAAAACTTTTGAGCAATTTTTTGTCATTATTTAGTTGTAAATGCTTTAAACAGTGTAATTACAAGAAAAGAAAACAGATTAAAAAATTTCAACGAGTTCCTCTTTATAACAATTCTAAATGAGCATGTACAACACCATTGAGAAAAAAACAGAATTATTTATACTATTATATTTTTTTACTATTTATGATATGCATAAATCAGAAACTATGATGAAAAGTACGATGATTAAAAAAATGAACTCGGCAAAAGTACGGCAAAACAAGGTGTAAATACAACAAGAAAAGACTCCAGAATTGTACGAATGCTTTTATTCAAAAGAATTTTAGATCTTAGTTACACAGAAAATACCAACAAACGACCGATAAATGACTCACATGTTTGTCTCTGAATCCTCTCCGGTTTCTGGCTCAGTCAGCTCACTTCCCATACACCCCCACCCATCTCCAAGGCGATTCAGCCTTCACCGTAATGAACCTTATATCACTACAAAGCTCCACAACAAGATTTTTGTGAGAAAGGAATTAGACGCCCGTCCCAAATAGTCGCCTGGTCCCACATAAAATTCCCAGCTATTATTGGTATTTTACGGTATACAGGAATTCAGGCATGTAGGCAGCATGGTGGTAGTGCCCTTCTGTGTGAAGTTTGATTGTTCTTCTCATGCATACCGGGGTTCTGTCGAAAGTGCCCTTAGGTATGAGTGTGAGTGTGAATAGTTCTCCCGTTGTGGCCCTGGGATTGACTAGTGACTGATTCCAGGCGTACCTCGCCTCTCGTCCAATGTCAGCTGGTAATGGATGGATGGGTAGATGAGAAGCCACCATTAGCAGACTTGGCTGACTACTGCCACACTGAGAGCACAAGCAGGGTTGAAACAGTTAGCCTTAGCACAAGAGCCCAACAGAACCTATACAACTCACTAATAAGCACTTCAAAATGGGAATTTCTACTGATTTGTGACATTTAACTGATCCAAACCTTAGACAAATGTCAAGGTTAAACAAGAAAAGCCTCCATTATTCATTACTCTATATCCTTTCAACAAACACCCCAGCATTTTATACCCTTGTTGTTGCTAACATGGTCTTATAATTGTACTGTAGTCATTCTTGCTATCTGCTTACATGCAATGTATCACTCTCCTCCTTTCTTGTCTCCATCATTCCTTCCTCCTCCACCACATATTTCTGCATTCAGTTTTTACCCCTTCTCCCCGCCTTACCTCCCCACCCTCGCGTGCGACGGTGAGAGGTATACTCTTTCGTCAGGCCTGCACAAGCGGAGGAAGGACGGAGTCTGAACTGTTGGGGTGGTGCAGCGAGGAGGTAGAGGGGCTGCTGGGATGGATCCATTTTCAAAGCGCTATCTTTTCATTTGTTTTCTTTCCACATTTCACTGCTATTTAGGAGCGGGAGAAAAAAAAGCATACACATGCTCACACACATGCTGAGGAACGGCCCAGATGGTCATCACTCATAAAGGGGATCTTTCAGGAGCGACTCACCAGCCTATATACCATGTTGAGACAAGACAGCACAACAGCCAAACCCCCCCATCCAGCAAACCACAGCTGCCAGAGGAAGATTTGTATCTGTGCCTGAGAAACAAAAACTCAACGCTTCCATCCAAATGTCACTCCAAGTGAGCATCAAACAGTGATTCACCGGTAGTCGCAGAGTAGTTTGTTTTATCTGAAACTCAACTGTTCCCCAAAGAACTTCCTCTTCCTCTTGATTGGGTGGTACAGATGGGGATACCTGACAAGGACAGGAATTACCAAAGCTGACTGTACACTAGAGGATTTTGTGCCAGATTTTAGACCTGATTTACTCATGTTCAAGATGGAGGGTGTACAACTTCATGAACTTTATAATTGGCAGGCTGAACTTGGAGCAAACCAATCATCCAGATAGATAGAAAGTGTACTTAAACAGATTATTTTTAGCATGTTTTCATCATTGACTGATGGTTGAACAAGCCTTTCTGAGTATGTCATCACTTCCTCTACTTTTAAGCTAGCACATTTACCCCAATTATTGTGTCATCCAACATAATAAAGGCTTTAGCACTCCAGAAACATTTTCTTTGTGCTCCCATCTTAATTATTGCTAAATCAAGCCAATAGCCAATCCATGCAATCGTACACACCAACAATGCGTAAACCTCAATTCCAATGAAGTTGGGACATTGTTTAAAACATGAATAAAAACAATGATTTACTCTCAATATGAGGAACCCTCCTTTCTTTTATCTGTGGTGGGTGCTGGGGTGAACTCATAAATACAGCAATGGGTACCCAGGTAGACAAATTAGGTCAGGTATGCAAATCAAATCAAAAATATACACTATTTCCACAGACTCAACTGCTCGCCGAATACCATGAGTTTACATTCATGCAGCCTGCTAAATACAGCTTTTGTCATCAACTATCACATTTTGTGGGCTGGGGTAAAGGCCAAATACCCAAAAATGTGTTCAAAAGCCTTAAACAGTGTTTTTCATTATATGTCCCCTTTTTAATGTTTTTTGTAAATGTTCACTCAATTTGAATTTGATACCTGCAGCATGTTCCAAAAAACAATGGAAATATTTATTGCTCTGTGTTAACAAACCCTTTAAATGTTCCAGGTTCCGCAGATGGATTTGGATCACCACCAAAATCTAATCACATCCTTCTTGTGCTGGGACCAACATCACCTGAAAATTTCATTTAGATTTGTAGAGAACTTTTAAGTTATCATGCTCACAGATAGACAGGCTCCAACAAAAACATGTTCTCCTCGAAGGGGGTAAATATAACTTTGAGCAGATTACTTGATTTGCAAATCAGATGCATTTATATATTTGGTTATTTTCTATCTGAAACTGACGGTATTGTTTGAGGGTTGCTTGTGGCCCTGGGGCTGTCAGTTTCTCGCCCCGGACCAAAGATGCTCCTTTTGTTGTAAATCAAACCAGAATCCTGTTTTTAATCATTTCATCATGAATTCAACATGAAACTGCCTGTAGTTGTTTCCATTCCTGAGCACAAGCATGGCTTGAACAGTAAAATATTTTTATTTATCCCGTGGACTTTCGTGTCAGAGACATACTTCTGTAAAAAGCTGAAGGATGGAGGGATGAGAGGGCAGTAAAAGAAGGGGAAAAGGTCACCGCTCCAAGAGTGATTACCTCCCAGGTTAGCACTTCATTACCTTGTGTCTCACGTTGTTTTATGTGCCCGGCTGTGTCTTAGGTGGGCTGTAACGGGATAGCAAATGTCAGGCCTCACATACTCCTGGGAAAGGTTTTTCCCCTGTTCCTCTTAAAAAGAGACAACGGTAGATGGACCACCTGGACAGGGATTATGATATATGAGGGTTGAACTCCTGAGTTATCGGCGTATGGCAAAGGTTCAAGGAGGTCAGAAAAAAAACTTTCAGGGTGATGTGAGGTCAAATGTGCTGCGCTTGTATCAAGTGGCATCATCATAATGGGCCTTTTTCCAAAAACACTGAATCAACAAGTTCAAGCCTCTATTGTAATATTAGCTGACAGATAAGCAGAAGCATGAATATTTATCTTGATTCACTTACTGGCTGCAGGAGGGGTTCATTGTGAATGTTTGAGATGGGTTACACTGTCATTTTAGGTTTTAATCGTAGAGGAGAGGTTTTAAACTTTTTTGATGTGGAACCCAAATTAGAAGTTTCCTCTCTGCATGAAACCCAAACTAACAAAAGTAAATTCAATGCTTCACACATTTATCAGACCCCCACCCAATTTAAGGTTTATTGCACAACTAAATTAACTGCAATGGTAATTACCAGAATCTTTTTTTTTTGTTTCGCTAACGCTTAATAAACCAGTATGTAGAAGTTTGTTTTTTTTACTTAAAGAGACTGTGAGGAGTTTCTAAGTAATTACAAAAAAGTCTCACTTTTAGGTATATGCCTGATGGAAATACACACTTTTAAGATGAGTTTTATAGCATCTAAATAGGTCATCTATAAATGCTATTCCTTAGCCTTCCGGTCGGGTCGGACAAGGCTAGACTGCCCTGGATACTCAACCTCGGGAACAAAACAATTAAAACTAGAGCAAATTTATATTATTTTATTATTTATATTACACGTCTTAGAGCACCTGTAAGTAGCGATATATAGCCCGCTACAACTACGATAATAAGTTTCCACAAAATTGCTTGTTGTCACACATCAAAAACTACTGCTACGTAACTAGAAAGACATACATTAACGTCGCTTTGCATCCTGTAAGTTGTTGAAAAAAGAAGTTGTAAAGCAATGCAGAGTTCTGAGGAAGGTCAGAGCTGCGTAACAACAAACAAACACACGCTTTGGATTGCAGATGCCTTTTGGTGCATTCCAGTTGTAGTCAAAGGTAGGAATTTTGAGTTCCAAGTAGGAAACTGCAACTGGATCGCCTCCTGAAGTCTGAATTTCCTACTGGGAACTCGGTGAAACCTCGCCACCCCGGTGTTGACAATCGAAGATGGATGCCCCCAGTGTGAACAGTTATTTGGCTCCTGTAATAATAAATTTATTTGCACTTCTGACTGGGGTGTGTCGCTCTAGATCAGCTGTATACATGGTATTGTTAGACTTTTATTTACAAAAATGCTGCCATAGTGATAATCACATTCTTCATACAACAATGCAGGGCGTGCTAACAACAGCTAACAATAGCCTGGTAGATCGGCACTTTTTTTTCTGACTTCAACTGGAACGGCGATAAGTCGGAGATGATGTCGTTCCCATTTCCGAGGTTACTGGAACGCAGCATTACGACAGTCGCTGCGCGTGCTCATGGGTAGCAGAGTCTTTATTTTGCTGGAAATAGATTCTCCTCATAGCACCTTTAAAATTATGTCTGTAATGCCTAGAATACCAACAAAAAAAAACAACAACCCCAAAACAACGAAATAAGGACCCTTAGCAGCATGCGTTGAGCATGACAAATGCAGCAATGAATATGTCAGAAAGTACCCATTAAGTAAATTATTTTGCACCTTTCTCAGGTAAAAATAGAACATTCTAGTAAGTATTTGTCATTTTTAAGTTGTAAATGTTTTGAACAGTGTGTAATTACAAGAAAAGAAAAAACATTTACATTTTCAACAGGTTTCTCTTTCTAAACAATTCTAAATAAACATGTGCAACACTTGAGAAAACAAAACAAAGAACTCAACCTATTTTATATGATTATTATTATTATTATTTATATTAAATCATTAAAGTATTTATGAAATCCATAAGACACAAACTAAATGCAAAGACAAAAAGACTAACTAAACAAAAATATGGCAAAAGAATGGCAAGAAAAAACAGAATGATACCAACATCATTATTTATAACATATCTAAATTATTTTCATGGAAAATACTGATAAACCATCGATAAATAAGTTACATGTTTGTCTATAAATCCTCTCTGTTTTCCCGTTCAGCTCACTTCCAGTACTTCCCCCTTAGGCAATTTAGCATTTACTGTAAATTACCATATATCACTGGTACAATAATACATAACACAGTACTGCTTCTCAGCTTTCAGAATCCGCTGGTATTATTTGGATAGTGTGGATACAAAAGGAGTTACGATAGTTTGTCTTTTTCTGTCACGGCGACAGCTTCACCTGAAGAACAAGCTGAGCAAAACCCGGGCAGTTTAGGAAATATTATAAAATTCCCCTGGACATAAATTTACGAAAAATAGGAGGACATGTCTGGGCAAAAGAGGACATATGGTAACTCTATTATAGTTATTTAGTTGCATTCCTGATCAGGAATTCTGGGTTTAGTGATTAAATAATATGCTTGATCAATATTCAACTTCTCAGAGAAGCCCAGTGATGTGAATTTTTGACATTAAAATAACATCTTCCATTTTTCTGAACATGCTGTGTGAATAAAGAATGAATTTCTTTTATAGTATGTCTTATAGCTTCCAAGCATCACAGCAATCAAACTGTTTGCCTTTATTTGACAAAACGCCACAAACTGTGAGCCAGCTGCACTTACCTCTGTGTCCTCCTTGTTGTTGTGTTATATGTCATGGTTATGACAACCTAGTACACCTTGAAGGGATTGCCAACCCCCCCTCCTCCCTCCACCACCACCAGGATATGACTGTCTTACAAGTCAGTCAAAGCTCTAAACAGCTGATGTGAGTCTCATGAAGTCTCATAAAGCCCCCCTCCGTGTGAAACAACCACCAGTGAAGAGAGTTGGAGGAAGAGGGAGCAGGATGAGGAGTTCACGCCCAAGCTCATATCAATCACTGTGGTGTCAGTTTGAGGATAGCCACTCAGTAGGCACAGATGATAAGAGACATTGTTAAAGGGTGGCAGAACATGGGAAAGAGTGATAATGATGTTACAGCCTCTGCAACACCAACAAACAGCATGGTAATTACTGTTTTAATCGCCACACTGAGCCTTAAATTTGAATTGCTGTTGAAGTGCTTGTAAGCTTAAACTGGACGGGAGTTTCCCTGGTCAAATATTTTTGGGCTATCAAAATTCACAAGATGAACAGACAGGCGAAAAAGACAGAGAGGAAAATAGCTATGAATGGAAAGAAAGTGGAAAAGCAGAGGGAGGGGGGAAAAAGGGAAAAGAAACTTTAATCACAGAAACACTGACCCATAAAAGAGGAGAAGCAGACACAAGTGGAAACCAGAGGAATGTTGTCCAGCTGGGGGATACATCCAACAATCCGACCCTTTCTGCTGCATTTCTACTTAAACTTTCTGGAGATTTGGATTGGGATGGGGGGGAAGTTGGTGAAAGACTTCGAAACAAGAACCAAATTGAAGGATTGGCTAAAACCAGTCGTGCTAAAGCTCTGTGGACATGGGATCTGGTCCAGGAGCAGCCAGGCCGCACATCTCTGAGCGTTAGCCAAGAACGATTTCGCTTCCCGGCCCTTTCACACTCTGAGGGCTCTCAAACATGAGGCTGAAGGTCGTCTTAATTAGTCAAGCAGTCAGTGAGATAGACAGGTCAGTTAGATGGATGGGTCAGCCTTGGTGTCTGACAGGCTTCTTCCAACTCTCCACTTTTCCCCCTCGATGGCCCAAACCCGGCCCCACCATATTGGAAGTTAACCCACATCCCCTTATTGTGAGCCAAGGCCAATTAGCTGTGTCCATGCTAACAGTGCTGACTGTTCGCTTTTCATACTCACCCCTGTCCATCCTCACGCTAACTAGAGCAAGATGTTTCTTATCAACTCTTGTTCTTATCAGTCATCAGAGAAAGGACGGGATGCAGAGGTCAGTGATTAACACTGCAGAGGTCACATGCAATGAGGGGCTTTTCCACAGCAGGAACGAAGAACCTAGTGAGGAACTTCATGTATTTTAATAGCAGGACCTTGGTCCTTTATTAAATCTTCAGGGATTTATCCCCTAAAATCTCTTACTCAAGGGTATATACTCTCTATAGGTGAGAGTTTTGATAACACACATAAAGTCCAACCGGAGCCTGACCCACCTCCTAAATTTTTATATATTACGGTTCCTTGACTACACATTTTATTCATGATAATCACAATTGGGTATTCCCCCTCAGTCTATAAAAAGCAGGCTTAGTCTGTACTGATCCAAGTGAAGGAGGACCAATCCCCACCTTGACCCGGCTCCGCAAGGTATTTGAACTGGGTCATTGTGAGCGCATCCTTGTGGTCATCAAAATAAAGATAAAATTAACTTCCCTATCTTGCAGATTGAACAAATCTGACTCCACAGCTTGATTTGGATCACCACCAAAGTCTTATGTGCCATGAAAATTTCCTCAAAATACATTCTTAATTCTTCAGTTATCTTGTTAAAAAACAAAGAAACAAACCAACTAACAATCTAACATATGTAAAACATGACCTCTTTGGCCAAAGTAAAAATGATTTAAATCAAAATATATGCTCTTTAATAAAAAGGATCCTGGAACTAATAGTTCCTGGTAGTTGGTAGTTTTAAGGTTGCTGTCACATCACACACATTTGGTTTATCAAAGTGGTGTGAAAGCTTCCACAAACTCTGGAGTGAGCCAAACTGAACTGTAGTCACCCTGAAAACAAGGGTTGTTGGTTTGCTTCAACAAATCAGTTAGAGATGATAATGAAAGTAATCTGAAACAAGAACCAAGTGGCAAAAGCCAACCCAAAAAGTAGGGTAATGTGGCAGCTAACATCACTCCTCTTTATAGATTAATAAATACAGTCCCGTGTGGAATAGTGTTATACGCGGCACAGACTAGTATGTCAGCAACAGCTTTTTCTTTATTTTATCACTAAAAAACATTCAGATTTTCTTTAAACAATGTTAACGCTCAAATCCAGTTGTGTATTTGCAGATCATAGTGCAAAAACAGAAAATACTGTTGAGTGGCTATATTATGCAGCATTTAACAGACTTTGCTCTGCTGACAAATTGCAGTGTGAGAGAAACTAAACCAAGTGAAAAATGTCAAAATGTCACCCCCAAACTGAACCAAGTCTGCCGGACTTTTGTTGGGAAAGCAACCCCACAGACGCAGTCCTCTTTTTGGCTTCTGAGGGTGCATGAAAATGTGCTTACAAAGACTTGGTATGTTATTTTTACACTCTCTTGCTCATGCCCTAATCACTTTGCCTAGAGGAAACCACTCCCTCACCGGATGAACTCTCGTTGCCATTTGGAAAGGCAGACTTTATCTCATTAAATCTGAAGGAGACGTATGTAAAACACACCCTGTAGATTTATATGGTAGCCCCAGGGGAAACATTCATATAACTGTGATTTATTTGAATGACAGGTGGTAGTATGTCTTTAATAGTTTCGTCAAATGCTTGGATGACAGATAGAGAAACGTGAGCAGCACTAAAGAATGCGTATCCCCTTTGTTTAGCAGTGCAGGCATGCCTCCGAGGTACTTTTGCATCATCGTGCATCATCTCTGCTGGGTAATCTTGAGGAATGAACGGGCCTGCCTGCTCCACTGATGTTCCTGAGTGGCATCCTGCAGTATGTCTCTCCTTGAAGCCCGGCTCAGGCGGATCTCTGCAATCATGAGCAACAGGTGGGCTTGGATGGCGTTCCCTCCACTGCAAACAATTTTGCTTTGAAACCCCTAAAGCCTGATCCAAGACAGGAAAAACTTCCCATTAGTGCTGCTTATTTTCTTTTCATGGACCACACACACAAGCACAAACACACACACATATTCACAAACATACCAAAACTTGTAAGCAAGGCATTGCATTGACTTTCATTCATTTCCTGAAGACTTAGCTGAACTTTTAACTGTAACCATGACATCCCAAAGCCCAATATGAGCTGTTACCTGAAGGAAATAGCTTAACATTTTTGGACAACTGTGTTTAGTTTCTTCATGGAGTCTTATTCTGATTTATAGAGCCTCATTCCCAATCATGGACATTATAATGGAAGGCTAAAGTTAGCATTCAGTTAGCTTATTGTAATTTTAAACAGACTGTAAACAGTGAACCAGCCTGAAGGTAAAGATATTTCCAGCACCTGTAAAGCTCAGTTTCTGTTCTTTTATTTTGTAAACTGTATTTTATAAGGGGTTACATACCGGGCTTCTTCTTGGCTCTGGTCCCCGTCTGGCAACAAGTCCTAGCCAAGAAATAGTCTGGCACATAGCAGACCTACCAAGGCTTATAAAACAGCAAGGGTATTTTTGCCTTTTGTGTGCACTAATGGCACGAACATGTTTATATGTGATAATTAAATGAATTTAGGGGTGCTGGTAGGAGGAGTTTGTAACCTGAAGATGGAGTCACACGTATGTGTCTTCTATCACTGGGCTATGACCCTGTACTGGGACATGGATCTTTTTTCACTGGACCACACAGAAATCAGGATAATTAATTATTTTTCCAGCCCAGCCATTGGCTGATGACTCATTCAAGTTTTACACCACCTGCCACCCAATGTCAGCTGAGATAAGCTCCCCGCAACTTTAAAAGGGATAAACAGTATATATAACGGATGGATGGAAAATTCTATTTCCCTTTTTTACAGACTGAATTTGTAGGGTATTATGGTTTAAGAAATGCCAGGATAGTTGCACGTCCGTCTGAGTGATGTTACAAATAGGCTCTTGACTTAAAAGTATGGCCTAGGATAAACTCTCTGTTTAACTTTGTGCTTTCCCTCTTGTCCGCCTTTGCTACAAAGAATATATAAAAGTATTTTGCACAATAAATAGCACATACATTATTTATCATCTAGTATTGATGATAAATGGTCTGTTACCATTGTTTAAGGGATACTCTAACTTCTACTCCTAAAGAGAGGCTTTGTGTTTTTAACCTTCTTGGACGTGACATTCACGACTCTTTTAAATGGCTCTTTTAAGTGCAAAATGGCAACCAATTTGTAGTTGTGAGTTTGAGAGCCATTCTTCAATGCAAATTGCCTGCAAACTTGTGAAAATAGTATGTGTTCAATTGTGACACAGCAGATCCTGGGTCTGTCAGGAGTGCTGCAAAAAAATTCAGCTTTGGCGATCACATGATTGTGTTGTCTGAAATTTCAATTTCAATCCACAAATGATAACTCTTTCAGCTCTAGCATGTCTTCACACTTTTTTAATTCAGTTACAGTGAAGTTAATGATTGTAGTTTCTTGTGCAGTTGGACAATCTGAACAGCTGATGAGAGTGAGTTGCTGGTGGGAGGATATCCACCTACTGACCCTACTTATAGGCTGATCAATGACAGTACCTGACTCTGTTCTTCCTCTATTTGGACATGATCAGCCTCCAGCTCACAAAAGTTCCCTCTTTTCCTAGGGTGAACGGTAAATTGATTCAAATGTGTTGAAACTGACGATTGTTTTCAGCCACCACATTTGTCATAGCTGAGTCATTTGTATTAACCTGACATGCTAGACGAACAGTTCCATATAACTGCCACAGAAATAGTTCACTAATCCATCTAAGAAAGAGCCATTTGAAAATGTTTTCAGGGGCAGAACCTTCAAAAACAGCAGTAGCTTGTGATTGGATGATCGTTCTTCTTGTCATACTCATCACAGACCAATCCATATCAGGCAACGCCGCTATGTATGACTTCCCTGATTGGGCCGTTAAGTATTTAGCCGAGTGAAGCCGTTGGAAAATGGAGGTTGGCAAGACGGACATGCAGGATTTCAAACAATGAATCGGCCAGGTCCGTCTGCTCTGCAAGGCTACATTTGTATGCTACGATTGGCAAAACAGTCAAGGTTCTTGAATCATGTGGACCCTGGAGTAAAATGATTGCTGCTACAAATCGGCTAAGGTTTCTACACCATATTATTAAGTCCAAATCCAGATTGTTTTATCATAAAGCAGTGCAAAGCTGACCACAGGAGGCATTTAAGTCCCATGTGAATGTCCTTTCTGTGATGTTTGAAGTGGGGACACTCTGACCATTTTCTCCATGTATGATTTTAAAAGTACCAGGAACCATCCACACTGGACAAAAACGCAGTCAGTTACTTGCCATATAAATGCACTATCAATGTGCTTTTGTGCTCCCACAAATGCATGGGCGTTCTTTTACACATCCTCTTTCATTCTTTTCTGCCCTCATGCAGGGTCCCTAGCACACATCCCTGCTGGACTCCTTTCCCTTCATGCTGCTGTGATAACATTTTGACTGGATATGGGATGGGAGAGGGCCGCCCTCCTTTCCTGCTCTGCTTCCAGCCCTCTATCATTCATGCTCCATCCAGCGGAGCCTCCTCTGCACACCCAGATCTCCATCCCCTCTCCTGTCCAGATGACTATTTTTAGCCGCAGTGCTGCTATTCTGGAATTTGTTGCTGACTGGCTGCTGCCGGGTGTCTGGGCGGCGATCTCTTCAGGAATGTCTGGCCCACTCTCAAACTGCTCCAGAGTCCCAGCGCAGGGTGGACGATTCGGGGCTCTCATTACATCTTTCAGTCCGCTGTAGCTGAGCTGTCGCTGACTTTTCCTCCAGCCTGAACACAAAGCTAAGGCTGAAGGAGAGTGAACTCTTGCTCTCTATCCAAGGCTTCTTTGTGTGTCTGAACTTCTGCCCATTCCTGCCTGTTGGTTTGATTTTGTTGCTATGTTGATAGTATGAGTATTCTCCAAATATAAATCAAAATGATCAGTCACTTACACAACAGAACAACTCTCAAAGCTATATATACTGGACAGTCAGGGATGGAAGAGCAGGACAATGACATTATCTGTCTTCATGTGTGGCTCTCTCACTGTTTAAACATCAGTTAAGATTTTAAAAATCTTTATGTGTGGACCAGGCCTGAAATGAAAAACTAAGAATGCATCTGCACTGCAGGCCAAAATTCTTTGTGCGTGATGTTCCAAACCAAAGCCAAACTTCCATTGTTGTATCGTCCCTAATCACCTCCACCATGGATGTCATGTTTTCACCAGTGCATGTTTGTCTGTTTGTTTGTGAACAAGATTTCACAAAAACAACTGGACAGATTTTGCTAATATGTTCAGGAGATGTTGGTAATGGCCCATCTTAAAAATGATTTGATTTTGGCAGTGATCCGGATAAATGCCTTTGTGAACAATCATTTTTGCTCATATAACTGTCAGGATATGACTTATTCTGTTATTTTCTTCTATGATCTCCTTTAAGACCTCCTGTTGCTCCCTGTTTTACCGTCATGTCCCTGTTTTTTTTAGTTAAGACACCCATTTTGTGTCCTGTTTCCCTTGTCTCTCTTGTTTCCTGTTTTGTTCTGAAATCCCTGTGTTCCTTGTGGTGTTTTCCTGCCCTCCCTTCTGTGTCTCCCTGATGTTGATTCCTTCCACCTGTGTGATTGGTTCACCTGTGCTTGATTGTGTCCCCAGTTTATTTGGTCTCTGTTTTCCCTGCTCTCTTTGTTGGGTCATTCGTCTTCCTCCTCACCATGTCTCCTGTGATCCCTTGTGTTTTTCCCTGGGTTTAAAGGGACAGTTCAGTTTTTTTGAAGTGGGGTTGTATGAGCTCCATGTGGCCACTAGGTACATTAGATACAGTAGAAAGCTCTCTCCTCTCCCTCAGTAAGCCACAGACTGTAAGAGTCGGGGACGAAGAATAGGCGCTAACAGGGAAGTACCGTACCAAGAACAAAGGGAATTTTCTCCGTCTACAAGAACTCAAATAGAAAAATAATACCACTGTTTAAGAGTACGCTACATATGATTATTTTTAAGTGCATTAACATTTCGGAAATATAAAGTTTATCCGGATGTAAGCCAACTCATGTCGTGTGTCCCCCCGCTAAATCACTCCGCTGTAGTTGGCCAGCTCGTAGTTGACAGTCTGTGACTTACTGAGGGAGAGGAGAGAACTTTCTACTGTATCTAATGTACTTAGTGGCCATATGGAGCTCATACAACCCCACTTCAAAAAAACTGAACTGTCCCTTTAAGGCAGTTTCTGATTTTAGTTGCTTTTTGTTGTGACTTTGTTTTGTATTTTGGAGCTTTTGATATGGACTGATTTTTTATTTTTTTGGATTGAGATCCCTTTTTTTGTTAAAAATGAAACCTTTTGCTGTTCAGTCTGTAGTTGGGTCCTGCATGTTTTTTTTTTGTTTCCTTTGGGTTAATTCCTTGACAAATAACTGTCAAACTAACAATGATATCAACATGACTCTGAATGCAAGGTGTGGGTTTTCAGAGTCAAGGAATCATATTATGATGGTAACTTTATCATGGGACTATTGTTTACAAATGTAACAGTAATATTTGAGCTATGTTGGTGAAGGTTTGCACTCTTTGAGTATTTTCTAGTTGATGAAAAGCCTTAAATCAGTTAAGCTTTCCTTTTGTGTAAAAAAAAATGTGAAGAACAATACTTGTCAGTGAATGACTTCAGTAAAAGTAAAAGTGCTGATGTTCCAAACCTGTCATAAAAACACTACCAACAAACAGAAAGCTAGTGTTTACAGTAACATGAGTAAATAATCAGTTACTTTCCACCCCTGCCCAGAACAATGTGTCAGCTAACCCGAGGAACACTCGCTCCACTGTACTCAGGACTTTCTTCAGACCCTCTCCTCTGTTTATTTTTCCTGCAGTGAACAGGCAGCTCGGTTTACAGCAGCCACCCTAAACCTTCGCTGTGGAACATCCTGCCTGCAGCAGCAACAAGTAGTGCCAAGGCAGCACTGACCTCGCCAATTCTTCCACCGCTTTCTGCTCAATTTGCAGAATACCTCTTGACTTTTTTCATACAAAGCAGTTCCTTTTCGGGGGGAGAAAAAAGCCAGTCTAAAACCGATCTAAAGCTTGTGTAGATACAGCTTTTATGTCCCAAATCCCTCCTGCGTGTGACGGCTTTTATCCCATGCTGCTCGAGGGGGTTTGCAGAGAGAGGCCTCTTTTCAAGTCATGCTAAAAGAATAGCTTGTATCCTCCAACATTATGCAGACCTCCGTATCTGCAAGGCATGGAGTCGGGGGTCATGTGAAGGGACCGGATGGGGGGTTTTGGGACGGTTTGGCATTTTAGTCAGGTCTATGCTTAAACCCCCACGTCCAGGGGCAAACAGGATCACCCTCTGCAGATGGAGGGGAGGAGGGCAGTAGAGGGAAGAGTTCAGAGGGTCTAGCAGCTGGACTTTATTTAAGGGTCAAACGGTGAACCAGAAATTGTTCTGAAGACATAAAAATGCCTTTGAAACTCAGATCATATCTTTGTCAGGGGTGCAGCTGCTGAAATATCAAAAGAAGTTTCTGTTTTTCTGTTATTTGGTCTGTTTTGTTGGTGTTTGCATGTAAGTAACGTTAATAACCAAAATTATTCAAATTGTTAAATAATTGCTTTATAATTCTTGCTTGTAGTTCAACATCTGTGATCTGTTCTTTCTTACTTTTGACTCAAGCCTTTGCACAATGAAGTGAATCCAATTAAAAAATACTTTCTCCCTCTAATTCGGGCCTGTAAGTAACCTGACACACAAGATGAAGAAACATCTGTCAGCAAAAGGTGTTCAGGAAATTTTTAAGAGTATATGCAGCAGGTGATTGGACAATTGTTCCATCAATTACATCCATTGTGGGCTTATCAGATAATGTAGAAGGTGGGCCAGCCACTATGGTGCAAAATACAAAACTTTGAAGCCACTTTTTTGAAGAGTCGCTGGCCAAAACATGTTAGAAAAGGAAATACAAAAAGTGGAAATATCATTTCTTTTGATAAATGATTTCAATTTAGATTATTTTTTAGGGATGCACAATATTATTGGTTTGATATCGGTACTGACCCATATCAGCCTAAAAAGTAAAGCATTTCATATTAACATTTTTGCAGATACTTAAAGCCGATGTATTGGCCACACATTTTGGCCATGTATTGGCCGGCAAATTATTCAAATGTTCCATATTGATGCACGTTCTCATCACTGCATGTGTACATTAAAATAAAGAAGGTTTTACTTTTGCAAGAGTTAAAACTGTTTTCTTGTTTTACATCTTTTCAAGAGTCCATTTTTATTGAGCACAGAGCTTTTGCTCTTGACCTGAAATATTGGGCTTCAGTATTGGTATCAGCGATAATGAATCAGAAAAAACAAAAAATAGGCATTTCGGATATTGTGCATCCCTAATTATTCTTCATTTAAAGAAGAAATGTGGTCCAGATCTGATAACACTGCGACTGAAGCTGTTAGCACCCATGCTAATTTCTTTATGTGCAGTCACTTCCTGCTGTTGTTGCTCCACCTCTTCCTGCTTTACAGGATGCTGAATCCTGCTTTTGGTTGCCACAGTTTTTGTAGAATGGAGCTTGACGATTACAGACTTACTCGCAGACTTAAATCAAGCAAATACAGACTGAAATCAGGGTGATCCAGCTGCATTGCAAGGTTAGTTTGTAAAATTAAGATTAGATTAGATTAGATAGAATTTTTGTAATCACTTTGGAAGACTTCCTCGGGAAAATATTTATTCCTAAATCAGTTTGTAAAGCATGCAAAAGACATATTAAAAGATAGATGTATACAAAATAAAAATACATATCAATAGGCTGGCTACTTGTGCTCCTTCCCATCTTCAGTCGTTCTGTTCCCCCTCTTCCCCTCTAATGAGGAGTTGTACAGTCCGATGGCCCAGACGGAGGGGACCGGCATGATGATATGCCGTGGGCACATTACACCAATGTCATTCCATAATTTAGTGAGTTGGCCTGGGTATGATGTTTCCACTGAGCTTATAAAAACCCATGTTGTTTGGAGGGCCAGTCTATCCAGGTCATATGCCGATTAAACCCTTTCAAATTGCTGACAGGAGCCGATTGTTACCAGGTTTAAACAGGGTTTTTTTGGCCAGTTTGAAAGGGTAATTAGCTTCTGTTGGGACATTTTAGATTAGATTAGATTGGATTAGACAGAACTGTTTTAATCCCTAAGGAAGACTCCCATTAGTGAATTAAGATTCAAGCAGCATTGTATAACATCACACAAGGTAAAAAGGAACACATTTGCACATATAAACTAAAATCTAGATAAAACAAATAAACAAAAATCAAAATAAGGCTACTGCTCCTTCGCGTCCTCTGTCTTCCCGTTCATCCTCCTGAGGAGCTGTACAGTCTGATGGTTGGGTAGGTAGGTAGGGTAAGAACTGGGCATTGGAACAGCGCTGTTGTCACACTCAGAAACCCTTTCTCGTATTTCCCAGTTTTCAGACATCCAAAAATCATCATCTTGTTACCAAACAGACATGAATTTAGCGGAGGTTCCTCTTTTGGGCTCAAAGTATAACAATGCAGGACCTTAGATGACTGGAATTAGTGCTGAAATCTAAAGAGACAGTCTCCAAGAGTAATTATCCAGCTCTCGTTCAGAAAACTTCCCAAAAGAAACAAATACTTTCGACAGTGATTGATGTTATTTTCTGCAGCTCTCTGTCAGTGTGACAAAAACTAATTTTGATGTAGGAGGGATATACAAATAGAAGGCTTAGGGGCTACTTTCATGGCCCAGACTTGCAAACGAAGGCCAATTTCAGGCTGAGGATAACAGTTTCAATGTGTGATTGAGGAAACCTAAATCCCTCCCTGCTCCGCACTGCACAAGCTTTTTTGATGTTGTCTTCGCTCAAGGCCTGCAGCCTGCGTCTGGCCCGCATAAGCTCGGGATGCTGTCCGACTCATCAGAACCAAAGCCCCGAAAGACTGCAGAGCTTCCAGCCGACCGCCCCCTCCCACTCACAGAAAAATGTGGATCAAATTAACCCCGGCAGGAGCAATGTTCTCCCTCGACAATCAATGGACTCTCCAAGTCCTAAAAACAGACGCTCTTGTTTCTCCGCTGAGCCAGACGCGAGCCATGTTTTCTGCTCCGTGTTGTCTGCTGCTGTTTGTTTGACTCTGTCAGCTTTCTAATGACTAAAAATGGCTTTTTTAAGTAATCACCAGCACATAGGGTCCAAATAAACACATCTACTCACTTAAGAAGTAGTATCAACACTTCGGTCACATACCTGCCCTGAGGATTTGTTTTGTTTAGCGCCATTTTCTGCATTTTTCACGTGTCGCTTGCTTGTTTTGGCAAATGTCATCTCATTAAGGTGAAAAGATGTCAGTCATGTATTTGGAAGTTTGGATTAATGGGTACAAGTCAGCATCTCAGTTTCCATGATTGGGACGAAGCACCTTTAGTCAATTTCTAGTTCTAGAAAGCACTCAAGGAGAACTAACCTCTGACAAAGTAGCCAACAGATTGCTGTTACATCTATAAGCAATAGTTCCATGATAAAGTTCACATAATTGTATTCCTTGACCCTAAAATAAAACCCACACCTTACATTCTGAAGCATGTTGATATCATTATAAGTTAGATAGTTTTTTTCTGATCTCACACTGTGTTTTGGAGGGCCTAGTGTGTGAGCGGCCTTTTTTCTCCTCTTCTCTCCCGATGTCTTCCTCTTCCTATCAAAGCTCAAGCCCAACCTGGCAGTCTCCCGATCCGATCTCCCCCATGCATGTCACTGTCTGTTTCTGTTGTATGTTCTTGGACGGGCTATACTGTAATGAAAAAAATTGTTGCTCTGTACTTGTTGCATGTGTAATGGCAAAGTAATTGATTAATTGATTGAGTTATGAAGTAAAAATTATGGTTCCCTAATGGCAGTTGTCTGGATATGAACCAGTATCAAATAATTTCTAAGTTGGGACATTACCAACATCTCCTGAAAATATTAGCAAAATCCCTCCAGTAGTTTCTCATGAATGAAAAAGTAAGACTTGAGAAAAACTCAATGTTAAATCAAGCTCCTGCACTCTTCCACCTGTGCTCTGGTCATGCAGTAGCTGTAAGAATATTTCACTGAGCTTGTTGTGTGTGTGACTGGGTGACAGAACAGTGCTCAACTTCCCATTGTGGAAGTTTTCAATTCAGCGCTGTTGCCAGATTTTGAAACGGAAATAAGCAACTAGGTAGTTAAAAACAAGTCCAAAACAAGCAACCTCCAGCTAATTTTAACTACGCCAGGAGGTTATGTTTTTGGGAGAGTCTGTTTGTCTGTCTGTCTGTCTGTCTGTCTGTCCGTCTGTCTGTGAACAAAATAACTCAAAAAGTTATGGATGGATTTTGATGAAATTTTCAGGAAATGTTCAGCATGGGAAAAGGAAGAACTGATTAAATTTTGGTGTTGATCCGGATCACCGTCTGGATCCGCCATGACGAAAAATGCGATTTTTTTGTGAATAACTACTGAACTAAAATAGATATCATAATGAAACCAATTGCTAATCGTATGTTTTCATGGTCAAGGAATCTAAATATTTACATGAAATAAAGGTAGGACTAATATTTATGGTAAAAATCACAATATGGGTGAGGACTGTGGTGCTGGCGGAGGTCAGCGCTCTCCGAGTGCTTTTCTAGTTATCTAATGTGATCTATTACTTTTATTTTTTTAAAGAAAAATCTATGTAAAGTGTGTTCCTAATTGGCTCTTAATTTGCGTTTTCAGCATCCTTTTGTCTGGAGGTGGAACATACTTTTCTTTATGCAGAAGTGAAGAGATGGCCTACAGTTATTTATAACTCTGTTGTCACTCAACAGTCTGTATAACCTTGATTTTTGTAACCAAACAGACATAGTCAGGCTTTTGTCTAAGGTTTATGCTGATCCTCTTCGGCTTTAACATTTAAAGTTACATTACAATTAATTTAATTCTGGCTGTAAAGATTTCTTATTGGTTGAAACGTCATTTTGCCTCTTCTTACAGCAAAATTCCCATTTGTGTTTAGAGTGGAGCAAAATAGTTTGTGTAACTAATGCAATAAGTTTATTTTGGTGGTAGAGCCTGCACCAGATCCCTCTTTGGTTTGGGGGCACAACAAGTGCTTATTGTTGTTTATTTAAAGTCCTTTTGAAACAAGCCTAAAAAACGCAACCCTCAACTGCCAGTTTTTGCAACTTTCTAAAAAAAAGAAGCCCAGAGTTGCTTATAACAAGTTGACCTGGCAACTACGCAAGTCAGAGGTAAGAGCTAATACAACAACCCACCAGTGATCAATAGAAACATGACATCAGCAAATAAGTGTCAGGATACAAGTCGGGTGTTGTGCTATCAGACAAATGTTTTAATTCCATCATCAAATCTTCAGCTTGTGATATCTTAATCATTGAAGTTCTCTGTAAATTTGTCTAAAGAAGTTTTTTTCCATATCAGTCACTTCCTTTCTCACATATAACAATGAACAAGGCTGTGGCACACACAACTTTCTTTACTTAAGGAACTACTCCTTTCTAGATCAATCATTACCTCGCCTGGAAAACCTTAATCATGTTTGTCAGTCATGTTGTGCTTCTTGGTTTCACTCAAACTTCCTTGATAAACAAAGCAGCAATCAAAAGGCAGCCACTGACCCAAATCAATAAGAAAGCATGAAGCAGGGACAAAAACCACAGTGTAGCCACCAATAAACTTATCATGATGAAACAAAAGTTGAGCCCTTGACAGCTTGTTGGCAAAAACATAACAAATCAGCATATTCACACGGCCAGAGGCAGTCTCGGTCATTTTGTGGATCAAGCTTTAAAACTCCCATTGGCTGTTTTCATTGTTCTTTTTTCCTCCTAATGAAAAACACAACCAGAGCTGACTGTAATCAGAGCTGCTGGGCTTCTGTGAGGGACATTACTGTAAAACTTTTACAACAACCTTTTATGCCCACTTTGATTGACTTTTAAATGCTTCAAAAATAGACTTTGGGTGGAGTATCACTTTAACATCCATCAAACTCAAATTAAGGCAGCGACTGTGTGGAAACATTGGCTAATTTCACTGCCCCAAGCCGGCCTCATTGGCGGTTCTGCTTTGGAAAGCTTGATTGCTTTCTTTGAGGAGGCCTCGAGGTTTGAGCTTATTCTCGAGTTAAGACGACCTGGCCTTTTGAATCGAACTTTCTGATCCTGTTTGACCGTCGCACTCACAGAATTAGGGTGAAAATGGGACACCTTTGGGATGCGGATCATCAGTGCTGACCCCTTTCATGCTGTCATGTAGGTTTTTGGGTCACATGCTCCTAAAATGGAAACAGAATGAGGACAGTTTCTCCAATAATAGTCTGAATTACACCAATCGCTGTTAAACTAGAGCTACAGCCTGATGACTCTACTTCTCCATGTGGTGCACAAGTGAAGGACAGTGAAAGTACAGAGGTGGGTCAAGATGGAGGGTTAAGACCTTGTTTACACGACTGTTTGGGTTTTCAAAGTGGAGTAGCATTTGCAGAACAATCTCTGCACATATACAGATTACAGGACATTGCAGTATACAGTCAATGGCCACTTAATCAGGTCCACCTTCTTGATTCTTGCAGCACAGATTCAGCAAAGTGCTGAAAAAATTTCTCAGCAATTCTGGTCCACACCAGTATCCTTGATACTTATTTTCTGTCCCACAATATCCGGCAAATGTCCTTGGATTGAGATCTGTGACTGTTGATGCCAAGTACAGTGAACTCATTGTCATGCTGAGGAAACCAGTTTGAAATGATTTGAGCTTTGTGACATGGGATATTATCCTGCTGGAAGGAGCCAGATGATGGGTACACTATGCTTATAAAGGAATGGACGTGGTCAGCAACTAAACTCTAGTGTAGTAGCGCTGAAACAATGATCAGTTGATACTAAGGGCCCGTTTATATGACAACATTGTCACCTGAAAGATTTTTCCTTTGTCTTCGGAAGAGTTTCCCCTTCACACAGATCCACAAAAACAACTGAAAATGCGGTAGCATGCATACAAGGCCAGTTGTTGGCGATGTTCTGGTAGATCCAGCCCCCCTAGGCTGGAATTTCTTACTGGGAACTCAGGGGATGCTCACCACCCCCAAGTTGACAATCCAAGATGACTGCCCCCAATCTAAACAGTTATTAAGCTGACTAGTGTGTGTTGCACAATACTACGTCAATCAATTGACGTAGTATTGTCTGATTTATATTTATGGAAACGCTGCCAAAGTGTTATTTACATTCTTCGTGTGGTGCTTGTGAACTACAACGCCGGGCCTGCTAACAATGGCTAACACAAAAGCCAACAATAACCTTGTAGATTGGCACGTTTTTGTCAGACTTTGTAACTGGAACGCTGATAATTCGGAAATGGCGTCATTCCCACTTCCCTCTTCCCAGTTCTGATGTCAGTGAAACTTGGCATAAGTTTGTGGTGTCCTTGGCATAATATAACAAATGCACCTGCTGTTCAGAGTACTGACGGAGTAAATCCACATTTTGTTGGAGGTGCTATAACAAACCTTTCACAGTTAGAAGCACATGTCAGCCATAGCTGTTGTTGTTGTTCCTCGGTGCACATGCTATATTTATCTGAATGAGTACTGTGCCTGCATTATGTCTCCCCATTTTCCTGTTTTCACGGAGACAAAAGCATGAATATTTTCAAAACTTTTCACTCTGGACCTCTGTTTCAAAAGTTTGTGGATTCAGGCACTCTGGGTATTGTTCTCATGTAAACTGGAGGCGCAAACACAACAAAAACACTATATTTCAGGCTGTTTTTATTGTTGTGTAAATGGGTCCTAAGTATGTCAAGAAAATATCTCCCCTACATAACAGCACCATTGCCAGCCTGATCTGTTGATACATGGCCGGATGGATCCATGCTTTCATGTCCTTTACGCCAAATTCTGACTCACCATCTGACTGTAGCAGCAGAAATCAAAACTCATCAGACCAGGCAACATTTTTCCAATCATCTGTTGTCAATTTTGATGAGCCTGGGAGAATTATACCTTCAACTTTCTGTTCTTAGTTGACAAAGGTGGCACCTGGTGTGGTCCTCTGCTGCTGTGGCCCATCATTGTGTTGTGCGTTCAGAAATGATCTTCTGCTTTCTGTGGCTTTGACAAGCGGTTATTGGAGTTTTGGAGTTTGCATGTCATTCTCCTCTGACCACTGGCATCAACGAGGCATTTTGTCCAGAGAACTAGAAAAGAAATGTATTCTCTTTTTCAGACCATTTTTGTAAACCTTTGCGATGACTATATGTGAAAAATCCCCATGGACAAGCAAATTTCCGAACTACTCCGACCAGTCTGTCTAACACTGATGACCATGCCACATTTAAGGTCACTTCATCACCTTTCTGCATCATTCAGGTTGTTCTTACCATGTCTACCTGCTTTAATGCACTGAGTTGCTGCCATGTCATAGCTAACTTGCCGTTTGCATAAATAAGTATCTGAATTGGTGTACTTGTGGCCTGTGAGTGTAAAATTAGTTATTATTAAAGTGGCACATCCAGCTTTTTGATTTTATAGGAGCTAATCATTCCGAGATCAATCATTAGCAAACCTGCCAGACTTTCATCTTGTATGCTACGGCTTGATAAACGCACACAATGGCTTCCTTGATAAACAAGACGGCATGACTGACTCAAAAAAATGAAAAAGCGGGAGGCCGGAACTAAAAATGGAGACAAACCTCTGTGTAATGACCAGTAAGCTTGTCATGATTTAACTAAAGTTGAACCTAATAATGTGACTGTTGTGGGTACTACAGAAGGAAGTTTGTTCAGTTGCAAAGGCAGCCATCTTGGCCCACTACCCTACTTTGTTATGGCCTGAGAGTGTTCGCACTGTGAGACTCATTTGCACCTTTATTTATTTACCCTAATTACAGAGAATGCCCTGATTATGCTTCAGTGTGTTTAACTTAGCATTTTAAACTCAAATGACCACCTCACACACATACGGCATGAAAACAAACACGAGTATCTTTCCAGATCCATTTTATTGAGTTGATACAGTACTACAGAGGCTTTGTGTTGAGTAGAAATACACCCCACATGGATGAATTAAGACATTTTACAGGATTGAGAAGCTCCTACTGTTTCTTAAAAAACACACACTTGGCCACAGCGTCAGTAATGAGATGATACCACTTCTGTTTCTCCACATACAAGTGACATTTTTGTGCAGTTTATCCTGAACACAACACAGTCCGGAGTAGGCCAAGGCATGAACAGGGAGTATTTATCGACAATGATTTTAATGGCTTGATCACCAATAAATACAAAGTATAAAAACACATTGATAGTAACTTTCAATATCAAAAAAAAAAAAAAGGTTCATAGAAGATACCAAAGGCACGCGACTTAATCCACCTCGGCAGTCCAGGATCACCAAAAAATAAACCAAAAGTGTGGCATTAGCCGACAATAGTAATGAGCCATTACGAAAATAATACTTAAATAACATAATAATACTAATTTATTATTATTGTCAAAACAATATCCAGTCAAGTTTTCCTATGATTAGACTTTCTGCTAGCTAACAGATATGCACCACTTATTTCCAGTTTGGCAGAATTTCTCATTTAGATCCTTTCCATTGCTTTATTTCATTTTTTAGAGAAATTGTTTCCCATATTTTCACCTCATCCTCAAAAACAAATGAAAACATGTTTATGACAGCCAGATATTGATACTTTTAATCAAATTCTTGCATCATGCCAGATTGAAATGAACAAATAAGGATTGTTTTTGCCATTTGGAAGTGTTCTCCCACTTTGTCAACCACTTTCAAGAAAAAATATTCTACAAATCCCAATTCCAATGAAGCAGAGATGTAGAGTAAATGCAAATAAAAACAGAATACAATAATTTGCAAATCCTTTCTGCATATATTCAATTGACAACACCACAAAGGACAAGATATTTGATGATCGAACTGATGTTTTTTTTTACAGAGATTTGCTCATTTTAAATTTGACATTCTTCTTTAATACCTAATAATGACACTCACCTGTTTAACCAGTGTCCCAAGTAGGTGTTTTGTTTTGTTAGACATTTCTCAATTTTGCTAGTATTTTGTTGCCTGTCCCAGCTTTTTTGGAGCATGTTGTGGACATCTAATTAAAAGAGTTGATATTTGCATGTAACAGTTAAGCTTTCCAGATAAATATCTTGTCTTTGTAATGTATTCAGTTGAATATAGGTTGTTAAGTTTTTTTCAGATCTCTGTATTCTATATATTTACATTTTACACAATGTCCCATCTTCATTGGAATTAGGGTTTGTAATACTTCAAGCAAGGAAGTATTTTCTGCCATAACATAAAGCAATATAAAGTTTCTTATATTTTGGAAAATCAAAAACAGAAGCATAATAAAACAAAATACTAACATAGTATAATTTTCTCACTGTAAATCCAGTTGACAATTAAAATGCAATAAAAAGGCAATAAAATGCAATAGAATACGCAGCGGGTCTTTCATTTGAACCAGTACCCAGGACCTTTCCTTCACACCAGAGAGCCCCTGAAAACATTCAGCATGTGATCTTTTCTCTTTTGGGTCGTCGCCTGCGTGCTTTTCCGCACACATCATTTGATATTTTGGATGATGTCAGTCACCTTTCTCCCATTTTTTAGAGATTTTTTGCTGCAGTTGGAAAGTGTAACGCGCTTCCTGAGGCCGCACAAAACGCACAAGTCACACACTAACCGGCCCTCAAGATCAAGACAAGCTGTATCAACAGCCCACCATCCTGAAAAGAAGCTCCAACAACGACGGAAAATAAACAAATGAGAGGTAAAGCCGACGTGGGGATGATTTCATTCTCCATTTGGGATTTCAAAGTTTAAAGAACAAAAAAACTGAAAAATTAGTTGTTAATCCCTGACCGAGCTGCAACTTGTCACTGACTTATAAAGCACAACGTGAAGTCAAAAACACAACAACAAATCAGAAAAATCACAGTCAATTAATTAGAACAACAAAAGAAACACAAGCAACAATTGGAAACTACTTAAATTAAAGAAATAAAACTGCAAAATTAAAAGAGATAATGCAACTAAACAAGAAAACAAAACAAATGAAACATTTTTTTTTTGCTTTTTTTATAATGTTGAAGTTTTTTTTTATCATGTTCTTAATTTTAGTTTTGTTTTTTCTGGTCAGTGTGTGCTTTGAGTTGTATTTATGTTTTTGTTGTGATGCTTTGCGATTTGTCTTGTGAATGTATTTGTCCTTTAAAAATTGTATTTACATTTCTGACTTGTGTTTTGTAGTCTTTTTCCTCTAGTAATATTATTTAATGTGATTAGAAGTTGTCTTGTCAGATGTTGTCTTCTGAGATTTTGTCATACCTTTTGATTTGTTGTTGCAATATTTCTCTGTCTTTGCACATTCTTATCATTTTTTCCTCATCTGTTGTTGTGACTTGTTTTGCAGCTGTCCTTGTGATTTGTTGTTGTGTTTTTCCACTTCAGGGTCGCCACACCAAACCTTGCCAAAGCTTTATAGCCTCTTTGGTATCAAACAAAAACTTCCATCTACTCTTTCTACTCACTTACGTTACTTTCACTACTCTACATTACGGTTCCTTCAAAATAAAACACACCTGTCCTCTGGCCTTTCCTGTATAAGACAGAAAAGCCCACTCTGATCCTCTCACACTCCTCTTTCCCTCCATCTTTCCTTCACCCCTCTGGCTGTAAATCTCTTCACCCCCTCCCTCTTTTACTGTCAAATGAAAACAATAGCTGGCTAATTGTGCTTGGTTGACATAATGGACTAGTATACACAGCTGGAGGGCTGAGCACGCACAACAAATCCCACCTGTGCTGAGTCTGGCTGCTGCTGATAGAGATCTCGAGCACCGGCACGTCTCCACCCTTTGTCTGAGGAATTCGCTGTGTCATCAGCAGGCTAAAACAAACGGCCTGACTTGGCTGTTTTTGGAAGGGATCCGGACGAAATATTAGCACGCCTGACAATGAAAAAAAAAAACACGTTACGAGTCTTTGGTTGAAAATAAAATCAAGAACAACAGCATTTATCATTAAACCACCTTAAAGAAGAAACCAAGGTAAAAGCGCCAGGCACATTCCAGGACTGTGACATGGTGTCTGCACCATCTCCCTTCACTAAGTGTCCCACTAGGTGAGTCCCTCCAGACCTCTCGGGCGCTGCCAGCAAATCTGGGCTTGACGAAGCCACAGAAACTGCTGACGAACCAAACTGTGGGCTTAGACTTACAAAGAACACAGAGCAGGTCTTTATTTGGGACATTATAGTGTGCGACTTGACTTTTGGGAAAAGGAGACAGTGAGACGGTTTGATCCAGAACGGAACAGTATGTTGAGTATGTTTACATGATCACATTAGACAATAACAGGGAGTTATCATTTATATGTGCTGATCTGATCTGTCAAACTTCTTCCTGCAAGCACATGATCAAATACAGCAAACTCTATTTTTCTTGTAGCCTTTTCACTTTTTGGAGAACTGATGCAGCAGCAGGGGAGGGTGTCGGTCCTCACACATTAGCTTTGGTTATATTAGCATCCTAAGCTCTCAGCATTGACAATGAACAGGGATGCAAAATATCCATCTTTAAATTCTTTGAGTCGAAATATAATTACCACTTCATTCAAAAATGCTGCTTATCCAAACTCACTGCTGCTTACCATGTTTGCAGTTTACTACTATTTCTTCAGCTTTAGCTAGTGTAGTGTACTAACATGTGGATTATAAAAACCTACAGAAATGAGATGAGAATAAAACAGACAATTGGCAGAAAATAGACTTGCATATCTAACTTTTCATCATCCAACATTTGGCTGATGTCTTTGTCAACGTGAGTGATCGGGTGACTCCAGTAAAGTGTGCATGTAAACATACTCAATCATACCTATTTTGATACCATGGCAGCAAAAATGTATGTCCTGGGCAGCCAGTATTGGGTTATTTCATTTTTTATCACCACAGAAAGAAGAAACTCCAGCACTCTGTCCTAGCTTTACAACATTGGCAGCATATCCATGCAAAATAAGTCCATATTTTGAATAATTGGGACAGTGCTTTGGAGTCTACTGGTGATTTTTGATAGATTTCTCATCTGTGCCGTGTAAAAAAGGATGCTGTTTTTTGAAGCCTCTTGTCTTTCTCATACTGCAGATCATTACAATAATGGAGCTTGGATTGTTCTGTATCAAAATAGTATCAAAATGGCAAACATTCTTTTGAGGAATCTCAAAATTGAACCCTAGAAACGTGTAAATCTGAGTGCAGAAGGCCCTGGGTCTCTCCACATTCACTATCAACATTAAAAAACACACAACTGGTGACAGGTTGGCCTGGCTTTTCCCTCCACTTTTAGGAAGTGACATACATAATTTTATAAGAATCAAAAAAGGCACTTCCTACATATTCCCAAGTATCATACACATATATAGGACTTATGCTTTTATGAAGGTATATCAGCCTGCAGGCTTTACAAGCACAGGCGCACTTATATATGTCGAGTATATACTATATGTTTCCCATTATCACTGAGTAACATAATTATATATGTCAGTTCCACACAAAGAGTTTGGACTCTTCCAGTAATAAGCCAGCACCCACCAGTTTAGCACTTAAACTAAAAGCTACAAAAATATTAATAAATAATCAGCAATGTCAGTTATTTTTGGAACAAGACCCTGGTTTGTTTTTTTCTTTTTAAAGGAAGTAAAGATCACAAAAGCATGTGCTCTGTGTGAGTTTTAAGGTGCTTTTGTAAACTCAAACTCAACATCGGTGGCATTCAAAAAAAGAGCCAACCAGCTTCTGGTTTTGCTGCGTTTGTGATTCTAACTCTCCTTCTTGCTGAAAATGTAAACATGTTGAACACAGCAAAGTCAATGGGCGGGCCGAGGGAGCAGACTGGGTGGCATTTTTTCATTCCGCTTATTCTCTCTAACTACATCTCCCCCTGGCCAGAGAAGTGCATCTAAGTGTGTACATCTGTGTGTGTTTAGATGTATCATCTCAAAGATCTCAGCCTCATATGGATAACCACAAGCTCCCAAAAAGGTGTATCCCAGTAACACACTGGTCGTTAAAGCCTTCCTCAAACATCTGCACACACACGCACACTCAATCAGTCCATCTGCTGCTCCTCTCGCTGACCCCCAGCTGTTAGGTGAGGTTGCTGCTGATGTCCAGGGCTTGCTGGTACACCTGAGTCATGTCCTCCAGGTCCCCGAGCAAGGAGAAGCTGCCATTGTCCCCTGGGGAGCCTTTTGTTCTGGAGCCGCGGCTGAACTTGGGTCCCTGGATTGGTGGCGCCGCCTGGAAGCCCTTGAAGTTGGCGAGCTGCAGCAGGTTTTCCGCTGAGACGCAGGCCCTGATGTTGGGGCGCAGGTGGGGTGTGGAGGGGTGCCACTCTGCCCCGCTGAGGGCGCTGGGCGACAGGGACAGGACAGAGCTGTCCTCCCCGACGATGCTGGAGGGGCGGCTCTGGCTGCGGGACAGACCAGAGTCGGTCGAAGGAGGCGGCTCGCCGAGGACTCCTGCTACTGCTGCCGCTGACGGGGGGCCGCTGTAGGTGGAGTACTTGCCATTCCGCTTCAAGATGCCCTTTCTTCCCATCACTCTTTTAGGTGGAGAGGTTGCGAGTAAGGACATACTGGCGCCCCCTAACAGCTCGGAGGACTCACTTCGCTCTGGTGAGGAGTAGTACCCTGATTCCCGCTGCTGGTTGTTCTTCAAGATGCCTTTCTTTGGCAGGGTGGGCACCATCTTCGCTGGAGACCCTCCACCCAGAGTTGGCTCCTCCTCTTCTCGGTCTGGACTTGAGGCTTCCTCTCCACCTTCAGCATTTTTAGGCAGCACCACCTGACCCAGCTCCCCTTCCTCCAGACCAGCAGACTGCTGTCCGTCAGTCACCCTGGTTTTCAGGATCCCCTTGGGTCTCTTCAGGCCGGGCTTGTCCTCTGCTCCACCGTGGGTCTGTCCAACCTCCACATTCTCCTTCTTGGACTTCTTGGGCCTCTGGCGCAGCAGCTGTGGCATGACAGTAGCCTTGGCTGCAGAACCACGTGGCTCAGTGCGGTTCTGCCAGTCGATGAATCGGGCCAGCATGGGCGAGCCTCCGTGGTCGCGCTGGGTCTCGCAGTCACACACACTGTTCTTCCAGCCCCAGTTGACCCACCAGTGGTTGGCGATGTCCTCCACCGTGGCCCGACGCTCGGGGTTCACCATCAGCATCCAACGGATCAGTCCACGTGCATCTGGCAGGAAGCAAGCAAAAACAATCTGTGAGATGTCAGAAATGAAAAAGGAGCCTTGAAAAATTCTCCAAAAATCCTAAATGAGATTTTTTAATTAGCTGACACTTGTTTGAAGAGCAACTTCGGAAACAACAAGGGACACATTGCTGTTACTCTAGGGATGAGTGGGCCAGTCTTGTCAAATAAAAGGCACTTCTAACAAGGTGATCAAATTACCAAAAAGAAAAAGATTATCTGCTTTTATCAGACTTTGAATTTTTATTCTTAAGCTCAAAACCAATCTCTTTCACAAGTTAAACACGGAAGTAAAGCCAATTAAAGGTTTTTCTCCAGTCAATAAACTAGTATATTTAATTTTTTTATTCTGTATTTTAAAGGTAAGTTCCAGTGACAATGAAATTCTATTAACTTAGGTAATTTGGCCTTGGATGAAGTAACAAAATCTTAGATCCAGAAGATTATTCAGTTCATTCTGCTTTCTTTCTACTCCAAAAGGATGATTGAAGCCTCACGAAGAACCTTTACCAAAACAGTTATATAAATTTATATCAACTACTTCCGTTTAATAACAAGACTGCACCAATTCTTTAAGACGGTACTGGGAAAATGTTAAATTTTTTCATGCAGAAATCCACTTTGCCTCCACTGACATCTTGGCAGATTTTTTTATCTTTATGGTTAAAGTTTGACATTAATTGATGGAATGTCAGATGCATTTTCTCCTGCAAAATAAAACACTCAAATCTCATCACTAGCATGTGCTCAGCTTGGCTATTATTCAGACATTTTGGGGAAAGCTATTCTAAAATCTCCAAGACTTTGGGGCCTCAAACTTGAAGTGCTATGATGTTTTTTCACTTCTTGGTTTTGGGACGCATTCCTGCACCACTACATACATTCTTGTAGTGCCAATCTTGATACACAGCATCCGAACACAATATTCAACTCAACTTCATTTAAAAACCACTTTTCATACATCCCTAAGTGCTTTAGAAAGGAAATGACTGTATATCCTGGACAAACTGTGCCCAAGTATTGTATATCCATACGTACTTTGTTTCACTGGTCTTGCCAAGAAAGGCATCGACAGCCATCTATCTCTCCGAGAAGTCTTTGTTTTCCCGTCTTTTAAACTCACGGCTTCATTATACCACATGGACAGACAGTAAGACGGAATGCTTTTACAGAGCAAAAGATGAATATGTTCTGGTTTGAGTTTAATGCTATTTTCACTTTAAATGGCTGAAACTACTCAGGATAATTAGCTTGTTCAAAAAGTATAGCATTAACAGCATTTCTGTTGTAAAATATGGTGGTAAAATTCCTTCCAAATGCCTTGATCCTTTTACAAGAGTTTACTTTATTAAATATGAAGGGCTGCAAATAGTATTGGCTTGCAACATTCACAAGTATTTTTCATATTTTTGTTGCACAAACCACAATAAAGCAGCTTCTGCAAGACATTGGATTTTGGCATTTTTAATAAAACTTCTGAACCAATTTATACGGTTCTGGTTAAGAAAACAGTTAAGCTGGAAATAAATGAGAGTTTCTTTGTGTCCAAGGATAAGCCTGCAATCAAGTATCATCTGTAAATGATGAAGTCTATTTTATGTGATGAAAGCAATTTGATCCATAATCTGTTTGGGAGTTTCTGGTCACAGTCTGAGAGATTTAGAAGCATTTTCTGGTCAGGAGATTCCGTTTCTAACAAATAATAGACCTCACAAGCTCTATCTGCTGTCCAGATGACCCAGATTTGCAAAGATGAACTCAAGACGCAGTTTACACAGAAAAACTAAATCTATGAAAGTTTGATGGTGTTAATTCCTGGTCAGAAATATGGAGTTACATTGCATCAGTCCAAGAAACTAAATGAATTAAACTATTAAAGTAAATTAAATTATCATCATGAGATGTAGTAGCAGTACCTGAGGACTGAGTGGGTTCTTTGTACTCTCCGTTGCTGATCTGGCGAATGAGGTTCTTGTGGTCTCCCCCATCAAATGGCATGGTCCCGTAGACCAGAGTATACAGCAGCACCCCTAGAGCCCAGCTGTCCACCTGTTGGAAACAGAAGAAGTAAGTAATCAGAGTATGTATTAGAGATTTTGAAAGAAATAAACAACAAACTGGGGCTTCAAGCAGATCTTAGTGGGCCTCAGGCCTGAGGAGCATCAGGGTTCAGTGCACGCGTATGCCAGTGTACTCAATTTGAAGTTGATTTTAAAGAAATCTGTCCTAGGATGACCACTTAAAATTAGCAAAAATGGGCTAGTATGTGACATTCCACCCAAAATGGAGGCTTTCCTGTCAGCATTTCACATCATCAGGAGGCCTTTGTTGAAGTTTCAGAGTGACAGACATGTACAGAGTTTAAGAGTTTTAGCATGAAATTTGTCAAACTCTGTTCTTCCAAAAACCAAGAAGTGAGCATGATTTACTGGAAAACATTAAAATATTAAATATTTCAGCAAATCCAAAAATTTGAGGATGTTCAGTCCTCAAAAATGCCAACTGTTCGACCCACTGACTCCTATTCTATTATAGCAAACAGTGTTGGGGGGGATAGTTGCATGAATATAGAAATAAAAACAAGTTTTGGCAGAATAGAAAGAAAACTCCTGGTTTAACTTAAATTAACAACAATATTCAGAATTTTCATGGAATTTTAAGTCACTCATGGTGCAAACTAGCTCAACTAGACCATCATGGGCCTGGTGTGATTTTTAAAGTCTTGCAACTCTAAGCCAACTTCTTCTTTTTTTTTGCAACAACACATCTCAACCATCATCCTTTCAAGCAGAATCAAGATAAAGACATAGATGGATTAAAAGTTGTATGACCATAGAGACTGACCAAAAATTTAAACGTAATTTAAACGTAATTACATTCATCTATCAAAATCATCTATAAACAAGCCTTTTCACATCTAAATATTGTTGCATCAAGCCTTCGATATTAGAAATAAGAAACAAAAGTATGAAAGCAGACAAACTTACATATACAAAAGCTGTAATATTTGCAAGACTTATTTTTGCTGAATTGGGTTATTTGTAACACTCTGGGAAGCTTCTGTCTTCACTGTTACAAAGGGCCACCTAACAGCACTTAAATTTCCTTGTTTCCTTGTTTGTTTTGGGGGAACTGATTGATTGCTGTCATGTCTCTTGATAACCATTAGCTGCTCCTGATTGGAGGCTGCTGTTGAGAAAACAAGAACACAGTGTTCAAATTGGTCACATCCAATCATTCAGTGGAATGACAGGAAGTTACCACTTTCTTTAGCGGTCAAAATTAAGATCTGAAGACACCATTGCTACAGCTTTCATCAATAAAATGTGACCAAAAAATTCACCCATGACAGATTTATCTCTGTGGATCCACAAATCTAAATATTTCTGGAGAAAAACACTGCAGTTCTTAGCTGAAGCAGCGTTTGTGGTTTTTATTGCGCTCCAAATGCAGCTCTTTAATTTAAGGCTTGAAATAGATTTTTAAAAAGAAGATGGAAAATGCAAAAGATCATTTTTTGGGGGACAAACAACCCTCCTCTCACTCACACAGCTGCCTGCATGCCTGTCCAGAGCATCACTTTTCAAGAGCTCTTGATGTTGTGATGCTCTATAGAAAAAGGAGACAAATGCCGCCCTGTTTGTGGGAAATGGCTTATTTCCACAAAGATAAATCCTCTCTTTCTTCCCTCTCCCCTTCTCGCTCTTTCCTGCTCCATCAGGCAGAAGCAAAAGTACTTTCTGACCACCAAACCTAATGCAATGTGGCTTCCCAAGTAAACGGTTACATAAGACTTTGTGTCTGGGGCACGAGGAGGTGCAGAGCGACGTGGGAAATGGTGGGAATGGTGAAGGGTAATGAGTCCAGCAGAGATGGCAGAATCCAGATATCAGGGCCTCTGCGGACTAGGAGACATGTCGCCATCCAGCAGATGTGTGCGTGAAGCGACTGTGTGTGTGTGTTTGTTTATTGACTGATATACCAGGGGGTGAGATGTCCAGAGGAATTTTATTTTCAGACACTTATAGAAGGTCGAGGAAGAGGAAATCAGATAGGACCAGTTAAAGAGCGAGTGTACTTCCTCTCTCAGATGCTGACCGACATCAGGAATGTTTGCAGGCTGAGACGGGGCACGCACTATTGTTGTGTTCTATTTTCGCTGCATGTGTTTGCTGCAATTTGTGGCCTCACCCCGACCAAGGTTCTGTAATTTTGATCGCAATCGGACTGCTGTAGTTTTTAGCACTCTGGAGGAAATTATAGAGAATTACGCTAAATTGAACGCTTGGACTCGGAGATCTAAAAATGCATGTTTTTTCCTCTCCTCCGTCGCTTTGTTTTATGTAACTGATGCGATTTCAGAGACGACGCCCTTCGGAAAAACTCTGGAAAAGCCAGACAAGTGGCTTCACGAGACGTTTTCACTTTCTTTTAGCAGAACTATTTTAAGTTTGCAAGGTTTTTTTTAAGGCTCTGGAGCGTACTCTTACAAAAGAGCATTGCGTTCACACTGAAAACCCCCCTTTTTTTCTGCAGTAATGTCAATCATTTATTGATCTCTTTTTTTATATAATTCACTTCTTATTGCTTTTAGAACATTGGACAACAAAACAAGCACATGCATGAGTTAAACCTAGGAACCAATCCCTTACTACAACAGCATAATATTGCAGAAGGAGAAGAAAATAAACGAGAGTAAATAAATGATAATAATAATTTAATAAAGGGGGTTATTAATTTTAATGATAATGATGTACAAAATACATATAGACCACATGTCCAGGGTCTATGTTTCCCAAATCATCTAACTCCCACAGTCACCATCCCATTTTATTTCATTTCACAACCAAGCCCTAATTATAGAAAAATCATTCATAATTCACATCAAAATCAGTCTATTATGTTTCCCCCATCGCTCATCTCCAAGTAGTTTGAGTTTTGACCCCATCATTTCAAAAGCTTCTCCTCTTGGTTGTTTAACCGAAAGGTTAACTGTTCGTAGCTGGCTGTTTCAGTCATTTCCTCCAGCCATTCATTGAATATGGGGACATTTCTGAATTTCCCGTGTCTAAGAACAATCCTGCATCCTTTTATAAGGGCTAGCTTACACCATATTGTCTGCTGATAGGAAAGCCCCATTTCATTAGTTATCAAACCCAGAATGCATAAGGCAGGGCTCTGAGATATTTCTTTCTCAAGTACTAGGTTAACATAAAATTATCTTTTTCCTAAGGCTGTGCCATTATTTATTAATCTCTAAATTTGGAGATCTGTTAATCCAGAATAACAGATCAGATTCTTGTTTTCTAAAGTTGAATGCATCGAACTCTCGTACATTCCGATCCGGTTAAGATGGAGATAAAACTATCCTCCAGTTCCTCACTTCAAAGACTGAACACATGGTAGAGAAGGACGGGGGGGTGCAGACGGTATCAGAGCTGACCCACTGTGGGGCTGTATGACAGACCCCCCCCCCTGACCGGAGCCTAACAGTAATCCCATCAAAGAAGGAGAAAATAAAGCCTTCCCGCTTCTTTGTGTGCGACAATCACTAGTGAGATAATAATGATGAATGGTGCAGAAGGTGAGAGATCCCGGAGGTTCACACCGAATCTAACAGACGACAATAGTGACAACAGTTACGTAAAGAGATAATCACGTCTTGGAAATTAACTCCACAAGACATCAGCTGCCTTTCTTTTGGTCACTGTCGCGGTTTGGTCGAGCGATTCCTACCTCTGGGCCTCTGTATGGTCTCCCGTTGACGATCTCCGGTGAAGCGTAGAGTGGGCTGCCGCAGAAGGTTTGCAGCAGCTTGTCTTTGTGGTAGAGGTTGGACAGCCCAAAATCAGCAATCTGTAGAAACAGGGATAAGGGACGAGTCTTAACGTAACATGCTACCGTTAATCCCCTATAGGATCAATATAATGAGTGATGTGATAATCCTTAAGGAGCGCTCAAAACTAATTCAACAGGATGTCAGATATCAGTTTGGATCACATCATGACATTGGGTTGTGTAAGAGAAAACGGGGTTACATAATCCAAAACTGGGGCCTTGACCAATATCTCCTGTTTGCTGATCAAAAGTTTGAACCAGTTTTAAGCAGCCAGGATCAATCAGATTACAGCATAGGGCAAAATAAGGCCCAAGAACAATACGATGAAGATCAGACTATGCAACATATCGGAAAATAGTTAATGTTTTGGGACATTAAATCTTTCACATAAAGCTTTAGTGCTCATTTTGGTTGAATTATAGTCTCTAAAATTGTATGATCTGGTTTCCAAAAGTGTTTCAAAAAAGGTGATAAACAGTTGTAAAGCAGATATGAAAAGCGACATGTGAAAAGATCAAAACTTAATCTTGAGTTAGGAATAGGTATGTACTTTTGTCCTTCAATGCTTACATATGTTTTGTTGTTGAGTAACTTTAAGTGTCAGCTACAGGGTTGATTTAAGGATTTAAGGAAGGTCGATCAATTTGATTTTATTTGAAAAACATGTTAATTTGAAGTCATTAACACTTCTTTAATTCTACTAGCCATCAGCCCAGCCTTTTCTTAAGTGGTTTTTACACCCACAGCTCAGTTGATTTGTTCTGATTTGAATTTGATTGCAAATTCATATCAGAACAAAGATCGTTTCATGTTCACACTACAGTATTTTGAAGAGGGTGTAAGCAAACCTTAACCAAGAATAAATGACCTTTCTGAATAAATGTTGTTATCTGGCTACAATGTATAGTTACTATGTGCAATTAATGTGCAATTAATGTGCAATCCTCAATCCTCTAACAATGTGCAATTACAGTGTGGAAGTACACCCATGTACAATCACTTATCCCAATATGCAATTACTCAGTAAATGTGTATATAATCTTTACAGGATTTGCTTTTAGTTTTGTTTCCAAGGCCTTTGTATATTTTTATATTTTTTATATTTTATGTCTTATATAGGTAGAGTAATGTGCATGCTCCTATCTTTTATACTTAAGTCTATTTTTTATCCTATTAATGCTGTCCACTTTGCTGCTGTAACACTGTAAATTTCCCTGCGAAGGACAAATAAAGGTTTATTCTATTATTTTCTTCTATTCTAATTTGTATATATCTATTAAGTTATTCTCTGAACTTTATGACTTCATTCTCTTAACTTTGGGACTTTATTCTTGTAACTCTATGAGATAATTCTTGTAATTTTTGGACTTAATTTTTGTAACTTTTTTACTTTAATTTTGAGACTTTTCTCATGACTATGAAATTAGTCTCGTAACTTTATGACTTTGTTATCATAACACTGTGACTTTATTCTTCTAATTTTATGAAATTATTCTTGCAATTTTTTTTTTACTTTATTCTCGTATCATTTTGGCTTTATTCCCCTAACTTTTGTAATTTTATTCTCATAACTTTATGAGTTTATTCTCTTAACTATGTGATTTTATGCTGATAACTTCATAATTTTGTTCTTGAAACTTCAACTTTTTATTTTAAACTTTTTTTGTTACTGTGGCCCTAATCCTCTGTCATTTTATACAATATAAAATATTAAAAAATGATTAATATAAGAAATAAAGGATATAAAACACAAAAAACATAAGAATTTCTTGTATTGCACAGGATACAAGAAAAATATAGAAATGTAATATAATCCACTTTTTGATTGAATATTTTTTTTCAATTAAATTTTTCATCACAGTGAAGACGAAGCATCACGAGGGCGTAAATACTGCAGCCTGAAATGACAGTGTGAATGGGGCTAATAATTTTATGTAAATGAAGTTTAAGACAACGGTTTCAACTTGACGACTTAAAAGATTGGATTTCAAAGCTCCCATTAGTGACCAAACCACTGTCGTCCCTCTGTCTTTATCAACTGTGTCCTAAAGTCTACAGTTTGTCTCTTTAAAGAACTTTGTGCTCTGTCTTGAAACTACCATGCCCAACACGTGACGGCTTGACTGATGTGTTGAACTAAACAAACTCACCTTAATATTACAGTTTTCATCCAGTAGCACATTTTCCAGTTTCAGATCCCTGTGCACCACTCCATTCTGAAAGACATTGACAAACAAAGTAATGATTAATTAATCCAACCATGCATTTTTCACGAGAGGAGTAATACACAGTCGACTGGATTAGGAGATGATTTACTCCTTACAAAGCTAGCATGTGGCTCTCGGGGGAAATCAAGGCGGCCCGTCGGTGTAGTTCCCTTTAATTGCTCTTGTCCCCTCTGGGGTCTTTATGCTGACATCTGCTGCGATTTTCCCTTTAAATTCATCTCACATGTGTCACATAAACATAAGCCTGTAATTACCGGCTTGTATGAATGATGTTCTCACAACATCTTGGGGATTTAAGAACAATTCCTGGGTTTGAAAAAACACAACAACCCGGCATTAACATGTGGTATGCAGACGGATGTTATTAGTTATTGTTTTGCAGGGAGCTTTTGTTCAGACAGCTCTGGTTGGTGGACTGGAGGGAGAAATGGTTGCTTGCCTGTTGTGTCAGTGAGTCACACCACCCCACCCGGCGCGAGGCCGTGCTTGGTGCTGATGATTCATCAGTCATGGATGTCTGGGGCTCTTCTATCTCGGGACCATGACGTCATTTTATCTCCAGCTGGGAGTACGACGAGGAGAGCCCATCATAACAAAAGCCTGAGACTTTTAGGGGGTTTTGATGGGTGTGGAGCAGTGTTAGCTTTGTCATAGATAAATGTGACTAGATATGCTCGTGGACTACTTTCTCTCAATGATAAAAAGAGACCTGATAGACTTGGAGGGGGAAGCCTTGTGGTTATGTCCACCCACAACATTTACCAGGGCTGTTGTCTTTGAGGCAGATGGTCTGTGTCCCTTTTCTTTCACATTTTTCTCAGTCTCTCTAGCCAAACTCTATCTTCTGCCTTATCTCTAAATAAAGGCAGAATAAGCCAATAAAAACAGTAAATAGAAACTCTGTGTAACCACTGTGGAAGAGTTTTATTCTTTTACTTGCTTTATCTGCTTTTAACAAGGCCTGCTATAAGAAAGATTGATATCATCACATATGCTGTTTGAGATTTTGCAAAGTAAGTGCAAGTGTGCGACAGTCGCCTGTGCAGAGTGGCAGAATTATTTAGTTTCATCTCTGTTACCATTTCCGAACTTAGTACCAAGGTCGGTGAGGTTTGTGAAGTCAAAGACAGACCTCAAAGTGGAAAGCAACACCTTAAGAAGATCAGTCCTCAACTTTACTTTACTGAGGAACTGTAGGCTTTCTTCAGGAGGAAGAGGGGCCTCAAGTATATTTTTTTGGGGATGCTACCTGCACGTTTAGTTGTGTTCCCCATTCTATGAATGCACAATCCTTCCTTGTTGTAAAGGTGACTAATCAGGCTTTCCACTCATATAAAATACAATTCCAATAGGTATTAATGTTGGAAGAAAAAAATGAACTGAAATAACATTTCAAGCTTTTTTGAAAAGTATATTTTAAACCTTTGTGAAAATCCAGAATTTGATTTGAATGAGTTTTTTTTTTTTTATTTAATGAGTCGTATAAAAATATTTAGAGTTGGTACACAACAGTTTAAGGGATAAAGCTGTAGACATTTAGACCCCAATGGTTTACAACCTGAAAGATACAAACTATAACCCAGAAAGCAGACAAATTCAAAAATAGAGGCATGAATCTGTGTAATTAAAATCTTAATGTATTAAAATTTTCCAAAATAGTCAAACTTCTGTCCATATATACGTTTTAAAAAACCTGAGGTATACAGATTACTGCATTAGCATTTGTTCAATTGATATTTATGGCAAAATTGTCTATTAGTTATGATTTATTTAAGGAAACCATAGAAGTTCATATACAATTAAACATCAAATAGTCGATAAAGTTGGGTGTGAGTGATGCTCGTACTAAAGTAAAAGCTGACTATGAATAAATATTCAACATTTGGGATCATCACTGCAACAATGTAAGTTCTATTTTACTTGAACTCGATCAAAACGATGGTGTTTGAAATGACAGTTGAACTAATTCACATTTTCATTTTATTAATAGGTCTTAATCAATAATAATTAACAAAATTAACTCCACAATGGAGTTGGTTGACATGGGCGTGGCCGGAGTGAAATCCCACGGGACAAATCTTGGGGGGTATCTAGGGACAGGCACCAGTGTGTCAACAGATGAGGACAGAATTAATGCAGGGGCCTGATGGGCGCGCGGTAATCGGAGCGTAAGCCTGAATTAAACTGGCCTGTGTTCCATCTTCACTCAGAAACAGATGACTCCCCGAGGCGAGCACGCCAAGAAAAGCATACCGTGCAGGGCCTGTAGATTATCCGGCTGTATGGGGCTGGACAGTGGGTGTCACATCGAGCACGCCTGCAAAACAAAGCCTGGGCATGTGTGTGTGTGTGTGAGAGAGGCATCAAGGGAAATAAGGTGAACACGGGACAGGATGTTTTCTTGATGTTAACAGCAGACTTCTGCACTAAGACATCCTGAGTATTTGAAGAAAAGGGCTCCTAAAATATGAGCTGCTTGGCCATATGCTATATGAGTCATAGCAAGAGACTGAATATGAAGTAAAATGAAAGATCATTCATCTTCCAGCTGCCTCATATGAACATACTCAACGCCGCACACTCTGCACATCAGCAACAGTGAGATTTAGTGGCATCATGATTTTGGGTTTGATAAGAACCATTCTTGTGAGCATAATGCCTCGTAAGACAACTCTGATGGACAAACAAATGAGATTTTGAAGGTGTAAAGGCCAGAAGGTGAGGCACTTTATGACTCAGACTCTCTGCAAAACTTGTTTGAAAATATCCTTACTATCCAGAAGTTTGTGTTGTTGATATTTGTTTTTCATTTAATAAAGAAATTCGGTTCAGATTTGACATAAAAACTACAAAAACTGTTAGCATCCATGCTAAATCTGTATTAGCTGTCACTTTCTGCTGCCCTCTTAGCTCCAACCTCTTCCTGTTTTAAAGGACACTGATTGGGCCGTCCTGCTTTGGCCTAATTACTGTGGTTGTAGATTGGAGCTTGGCAAGATGGATCTGCCTGATTACATTCAGGCCCTGTTTACACGACGCTTTCACCAAAATTGGAAAGGTTTTTCCTTTTTCTTTTAAAAAACATTCTGCCTTCACATGAAGTTGATGTGAGATGGATTCGCGTTCAAACAGATCCCGAAGAAAAACACTGTAGCATGCATGCCAGTCCAGTAGTTGGTGATGTAGGTTTACAGTGAAACAGCTCTGTGGTGGCATGCATACTCTTTCCAGTGAAGTCAAACATTTCATAGACAACAATGGTGAGTGGATGCACAAAGGCGCAGGAGTTTGACGTCAAATGTGTCTGGATATTTTTGTCTGGATAACAAACCAAGCACAGAAACCAGCACACATGTTGTTTGATCGACAGTTGTTGTTCTTATGGTGCGTTCCAGTTGTAGTCGGAATTCGGAATTTCCCAGTTCCGAGTAGGAAATTTTACCTGGAACGCCCCCCGAGGTCGGAATATCCTACAAGGAACTCGGGAGAACCTCGCCATCCCCGAGTTGACAATCAAAGATGGCTGCCCCCAGTGTAAGCAGCTATTTAGCTGTGTGTCTAGTGTGTGTCACTCAAAATCAGCTGTATACATAGTATTGTTAGACTTATACTTACAAAAATGCTGCCATAGTGATAATCACATTCTTCATGTGATATTGTGTACAACAACACAGGGTGTGCTAACAACGGCTAACAATAGCCTGGTCGATTGGCACGTTTTTTTTCCGACTTCAACTGGAACGCTAATAAGTCGGAGATGACGTCACTCCCATTTCCCAGTTCCCAGTTCTGAGGTTAATGGAACGCAGAACTAGGTACGCGTGCTTTCATCTGAAAGACTTCTGTGCATGAGCCACGCATGATCATTTTCCCTAAAAATGCTGATTCCTGTTTTTAAGAAGATGAATACCAAAATGTTTTCAAAACTTTTCATTCTGGACAAAAGTTTGCAGATTCAGGCACCGTTCTCATGTAAATGGAAGGTGCATACACGACAAAAAAACCTCCATTTTCAGTTGCTTCGTTGTCGTGTAAAGAAAGCCTAAATATTGCTGATCCATCTGCACTGCAAGGTTACCATGTTTATCCTTTGCTTGTTAACATAATACACTGACAGCACTGACATCTCTTTAAGGGATTTTCTTTAAACTTTGAACAAAAGGTAAATTGACTTGAGTTTATGAAGTTCTTCTCCGGTCCTTCTGACTATTTAAAATGCTTTTACACTGCAGGTCACATCTACCCTTTCACTCACTGATGGTTGAAGTTTCTATGAAAGTTATCCATTAGTATCAGCAAACACATTCTCGCTCTTTTGTACCCGGTTAATGATGCAGCTCTTGGGGCTCATCCAAAACACTATATAAGGCTGAGTGATTCATAACCTCCACCAAGAGGGTTATGTTTATACCAGTATGTTTGTTTGCTGAAATTTTTAAAGAGATGTTGGTAATGGCCCAACTTTAAAGTGATTAGATTTTGGTGGTGATCCAGATAATGGCTTTTATTTTTGTGCAATAACTGTCTACTAATGATATTAACAGGCGTCTGAGTGCTAGGTGTGGGTTTTCAGGGTCAATGAATCATATTCTAATGGTAACTATGTCATGGAACTATTGCTTATAGATGTAACAGCAATATGTGAGCTACCTTGATGAAAGTTTGCATTCTCTGCTTTCTAGTTGTTGTATGAAGGTGTTGCATGTTTTTTATTTCTAACCTTGTGACAGTAGTGCACGGCAGAGACAATCTGCCTGAAGAAGTGTCTTGTCTCCCGCTCGCTCAGGCGCCGCCGCTCACTGATGTAGTCATACAGCTCGCCCTTGCTCGCGTACTCCATCACAATCACGATCTTGTCCTTGTTCTCAAACACTGCGAAGAGATAAGAGAACAGATTGGAGCTCAATAATACTCACTTTCCAGGAAATACGTCTACATTATTGATATTAAGTTGGGAGGGTGTCCAGGTTCTTTCTATCAAACTGGAATCATAAACAGACCTCGTAACGTATATCGCTCTCACACGCACAATAGTTTTGGAATGAGTATCCAAATTCCAGAGAAGCACATAACATCTCTGCACTTCTTTTCAAGGTTACATCACCATGAACCCCACCTCGGGCGCCTTCACAACACGTCAGGGAGGGGCTGCTAACTCAATCAAGCCCCCTCCTCTGAGAGCAGCCGAGCAGGGAAAGCAGAGAGAGCAGGAGCCAAAGCGAAGACAGAAAGAGTGAGCTTTAACACAAGGAGGACACACTATGATGTTTGGATTCACTTTCCACAGAAAACACTTCAGCTTGCATCATGTCAACAGATTTCACAACACGCTGTCACACTGTTATCCAGCAAAATAAGATGATTGAGAAATATCACATTGTACAAGAGATTATGTTGAAACATCGAGGAACTTCCTCCTGTCACAGCAGATTTAACTCCAAATTACTTTGAGATAAATACCACCCGGTTCATCCAGTTTTAGGGAAGTTTATTTTTTCTTTCTAATTCAGCTCTTCTCTTGTCACCATGGTGAATCCTAGGGTTCTACCCTTGAGCTCCCTCTATTCACCATTTAACCTCATCTATTTTTCCGTGTTTTCCATTCATTTAACACAAACCATCAACATGCAGATGACACCAAACTCTACCTGTCGACCCAAAACCCCCACTCCTACCTTCTGGGCTTTATCAAAACTTCTTCAAACCCGACAGAAGGGGGCACCGACCTTTTTTGAGCCTGAGCTACCCTAAAGATGAGGAGTATGATGGAGGACTACTTGCTTGGTTTAATATCTTTAAGTGATATAACTTCTATATTTTACTCTAAAATAATTAATATTTCACATCTGAAAGTCTAATTTTTAATCGTTTTCAACAATCATTATAACCACAGATTATGAAATAATGTGAGAACATTATACTTATATGAATCTTACTTCTCAGTTAAACTACTATGCACAGTATTTGAAACCAAATTATGTCAGTAATATGTGTACGATTGACGAATCAGCAAGGAGTTAGTGATGACATGTAACTGTACTGACACTTTTAGCACAGGTGGTGTCCATTTCTTTTCTCCATGAGGGGAAAGAGTTGACCCCCTCCAGCTCCATCTCCAGAGGCAGTATCAGAAGCATAATACGACTGAGAGGGGGCCATGCAGACTTAACAGGGTACAGTGATGCTGTGAGTGTGTGTGTCTGCATTAAATGCTCGTAAAGCATGTGTGGTGTCATGCTCTCTCGCACTCTTCCAAAGCCATACCCCACTTTGGGGTTGTCAGAAATACTCTTTAATGGATGTTTTGTGATGCAGACAGACAATAATAATGGATTTATCTAGCAGATGCTGGGCTGAAATGCAGAATTAATAACATTTGCTATAATGGGGAAAAAGACAAGTTTTGGTAAACAAGTCTAAAATGTTCATTAATTTTGGTTTACAACAAACATAATTATGCTGAAACTGATGTCAAAGCAGTTCCTCCTAATTAAATAAGTTTATGTGTATCTAAGAGGTTGTCTTCTTTAAATAATTATAATAAGATAATGAATAAAGATAAATAAAAAGAGGATTAACTGTGCTTAACATTGTATAGCACTGAGATGTATCTTAACATCACTGATTTACATTCTTGACAAAATAACTAGAATCAAACTGGGTGAAAAGACAGGAGAAGATGCACATCCCCACTGTGAAGTGACACAGATATTCTTTTCGTATGAATTTAAATGGCTCATGTTGTGTTGATGTCAGAGCTTCACTTTCGTAATTCTCCATAAATGCACAGTAAAAACAGAATAGGTGCTAATAAGTAATTAAAGTGAGCTCGAGAGGCTAAGTTAGGTATTTTGTGCCTTTCTGTTGGTGTCATGGAGGGTTGCACTGAAATTGTGGATCAAAATTGCAAATAACTTTTGAGGAGGCCCTGCAGGGGTTGTATTCTTTCCATTTGACTTTGTTTCACTTATTTACTTTTCCCATCAAATTGGTACTATTTCATCTAAATGAGAGAATCCTTCAGATAAGAGCAGAGAAATTGTGGTTTCTTGCACATCTGGCAGCTGGAAATAAACCATCAGCTAAGCATCTTCAGCCACCAAACGTATCATTCCGTGCTGGTACGTCGCCTGTATAATTTAGATTTGGCAACACATTCCCCTCCCAGCGCTTTGGCATGAGAGGAATGAAAATGGTTATGTGCAAAGAGAGAGGAGGAAAAAACCAAGGACATGACAACAACACCCTCCGCCACGTCGCTCCGCTGCAGCGCAGCTTGATTTTCCCACACAGCAGGGTCACCGGGGGTGAGGGCCTCCGCTTTCTGCACCCATGAGTGAGCACCTTCTTAGTTTGTAACCTCCTCGTCTCCTCGCCTCTTCCTCCTGGGGGTGCTTTAAAGATATAATCCCTTACAAAAGCACTCTGTCGCTGAGTGATGCTAATGCTCTCTGATTGCGTCTGTCTGGCTGAATGGGAAGAAACAGGGAGATCCGGGCCTCTGATTGGCTGATAGAGAGAAGACCGGGGGTGATATTTCCAGTTATCTGTGGTGAGGTGTTTTTTGTCTTCTAACAGAGCCAATTCTCAGCTTGCACTCCCATTTACCTTTGACTCCTGCTGGTGAAGTAATTACCTGGCTTACATAACTCGGGTTCGTTACAGCCCGCTGGGTACAGCAGCCACCGCTAACGGCTCACTGTCACTCATTGGGGCTTTTGTTCACAGGTCAGGCCCTCACATCAGAGTAATTAGCACCCATTGTCCCACTGCCTGCACTGATGATAGACCACTAATCCAAGCATACACGCGGGACAAGTGGTGGAGTACAATTACAACATGAGATAAAGAAGTTTATGCTCTTTAAAAACACTCTTAAGGCTTTTTTTTCATGCACTCTGCAGTCAGCAAATCAGTGTGTGCTTGTGAGGACTTGTAATGGTGCCAGCTTCAGGCCTGTGCACAGGTCAGAAATCAAGACCTGTAATTATGAGTGTGTGTTTTGTGCAAGGATTGTTGCAGTTTTATGTGAATGACCATAAGCCACACAAGAAGAGAATGGACAGCAGAGACAATATGAGACTGGGTTAACAATGCTGGGCTCACCACACTGTGGCTTTATATTGCAACTTCTTGACCTAAATAACAAAAAACAAAGAGAGCTAGCCGAGCATGAGCTCTACCTGGGGTCTGCTTTGGAAAAGGCTTGTCGCTGCATGGTCAAAGCTGCATTGTGGTTAGCCAAAACACAAACCCTCCTCAGTTAAGAGTGTTTTTGCACTCATTAGGTAAACTGAGGTACCACTCCATGTTATATTCACAAAAAATGGAAAGGCACAAGATTTTAGGTGATGCTTCTTACTTCCTGTTGGTGTAGGGATTCTAGGGACTCCAGGACTATCCGCTTAAGTTTTTAAAAATATGGGATCTTCGTCTACACCAATCCAGCATTTGGGAGACCGAAAACGTACATTTCTGAAACCAGGTCCCAGAGTGGATAAATCTCATAACCTCAGTATTTGTTTATACCAAATGGAGACCTCATTGACCCAACTCTCCCTTAAGAGGGTTGAAATAATTGTCTCCATCCAGAAAATGACCTATTATTGACCTCTCAAGAACAAAGAGGTAGTAGCTATGAATGTGAGTTAACTGTTCTGAAGCCTGAGCCTGAGCTAAGCTTCTTATTGGCCTGTAATTTATGTAACTGACAAGATTAGTTCAATCACCCTCTAGTTTTTCTCAGGGTTCTGCCTTTTACCCCGACATGCCAGATAGGCAGTTCAATATGTACACTTCAGAATGTATGCATGTGGTCCTTCAAGGCAACAGAAAGAAAAAACTCTTGAGAAAAAAAAGTGCTTGAGGAAAGCAGAAACTTTCAATCTGGAGGGTGATTGGTAAATAAGTAAATGATGTTCAGATCTGAAAATAATTATACTGAAGCTGTTAGCATCTATGCTAATCTGTACAGGCAGTCACTTTCCCCTGTCATCCTGCTCATAGCTCCCTGAGCTCTTCCTGCTTTAAAGGACGCTGATTGACCAGTACCTCTGTAGACTGACCCCAAATGTTTTTTTTAAAGAAAGACCTGCATGATTACCCAGCTGCACTGCAAGGTCATCAACCCTTCCCTAACGCTTTCATTGGTAGTAGCTTTTGGGGTGGCAGTAGCTCAGTCCTGAAGCACTTGAATGGGGGACTGGAGGGTGACTGGTTCAGGTTTGGTTCAAGCACTGAACCATGTTTGGAAGTTGGTTTGGTTGCTGGAGACTTGCCAGCTGACTTCCTGGGCTCCGTAGGTTGGATCGGCCTTTTTTTTCTCCTCCTCTTTCCCTGATGTCTCCCTTTTCCTATCTAAGAAATGGGGCACTGCTCTGCTGGCGACCCGACAGTCTTCCCGATCCTGTTTCCCCGTGAATGTGCCTATCTTTGTATGTTCTTGGACGCGTTGAACTGGAAAGACAAAATTTGTTGCTCTGTACTTGTGACATGTGCAATGATAATAAAGTCTGACTGATTGATTGATTGATTAGGCACTGCTGAAGTACCCTTGTGCAAGGCACTTAACCCCAAAACTGCTCGACAGTCCTTCTTCAGGAGCACAAAGACATCACTCTGATAGTAGGACCTGTTTGCATGCACATGAGTATTTCACCCTATGTGTATGTAGCATGTGTCAACAACAGAGTGCAAAGAATTGAATTTCCCCATGAGGGATTAATTATTTTTCTTCTTCTAAATTGGACTTAACCAGGAAAGACTTGAAATGTAACCCAAGTGATACACAAAGTAGTCCATCTGGTGTGCCAGGTTATCTCTTCACCAGTTTGTTTGTCTTTCTAAAGTCGTCTGTCATTCAGGCTGATGCCTTTGCAGTTATTGCTCTGTTTATCTGTCATCCACTTCCCCAAATGGAACTTTATTCTCTTGATTTAAAAAAATAAAACAAAATCAAAGCATAACAAAAGAAGATAGTCAGAAGGCTATTAATGCGTGCAGGCAAACTGCCCACTTTTATGTCTGTATTTTTATGCTGATTACCTCAGCAGGTCTTTTTCCTTGAAATACTCTTACATAACCAAACTGAGCTACCAAATAAAACCTCAAAAGTTTCACTTAACCGTCCTGGCTTATGTCACCTTCAGAGAATGCAGCATAATGAAGGTTGTAAAAAAAAGTTGGCCCTACACTCGCTGCAGGCTTAATGATTTTATGCCTGTACTCGAGTTTTATCTCCTTATTTCCCTTTTACCCCTCGTAAAGAGAAAGGTCAACATTCTTCTGAAGGAACTCATTCACTGTCAGCTGGACGATAAGACAGATATTGTGCTTTTCTCTCATCTGTGAGGTAAATCGGAGTCTTAACAGGGCAGATACTGCTGATAGTGTGGTGCCCGTAACATCTGACTGCTAAGATAAAGCAGCTGCAGATCCACATTTTAGACTTCACTGGTACTGACTTGCAAATATTCACCTCTTCCCTAAAGTCAATTGATCCCTCTGCGAGTTGCACAGATGCCCCTTTTGTTAGATTTTGCTGGAAATTACTTTGTCTTCACAAAGCTGGAGCCGTGGTACAAAGCTATGCCCGAGGAGCAAAGAGTGAAATCAGCTTTTAAATGCTCTACTCAGCATGCTGATGGATGCAAAATGTGAGGGAGTGGTAAAAATCAATCTCCACTCACATCTGGTTCAGCTTTCTCTTCACACAAGAGGCAGTTAGCAGGGGCTGTTGGGGAGGGTGTTGCCGGATACACAAATCTCGGGGTCTCCTATATATCTGTGAAGCGAGGCTGGGTGGAGGCCAGGCCACAACAGTAAACGCCGGGTTTGAGGAGAAAAAATGGCGAGGGCAACGAGTCTGGTTGTGATTGTTGGTGAGTTTTAGTGCTTATAAAGGCGAACGACACGCATAGAAAGAGCATGCAGCTTTGTTGGAGTTCATAAAACTGGGTGTTCCTTTAATAATTCTCTTAAAAAGCCATTAACTCCACTGAACTTCACCCCCCTGGACGACTTCAGGCACGTTCCTGTATCAGATTGAGATGTCTGTCACACATCGTTGATAACAACTTGAGGACTTTGACACGAAACAAAGGACGGCGGGTAAGCCTGTTAGGGCAGTGGCACATTAAACCAGCTGCCAGGGGCAGCTCCACAGCAAAGGCCGTTGAAACCTTCACTTTGTTGACACGGGGCATAAAAATAGTCACAAGCCACAAATCATATGAAACCTGCTCACACTGCGGCGCCTTGTGACTATAATTGCCTGCACATAGGCCCAGACGACATTATTAAAAAGTGATTAATTGAGGGCCAAACGTTGAAAGAATTCAATGGGAATTGTCTGACCTCTACATTAACCGCTGATTCTAATCTGTGCTGCCTGCTACGTCCACATGTAGGCAGGTATTAATAAAAGTGTAGCCTTTTCTGTGTGTTCTGCCCCTTCGTACACACTCAAACAGTGTTTTAGGTCACTGAAACTCCAGCCAAGGCGAAGGTTTCCGGGAACTTCATTACAGCCTCCATGTTTTGACAGTTAAACACAGTGTTTTGAGCTAGAACTATGCAGCAAGCTATGGTTCTGTGGGATATCATCACTTTTTCAACAGGAGAGTTGGGCTTTAATAGCTGTTTATAAACTTTTGCTGGGTTTAACATCTAACTGGATTTTTGACATGCTTATGCAAACATTCACAGTAGCTTTTCAAAAGAGAGACTTGAACTGCTGATTCATACCATCATCTGGCATCACAAACCCTGGTTCTGAATGAGATCTGAAGAGATTTCAGGTTGTTGGGGCCAATTTAAAAATGACTGCTTCCGCTGTGAATGGATCACAAAAAATGTTTCACATTAGAAGAGCGTTGCTGCACGTTACAGGCAGCATGTAGTGATGCTTTTATGCATTGTCATGTGGACAAAAATGTCTGAAAAGTGAACGTGGGTTGGGTGTTGTCAGGGTTTTTTTTACCTTTAGTTCCAAAACTAGAAGATGTCCAAGAGCACAAACCTCCATCAAGGTATTTCTGACATTGTTAGTAAAAAAAGGGTAAACCCACCCTATCTCACAATGTAAAGTAATATTTTTTTAAATTCCTGGATCTGTATCTGCATTCAAAACACCACCATGATCCACTACCTTTTCTATTTTGCTATGAACAACTTTCCCTGAAAATTCATTGAAATCTTTTTGAGTTATCCTAACTAATTATAATTGCTTTGAGGCACCTGCACTCCCTGCTGTGCCACCATGTGCCCCAGTTCCCGCGTCAATGCATCTAAGAAAATAAAAGAACTTTGTTATGTTAACTAATGATATTGGATTATTGTCAGTTTCCAATATGCCGATATTTCTGAAATTATTATTGCTGATTCCCATTTTTTTCATTATAAGAGCAGCAAGTCTAAATGTATGAAAACATACATTGCTGCTTTCCATTTTCAAGTTTAAATGAGAACTTCAATTCCCCTTTAATTCCAAATAAAATTCAAATCCTTTAAAAAAAGATTAAAAATGACCATGTAAACACCTAATTCTGAATGAAAATAATCATTCTGATTTTAAATCTGAATTAAATAGTTCTTCGATCATGTATTTATTTCGTTTTAAATCCATTCCAGTCAATCTGCACATGCTCGTTCTCTTATTTGGAAATAGTGAAAGAGTAGATGGACATTTGCATTAAAATGCAGACCTTTTTAAAGCTGTAGCGTCAACTTGGATGCTGGAGACGCTGGGCCGATTTTTTTCTTTCCGTAGACTTCTCTACATTACTATATCACATCTGCCCCTGTCCAATCAGAACCATGCCCAACCCCCCGGCCTTCAATAAAGGAGAATTAACATCTTTTCCATGTAAACCTCCATTCGGACTTACTATGTCCATGTAAACCCAAAGGAGAAAACTTTACTTCCGAATTATTTAATTCTGAATAATTAATTCAGAAATGAAAAAACATCATGTAACCATGGCAAAAGTGGCAGTAGTTACTGTGCACAGATTTTCTTTTGAGCATTAGGTCTACCATTTTTTCTTAAAACTAACAGCATCATAAACTGTATCAATATAGTCACCATTGTCTTACTCTCCTTCTTGTTTTCAAATATACTAATATATCTTTTAAAGACATTTGGCCTTGCCCTAGTTTAAGGTTAGTCTAATTCAGTAGGTCATATGTGAGCCAGTTTAGTCTGCCTCTGATATTTAGAGGGTCTCTTCCTGGAGTAAATGTATGTTGACGTTGCTCCGGGCCGTTCCTCTCATTTCATAGTGCTGCGCTGGGTCAGACAGGGTGCATGCCTGCGGGTGACTAAGGTCAATCCAGCGTCTCTATATGCTCGCACATAAACACAAATATACCAGGGCTTACATGAGAAGTGCACACACATACTTGAGTACAGTCTGGTTCCCAGCTGCATTTTGTTTCTAAGCATCAGCAGATGTCTGGCCCTGAGATCAAGACCGGAGAAGACAAGAGATGAGACCCCTCTGATGTGGGAGAGGCAATCCCTTAGAATACCACCAATCTTACACACACAAACTTCCGACACACACGTGCGAACACACACACATGCGGAGAGATCCAGACTTTTCCTGGCCCACGAACGCAGATGCAGATAAATAACATCCCAGAGCTGCAGTCCAGGACTTATTATGACATCTGCATGTCATAACATTAAAAAAAATGCAGCAGATTCACCTCCACTTGTGTGCTTTTGTTTACGAGTGTGATCTGTTTTATGCGTGCACTCACCTTCGTATATTGAAATGATGTGTGGGTGGCGGAGCGATGACATGATCTCGATCTCCCGGCGGATGTGAACCATGTCCTGCTCATCCTTGATCTTCTCCTTACGAATTGACTTGATAGCCACCTGGAAACAGAGACAGAGGAGACGCTTTGATCAGAAGAGTTATAGTCGCTTAAAATATGGACTTTTCAAAGTAAAATACGGCCTCTGTGCAGAAAAAATAGATTTTTAAATCACATTTTCTTTCCTGTCTTCAGTTCAAGACAAAGAGATGTGGTTTTAATCTGCAAAAGGAAATGAGCAGAGAACAGTGAGACTTAACGAGGACAGAGTGATGTCACATTCATTATCTTATCAGTGAACTCTAAAATGCCTCCATGTAGAGAACAAACTGTACATCATGTGATGTCTGGCTTGGTAAAAACATGTGAGTACACTCTGATACATCTCTCTCTTTAATGAACCTGTGTACCGTATTGTCAGCCTCACCCCACTCCCCCCCTCCAGGGTCCTTCATGGTCTGCACAACAACCATTAGGATAGTTAAAAATGGGAGGGGGTGTGTCATGGGTGGTGTTTTTTGTGGATCTGCTCCATCTTTGTATTCATTCTTTGTCTGATTTAAAGGGATCTGCCGACTGTTTTTTATTTTCATGTCCTATAATTCCAAGTCCATAAAAAGCAGGTAGACACCATTCTGTGACGGTGCATGCAGTAAAAAGGAAGAGACAGGCAAAGCTTGCCCACCAATAATTAGCCTTGTACAAACACTGGGAAAAATAGATAGAGTTAGCCTGCCTATGGTCATCAGATAAACTCTCTTCAGCAACTCTAAATGGCCCTGTGTGCTTGTTGTGACTTGTGTTTCACTATATTTTGTAAAGTTACCTTCTACTATCATAGTATTATCTTCTTCTACTCCTAAACAGAGGGCTTTGTTTTGTTGACCTATTTCTGAGGTAGTTTTTGAGATGTGATGTTCACGAACGAGTCAAGTGTTTTGAACAGCTCTTTTAAATTAATGATTCACAATTGTGAGTGAACCAATCATTTGCGAGCCATTGTTCAATGCAAATAACTTTGGTTAGTGTTGTCGATTTGAAACTCAAAAAATTTTAAAGTGAAAAAAAGCGACTACCTTACAGCAGCAGCTGTTTATTTGATTATGCTTATGCTTGTTCTGTCTTCTGCAAATAAAATGTATGATAATGTGTTCTATTTAAAACTCAATAAAAATTGTTAGAGAAATCGTTCCTGTTCCAGGAAAGTGGTGAAAAGGGCCCTTCGAGGATTTCAGATTTCTACGTCCTGTCACTTAAGACTCCTTAAAGTGCGTTATGTTTCTTTCCAACAGTCATCCTGCCAGCTTCAAGAATTTAAAAGTAGGTACAACTTTTAATTAATAGGACTTTGGATGGTCTGAATGTGCTTCTCACTGCAGTATTGAGCAAGTGGTTAAATTTTCTGGTGCCAGAGGCTGATATGTTATGAATCTGTTATGAAGTTGCCTGAGTTTTTTTTTTTTCCAAGACCACGGAGAAAAGGTGCAACATGTTTTGCTTAACCAAAAGCACATTTCTGATGTGTTTGGAGTAAATGTTCCCCCTATAAAACCTGATGTATGTTTGTACACCAGCGGTCACAGTCCTTACAGGACTCAATAGCTACATCAGTAAGCCAAAACGTGTTTGATTTTTGGGTCTGGCAAATGTTGAACTATTTTCACCCATGTCCAAGCACAAATGAGAGCAACGATGGATCCCTCACAATGTGATCCGTGGGTGCATTTTGCTGCCTCTCCTCTCAAAGTAGCAGTGAGATATCTTGGCACCACTTAACAGCATCCCACTCGTGGCAGGAGTTTCTTCAGCCCTGCACACTGACTCAAAGGCACAAATGCAGCTGAATGAATAGGACAAGAAAAATAAATGCTATTATACCAAAACCAGAAATACTGCAATTAATGTACGTATTGAACTGTGGATGTCTTACCGAAGGATTAAATAATTGATTTAGAATTGTTGTGGCCCTAAAAAGAATGCCAAAGAAGCACTGAGAGGTCTGAAGACAATGTTGGCAAGGTATAAACCACATTTGCCAAGTCTTTAGTGTCAGTTGTTGACATACCAACATATAACACAGTCCTGGATAGTGTTTTGCTGTCTAGCATGATCAGGAGCTGGTTTAACTTACTGAAAATTGGGGGATCACTGGCAAACAAGCATCTAGATTCTGCAGCTCATGCTACTGATGTGTTACTGTTGTACTAATAATGAGACTAGCATGTTAGCTGAATATCCCATGCACACATTGATCCTATTATTCATTTGTTTCATTGTGTTTACAGTTGCTAATCAACAAAGAGTGAAGCTAATGCAGATGGAATCATCATCTGTTTTTGTCATGTTGTATTTTAAAAAGGCTGGAACAAGTAGAAGGGAAAATAATCATAAAAAAACAGCAACATGACATTTTTCATCTTCTCTGGATCGTCTCAGTTTACCACAAATGTCTGAAAAAGATTTCATGCCAAAAGTTCAGTAGCTGGGAAGATATTTCAAAGATGGACAGACTGAATGACCGGCCAGTATGATTAATGTCCATCTCTGAGAGCCACTGAGGATCTTAGGGATAGAGAAAACGTGGGGAAGAAAGGTGTTAAATTTTCATGCGTTCTTCAGGAAGTAGGGGAGACAAGGAGGTCAGAGTGCCGTGGCATAAATCAGGTGTCGGTATTAACTTTCACAGCCGTGTTTCCTTGCCTGTCAGAAAGCCTTGAGACGGCACTAAATCACGGCACGGTCTCTTATTTTTAGTCATACTGATTAAGAGCAGTTAATGTGCTACGTGTGAAATAGCCGACCTGCTGGGAGTTAAATGGAGGAATCCGGAAAAAGGGCAGGAAGTGATTAAGTTTCTTGCTTTTTGTGCGAGAAATTCAACAGCTGACACTGGATCTGATGATTTTTATGATTCTGAAGTCAGTGCTTTTAAACAGGAGGTATCCGACACTATTCCAATGAGAGGTTAGCATCCTTTTCCAAATAAACCAACCAAGAGTGCTCAGTCAGGCTAATGTTGGTATAATTGCAGCCTAAACATAATGGATAGAGTCCCGGGTCCCTTTGATCAGGCCTGTATGGAGTCCATCCGCTCTGAATCCTGTTAGTTTAAACTTTTGTCCTCTCCAAGTGTAGCGGCTGGTATTCCAAGGAGGCCAGCTTTTATTCCATGCAGGAGAAACCACAGGCAGTAGCGAGTGCCAAGCTAATTACCGTGTACATCAATAAAAATAACCCCAAACCGGAATGGTTCCCCTTCCAGAGCATGCCTTGATTACACAGAGTTTAAAGAAATGACACCATAATAAACAAGATTGGGGTCCAAGGAGGTCTACATGCTGGGCTCATAATTGGTTAAAAGCTGTTTGTGTCTTAACGCTGATGTTTTCCTTTACCTCCTCAGATTCATTAACTTTTTAACCACTGATCCACAGAAACGTGAGGTGCCTTTTCTTACTTTTGGGTTTAGCTCTGAGGCCAAACGTGAGTCATGCTCCTTGGTTTAATGTAGGAGGTAATTCAGGAATTCATTAATTACGGCAACAGCTAAGAAACAGCCAAACAGAAATCTACAAAACAGTGAGTAAACGTTCTCTGAGGAAGTCTTCCACAAAACCAAAACAGTCTTTTCTGCTTTACTGGTAGTCCAAACAAATTATCCTGAGGTGGCAAAGATGTTCACCTCAATGACTAAACTGCTTCCTGGTGTAAGCAACCTATCAGCCAATGACATGACAACAACTTTTTGTATTTAGGCATGTAGAAATAAGACATTCAATCTGAGCATCAGAGTGTGGAAGAGAAGTGATGTGTGTTACTTTAAGGATGAATGATATTGTATTTTTGACAATCGTCGATATGCCAATATTTCCAAACTCACTATCGCCAGTACTGTTATCGTATCATATTTTTTGTCAAAGTTTCTGCTTACTGATGCTGACCGTCTCGTTTGATGGTGGCAGTTTATTTGTGTTTGAGACAAACATCAAGTAAGAAAAATGGCATTTTGTTCTTGAAAAAGTTAAACTTTTGATCTATAAAAATGTCCATTTAGTGAATAAGAGGTATACCATCATGGCTCATTTATGCAGTCTGCAAAAATTGCAGCTAATAAATGTGATATATTAGGACAGTTCCACTTCCTAAATATTAACTGTTAATGTCTGTGAAAATTTTGATATCTCCCAATACCAATAACCAACTTTTTAGGCAATCATCTGCCAGAGCTAATATCATTCTGATAATATCATAGGTCCCAAAAATCACAGTTTATATCTTTTAGTCCTTCACTCTTGGGTTTACAGAGAATGGTTTGAAAAAAAGAAAATATCCAGTGAGCAGCAGTTCTCTAAGTGAAAAGGCTTTGTTAAGGCCAGAGGTCAAATGTCTGAGGAGAATGTCCAGAGTGCTTTGAGATGATAGAAAGTCAACAGGAACTCAAATAAGAACCAGAAGCTAAGAACCGGAAACAGAGGCAGCTATTCACACAGGATCAACAAACTCGAACAATAGAAGGTTAAAGAATTGTCGCCGTGACTTCTCATGGTGCATCTTGACTTCTGCTGCATTTTACCTTCTACCAAAGCTTCAAGGTGGTGGTGGTGTAATGGCCCCCAAGGAACCTGATCATTGTTTAAGTCTACTTGTTGCTGACCATGTCCATCTCTTTATAACCACAGTGTAATGCAGAATAACGCTGCATGTCACAAAGCTCAAATGATCTCAAACTAGTTTGTTGAACAATGAGTTCTTGTGCTCCAGTGGCCTCCACAGTGACTAGATCTCAATCAAATGTAGCATTTTTGGGATGTGGAAAATGGATGATTCGCAATGTAAATGTGCAGGTGACAAATGTGCAGCAACTAAGGGCACGTTTGCTTGATAATGTTGTCACCAGAGACCATGTTATAACGGTGTGATTTCACACAGATCTGTGACAATGACTGAAAAGGTGGCAGCTTGAATGCCAGTCCAGAAGCTGGTGATGGAAGTTTGTGGTGTCCTTCGTGAATATAACAAATGCGTTTGAAATCCACATTTTGTTGGAGGAGCGATAACAAACCTGCGCAGTTAGCAGCACACATGTTGCTCAGTAGTCGGCCATAGGTGTTGTTGTTCCTAGAAGTGCCTGCTACCTTTATCTGAAAGAGTACTGTGCATGTGCCCTCGTCACCACTTTTCTTGACAAAGATCCCAGTTTACACAGAACCAAAATTTTTAAAACACATATCACTCTGGACTCTGCTGTATTCAATCCCTCAGGGCACCTAGCTTGTGTAAACCGAAGGCGCAAGCGCAACGAAAACTCTGTTTTTGTCTGTTATTGTTATTTGTTATTATGCCTTGAACAGCCATGATCCTTGTCCCAGATCAATGCTACCTCTGTCATTTCTACAACTGGATCATGCCTTTGTAAAAATTAGAAAAAGTCTTGTGTTGAATGTTTATGGTATGGTAGCCAGTCTAAAAAATGCCATGATCCTGATCCCACACTGTCTGCTGACCCGCTCGCTCTCCCACACCGCTCTTGAGAAAGAGCCAGGTATCTCGTATGTGTCTCCTCATGTTCCCCTGCGCTGACCTCGATGTGGATCATTAAACAGGCCTGCAGATCAGCCACTTGCCAGCTGGCCCGGCTGGCTGACACAGCTCCGCTTGTCCTTAAGTGGATCCCTATTACTGTCACTCACAGTAAACAGGCCCTGCTCCGCTGCCCACGTCGGCCCCTGCCAGGTATTGTGGGCCCCGCCTCGTCTGGGTGCCCCCTCAAAACTTGCCCTGTTTGAAGTGAAAGTCTGTGGCTCGCTTCGCTGGAGCGGGACATCTTCCTGGGCTTTCTCAGGCCATTAAAATAGATGAAGTATTCATCGCGGGCTCGCTCTAACCTATTCTATCTCCACAGATCATGATCCTCGCTTGTGTTCTTACTCAGACGGAGAAGCGGAGAGTGAGTGGGAGTGGGAGGGCCGTCACTTTTCCTGAGAACTTCACTCTCAAACACATCCAGGAGTCATAATACCTCATCAACTGCAGCACATATAGCCAAGGAATGTGAGTGCTCCCCTCTCCTGTACCCCTCCAGTGAATCCATTGTTGGGGGATGATGTAATCTGGTGCTTTAAGCTCATATTAATATGACTCCCTAACCCCTTTAACTGAGGCTGCCCCTCTCTTATTATGGAGGTGGGTCCCCCCTGAGTGTGTATCTGTGCTAAATGCCCACCCTCCTCCCTGTCTGTGATGGATCCCCCACACAGGATATTAACCTTCCCCTCCAATCTCATTTCCTGCTGTGGATGGCCTTTCATGTGTCACTGCCCATTTTGGACCCTGCTGTCACCGCAGCCTTTTGGCTCGAATCCCTCTGATGGCACAGACTTCATAAAGACAGCCTCTCTCTCTATCTTTCTCACCAGAGGACAAACATGAGACACATCTTCCACAAACAGAACGGCCTGTGCGTGTGTCACATTTCCCTCTCCTGTGATGTCTGTGATCTATTGCCCTGTGTATTATGTTCCACGGGGCTGCCAAACGGGACGATGTATGGCTTTGGAGATTAGACCGGGCAGTCACTCAGGTCCACTTTCGCTGACATGCTGAATGTGCCAGCATCTAATCAATCTTCCTCCAGTGCCTTCAGTTTACTCCACATCAGGGAAGGACAGCTGTGGTTACAGAGAAGGCCACATTAACGTCATCCTCACTGCCAAGGGACAAAATGGCTAAGACTTGTAGTACATTCTGAATTCATTATTACTTATAAATCCACAAAAGGATCAAATAAATAAGTGTCGCCAAAATTACTATTTCAACAGTTATGTTGTTGAACCCAAATACTGACATTCATGCTTAATCTGTTGAGCTAAAAACAGAAAAAAGGACAATTTAGGCTGCCTTTCATGAGCAGTGGACAGCGCTTTGATTGGTTATTAAAGTATAAGGTACTTCAGCCATGTCCACACATAGACAGGTTTTTTAAAAAGCAAAGGCTTTCTGTGAATTTCTGCCAGATGTCCTTTATAAAGTCAAGGCATATTTATTTATTGTGTTATATTTTGTGCGTGTATATAAACATAATATATGCAGTACATACAGTGGCCATATTTCCTGCTTCTGGTGCATCAAAATCAACTTTGAGGACAAAAAAGTTGCTTTCATCCCGCAAGAGAAGACATAATTATTCACTTTACCCATCAGTGATCTCTCTCTCTCTCTGTCTATCTCTCTCTATCTATCTATGGTGCCATAGGCTGCCTTAAACTTTCTCATATTATAGCTCAATTTTAATTTGTGTTTGATCTTTTAAGTCATTTACCTCCAAAACTTCACATTATTCATTTTAAATAAAACTCACTTCTGCCTCTTAACAATCGTGTAACTTGCTTTTCCTTATTGATTTTGTTGCTTATTATTGCTGACTGCGTTTACTGTTTTTATTGTCTTTATCATTGTTTTTATTGTTTTCTTTCGACTGTGCACTTTGAGATTTGCCCACAAATGTAAAGTGCGTTATAAATAAAATCTATTATTATTACTATTATTATCAGTTTCGACTTTGCTCTCTGTTTGGGTTAAAAAATAGTCATTTGTGATATGAGAAAAATGTAATTATGGATCATTGCGAAATACTTCAATATGAGCTTTAACTTGGAGTTTTACCCTATGATTCTCCCCATGTTTTAAACATCACTTGCAATTGCAACATGTTGTTTTATAAATCTAAAAGAAGTCCAAGGCACCTTTTCTGCTCTAAACTTGAAAAAGAAATCTAAAGGTAACTTACAACCAGCTTTAGCTTCATCTAAAAGCAACAAAAGATGTAAAAGCAGGGCCATTACACCATAAAACTTAGCTTGACCACATTAAAAAAGCTGGTTTTAATGTATTGTGATAAATTCAGACTGTTGTGATGTTTTTTGCAAAGGCCTATGGTCAAAAATAAAACAGTTTAATATTTTCTCTAACATGGTTCACTTTGACATAGTTGAGCACTGAAAAATCAGGTTAAATGTAAAAGTGCTGTAACAAATCTAAACTCCCAAAGTGTAAACACACAAACCACCCAAAGTCTGTCCCTTCACTTATCCCCTCTCTGCTCATCGCATTTGTGAACCGAACCAAAAAAAACAAAACACTTGACTGACCTATGTGATTGCATAACAGTCCCCCCTATGCTGCTGTATCTGTCATGCTTGTATGGACACATGGGACTGGCTCGGGGTCAAAGGTCTTGTAAACTCCAGCGACGCAGTGCCAGACACACACGTGGCCCGTGAGGTGGCCGGGAGTCACGCTCTGTCTGTCTGCTTTTTCTGCTGGTTACTCTATGTGAAGAGGAAAGGATTCTCAAAGGACTTCCCTAAGATATACAAACTCCCATGTGAAACGCAGCCGTGCAAGGAAGTCCTTTACTTTACTGGTATGCTATTTTAGGTCTGAGAGCTACTTTCAGGAAATAAGGGCTGATTACAGGAGAATTGGAGGCATGAGGCCTCGGAGATCGCCCTTCAAAGAGCCGTTTGTTAGCCTGCATTTCACTCTGAATTTTTAGCATTTCTGGAAAGTTTCATTTCACGGTTTAAGAAACTCAAAAGAATGCCTTGATCTAAATATTGTTGCTTCTTCAGGAAAATAGCTCCAGTTACTCAACAACTAAGGCAAACATGAGGGAAACATTATGTCAAACTGACTCATGTCGAAAGAAGATACTTTGACCCTGCAGTCAGTGTCCATTGTGCAATTCAGCAACACAAGTGAAAGTTAAATACTCCACATTAGAGCTGCAGCCATGGCAATAATAAAGAGGAAAACATACTGAAGACAGCACACCAGCCAAGTGGGACAGGCCGAGAGAGAGTTCACTCTACCAGAGGGTTTATGGTCCCCCTATCAAGAGTGCCTTTGCCAGGAGCTATGAAACCGTTGAGGGGGTTAGGAGGGAGGCACTGTTGACCTATGCTGAGTTTCCCCTCTTTGCATTCTTTGCGCATGGAAAGTTCCTACCGCCCTGCCAGAATGGACTTGCAGGGGTCAAGTTTTGCCACACGTGAAAATATTTGGAGACATGTCCAGGTCTGCAGGGACACAACAGCAGATGGCGGGTTTATGAGGGGCAAAGACAGCCAATAAGCTTTTTTTAAGGGAAACAGGAATACGTGGATTTATGCATGCAGCACACCCACACAGTAAAAAGTGCAAGGTAATAGGTGAGTGCTGCCTTTGTCACTCGAGGCTACTGTGAGGAACTTCTGGTTTGTGCTGATTTGGTGCCTCAAGTGGACAGAGTGGTACCTATTATGCCTTTGCTGACCTTTGTTAAAGCACCCTTTTTGGCCTTAAAATATTAGTTTCAAAGCTAACGAGTAAAATAACTTTAAGAACAGACTCTCAGTGGAAAGTTTAAGAGGAATCCCATTTAATTTCCTCTTCTAAGACTCTTGATTGATGGATCAAACACACTGCTAGCAATGTTGGCACACAGTTTTTACAGTATTTTCCTCAAAAGGTGTTGCTGTTTAATTAGTTACCGTGTCAAAAGGTGACTCCCAGCCAGCCTGAACAGCTGACAAAAACTGAACCAATGCTGAAACTGTCCCTCATTTTTTGGGGGTGTAGTACCAAGTCTGTTGCTCCTTCTGATCCTATGTAGTGTTTGTTTGTTGCAGTCTTAGTCCCCCTTGAATCCCTTGCAAAGGCCTGTCCACAACCACACTGTATCATATAAAACTAGAAAACACTTGGGGAACACAAACCGCCAAAGTAGCTCACATATTGCTGTTACATCTATAATATGACTCTTTGACCCCGAAAATCTGCAACTAGCATTCAGAATCATGTTGATATCATAATTACTTCGACAGTTATTGAGCAAAACTGATTGTTCACCGAGGGCAGTTTTCTGGATCAAAACCAAAATCTTATCATTTTTAAGTTGGACCATTATCAACATTTCCTGAAAATTTCAGCAAAACCTGTCAAATAGTTTTTGCGTAATCTTGCTAACAAACAAACAAAGATACACAAACAAAAACATGACCTACTTGGTGGAGGTAATCAGGCCGCAGTATAGAAAAGGTTGAGAACTCCAATCATAGGTGACCTGACGCTGTTTGCTCTTAATTATTGTGTAGCTTAAAGTAAGCAGCTCCTTCATAACAACATGAAAAATGCAAAGCTAGCAGGGGAGGTGACACCACTTTTTAACAGCTTTCCTCCGAGATTAAGTCATAAAAAAAATTTAAGAACACATTGGTACATCGAAAAGTATATAAACCTTGTGAAGTCGTGAAGAGTGATTTTCAAAGTGTGTTGGTTTGTACTTTAACAAAATCCTTGCAGGTTGATTGCCAAACAACAGTCATATAGCTTCCAAAGTGTAAGTTCCACATGACAGAGGCATGTTACTAAAAGAGTGACTCAGTTGCACAGAAACTGCCCTTAATCACCATGCAGGAGAACAGCTCAAACCCTTGCTTCCTCTTGCAGACTCAAAATAAAGGGCTGAATTTAATTAAAAGACGCATTCATTACAGATTTTATGGTAAATTCTATCTGACATCTTCCACATTGATAGAAAAAACATGTAAAGAAACAGCAGAACTCCTGATCGTCCCATCTGCTTTTGAAGCTTATTTAAAAACAACAGATCTAACATCAAAAGTTCCAGAAGTAGTTAAAACCTCCTCGCAGGAGCTCTAAACCAAACAGTGTTTGGGCTGCAGCAGCATCTGTGGGCCGGTTTAGGTGTTTTCCACGATGCCTAACTGGAAGTCACATCAGTCAGTAGCTGGATTTGCTCTCTAACATCCGGTGGTGAGGCCCTGCGTAGGACGAGGCGTGTGCTACACACAACTGAGTGGCCCCATGGGCCCTTTGGAGAAGAGGGGGAATTCCCAGGGGGAGGACATGCACACGCCTCTAACAGCCACAAAGCTCTTATTTTAGGGGCTGATGTTTGTACTGGCAAGTCAGAGATATTAGGGAAGTATGCTGAGTATGGACCGGCAAAAAGGGTCATGGTTATGAAATCAGCTCGTATTGTAGGGTGTCATACAGAGTTCTTTACCCTTTGAAAATACATCATAAAGCTTCTGACCTTATGATCATCATCCCTACATCACAAAATCAGAGGAACCCAAACTTTTCTAGCTCGGGACCCAAATGAGAGGTTTGTTCTCCAACTCAAAATCCAAACTTACAAAAATATATCATATCAGGCCAAAAAATATGGCAAAAAATAGATCTGTCTGCTATCCACTCACCAGCCCTGCTATTAGGTCCAATTTTCAACCCTTCATCAATGCATACAGCATATCAGTCAATCACATGGCAGCAACTCCATGCCTTTGGGCATGTGGACATGGTCAAGATGAGCTTCTCAAGTTAAAACTAGGGCTGGGAAGTATATCAAACTGATTAAAAAATGAAAATCAAGATTTTTTTCTCAACTTACTTAAATCACAAGTTATTTGAGGTTTGAAAATATAAATACTGAAAATATACAGTTCTCATGATGGCCTTGCATAACACGCTTTGGCCTTTATTTCTTTCTTAAATTAGATTAAAAACTGATCAGAGGTTTCCATGTTAACATTCTGTGAAAGTAGCTCATCTTTCCGTGTTTAAGTACACAGGCCTCGTTACATTCAAGCTACATGATCCACATATTTTGACAACATAAAGGCAAAACGATGCATATCATTTTTGTTACTTCGTTTTGTGTGAAACAAATCAAGGATTTTATTTTTGTTTTATTGCCAAGCCTGAGTTAAAACCTAGCATCAGAAAGAAGAAAAAGGGTGGTTTAAGTTTGTATGAACATGGCAGATTTCCAGCACATACATCCTTAGAGTTTGCAGAAACGGTCTGAAAAGGAGGGTAAAAATGACTTGTGGATGGTTGAAGGAGAATGATGAGAGTGGTGCAAGATGATGTAACGGCAACAGAAACACAAATAAACACTTGTTACAATCAAGGTAGACATTTCTGATCACACATCACAATGAATCTTAAAGTAGCTGGGCCACAGCAGCAGGAGACCACACCACAGCACGGGTTCATTATCGGTTCAGGCTGCTGGTGGCGGTTCAATGATGTGGGGGATATTTTCCTGGCATATTTTGGACCTCTTTACTGACTGAACAACCTCAGGTAACGCACCAAACCACAACGCTCAAATCATCTCAAACTTCTTGAACAAGAGTGAGTCCTCTGGTAGCCTCTAGAGTCACCACATCTCAGTCCAATAAAGCACTTTTTGGGAGATTCACATCATGGATAGACAGCTGACTGTGTGACGGTATCATGTCAGTATGGACCAAAATCTCAGAGGAATGTTTCCAAAACTTTGTTGAATCTTTGCCATTAGTAAGAGAGGGGTCCCACCTGGTACTAGCAACATGTACCTAATAAAGTGGCCAGTGAGTGTATCTCATTTTACAAACAAATAGCAGGATTTGAATTTTGGTGTTATTTTCCCCTTGACTTCCTGGACACCAGAGTCCCTCCATGTGTTAGTTTGTCCCTCTGTTGAATCAAAGAATGAATTTAGGTGCCTTACACATCAATAAGCCCCAGGAGAGAGCAGCAGTGACCACGTCTTACAAATTCATTTGGGTGATTTGACTCTGCCAGTCCAACAAACATATTCCCATGAATAGGGATGGGAATTTCAAACTATTGATTCTGCCTCCTTTCAAATCTTCTTATTTATTCTCTGTGTGGTATGAAGTATGTCTGTGCAGATTGTCTGTTTTAACATCATCAAACAAAAACACTTAAGATATTTTACTCTGTGCTTCTGCGAGGTACTGATGTTTCCACTCTTGTTTGAGATCCCACAGTCGGACACTAGATGCTGTGCAGTAGATCCCACAGTTGGACACTCAATGCTGTGCAGTTACCATCTTTAATAAAATAAAGCCGTACTTTGACCTCGATAACATCATTCACTTCATTGTTATCATTTCTGCAGACGGCCCTCTGATGTAAGTATGACGCTCTTGTTTTGCAAGGCATGCGGAAGAAGGTGAACAAAACAGACAATTGAATGGGATACCAAACAGGGCTGGGCAATATTTCCTTGAAATAAAATTCACAAGTAGACTTGATTTCATCTTTTTCTGGTTTTTCCCAGTCAAAGACAAAAACTCTGCTGACACAAAATCACATAAAACAATGTCTTGCTGTATTTTCATTAAATAATCACAAAACTAAGATGATTTTTCTACTTAGAAAAAGTGCTTTATGTAATAATAAAGTGAAAAAAATGTGCTGATAGAGGTTCAAATTTGCCCTTTCATTGCATTAACTCTGATATGTACATGCTGCCATGTTTATGTTTCAAGAGCTTGTTGTTTTTTTTAATGTTTTTGTTGCGATTGTGATCTGCCAATGGACTGCAGTGGTAAATTAGCTTTAAGCTAACTCGGAGAAAAAGCATCAAATGAAAACATTTATGTTAATATTGTATATGGTCTCTTTAAAAATGAAGTGAAATAATTTATTTTAGCACAGAATGTTCATAATGTAGTTTACATACATTTTTGGGGCACTACATGAGTGTACAAAGGTGACTAATCAAGCTTTCCATTGATAATATGATAATTCAAGCAAAGGGCAATGTTTTGTGGAGAATATTTTGCCCATTTAAGTATCCTTCAAATCACACAATTTTGCCCACACTGTAAAAAAGTTCTTGTAAATTTAACAGTAACTTACTGTCAACAAGATTCCAGTAACTTCCTGTAAACATCTTTACAGTGGCATATCTCTATGTTAATTTAAAGCATTATTACTGTTTTCTGTTGTTGTTTAACTCATGTATTTTTATTCAAGGAATCATGACTTTGTTTCCACAGCATTACAGTGGTATTTTAGTTTATATAGCCTAACTATATCTTTAACTATTAATAATCATCATTTATTTGAAGCATACATTTAACTAAAACAAATATAATGCATATTCTTTTATTCAATAAAATACATTTACACCAAAATGTGTTTCACCAAAACTATGAAACGTTTTCTCAAGGATATCTTGCCAGCTCATGGTCAGTTTTTCTAGGCAGACTTAAATTTTCTCTTGATCCATTACCTTTTCTAAGTAATTTACTGTATAGACATTTTGCAGCAGGTTACTGTAGATTTTATGGTAAAATGCTGTTAATTTTTACAGAAATCAATATGTTTTCCCACAAGCCTTTGCCAGTTACAACAATTTCCTGTATAGATTTCCTTACAATAGGTAACTGTTGATTTTATGGTAAAATACTGTGAAGTTTTCAAAAGTCAGTGAACTGGCAATAAGGACTAAAAATTCATGAAAAAGAATTAATTAAACAGATATATCAGCCACCCCAAGCTTAAAACAGTAATATCCTCATACTTCTTGCTATCCACTTACAAGTGAAATAGATTTTTGATTCCCATCCCTACCACCCATCAAGTTCAGGTATGGTGCAGAACTTAAGTTGGTCTCATTACCCTGCTTATAATCAGAGACACAAATCCAAACAAAGAAAATATATATTCCAGAATAAATAGGTCTTCCTTCCACATGGGCCCCCCATGATTGCCCCCTCTCTCTCCCGCACCCCCACTACACCCCTTCTCCATCCACTCACCTCTCGGCCCGAGTGCCTCTCGATGGCCTTCTTCACTTTGCCATACGTGCCTCTCCCCAGCGTCTCCAGCAGCTCGTAGCGGTGCTTCAGGTTGTGTTTGTGGTGGTGCTTCTTCACACCTGAATCCCTCCGTCCGTCGCTGCTGCTGCTCGGGGTCCCCTCAGGTGAGCTGCCGGCAGGTGGAGGTGTAGCTGGAGCTGGAGCTGGAGCCGGAGCCCGGGATGGAGGGGAGAGCTCGGCGGGTTTAGGCGCGGAGGGTTGGCCTCTCTGGGGCCCGGGACGCGCGGCCCCCCGGCGGGGCGATAAATAAGCTGTTTCCATGATACTAAAGGAAGTATTTAACCGACCTTCCTATTGTTAAATACGTCAAACTAGCTACCTTAAAGAATGGATAATATAATACTTATAGGCCTAATAATAGTGTTAATAAATAAATAAATTACAAAGACATAATGTTACAAAGGAAACTAACATTTCCAGATTGTCTTGATTGATCAATACGCTTCAATCAAAGAGGACAGATAACTCCTCCTACCTATTCATGATATATCAATATTTAATCAATACACTATGCATAACGTAGAAAATACCTAACATTATCAGTTCATAATTAGCTGATATATACGCTAATAATACAATAAATGATAGAAAATAATAATAATAGTGCCAATTTTGTTCAAAAAGCGTATTCAGGTATCAAGCTGAACACACTTTCGCTTTAATGCTTTTAAATTGGCTATAATGATGTTGAAGCTCTAACCATAAAAGAGAGAAATAACGTCTAAATAACCTATCTCCTCACTCCTCCATTAAAACAAAAGGTCTAGCTGTGTCTACGTCTCTATCTGTCGTCCTAAACGCTGCCAACATCACCGACTCACGTCCAAAAGGCGAGAAAGCTGCGACGAAACCGGCGTTCTGGATGAAGATGACCCTCATTTTGTCCACGGCCCAGGTGTTTCTCCCCCTCATTCATCCGGGCTCAGGCGTCTGTGGTGCGGCTGCACGCTCCGTGCAGAGGTCGACGGTGTTGGAGGAGGTGGAGGTGCTCTGTGGTCGGGTACTGTCTGTAGCTGAGGCGTTTTGGATACTGCCATGGTCGCTCCGCTGCTCCCCTTTTGCTGCTTCTTCTCCGTGTGCCCTTCTCTCCTTGTTCCTTCTTCTCCCCTCTTTCTCTCTCTATCCTCAGCATGAGCGGCTGTGGAGGAGGACTGTGAGAGGAGAAAGAGGGACCGGGGCGGAGTTAGCGCAGACCTCCTCCTCCTCCTTGTGTCTCTTTCTCTCTTTGTGCTTTCTTCTTCCTCCCCTCTCTCTCTCTGTCAGCTGTGATATGACTGCAGCTGAGCAGGGGCGTAGCTCAGTTTTATGTGGACCATTGTTTGGGTTTTCATCACCTGACTGCCTCTGTGGCTGCAGGATTTAAATAGAAAGCAAGACACTTTGTTTGGTAACACATAACTTTGGTGGGATCACCTTACTCAGCCTTATTACGAGTATGTATTTGTCCATTTTAATATCATTCAAATTACATTAATTTGGCCCTGTAGCAAAGAGAACTAAATTGTTTTTTCTTTTTTAGAATCTATAAGAAAATAACACTTAAATATAAAACTAGCCACTTTATTCAGTAACACTTCATTTTAGAGGTGACAGTTATCTGCATAATTAAGAGTGTGTATTTGTCCATTTTAGTACATTGGGGTCACATTTATTGTATTGATCAATAGCATGTATTGGTCCATTTCAGTACTTTAGGGGTCATATTCATCACCCTTATGGAGAGTATATATTTGTCCCTTTTAGTACTTTAGGGGTCACACTCATTGGCTTAATTTAGAGTATATATTTGTCCATTTTGGTACTAAAGGTGTCATATTTATTGTCTTTATTAAGAGTATGTATATGTCCATTTGAGTAACTGAAAAGCACTCAGAGAGCGCAGACCTCCGCCAAACATACTAAAAAAACATACTAAAACATACTATTAGCAATTGGTTTCATAATGATATCTATTTTAGTTCAGTAGTTATTCACGAAAATGGCAATTTTCGTCATGGCGGATCCAGACAGTTATCCGGATCAACACCAAAATTGAATCACTTCTTCCTTTGCCCATGCTGAACATTTCCTGAAAATTTCATCAAAATCCATCCATAATGTTTTGAGTTATTTTGTTCACAGACAGACAGACAAACAGACTCTCCCGAAAACATAACCTCCTTGGCCGAGGTAATTAAGGGGTCACATTTATCACCCTTATTAAGAGCATATATTTGTCCCTTTTAGTACTTTAGGGGTCACATTCATTGGCTAAATTTAGAGTGTATATTTGTCAGTTTTGGTAGTGATCACAGTCATCAGCTTAATTAATTAAAGGTATGTATTTGTCCATTTCAGTACTTAAGGGCTCACATTTAGCACCCTTATTATGCGTATACTGTATATTTTTCCCTTTTAGTAATTTAGGGGTCATACTCATTGGCTTAATTTAGAGTATGCCTATATGTTTGTCTGTCTTGGTACTTTAGCGGTCACACTTATCGGCTTGATTAAGAGTATGTATTAGTCAATGTTAATGTTAAGGGATCACAATCATCAGCCTAATTAAGAGTACTTTAGGTGTCACATTTATTGACTTTATTAAGACTATGTATTTGTCCATTTTAGTACTAAAGGGGCCACATTCATCAGTTTAAATCAAGAGTTTGTCTAACTAAGTGCTTTAGGAGTCATATAAGGGGCTTTACTCTAAATATGGCATGACTGCTGAAAATGAAATGCATGAATTTATTTAAGATGCAATGTTACTTCCTATTACTCAACACTGACCAATAGTGTAGTCACTATGATTTTTTTCAGTGAGTTCATCTTTAATCGACTATCAGCAAAGGGACATTAGTTCTTATCAGTTGGTATTAGGAATGGCAGTATCAATTCTGAGCATTGTAGTATCTATACAGTATGCATTAATTTAGAAAAACTTACTATTGATACACTCCTAATCAAAACCACGTTGGCAGACTTGTAACAAAAGCCACAAAAACCTGAACTATCGAAATATTATTAATATTCATCATTATAATCAAACATTTCCCTTAATTTTTAAAAATATTATTAGCTCCGCCAAGGAGGTTATGTTTTCGGGAGAGTTTGTTTGTCTGTCTGTCTGTCTGTCCCTCCGTCTGTGAACAAAATAACTCAAAAAGTTCAGGATGAATTTTGATGAAATTTTCAGGAAATGTTCAGCAAGGGAAAATGAAGAACTGATTCGATTTTAGTGTTGATCCGGATCAGCGTCTAGCCGCCATGGTGAAAAATGTGATTTTCATGAATAACTACTGAACTAAAATAGATATAATTATGAATCCAACTGCTAATGGTATGTTTTCATGGTCAAGGTATCTAAATATTTACATGAAATAAAGGTAGGACTAATGTTTATGGTAAAAATCACAATATAAGTGAGGACTGTGGCACTGGCGGAGGTCTGCGCTCTCCGAGTGCTTTTCTAGTTTCTGTATGAAATGCTTTGACAATGATGTCCCACATTCATGCCAATGAGACTCCCTGAGTTATGGGTTATATATCTCTGCTGAGATTTAAGTAGTTACATGTTTTTTGTCTTGTCTTTTGTAAACTATAGCTAAAGGGTGATATCTTTGTAAAGGTCATTAGTCAATGCCCCATTCATCTACATGTTCTATATTTTGGCCAATTTCTTTGTTTTATAGTTTGTGAAATGCTCATCCAAAATCAAACTACATAGATAAAACAAAGTATTTGAGTTCTTGACGCAGAGTCATGAGGATCAATCTTTGAGGTAAATATCGATGCTGCAGGACATATTGTTTTCAACCACTGAAAATCATGTGGGAAGACATGAACGATTTCTGTACCTTTAAGTCTGTGAGTTCACGTCAGTTTATATGTGAGGCATAAAAAATGTTAATGTTTTTAGGATTATAGCAAAAGCTCTTTTGCTCAGCCTTTGAGGCGTGCTTTCAAACTGTCATTAGAATATACTGCACTCACTTAAGGAAACAAATCTGCCTCCTGCTTCAAACAACAGCAGCTGTTCAAACTTAAAGTGAGACATTAGTCCAAAGTTTTGTCAATCTCAATTACTGAAAAATCAAAGCACTGCTACACAACATTACAAGGAATAAAAACAATTGCATAATAAAGACAATAACTGATACTTGTGCCAGGGGTATTATTCTATATGTGGTAGAAAATTGCATTCATTCCAGTAGGATGACTTACAGCTGCTGCAAAGAACTGCTGCCTGGCTTTTTTGTGCATGAGGTCTAGAAGTGTTGCAAGTACAATGATGGGTCATGAAAAACTGCTGCTGTCTTTTTATAGCAGTGTGATTCAAGGAAATCTGGCTAGCTAGGGATGAACATGAGATCAACAGACTTTGAGCCTTCAAGCTCACAATCTGGTCAGAGTGGACATGAAAGCAGAGACTGAATAAACTCCCAAACATTCAATTTAAATTCGTCATTAACAAGAAGGGAATGACCTACCCTGGCACACCAGATGGACTGTTCAAAATATTTCAGCAGTCCATGTGAGAAAGAGCCCACAGAAAGCATTTGGGGAGGGCAGACCCTTCAGAAGCTTATCCAGCAGGTGATTGTATGATCGTTGCGTCAGTCAACACTTATTATGGGCCAATCAGATAATGTTGTAGGCGGGAGCTACTGTGCTTCAAAATGTGAGTCATTTCGTAAAATAAATTCTCATCAAAACATTTCAGAAGCTGAATGAAAATATCCCACAGAGAAGTTTGTTGTGTTGATATTTTTTTGGTTTTAATAAAGAAATTTGGTTAGGATTTGATAAACTGCTACTGAAGCTGTTAGCATTCGTGTACACCCCCTGTATGTGTGTGTGTGAGCATGCATGGTTGTCCGTCTCTTTATGTCTTTCTGCAATTGGTTGGCTATCAGTTCAGAGAGTACCCCACCTCTGATGATGGTTGAATGGATTTCTTTCCCAGCATATTGATGTTTCATTTTATAAACAATTCGCTGAAACTGAGGACCTGTTTACGTGAGACATTGCCTGGAGTGCCTTAATCTGCAAACTTTTAAAAGTGGGGTCCGGAATGAAAAGTTTTGAAAACAATTTTGTTATCTCCATGTAAGCATGGGTCACTGTTGTCAGGGAAAACAGTGACACGCGGCACGTGTGCAGTACTTCTTCAAATAAAGGTTGCACAAGTGCAGTAAGGACACAACCAACCTAAGGCCCCCACTACAGGCCTGGCATGCACATTCTCATGGATCTGTGTGAATGTAAATCCTCATCACACCATCTCTGTGTTGATGTGGAGCACTTTTTAAAATGCAAAGGAAAAACCTTTCTGTTTCTGGTAACAATGTTGTTGTGTAAACGGGCCTTTAGGGTCTTGATTTTTCTTTAAAGAACAGGAAAGAGGAAGATGTGGAGTTGATTTTCAACATTACCTGAATGCATGTACAGATACCAGATATTGTAACAACATGGCTTTTCTTACTTTTATAAAAATCATCACTACCATCTTACAGACATGAGGACCATCGTGAAAACAAGATGCTACATCGCAGGGGGCTAACCTGTAATAGATTTGTATTTAGTAGAGAACCAATATGATGAAGACTAGTCCATGATTGGCCCATAGATCTGTCACAAGCTTTAGTTCTTACTTTAGTCCACTTGTCTCCGCTTACCTCACTTTCTACACACCCAACACAGCATCGTGTGGATTTGCTGTTAATCATGAGACTGGGATCCACATTCAAGATTTCCTGTTGCTTAACAGAAGGTTTGTTCTTGCCACCATGATGGAGGGATTCATGATCGGCTATAGGGATACATGTTAGGTGTTAGATGTATGTATTTCCATACATATATTTCTATATGTGTATTTTCTTATGTATATGCACAGTACATATATATGTATCCATAAAATGAATAGTATGTCCTCAGCCTGCTTTATTGTAAAGTGCCTTGAGATAACATTTGTTATAAAATGGCACCATGCAAACAAAGACTGATTAAAGATGAACTGATTCTTGGTTATAAACCTGATGCTATGACTTCAAACGTTTCCATTACTTTAGCTAAGGCTGTAACCTGCCCTTGGTCAACATTGTTTAGCAATAATAGCTAAAAACTTGATGTTTTTCTGTTGAATTAATGATTTGACTGCTTACTTCCATCTAATTGCTGTTGTCAGGCTGTGCCTCTTGCCACTCAGTGTCTGAAATTCCACTCGCTGGCACCGACAGAGACGTCATGTGCACACCGTCTATTCACAAGCAACAGTTGAACATTAGGCTCCATTACCTCAACGTTTGACCTTAAACTTGAAAGCCTACTAAGTACATTCTTGGGTCCAAGTGGACATTTTTACAAAGTTTTAATTAAATTCCTCAAGTAGATTTGGAGGAGGCTTCTGTCTTTGTAAGAATGGTTCAGACAAACATTCACCAAGACATGCATGGACCTTTGACAAAAGTACGTATGGACAACCCAAACACATGGTGTCTCTGGCCTCCGCTGTCGCCATGCTGAGGAAACAAAGGGATTTATCAGTCAGAGCATTGTTCTTACACTTCCTGTGATTTATCTTCATTCATCCTTCCAGATGAACTCCTGCTTGCATCTGTTTCCCATACTGAAAGACATCAGTGACAAATCTCACAAAGTGTTACCTAATTAACCCCACTCTCCTCTGGCTGCACCGCACACTGTATACCTACAACTGCACACACAAGTTTGTTTCTCACCTGAACAAACTGGAAGAGTTTAAGGGAAAAGAGAGACTGAGTTACTGAAAGTAGCAGTGAAAGCAACTTTAAAAACATCATGAGAAAGCTAGACTCTAAAAGTATCCGACCACAGAAATGTGAAAACCGCTCCTCCCAAATTTATGCACGTGCTTTGACTCACTCAGTGCAGAGCGAGTCCAAGAAAGAGGTTTTGGGAGAGGAGCACAGTGCACTTGGTCTTTTTTAACCTTTAAAACTACAGTTCTCTGTCGTTATTTTTGCAACAAGGTCCCAGCTTTGAGATGTAGAAGAGTCCATTCATGAGCAAAGTGAACTGGGGCTGCTTTATCACTGTTCTAGGTTTATATCACAGGAAGAGTGAGCACATGTAGGCCAGGAATTCAACCATTTTACAAACCCAAATTCCAGTGAAGTTGGGACATCATATAAAACCTAAAGAAAAACTATTTGTAAATCCATTTTGACTAATATGTGAGACAGGTCTGGACTGCAGGCCAGTCTTGTGCCCACACTCTTTCACTATGAAGCCACACTGTTGTTACACATGCAGAATTTGTTATGCTGAAATAAACAGCCCTGAAAAAGGCATTGCTTGGATGGCAGTATACTGTATGCTGTTCCAAAACATGTATAAATCTTTCAGCATCAGTAGTGCCTTCACAGATGTGCAAGTTACCTCTGGCATGGGCATTGACACACCCCCATACCATCACAGATGCTAGCTTTTGAACTTTGCCCTGCACTGTAAAAACTCAGATCTAGGCAAGTGTGTTGGTCACTTACTCCAATCCACTTTTACCTACCAAGCCGAGATAAATGCCTAACTTTAAGGAATAAAAGGCAAAAATAAATCATTGAATTGCATTGTAATGATAAGAACATATCTGCCAATGAAACAAGGTAAGTTTGATTCATTTAGGGTCTTAAATTAAGGTTTAATATCTGCTCTTGATAGAAAATGTCATTTTAAGACAACTTTTAAGTAAAATGTATCTCATCTTATTTGCAGAATTTTTTATTTGTTACAGGCAACTCATGCCTTTTTTTTTTTTGTTTTTATACCTTGAAATAAAATTGTAACCCATACATGTCAGGCAACTCACTCAGAATAGGTCTAGGGAGTTTTTTGGCTTGAAGGACTTGAGGGCTTGACCTACATTATTTCCAGCAATTTGAAGTGTGGACTCGTCAGACCACAGCACACTTTTCCGCTTTGTATCAGTCCATCTCGGTTGAACCTTGCCCGGAGAAGCTGGTGTTTGTTTCTTGGTGTTGTTGAATGGCTTTGACTTTGCATGAGCTTTAGCTCTTTAGCTCTTCTCTAAAGAGGAATGAGCCCAACAGCCTTCATTATGACACCTACCCTGGCTCTCTTTTCCTCACTCTTTTTCTCTAGGGGAAGGATGTAGAGAAAGGACATGCACTTCACCCTGGCTTACCTCCCCTGAAGAGTAAGGACCTGTTTACAACAAAAAACACCCAAAACTGAGAGTTTTCATCGTGTCCTCGTGTCCATCGTGTCAGGGTTCAGAGTGAAAAGTTTGGAAACATTCTCATTTTCAATTTCATCTTCGTGTAAACAGGGATCGCGATCAGGGAAAACAATGGTGCGCAGCGCATGCGCTGTATGCTTTCAGATAAAAATGCGCATGCACCTTTGAACAACAACAGCAGCTATGGCCGACTACCAAACAGCATGTGTGCGGCTTACTTTGCTCAGTTTTGTTTTTGCTCCTCCAACTGATGTGGATTTACTGCATACATACTCTAAAGAGCAGAGATGCAATTGCTTGAATCGCCAAGGACACAATAAACTTACATTGCCACCTACTGGCCTGGCATGCATGCTACCCTGTTTTCAGTCATTCTTGCGAATCCATGTGAACATGTTTCGTTATCACACCATCTCCATGTGAACACAGAGCGCTTTTGAAAATGTAAAGGAAAAACCTTTCCGTTTCTGGTGACGATGTTGTCTTGTAAACTGTTCCTAATGAGCTGCATTAGCGCATCTCCCCTTTGCTCTACTTTCCTGCCCTCTACCCCTTGTGGGAGGAAGCATAACATCGTTCATTGGGTCACCTAACCTTGTCTCTACCTCCACTGCCCTATTTTTTGTGGGAGACAGAAAAAGAGCTTCAATCAGGGCACCTCGCCCTTGCTACTTCCTCCTATGTTTTTCTCTAAGAGGAGGTAGAATCAGAGCTTCTCGTGCTCTGTCTTTGTCCTTTCCTCCTAATGGAAAGGGAAAGTACTCAACACTTGCATTTTGATATTTGTGATAAATTCAAGTGCTGTTATGATTAGAGCGTTTTGATACAAACAGCAAAATCTACATTCAAAAAATCTTACTCTGCCTCTGTTGTTTGTTAAACCAGCTCAGTTTCACAGTAAGACTGTAGACCCACTGGTTTATATTCTAATAATGAACTGTTATGACCCAGGGGAAAACTACAGTGGGATAACTTACCATTCAATTGGGTTAACTGTAGAGCCCCAACAAAGCAATATACTTTAGCAAATTGAAGATAAAAAAAAATTAAAATAAATAGGTGTTTATACCCTTGGTAAAATAGAATTTTGCATTTCCTTATAACATTTCTCTGCTAACGTGGCCATCTTTGCAGGTACAAATCGCCCTCTTCTTTAAATAACTGCCAAATCCTTGGTAGGAAACCCTCTGTGGCCAAACTTCGACCAACATTAACTTTGGGTTTTTGCTTGCACATGTGCTTCAGCTCAATATCTACTCATTACAGAAGGGAAGTCTGGGCCCATGTCAAACACATTTTCCACTCTGGTTCAAACAACAGTTGGCATGATTTGTATCCATTTATAACATTTGTTGTTGTTAAACGGGGCTAAGAGAAAGTCCACTTTTAGAAACCGACTATGAGATTGGATCTCATCTGTTTCCTCTCCTGGCCTCATTTGCACCCATTGCCAGACCATTGGGTGCAGAAAGAAAGCCTCCACTGCCCTCTTATGGATAAAAAGTGGTCTTGCATTTTAGTAGAGACGGTACTGACAGTACAAAAGTAGATAGATAGATAGATAGATAGATAGATAGATAGATAGATAGATAGATAGATAGATAGATAGATAGATAGATAGATAGATAGATAGATAGATAGAAATATATTTAGATAGACTGGTAGATGGATGGATAGATTGTTGATGGATGGATGGATGGATGGATGGATTGATAGATAATTAATTCTCTAGGGAAAATGTAGGTATCCAACAGCAGTAGTAAGCGGTCCAGGTCATGATCCACTGCCATTGCCCAGGGTGTTGTTCAGTCAGATGGCTATGGGCACAAAGGATCTCTTGAACTACTGAGTCCTACAGCGAAGTAAAAAAAAAGTGTCCTGCTGCTGCTTCTCTGACCTTTCAGGAAGTTGACAAAGGGATGGTGTTATGGTCCAGGATGACCTGCACTGTGCTGGTGCTGTCTCTCCACCACTGCCCCAGAGTCAAAACCGTCATTGTGAAATTATATTTCTACAATACTTTAACAACAACAATCTTTATGGTTTGCTTTAGGACTGCTAAAATCTGAACAATAAGTGTGTCTCTTGAGATGTTTTGCATGTATGTTGAAATTTTACGTCTTAAAACATATTTAAAATCTTAAAAATGGTCAAAGTGGCATAGTTACTTATTGTACATAGTTTTTTTTTTGTTTTGTTTTTTTTACTATTTATTCTATGATTTCATCCAAAGAGTGTTCATATAACTATATGAAGCAATTTTTTGTCTCATTAAACAGAAAAAAAGCATCTGTAAAATATGCGTGGTCAATTTGAAACACATTTCATTTATCTGCCTTCAATATGCATATCAGACGCTTCTTCTAGATGCAGATGCCCGATGTGATATCTTCTAGGACCTAACGTTTCTGGCAGCACTTTATTTGTACATGTCTGCGCTTTGAACCGTGTATTTTAACACAGAGTATTACTGTATGAGCTGAGCTGAAAATAACAAGATTTTAAAAATAATTACTCAAAATTCATTCCATGTGTATGAACAGTTATAAGTCCAAAAAAGACGGGAAAATGCGTAAAGCTTCCTAAAAAACGCTAGTGACGAAACACCGAAAGAGGAAGAGGAACATGTTAGAACGGTCACGAAATTTGCCATTACACCCTCCACCGTGCAGTATCGAGTGATTTGAACCGGAAGCGCGCCATTTTTAGACAGATTACCAACTTAAAGAAGACACTCGTACAGGTTCTAGAGGCTAACTGGTTTCCTGCGTAGAAAAGAAGGGTAATATGCAAGAAACGCTAACTTTTTTGTCTTTAAAACTGATTTTAACCCAATTTGTCATCACAATAAGAGTTTCAAAGCGAGAAACACTTTTAAATTCGACATTTGAAAGTGTAACTGCCAGTGCCCAGCTCGTGCCCCAATTAAGCTAGCGCCAGGTTTGACAAAATGGCTAAAAGGCACATTTGTGAATGTTATTTTAGACACTTGCGTGCTAATAATATGACTGCAAATTATGACAAGTACTTGTGAGTCTTATTTTTAACCCTGTCCTCTTCTTAAATAACCATTTTTACGCTGAAAATACACATTGAATTAGCTTGTTGGTATAACGGCTATTCGCCCCTTGGCTCGGCTGTAATGGAGGTGAACTGCAGAGGGTTCCTGAAGTTTGCAGTGTTAAAAACCCTTTGTGTTTCATTCATTTCAGTGACATTAGCCTCCTGCTTTGGCTTTATTCGTCAGAGATGCTCACTGCTATGCGATGGATGCTGTCCAAGCTGGTTTCTCCACTGTGGAAGTCAGTAGAGGTGGATGGAGAAGACATTTTCTCTGGTCTAACAGGTAAAGTCAACTTCTGTTTGCTGAGGGCAGATTTGGTGCTGCTTGAGTTGAAAGAAAACAGTGCTGGTGTAGCTTTTGATAATTTAAACACATCTTTGTTTTATTAAAGTGAAATATATCAACAGATAGACCTCTAATCACCCGCAAAAGTATTTTAAACCAGATTAAGATGGAAGAGTATGTGGATGAAAATGATGACAGTGCTGATTTTTCCTGAAAAGCACAACAAATGTATTCCAACTTTCCAACTTCCATTTATGGATGCACTACATTGGATTTTTGAAGATGTCCAATATGACAATATTTCCAAACTCGTTGCAAGAGCACAAGGCCTCCACTTCAGCAGAATTAACATGCACAATTAACATTTTATTGTTAAACAAGTGATACTTTTAATCTATTGAAGAGAACATTCATTGATAATAAGGTAACCCATTTGTAAATAATGCCAATACCATAGACAGTGTCTGGAGAAATTAGGCAAAATATTGACAGTAACAATCAGCAACAGTGGCGTCTGGTGAGGCTGATGGTTAACTTTTGAGGCAATCATCTGTACCAAAATTGATCTTATGATATTTAATTTACAACAACTTTTATGCATTGACATATAAGTATATTAATTTAAAACATGGAATGTTCAGAGAGTACAAACTTCCGCCAAAGTGTTTCCAACATTGTCAGATGAGGTAGTCCTGTGGATTCAGATCACCACCAAAATCTAAAGACTTCTTATGTCATGACCAACATTCCCGACTAAAAAAGGCCATCAGAATCTTTTGGGAACTTAATGAGTTGTTAGTGAAGTGTGGGAACTGCTCTATCTCGCAGTGTAAGCAAATTCTTTTAAAAATTCTTTATTCCACATTTGGAATCAATTGGCGACATTTTTAGTTTAGAAACAGCTGGTGTCAATTAAAAAAAATATTTGACTTATGAAAGACAAATCTCTGTTTCATTTGGTGCAGGTCTTGTTCATTGATATCTTTCTTAATGACCAGGGACGGAGGATATTCGCCACCTGCGGGGCAGTGTGGTGACCGAGCTGTGCCTGGACTACGGCATGATCGACGGTGTGGTCTACTTCACTAGTGGAGAGGTGTTGGGTGGAGTGCATATAAAAGAGGGGGACCTGGTGAACTGTGTAGCAGTCAGAGATGGAGCCGATAGGGGATGGAAAGCTTTGAGGGTAAGTAGGGATGGGAATTGATACAAAATTTTTTGATACCAATGCGATTAACCATTCTGCTTATAAAGCTGATTCTTTAAGGATTTCTTTATCGATTCCTGCTGGTTTTCTGTTTGGAAAAGATTTGTCCTATCTTGTTCTTTGGTGGCAACAATGTCAGACACATGACACTCCTGTCATTTAATGACATTATGTTCAGATTGGGAAATTTGTGGAGGACACATCTTTTTGTAAAAAATGTAAGAGAATTTTTATTGGTTGCTTTTGTTGACAGCTCTGATGAAAGGGGGTATCCTTGATTTGCTAAGGCTGTAGAACAAAGTGAAAGGAATTAATAAGCCCAAAAAACTGATGATGTTTCTTTGGGACTATTGTTGGAAACCAAAAACTAGTGTCCTGAGTGTGCACTTTGGTGAAGTGTTTCCTGGAAATTTTGTAATTTAGAAACAAACTGTTAATTAACAAGCTAGCAGGTATTTTCACAAAGCCACATTAAGAAAATATAGTGAATCACACCAAAGAATAGCAAGACTTCCTGGAGTCAAATATAAAATAGTGTGTAATGTAAAATACATCAGAGTAGAATATAGCACAATCTTTCACCAAGGCTTGTCTGACACTAATAGCAATGTTCTCTCTGTCTCTGGATTCATGCTATGACCAAAACTGACTATATGTCATCGAAATCTGTTAATAACTTTTTGATTTGTTGTGCTAACAGACAAGCAGATGGACAAATGGCAACAAAAACATAACCCCCTTTGCAAAGTTAATAAGAAAACAAAATAAATATTTTATGATCGTAAGAAAATTATTTAAACTCAAAATAACAAGAATGCTTTGCCACCTCAGGATTTCTTTAGATTTTTAAAGGTGAGAAACTATGTGAGATCATCGCTCCCTTAGTTTTGGCAGAGCCTACATATTTGGATAATTGCTCAAAACATCTTCTAATGTTCAAAAAATGAATCACCTGCCAATATAGTGTATGTCAGAATATAGCCTTTGAGCAAGTGATACTCATGAGGCAGAATGGGAGGCAGAACTGTGAACAGTTACCAATAGATTCTAAAAAAAAAGCCTGAAAATGTATTTTTTTCAGGCATTTTTTGTGCATTGATGTGCTTGATCAATGCATGCAATTGTTTGATACAATTTAAAATCTTTAACAGATTGCATTGTTCCAAATCAAAATTATACAAGATCAATACAGTTTGACAGATACAACATAAACTCACAGCTGTGTAGGGCTGGGCAAAAAATCGATAAATTCGAATTATTTTCTGCAGGAGATTCAAAAACATAAAAATCCGGATACTCAACCTGAAGTTGAGTATCCAGGCCAGTCCAGCCCTGTACGACCCGACCAGGAGGCTAAAGAATAGCATTTATAGATAACCTATTTAGATGCTATAAAACTCATCGATAAGTGCGTATTTCGATCAGGCATATATCTAAAAGTGAGACTTTTTTGTAATTACTTAAAAACTCCTCACAGTCTCTTTAAGTACAGTTTTAATATTTCATAGAGAACGTAACATAAACGAGACTACAGGACATTCAGGTCACCGAGGGATATAAAGTGTGTTAAATCAAAAACAGACAAGTAATAATATTGTTTTGTGTAACATAAGGTTACAGCAATCCATGGGTGGGAGATAATGTAAAGATAAATAAATAAATACATGAATGAAGGAGAAGTGTGTGTTTGTTTGTGTGTGTGTGTTGTGAGCTGGCCAGGCCTTAGTGGGAGTCTCTCCAATGCAGGTCCATCCAGTCTACATAGAAAATGGGAAAGTTGTCTTTTCAGATAGGACCATCAAGCACAAATATGATGAAGGGAGTAAATCGTTGAAAGGTTTGTGAGGTATGATGTCGAACAGGAAGTTCCCAGTGCCAGAGTGACTTACTGCCAGTCTTAAAACACTAGTTGACATCAAACATCAGAGAGTAGATGCAGAGAAAAATGTAGCAAGGCATTATTCTATACCATGTTCTCATTTGCATGTGATTGCCCCTTTGACCAATACTTCTGGGCTTTATGACCATAAAATTTTAGGGAGAGGGTCAGCATTCCCATTTTGTGTATTTCTTTTGTCCACTGTCCACTCCCTCACTTTAGGTGGTTCCATCTTCTACCATGCCCTTGTAATCCTCTGAAGTATTCTCCTGGGAGTGGAGTTCAGTTGGAAAATTGCGTAAATATACAGTTTTTAAGTCATACTCAATTTCAAAACTGACAGTTGATTTGCTTCATTAAAGACTTTTCTAGCCAAAAAGGTTGGATTATTGGGCAACCCCAAAAGACATGACAGTGATCAGCTGTCACATTATTACATTTTCTCCAACAGTATCCAGATTCAGTTCTGCTGTTTTGTTTTATTTACTTTTTACTCAACATCTAAACTTCATTGGAATTGTGGTTTGTCGACCTTGAATTGAATCAAGCAGTGACACAAGCAAAGAGGATTGAATGTGGCCTGGTCACATCTTTGTTGTTACTCCTTTCCTGCTGCTGCTCTAAAGAAAAGCAGCTTTATTATGGTGAATTCAATGCAGAATTTGGTTTTGTTTAGGTGGAGAAGAGTGCAGATGCCTGGGAGGATGGAGGAAAAACCTCCCTGGAGAATGACTGCATGCAGCTGCGGCCTCTCATCGGCACAGTCACATCATTTGATGGAGATAGCGGCTACATAAACCAGACCACATACTTCTCACGCTACAGTCTTTCAGAAGGTGATTATTCTTACAGCGCTTTAAAGCTTAACAATAACCTGCTTTACCATGTAGGTAAGCTTTCACCGTTAACTTTGACAGAACTTCTTAACTGATTCAGCAGGTACCTTTATTTTACAGCTAATGTTTGGCAAATTAGACAGAGTCAAAGCCACACCTCAATTTCAAAACCATGTGGCTGGAGACTTGTGTTTAAGCTCCTGACAGCTGGAGTTCATTTTTTTATTTCAATCCATTTTTTAAGGTTATGAGCCAATGAAAGGAGACTGGATCCAGGCAAAGTACTTTATCAACCCAACCCAGTGGACCACCCAGGCTCACTCCGTGGCCCCATTACGCTACTGCCGCCTTGACCAGGTGAAACACCAACAAACATTATGAATCTTATATCTTAAATCATTTCTAATCTGCCAACTAAATGATCTCCAGGTGCGAGTAACCAGCATGTTTGGCAACAGCGGAGTGGTGGAGGAGAGTGTGTTCTTCAGCCTGGACTCTCTGTTAATGCCTGCAAACTACCAGCCCGTGCAGGGTCACCTGGTCAACCTGGTGATGGTGGAGAGCAGCCAGTCCTTGTACAGCTGGAGGGCTCTGTGCATGGCCCCCTGTACGAAGAGGTACAACCCACATGTCCTGGAAAACCTGAAAAATGACTGACCAAAATTCCAGTCATGGAAAATATTTGGAAAATGATAAAAAGCATAAAATGTACAGGAAGAGCTTGAATTGTCCTGGATAGTTATTCAGGGAACAAATGAAGGAAATGAAGGAAGAATGTACTTGGTAACTTATGCACTCTAAGCCATAAAATATGATTGATAAAATAATTCAAATTAAAAAATAAAATATAAAAACTGAAAGAAATGGCGACACAAAAAATAATAAAAAATGTAGGGTACTTAAACAGTAAGTCCACAAAATACATTTATAAAAAGTTAGAGTAAAGAAAATTAAAAAAATATATATATATATATATGTATATATAAAACATAAATTTCTAATAGTACCACAAATGTGTCTGTTAGGTATCAAAAAAGAAATCAAACAGACACAGATGGGCGATTGTCGCGCTTTGAAAAGGTGTAGTGAATTGGACAACACACTGTGTAGGAATGGACTTATTGTTGAAAATATCTAACTTGGACTAAGTTGACCATTTTCTATCTGATACACTAGAACTTCTTTGCTTGTTTTTCTTGCAGTCCACATGTTTCTCCATCTCTCCTCTCCGAGGCTGACCTATGGAGCATTTCAGAAAACAAAGAGGGACTGGAAGTAACAGACTACGGACAGTTTGGGGATCTAATGATTGGAGAGAAACGACAGTTGGTGCTGTGGATACAGTGAGTAAGCTGAGTAGATGATAAATGGGCTATTTTCACATTTAACTATTTACAGCTACATGTCATAGACCTCTACAAATTACAGGGATATTCTCTGAGTCCAAAGTTGTCCTTGGCCCAAAATGTGAAACAAAACTCTTGTTAGCACGAGTTTAGAACAAAAATACAATTCTAAGTACAGTAAAGCACTCTAGGGACACCATATAACGTTTTGCAGAAGCTCCACTTCCATTGATCTGAACACATAATCTCTCTCTGACTGTAGAAATAAAGGCATGGATACTCACAGGCTGAAGCACTGTGACTTTGCTGGATGGGATTCAGAAGAACAGTTCTTGCTAGTTCCTTCCAAAGGGTCAAAACCAGTGAGGCAGACTCAACAGTCAGCACAAGAAAACTGCTCTGAGCCTCCAGAGGTCCACATAAACGATGCTAAAGAGGTGGAAGAAGAAAACGGCCACACTGATCTTTCTGCAGGCATAAGGAAAGAAGACAGAGAGGTGGATATTGCTCCAGGAGAGAGGCTGTCTGTTACAGTGGCCTGCAAAGCAAAGTAAGTCAGAGCTGACAGGTATAGTACTGCTTTTAAGAGTGATGGTATAGAGCAGAGATCTGCAACCTGTCCAATCAAAAGAGCAATTTTGCCAGCCGCACTCACCACAAAAATCTGCCTGGAGCCACAAATATATTTGAACCTTAAAATGATGACAGCATGTAGAGTTAAAATCATAGCAATTGTGTGTTTATTTAGCTTGTCGGGCTTATCAAAAAAAAAAAAAGTCTATAAAAGTACCCTGTGTTATTACTGTTACAGTATTACTTATTTTGTCACTCGTGTTACTTGGTTTTTTTTCCCCCGGGATCAGGTTTTACTTACTGTGGAGAAATCGTAAGTATTTATTTGACATCATCAGATGAGAAGGGGTCAGTGGGTCTTCCCCTGACATTTTTCAACGAAGATCATGTCTTTCCTGATTCTGCAATCACACACAGCAGATATGGGATTAAAAAATCCCCCACTTCAAAAACGTGGTCACAGTTGCACTGAATTTATTGTCTCCCCGTTTCTCTCGTCTTTTCCGAGGCTTTATCACCGACACGCCTCCATTTTAAAAGTTTGAATCACTTCACAGCAGCAGCTGATTTTTTCAAAAGTAAGAGTTCATGAAAACTTTGGCATTGAAACCTAAAAACATCACAGGGGAGCTCACAGCTAAAGATACAGCAGCGCCCTGCTCTCCCTCCGACCTGCTGCAGGTGACAGGTCACACAGAGGTCACGAGAGGTACACACATGATGCAAAGTTGACAATGTAAAAAACAAAGAAATTATTTAATGAAAAAAACATGCATAGCGCTGAACTTGCAGAAATAAAATCAATCATTAGAGTTTAATGTAAGACGAAGAAGAAGTTTTTTTTCTTTTCTGTTCTCTGAGTCCAGAGAACCACAGGTTGCCAACCCCTGGTATGGGGGGCCAAGCAGAATCAGTACAGGATTAATTTCAAGAAATTAGGTTTTTATTTTATCCAAATAAAGTCAGTCCAATTTATAATCAAAAAAGTTAAGAATTAGGCTTATAAAAGAGATGAACTAAATAAAACGATAAATGAACTAAACAAACTTCAAGTGGCAACTCAATAAAACAGACGTGACAAGATGAGACAAAGGGAGCAGAAATAAAAGAGTTCATACAAACCAAAGGAAACAAAGGGGTAGACAAAATGGCTGCCATATTAAACAAATCAAAACTAACTTATGACATCAACAGACTTGGTCCAATCCAATGACATGGCTTCAACATAATGCTGAGTTCCATTTACACCAAAACTGGGAAGAGGCGAGTTATCAGCATTCCAGTTACAAAGTCAGAAAAAACTGCTGATCTACCAGGCTATTGTTAGCAGTTGTTAGCATGCCCTGCTGTAGTTGGCACATACCACATGAAGAATGTAAATAACAACTTTGCTGTACTTCCAAGGATATGCGTTCAAAAATTCTATGTATACAGCTGATTTAGTGCGACAAACACTAGTCGAAAGTGCAAATGAATGGAGTATTTCAGGAGCTTCCTAGTATACCTGGAACACAGCATAAATTTCCTGTCAGCTCTTATCCATACCTTTTGCCTCAATCTAGGAAGCTTCTCTATTCCAACTTCCAGGTCACTCAAAAAGAGACCAGAATTATGAACAGAAATTGATCTTACAATCAATAAATCTTGCATTCTAAATGTAAACAGTGTAAGACATAAAATAACTAATCAACTAAGAAGGAATCAAAATATCGTGTAGATTTGTTCTTGTGACTGCAAAATATGAGTCAAACTAGTAGGGTGAGGGTGAATATTACCCATGTGAGGCATGACAGATGGACAGAAAGATGCATTTGGAGCCATATTTTTCAAACACCTACATTTTCTGTCTTCCCAGGACATTAATGCTGAAGTTTCAGGTTTCCCAGTGGAGCAGTTACCAAGTGTTTTCTACACATCTGAAGCTGTTTGTCAAATTCCTCAGGAGCCTGGGAAGAAGCACTGAGCTTCTGTTGCTGCACTTCTCCTCTTTCACCATCGGGAGGCGCCTCGAGGTCACAGTGGGCAGTGAAGAAGAGCGCCTGCTGCAGCCCTCTGTGCCTTACAGTCCTAGTGATGCCCCTCTGGTCCCAGCAACCCCCTGTCAAGTGATCGCCGTGTCTGCTCCAAGAGGCCCACCGAGGTACTAGCAATCTGCTCGCTCTGCTGATGTTGTTGCCTCCGCCAAGGAGGTTAAGGTTTCTCCTGCATATGTTTGTCTGTTGTTGGCGAGATTACGCCAAAATTACCTGATTGATTTACATGAAATTTTCCAAGAAGTGTGGTTTGGTCCAAGGAAGAAGCCATTAATTTTGCAAAATGTCCAAAATCCGTTAGAGTAACATTGGACTGGGTTTTAAAAAAGTCATATCTCTGCCATTTCTTACTGGATTCCAATTTCACAGGATGATATAGGGTCATGTCTCTATCATCAAGGTAAACTTAACCAAGATCTGATCCTGATTGATGTCACAAAAAACATTGAACTTCATAAGGGAAATCTCATTGATTTTCAATAATTCATATAAAATCAAAATATTAATAATGTTCCTAAAACTGTGTGGGATGTTTGGCCCTTCGGCTGCCTGTTGTCCTCCCCTGACTTATATTAACATGCAACAAGGAAAGAAAGCACTATCAATGTTTTTGCATTGTTGATGGTTTCGTGTAGGTTTGGTGATGAAACAAATTGCCCAACACTGGGTAGCAGGGCTACTGCTTTGTGTTTCTGTGGTGCTCGGATTTCAGGGTCTTTAATTTTTATTAGCATTTCAGGTACATTTAAAGAAAAAAAATATGAAAAAGTTTTATATTTGGTGTCTCTCATTTCAGAAAGTGAAATCCATATATTATATAGATTTATTACACATAGAGTGATATACTTAAAGGGCAACTTCGGTATTTTTCAACCTGGGTCCTATTGCCCCAAGTGTATGTGTGTATACGATTGACGGGTACAACTCGTTTTAAAATTGGCTCAGTATCAAGGGAGCGGATGCAGCCGGCAGCCGCGAAGCTAGATAGGGGGGCAACTGCATCCCGTATAAGTTTGAGCATTAAAAAGTGTTTATTTCGCCACAGACCGGTTGCGATCGCCGGTGTTGGCTCTCTAATTAGCATTGTAAGCATTGCGTTTTCCTTCACGTCCTCTGACCTGTGTGACGTCATCTGTGAGCTTGTTGCCGGAAGAAAACAGAGGAGCCATGCAGCGTGCCGCTCAGAGTGGAGCTGCTTATCCCGGAGGACAGTTGGAAGTTTTACTGCATCGGTATCATGGCTGAATATTTACCAGATTTCGAGAGTGAAGACAAGCCTTTTCATTACGACGGCCACCCGTATTTATTTGAGCCAGAGTATACGGACGAGGAGCTGCTACAAACTCAAGAGCTAACGAGGATAGCAACAGAGGGCCAACGAGCAGACGAGGGTGAAGCAGCGGCTGCACGAACGCTCTAGATTTGTCTCTGACACACACATTTACTGTTGCCATAAATCCTCTTCACTTTTCCTCTCATCCAGCCAGTACAGACTTGTGGCCTACCGTGTTACAATGCTAATTAGAGAGCTAGCACCGGCGATCGCAACCAGTCTGTGGCGAATTATAAACACTTACACAATACATACAATACTTACACGTATTGTATGCATAAAGACATATTAGTTATACTTACTTTATGGATAGTTGACCATTTGGTCACTGTGGTTTTGGTCGCCTCTTCCAATTTATTTTGGGTACATGAAAAAAGGTATCCAGCACTGCCCTGTTGATCAGAGGAGGGAAATCCTCTAATGTAGTTACACAGCGTCGGGTACTTCCTGTATCATCCCACGACACATCGAGACCACGAATATTGGGCAACAGGTCCCACTCGTTACAACACAGACATTCTTCCTTTGTGGGCATAGAGTCACAGCAACCACAGGAGCACCACCAGTCCTCAGAAATTCGCGTTCGTGCAGCCGCTGCTTCACCCTCGTCTGCTCGTTGGCCCTCTGTTGCTATCCTCGTTAGCTCTTGAGTTTGTCGCAGCTCCTCGTCCGTATACTCTGGCTCAAATAAATACGGGTGGCCGTCGTAATGAAAAGGCTCGTCTTCACTCTTGAAATCTGGTAAATATTCAGCCATGATACCGATGCAGTAAAACTTCCAACTGTCCTCCGGGATAAGCAGCTCCACTCTGAGCGGCACGCTGCATGGCTCCTCTGTTTTCTTCCGGCAACAAGCTCACAGATGACGTCACACAGGTCAGAGGACGTGAAGGAAAACGCAATGCTTACAATGCTAATTAGAGAGCTAACACCGGTGATCGCAACCGGTCTGTGGCGAAATAAACACTTTTTAATGCTCAAACTTATACGGGATGCAGTTGCCCCCCTATCTAGCTTCGCGGCTGCCGGCTGCATCCGCTCCCTTGATACTGAGCCAATTTTAAAACGAGTTGTACCCGTCAATCGTATACACACATACACTTGGGGCAATAGGACCCAGGTTGAAAAATACCGAAGTTGCCCTTTAAAGCCTTTATGTCAATTAAATTTTTTTTAATCTGCCTGTATGTTGAGTAGAAAATTCTTGTTCGTCTTATCCCTATTTTTAAGGCTTATAAAGCGGCGACTGCCAAACTTCCTGCCTACCTTCCCTGTGCCCCAGGCTCTCAGAGACTGTGTGGAGGCTCAGAGTGACGTGTTGGTGGTTTATCCCTGTCTTGGAGAGGTAAGTGTTACAAACAAGGGCCTTGATATGTTTTGCTTGATAAACTCTTTAGATGCGTTTTGAGGAGCTGTTTAAAGCTATGGTCTACGATTTGGAAGCTTTGTACATATTAATAACACCGTTTATAAGGCTGTTATGGTCCTATGGTCCTATCTACACAGTATAAAGACCAAAAAGAATGAAAAAACTACATTCAGTATATCCGCTGAAAAGCTGCATACTAGCTGACCAATCAAACCTAAGAACCTGCGACTATTAATTGGTCCGTGAGTTAGTCCATGAGTCCATCCAATCCTCGTCTCCCTCGCTACGCAGTACGCAGCGTCTTGCCCATGGTCCCGCCTCCTCCCCTCTACCTCCGGTGAGCAGCTAGCAGCGTTAGCTACTGAACTATCATGGAGCCGGAAAAGCCTAGCGCCGAGACCGAAGCCGCCTCCCTCTCCCGCGGGGCCCAACGGAGCTCTGCCCGTGGGTTGAGGCCTGTTAGCGGGCCAACGGCTAACGGCTAACGAATAGCCTCAGCCGGCCGTCAGACCTTCAGCATCGGCCGTTTCGCCCCTGGTTGATCAGGTAATGGCTTTATTTACTACAGTGGGAGATGTCTGCTGAATAACTGTGGTTAGTTTGTGCCTGCACGGGCTAATAACTTGTAGCGGAGCGGGTTAGCCTGTTAGCCGCTAATCGTTAGCACTGTAAGCTGAGCTGGGGAGGACAGGCTGAGAAAGATAAATCCTCCCCCACACTCGGCTCCGCTCTGGCGGCGCCAGACCCGCATTGCCGCCGGTCCAGTTGAAATGGCTACTGCTGTGTGTTATAATGGAGATGTCTGTCGTGTTTGATACTTTCAGTTGAGCTGAGCTGTTTTGGATTGAGTTTGCTGCTGATATACGGGGACGGACGCACGTAGCTCAGTCCGAGGGGGCTTTATGAGGCGTCACGAGCTGGGGGCGGGATCTTGGAACACGGAGGGGAGAGGTGAGGGAAGGAGGGGCAGGCTGCGGTTTCAAATCGTAGACCACAGCTTTAAATGGAACCTGCACCCTACTGATGATGCATGAAAGCACTCCGATATCTAAGTTTATGTGTTGTAATCTGAATCCAAACACAGCAATCCACCTGACCTCTTAGTTTAGTTTAATATAGTTTAGGTCTTTATTTCATTCTGTTGGTATGTAAAACATTAAATACAAACAAAGGAAAGTCTCAAACATGTGAATTGAATGGAGCAGAATGAAGAATAATCTTGTGGAGTCTGTCCCTTAATTATTTGAGTGGGGAAATTCGTTGTACTTACAAGAGGCCTCGCTTTTTTCAGTAATTACTTGCTTTGTATACCCTTTGGGAAAGAATCAAAAGAATAAATCAGCCTCAATGGTTATGCTGGGCAGTATATGCCATATTAAAAGATAAATCATTGTATTCCAGAATAAGTATGAGTAAACAGTATAATTTCTTGGTGTAGATTAAACCAAATGCTAGAAACATTCCGAAGAGATTTTGGTTCATAGGAGCGTGATATCATCACACAGCTGTTGCAGATTTGTTGGCTGCACATCCAAGATAGAAATTTTGGGTCCAACCACATCCCTAAGGTGCTCTGTTGGATTGACATCTTGAGGCTGTGGAGGGTACTGGAGTAGAGCAAACTTGACATGTTAAAGAAACCAGTTTGAGAAGATTTGAACTTTGTGACATGGCAGTTCATCCTGTTAGACGATCAGATGATGGGTACATTATGCCCTTCAAGGGATGCACATAGTTGGCAGCAATACATATGTAGGCTGTGATGTTAAAACAATACTCAGTTGGTGCTCGCAACAATATAATTGACCAGAGATTTGGCTCAGATCCTCACCTCCAACCAAAGTCAGCAAAAGCCAGTTTTTCTAGTAGTTCTAGAGATTATTTTGACTGATTATCCTGTGATGTAAGTGTGGCAGGGCTAAGGTGATCAGAGGAGCTCGACAACGCCACCTGGGGGAATTTCGCCCCCAGGAATGTAGTTTGGTTTTGTTAACCACTAGAGTAAGGTTACACAGGTTCAACACCACGAGGGAGACATGATTCACTTTGTAGAAAAATACAGATTTTATTTATTATTCTTTAAAACACATTTTGTTCGTTAAAACACTGGGAAAGGCAATAACTAAAGGAAGATGCACAAGGGAGAGGCAACGCATAAAGCAGGGCTGGGGTTTACCACGGCGGCAGGACAACCAAAAGGGAAAATATCCAAACCAAACACCTGTGCATCAACCAAAATAACTTGTGAAAAACACCACCACCAAGGAAGGGGACTGCCGCTCGTTTGGGCCCACAGCACCTGTAAAACAGAAAAGAAAGAAATGTCAGGGTTGCCTCTCTCCTGGTGCTACCAATGTTTTAACTGTAACACATAAACTCAAGCTTATATACAAAAAAATAAACAAAATGGAAACCAAATGTTCAAATTATTGAAATAATGCAACAAACAAAATTAACACTTTTTAACCCAGGAAATGCCTGCACTCAAGGATTAACAATAATCAGTCAAAAATAAGGTACCAAAGAAAAGAAAATAATCACAACAGAATAGAACCAACAAAGATGGTGACTTTCCCAGTCGATGTCTATAAAATGACTCCCCGCCTGGACAGGTGGCTACCAAACAAAATAAGAAAACCCAAATATGTATGATATCAACCTAAATTGTAAATGAATAAACCCTGACAAAAGAAAACTACCACTAAGGAAACTAAAGCAACCCCCCAAATGAAGGAATGCAACTAAATATAAAGACAATGAGATCAAAATGAGAAATTAACCCAAGAAAACAAAATAAAGTTAACTATACATAACAGTAGGTTTACGAAATAAAAAAAAACATACAAATGAAACCAATTTAACTGAGATAAACTTAAATCCTAGTTGAACCAAACAAAAAGAGGACTGTGGACTGTGTCCACATTAGGACAGTATTAAGTAGATCCAAAACAAAACAGCAGAAAACAGCAGCAGAAAACAGCAGTGTCCGCCTCCTGGATGGAGCAAACCGCTCCCTCCCTCACCTCAGGTGAGGGAGAGCAAATTGAGGGAGAGACGCTGCAGAGCTTGGTGCTCCTTTACGAGCTTGAAAGAGGCACCTGTCCAAAAGAGAGAGCGCGTCACAGCCTGGTCTTCACATCGTTAAAAAGACAAGCCGAACAACCAGACAGCTTACCCCGATGGTTACGATGCATCGGGCGTGCGCACTCCGGCTGCCGCCCAGCGCACAGACTCGACTGCGGCCTCTTGCACCACCCCGCCAGCTGAACCGTGCTGGCCTTAAGCTGTAGCACCTGCAGCTCCCCTCTTCTGCTGCACCAGCCGTGCTGCACAGAGAGGGAGCAATGATCTATAATGACTGTGTAGGCTGACCCACGCAACACAGTGAGGAATCAGAAGCAGCTTACCTTCTTGATCAGACGTGAAAGACGTCGTGAAAGGGTACCCACGCCACGCGCTCAGTGTCACAGCTGAGGGTAAAGCAGCCTCTACCCCGACACCACGCCAAACGCTGTCCTGCCAGGATCGGAAGAAAGGGTGAGGCACGGTGTCAGCCCCCCTTTTAAAGGTGCGCACCGCCCAACACCTTACACCACAGGGGAGCCAGTACAGCGCCGCACAAAGGCCAGGAGTGCCCCAAAGGGCACCTGGTCACATCAGTTTTGTAAAGAGTCATTTAATTGCCTTGATGGAGGATCAGGTACGTCCTGACTTGAAATCGTAAATATCAAACATGTTTATAGATGACAGTACGAAGTCCTGATATGTGGGCAGAGGACAGACAAGCATGTCGTCTCGTTGAACAGAAAAAAGCCAACTAGGGAGCAAGCTGGCTGCCAATATTTTTCCCTTATGGAAACTAGAAAGTAACTAATAAAAACAAGTGCACGTAGACACAAACTAAAGCTGAATTAACTGACATTTTTATTAACAAATAAAAACTAAACCTATATATCAATCAGACCTGATTTGGCCATGTAGAAAGTAGAGACAAGTTAGGAATATATCCAATCACAGATACTTTGGTTGTGTGGAAAGGTTGGATGAGTTAAGAGGGACATCCAATCACAGCTGCCTTAGCTTCATGGTGGTAGAATAAGTTGGGTAGTGATCCAATCAGAGCTGCTCTCTTTAGGAATTGATATATTCCTGTACGGCAGGTTCACTGTTTGTTGTCAGTTCTGGTATTGTAACTGAGATGCTCTGCCAGGTAGCCTTAATAAAGGTGACTTCATTTCACACAAATGTTCAATTTGTTTCTGTTCATTTATAAATTCAAACTTTACTAGCATTCAGTATAGGGTTATTAGATGTTTGATTTATCCAAGTGTGAAACATGACTCCAAAAATTCAAAGGAAAATAAAACCCCCTTACCCTTTACAATCCGTGTATGGTTCGTTCTTTCGTTATTCTGTTTCAAAACAAAATCAAAAAAACGAAAAAACGGTCTTGTTTTTTTGTTTTTCTGTTTTAAAACCCAAACAGAAAAACGGAATAACAGAAAACAGAAAAATGACGTTTTTCCTGTTCTGGTTTTAAAAATGGAAAAACGAAAAATAAACATATAAGATTTTGTTTAAATTCTTTGTGGGATATTTTGATTTTAAACATGGATGAGTTTTTTTCTTTAAGTTATGAAACTAATCAGTGCACATCTGATTAACCAAAGTGCTTCTGTGGTGGTGAAAGAGTTTTAAGGCTGACGTGAGGAGGGTCTAAATAACACTAAGAAACCAAAAACATGCTGCGCAATGTTGGAGAAGTTCCCAGAGCACAATCTGGTGTTTTTACACCTGATGTCACATTAAGTGAGCCGACACTTAAGTAATTATGGGTAAGGGCTATTTTATTTCTGATAATTCTAAATACCTCTTTACTGATGAGAGAGCCCTGTGGAAGAGAAAGGTGCAAAGCTGTTACGCATGAAATGAGTATTAGCGCGGAGCAGGTGAAAAGCGAGAGGAAAAAAGCTTATTTTCATCATCTGTTCTGATGTTTCTTGGTTTATCTGTGAGCAGATCAGACAGTAGCAGACTGTGCACTGACTGATGCTGTCTCATACACTCACGGGAGTGCGCAAATGCGCGCGGATGAGATGGAGTGCAGTGGATCGTCAGCGACCTGTTTCTTATAAAAAAGCTCAGGAACATGTCTGTATAAACCTTCAGTGTGAGTTATTTGTCTTATTTTTATATAAAGCTGTTAAAAGCCGCCTTCATTAATTTTCATCAATACTGCAATAGCCAAAATTCACAAAAAGAAAGAATATAAACAAAATCTTTTTATTTTTTTTATTTTTCGTTTTTCCATTTTTAAAACCAGAACAGAAAAACTTCATTTTTCTGTTTTTCTGTTCTTCTGTTATTCCGTTTTACTGTTTTGGTTTTAAAACAGAGAAACAAAAAAACAAGTCCGTTTTTTCGTTTTTTTGATTTTGTTTTGAAACAGAATAACGAAAGAACGAACCATACACGGATTCTTTACACTTCATATTTTAGTCGACTTAATTTACAGTAGATTTTGTCGAGTAAAGACAAAAGAAAAAACAATTTAGAAGACTGAATTGTGACTCAAACTAAAATATGTTTAGGCAAAAGAGTATTACTAAAACTAAACTAACACTGGTGTATATACACGTAACCTGTTAATTATATACATATTAAACTGATATACAACTGTCTGCTTTCATTGATGCTGATGCTGTTCATCTTTTCATTACACGTGAGATTAAGTGTCGTCCTCTGCTTTCTGATAGTCTTCAGATTTTCTGCAGTATATATCACATTGCCATTCAGCTAAGAAATACCTCATATCTTCTGATGCGTCTGTGTTTTTCCTCCAGGTTCTGTCACTGTCCAACATCCGTGCACGTTTCTCTACTCTTCTCTGGCTTGAGGAGCTGCACATAGAGAAAGAACTCCGAGAATTTTCCATCAGCGGAGCTCTCCTCAGGAAAGGCGCAATCTACCTGCACCTAGAAGTTCATGGTTTGGCAGAGGGCAGACCCAGCCTGTACATCGGTGAGAAGGCCTTTCTTTTCTTCTTGTTGGATAATAAACACATTGGAGTTGCTTTTACACATGAGGATTTTACTGTGCAGGTGACAGAATTATACTGAAGAAGCCTCAGAGTGACAGTTTTGTCGTGGAGTTTGTCAGTTATGTCACAGAGGTAAGATGTTTCACTCTCTCTCAAGTTCCCCACAGTGAGCACAAGTGGAATAGAAGTTAAAACCACTTCTCTGGTTTGACCCACAGATCAACGAGGAGGACGTTAGTTTGAGAGTGAACTCTGACTTTCAGCACAGCTACCTGGGGGAGCCACTCGATGTTGAGTTCTCTTTTAATCGGTAAGAAAACACATTTTAATATTTCCCCAAACAAGTTCTACTTCACAGTCAAAGTATGAGTTGTTTCACTGTCATTGTCAGGTTGACTGTTCGACGCTGCCACAATGCGCTTGAACAGACAAAAGACTTTGGGGAAAGTAAGTTTATTTTTTTAATCTTCCAGTTAGAGTGTCTCCTAACATATACTCATGTTAAATGTGATGACAGGGCCTTTGATTATGCAAGATTACGCAAAAACTACTGGATCAATAACTGTCTAACTAATAATGATATCAACATGATTCTGAGTGCTAGGTGTGGGTTTTCAGGGACAAGGAATCACAATATGATGGTAACTTTTTCATGGAACTATTGCCTCTAGATGTAACAACAGTATGTGAGCTACCTTGGCAAAGGTTTGCGCTCTCCGCACGCTTTCTGATTTTCAATGGATTGATTTTTCTTCTCCTCAATACCTACCGTAAAATACCAAATAATGGCCGGGGTGTTTATTTGTTTCAATCATTGAGCAGACCAGGCGTTTAATTCCTTTCCCACAAAAATCTTGCTTAGCAAAAAACGAAAAAATATGGTACATGTAATCTAATTATTTATTACACCAGTATGATTACAGCAAGATTACAGTACTGTAGTTATACTCTTGTCTTCCTATTTCAACTCAGCACTCTTGAAACACTCTTAAAACTGGTAAGGAACTACCTTACCAGTAGTAAGTAGTTAAGTTAAGGTCTTCTGTTTTTTGGCTGCACCGGCCATGTAGATAAGCAGCAATGTCCAGCCTCCTGACGTTAAGGGCAAATAACCTGCAGTGGCAGCGGCAGCGTCTTCTTCTTTGGATTTGTGAAGCCCTAGTGTGTAAGATTCTGGCTTTTTGCGCTCAAGTGCCCTCTGTGGTCGTTGGGTGTAACTGCACTGTCGTGAAACAGAGCACCGTACACCAACGTGCCTTTTGTTGACATACAGAGGGAGGAGAAGCAAGCTGACAGGACGTCCAGAGAGACAAATAAACCATGTGGACTGTTAAGGTTCAGTCTGATCATGTTTCTTTTCAAGCGTGAACTGTCAGCTCTTAGCTCAGCGTTCGCATGTGTGTTCTGTAACTTCGACTGTAGCTCATAGGCTGCACCAAATAAATTACACCAGGCGTTTATTTGGGATGGGCGTCTATTTGTCAAAATGTATTGCTGCACTCGGCGTTTATTTGGAAACCGGTGATTAATTGGAACTCGCCGTTTATTTGGTATTTTACGGTAGTTTGACTTTTGTTTACATCTATACATTACATTTGATAGGTTTGCATAGTTATTTACCTTCATGTATTTTAAATGGTGGAATAATGTCCTTGTTGTTGTGCAGTTCTCTTTCCATCCAGGGTGGTTGTCCAGGCCCCTCAGTGGACGGGGAAGTGGGTCGAGGAGACAGAACAAGACAAGAAAATAGACGACCATGAGGTAAAAGACAGAAAAACAGATGATTAATATGACCTATCTCTATTTTCAGTTTAATGTCTCTCTCTCTTTCAAAATCAGGTTCCAGCTGTGGAAAATGACCAAGTGTCCAACGTTTCTGTTGACATGAAGTCAAAGAGCACGCAGACTAAAGGTGCAGCCTATAGATCTCTGGTTTGGTACGAAACAGACTCTATTAAAGGTATTCTAACACTGATAACCACTGTGACAAACCTGAAATCCTTTTAGGTGGCAGGCTGTCGTCCAACCAAGCCCCCAAGAGTGGCCATTTCTTTAACCCGGATCTGAACCCTCCTCAGAGAGACGCAGTGAAGAGGATCCTGGCAGGAGAATGTCGGCCCACTCCGTATGTGCTGTTTGGACCTCCAGGCACTGGGAAGACCATCACCATCATAGAGGCCATACTGCAGGTACATCCACACTGAACCAGTGTTCATTTTAACAGTACTTTTTAATTAAGCTTAAGTTATAGTCTTTTGCCCAAAATATCTGTTAGTTTTAGTCATAATGTAGTCATCTAAACTATTTTAGTTGTAGTTATTGAAATTTCACATTTTAGTTGATGAAATCTTTAAATTTAGTTGACTAAAATAAGAAGTTTTTGGCATTTTTTTATGTTTCCTTGAATTTCTGAAGTCAGCTTTACACTTCGAAAAAATCAAACATCTAATAAAGATAATTATAGAGCAGTCATGTTAGGTGGTAATGCAGGTTGCTTATAGCTCTAATGTCATATAATGATGGCGAGTCAGCAGGCGCTCATTCATTTTAAGGTTTAAATGTGTTTTGTGGCTCTTGACAGATTTTTTTTGCTGGGCTCTGCAGACAAAATGACTTCTGATTTTAAAAGTTGCAGACCCCTGGTGTAGGTTAAAGCCTTTATCCAACTCGAATGCTTTTTTAGAGAACAGTATATTGTGAATGTGCCCATGGGCTAAGGGCCAGTCCACAGTGTTCTCCTTTTCACAAGAAAACCTTTGGGAAGTGACTAATAGGCTTTTATACACACGTGGCATGGTGGATTGATGCTCAGATAACTTGACTATAGAGTTAAAAAATTTCAGTCAAAATATTATTTTTTGTTTTAATCCCTGGCTCAACACAAGTGAAACAACATTAATGAATGTGATCCATCAGCAAAAGATCAGTTATTACCTTTATGTCAATGTGTGGGACGCCGTTTGGTGAACCTGCATCTTGGCTTCCAGTTTGTGTTTTTTGAAGAAGCGTCTCTCCCTTCAGGTTTACCACTTTGTGCCTAGTAGCCGGATTCTCATCTGCACTCCCTCAAACAGCGCTGCTGACCTAATCTGCGTCCGCCTCCATGACAGCGGGTTCCTGGATGCGGCGAGTATGGCCCGAGTCAACGCGTCTTGCCGGCAGGAGGAGGTAAAGAGCAGCAGATGAGCATTTTGGGGAAGAATGCGAAATCACAAGGAAAGCATGCATGCTTTTGTTTTTGTGAAATTCTAAACAACCAGGCTTGGCATTGGCACTTTCCTTCTCTGCTGTTTTTAGTGAGAATATAGAGCGCAATTCAGCCTCTAAAACAGAAATGGACAACCCCTTCAGCAGTGCAAACAGGCGAACAATTCATTCAAGCATCACTGATGCTTTTGGAAAAATGGGTGCATATGTGGACATACCCTGTAAACAAGTAAATATCATGTTCATTGTAATTAAAATGTGTTTGCTATCATCTCTATCAAACCCAGAAAAGTATTGTGTCATGACACATGACATAGATAGATGACAGGAGGTTACATTGGAGTAATGCCAGTGGTCAAGAGCAGCACTTTATTATAAATATTAACTGTTGTAAATGCTTAAAACAGTATTTTATTACAAAAAAATGAAGCAACAGATTTGAATTTCCAACAGGTTTCTTTTTATAGCAATTCTGTATGAACATGTACAAGACTTTGCGAAAACAAAACAGAAACTCAACAGATTTTATATTATTTATCCTTGATATTATCATATTAATGAACTAATTATGAAATCCATAAAACACGAACGATGATGAAAAAAAGATGACAAAAAAGCTGAACCAATCCAAAATACAGCAAAAGAATGGCAAGACAGCACTCAGGAATGATGCTAATGTCATTATTTACAATATGTTTACATTATTTACACAGAAAATACCGATAAACCACTGATAAATGACTCAAAGATTTGTCTCTGAAACCTCTCTGCTCTCCAGCTCAGTCAGATCACTTTCCAATCCCCCCAGACATAATTTTAAGACCAAAAAGGAGGATATGTCCAGGCAAAAGAGGATGTATGGTCACCCTATTAAACCAATATGAGTATAAAATGCAGGATGTCAGGATCAGCAGGTATGAACATTTTTGCTGATATTATTTGCCATGCACATTGGCTATAAATATCCCGTAAATTGTAAATTAAATTTAATAAATTATTAAAGACTAAATGTTTTTCTTGCTCACATCCATTTCTAACGCAAAAAGATGGTAATCATGAAAGGAATTGTTTAATTTTAGTAAACCTTTTTGCTCTTGATGCAAAATATGGGATCTAAATCGGCAATGATTGCTTTGGAAATATCAGCAAATTCAGTATCGTACGCCCCTGCTAAAAAGGTAGCTAGTTTTGTTTGCTTCAGAAATATGTAGTTGTTATTTGAAGTGCAGATAAAATACATCATTTTTTTTTCTTTATGTAAGATTATGATGTATACAACTGTTGAAGTATCACACGTCACAACAATTTAAGCAACTTAGTGGAATAAGTAGAAAATGTATGTGATTCCTCTGCAGTCCATCCCGGAGGTGCTGAGGAAGTATTCCAGGTCTGGAGAGGACATCCGCCAGGCTTCATTTCACAGGATCGTGGTCAGCACCTGCTCCAGTGCTGGCATGTTCCACAACGTAGGACTGCAGTAAGTCTTCACCCTGCCAACAAGACTTTCCTTTCTTGTCTTTGTCCCTCTCTCAATTGTCTGAACATGTTTGCCCTCAGAGTGGGACATTTCACCCACGTGTTTCTGGATGAAGCTGGCCAGGCCACAGAACCCGAGTCCCTGATTCCCATGAGCCTGGTGTCAGAGAAAGACGGACAGGTCAGCTTAAAGTCCTCTACAGATTAATCCCAAATGCCTTTCTGGCAGATGATTGGACCATCCTCCCGTCAGTCCCAATTATTACAGGCCAATCAGATAATGGAGTAGGCGGGTGCTGCTGCGGTGTAACAAAGGACAGAACATAAGCTACTTTGGAGAACAAATTCTTACCAGAACATGTCATAATGGAGCCAAAATATCCTTTCCAAAGAGAAGTGTGTCATGTTGTTTTTTGGTTTTCGTTTAATAAAGAAATGCTTTCAAGATCTGATTAAACTGCGACTGAAGCTGTTAGCATCTATGCTAATCCCTGTACAAGCAGTCACTTCCTGCTGTCATCTCACTTGTAGCTCCCGACTCTTCATGCTCAAAAGAACTCTTACTGGGCCGTCCTGCTTTGGGGTGCTCCCAATTGTAGATTGGAGCTTGGCAAGTTCGACATTGAATCAGGCTGATCCATCTGCACAGCAAGTATAGCTGATAACTCCATAAATCCGTAAATGGTCAAATTGCGCATCCATTATCTAATCTTTTTCACAATTCTTCAAAAGATAAATTTGATGCTCCAATAGCTTATTGAAATGGAAGTTAAAGGACTTACTGATATAGAACTTCAGAAAACTATTAAATTCCAAAACAACAACAACAACAGCAGAGGACAGGTGGCATTATCTATAATCATGATACATACAGTACTCATAAATATGGTGGGTTTGATTTCAGACTTTATTTTTTCCTTCACTTGCTCAGATAGTGTTGGCTGGAGACCCCTGTCAGTTGGGACCTGTGGTGAAGTCCAAGCTGGCCGCTGCCTTTGGCCTCGGGGTGTCTTTGTTGGAGAGGCTGATGGCCAACCCTCTGTACTCCAGACACGACTGGGGGTACAATCCAAACCTGGTGAGTGCTAAACACTGTAAGATTTAGTGTGCTTGTGTTGTTCTACAAGCTGTTTGGAGACAGTTTGCATGTGTGAATGTAATCAAAAGGACTAGGTGATACAGTTTTAGCTTAACAGGGAGACACAAAACAAATGTATTTATTTTTCTGTAAAAAAAAAAAAAAAGTTGTTGTGGTCACAATATTAGAATCAAAAACTCTGACAGCATACTTATCAAAATCCCTGTTTGATTTCGCAACAAAGAAGAAATCTTAGACGTTGATTATTGGATTTCTTCTTGCTTTTAATTTAAATTAATTTAAGCAATACTTTCTATTCACTGTTTTTTGTACAAACATGGTTAACACTTCCATATATTGAGATTTGATTTATTTACACATTTTATTGTTTCCAAGCGGGAAAATATCCAATGCTTTAGTGATTGGTGGTATCAAAAAGACCAGGGACTTTGATTTGTAATACATTGCTGTTAAAATGAAGAGAAAAGGAAAACTGTCCCTTTTTAACTTAGTTTCTATTAAGAAAAAAACAACTTCAAATACAATAATAATGTACAATTTTCCATTATTGTTTTTTTTTTTTTCCTCTTTGAAAAAAACAAAGCTGAGAACAGAGGAAAAGGCAAAGACATTGAGGTATATGATGTATACAGTAGTGACAATTCTAAGGTTTTTCACACTGGAAAAACTTGATGAGTAAGTTAATTGTTATATGTATATTGGGAAAGGAAAAGGATAGTGAAGTTCTTGTGAATGTATTTGAAAACTGCTTATACGTGTTCATCGCTTTAATATGGGTGCAACAAGTTTCCGCCTTGCTACAAAAGTTTCTCTTTGTTGTCTCAAGGCATACGTTATTAGCTCCGTGTTCTGGATTTCCTGAACCTTTTCGATCTGCAATTTGTAGGATTAGAATCAGATTCTTACCATTTAATTGTAATACATTTTATTGCAGATGTTCGTATTTGTAATAGGTACTTTTTTTTGCTTTTCCCTCAATGCCTATAGGTGTTAGGCCAAGTGTAGCAACTTTTGGATCAATCCCAAGGTTCTGGTGAAACATATTGCTAAGGGCTTCAAAATTATCTTTCCAAAATATTCTCAATTTTTCACATGTCCTAAATATCAGATTATGAGTCCCTACATGGTCGCCACATTGTTTCCAACATTTATCTGAGTACACTAAGCTCATCCTTGCCACCATCTTTGGAGTCCGAAAAAATCTCACAACTACCTTCCACTTAATTTCCTTCCATGTATTAGAATTGGTTACAAAATGGGCTTGAGTGCATATTTCAGCCCATTCCTCTCAATTGTCCATTTTTAAAGCGATACGCCAACTTTTTTTCTCTTCATGTTTTTCCTCAGTCCTGAGTCCATGACAAGCAGATAGACTTCATTCTTTCATCTGTGCTGCGTTCAGTAACGCAGGCAGAGCTCGCCCAATGCTAGTTAGCTTCGCTCAAACACTGGGAGCTAGTGGGAAGTGTTAGCCTGCCTCTGCCTACAGTCTTCAGATAACTTCTCAGCAACTCTAAATGGTCCTGTTTGGTTGTTGTGACTCATTTTAATTGTGTTATGTGCCATTGTCTTCTATCACCGTATTATCTTCTACACCTAAACAGAGGTGTAGCTTTGTTGACCTACTTCCTCGGTGGTTTGTTCTAGTGATCCGACGTTCTTGAACGAGCTTTGAACTGCTCTTTTAAGTGAACAATGAGAACCGATTCGCAGTTGTGAATGAGCTGTTCCTTTCTTAAATTTGCAGGCAGTGACTGTGGTGCTCTCTTTTTTCTGCAGGTGACAAAGCTGACCTATAACTACAGATCCCATGAGGCTCTGCTAAAACTTCCGTCAAAGCTCTTCTATCGGGACGAGCTGGTTGTTAAAGCTCCCAGAGCTGTGGTCAACGCTCTCTGCCAGTGGAGCACCCTGCCAAAAAAGGACTTCCCGCTCCTCTTCCATGGAGTCAGGGTGAGTGGCTCTGGAGAAAATACCTGAAATGTTGATTTGTTTTTGCAATGAAACAATATATATTTATTACATTCCTGGACTGTTTTTACAGTTTTGTTTCTTTAAAACGAAACAATAAAGTAATTGTTATTTTAATAATAGTGTAAGCTGCAGTGCAATTTAGTTGTTTTGTTGTCTTCAATTTTATTTTTCTTCCTCTAGGGTACAGAAATGAGGGAAGGTAGCAACCCTTCATGGTTCAACCCAGTGGAGGCCGTTCAGGTCATGCTGTACTGCTGCCAGCTGGCCAAGAAGCTCTACAACCCCGTGAGCGCCTCTGACATTGGCATCATTGCCCCCTACAAGAAGCAGGTAAAGGCTCAGTTATGCTTACTGCGTGGATGATTCCAAACTGCTGCAGACTCCTGATTCTATGCTCCATGCAACTTTCTCCCTGCCGTAGGCCGATATTCTTACTCATGTCTTGGGCAGTGTCTTCCAAATGTTGTTGTGAATTGGTTTAACTGAAGTTTGTGAAAAAATGTTTTTTCTTTGATAACATGGAGCATGATGAGGAGAAGTTGTTACCTTCACCAAGTAGGTTATATTGTTTAGCAAAAGTTTTTAAGCAAGATTACACAAATACTGCTGGACTGATTTTGCTGAAATTTTCTGGAGATCTTGGTAATGGCCCGACTTTGAAATTTAGGTTTTATTGGCGATACAAATATTTGCAAATCAAGCCCACAGTGACCTTTTGTTTCTCTCTGTCTCTTCAGTGTGAGAAGATTCGGGTGCTGTTGGCCAGGGTGGGCCTGTCTGACATCAAAGTTGGCTCTGTGGAGGAGTTTCAGGGACAGGAGTTTTTGGTCATCATCATGTCTACGGTAGGCAAACAAAATGTATTTACTTCTGCAAACAGATATATTCTTCCTTCCCTGTGCTTGACAGCGTTGTTGGTTTAAAGCACTGATGAACAGTTATGACATCTAAAAAAGGTTTTCAGTTATTGTTCGAGCTTGTAGTGGATGTTTAATTGTTACAAGAAGCTCTGTAGGTGGCGGATTGTTTTTACTACTCCTGGGTAGATGCACATACTTAAACATTTGAAAAACAGTCCACTTTGCATCCATAAATAGATACAAATAAAGTAAAACTTTCATCTGAAATACTTAATCATAACGGATACGATGCATCTTCAATCTTTTAATTTAACAATAATTACTTTGAGATTATTTGTTGTTGTCAACACAAAAATGTGTAATCAAAGGAATGTTATTGTGAATGGTCACTGGATGGTTATTTAAAACTGTTTTAGCACCACCATGTGGTCAGATAAGGTCATTTTGTTTTAAATCTTCAACGACTTCAATCGTTGGTGTTGCAAATTTTTAGCCTAAAATGCCAGATTTTCAATTGATATACAGAAATGTGTAACATTTAGTTAAACATGATTGGATTAGTTTTTTAAGTACAGGTTGATTGCTCTGTCGGCTGACTTCAGGTTGTTTAACAGCTGAAATTCATTTCTACCGTTTCACATTTTTGGGCTGTTCAACCGCTTACAGCGTTCTGGTGTGCAGAGCTGATGTCTTTGCTCTCATTCCTTGTTGCAGATCTTTGCTCTGAACACTCTCATAGTTGAGGCAGTAATGAAACCATCTGCCTTTTACCACCCAGGGGTGTCTTTGTCATCAAATTAGGTTTGGTAGACACAAAGCTTACCTGCTTCTGTCTTGAGAACACAGAATGTTTTTGTGCCTTTGACCACCATCACTCTGGTCCAAAGTCTTTGGGTGTTCTATATGATAAGAGCAGTGGTCCTTACCTGGTCTGGCTTTGGGACCCCCGTCTGTCCTTAATGAAAGAAAAATAAAATCAAATAAGCAATGTGAGACTATGAACAAATGTGGGACCTAAATGACTTTCTGACTCTTTCTGAGAATAATTAAAACTCTTCCTTGTTCTTTTCATCATTTAATAAAAAACAAAACTTGTCAGAAAATCTTTTAAAAGTGTAGTCAATTTTCACAATTTATGTGTATTGGTATACATAACGTATCGTGACCTCAGTGACAGGATACATATTGTGTTGTACCCAGCCCTAGTTCATATTCAGACTAACCGTGCCAATCTCTGAACCTTCACTCATATAAGAACTACTCTCACTGTTAATCTAGTTGTGAAAACAGCAAAGACTTCTTGTGTGACTGAAGGTTATATCCCACAGTCTTGTGCTCATTAAACCAAGCTGTTTTCTGATTATTCTGGAGTTTAAGACTAAGAATGTTTTTGTTATTCAACCATTTTAACTTTAACTTGTTTCTACTTATTTTCACTGCTTATTGTAAAAAGCGCTGCACTCTAATTCTTGTGCAATAACTACTCACCGTGCTTGCTGCCGACCTCTTGCTTATGGAACTTTTTATGTTGTCTCGTGATTTTTTATGTTTACTGAGCCCTTAACCACTAGCACTACTGTCTAAGAAAAATGTCCTGCAAGGTATAATAAAGTCTGTCTATCCATCAATATATCTATCTATGTAGCTATCTACTAGTGCTGGGTATCGATTCAGATTTTCTGGATCCATTCGATTTGATTCTATATTAAGAGGTCTCAAAATAATCCGATTCACGATTCGAAATTGGTGCACTCTGGGATATCTCAGTAAAAATAATGCTGTAAATGACTTTTTGACCCGGTACATTACTAAAACTGTTTTTGCATTAAGAACTGAACCCAAAGCAGTTACATTAATCACATATTAACGATATGCATTAATGCATATTCTGCAAGTTACTTGTTTTGTCCAACGTGTCTTTTCTTTCATGCTTGTTAAATCTGAAATATGTCTAAACGTCAACTTTTAAACTCTCTGGTGGTGCCCATGTAGTGCTACTCGCTTCCATCATGTTTGTTTGACTGCTTGCAGTAACATCTCACGAGATCTTGTTCAGTGGAAAGCAGCGCTAAACACGAGACTAGCAGAGTTGATACCACAGGCTGCTTCTTGAACCGTCCAATGAAGAAAAAACTACCTACGTTAAAAGATCGATCTTTGGATTTTATGGATCGATTATGAACCATTTAAAGGGAAATCGATTAAAATCGATTAAATTGATTATTTTAACCCAGCCCTACTATCTACCTATCCATCTATTGTTCTAGCTATCCCTCATCTATCCATCTATTTATTGTTCTGTCTGTCTGTCTTTCTATCTATTGTTCTGTCTGCCTATCTATGTCTATTGCAGCTACTTTTGTTCAGTCATCTTGTTAAACCTTTTTGGTTCAAATCAATTAGTTCTCTGATGTAATAATTACGCACAAGCGTCTTTAGTATCAAAAAAAGGAGAGCAAAGCATTTTTTTTTTTATTTCAAACACACTTCGACCCCAATGTTTGAACAAACAAATACTATGTTTGTGCTCAAAACAAGCACAGCAGAGTAATATTGCTTTATTCAGTTTGACAGCCTGGTGTGGTGTAGGTAATGCCACTGTGGACAAATAATTGTGCGAGGGGATCGCTTAGTTCTTGTCCAGTGTTGTGACGATTTTTCAGCTGCTGTTCCTTCTCCCCTCGACATGATTCGCTCTCATGAGTCCACCGAGTGACTTGAGGCTGCTGCTGCAGGGTGCACTTGCTTGTTATGTAGGCAGCTAAATGAAACCTTAACTATGTTTTCACCCCATGGTTGAGAAATGGCCTGAGCCCGTTTTTTAAATGTTACTATTGCCAACAGTTGGGTTAATTTAATCGTGGCCCAAAAACGTGATCAGGATTAAAGTTCAGCATGCATATATCAACAGAACAGAAGCAGAAAATTGAAAAGCAGAAATTAAACTTTTAAATTAAAATTAAAATGAAAGGTCAGGAATAGAATACGTAAGAGATAATACAAGATTAAAAAACAAAGTGCACAGGTGCATGTGCAGTTTGAGGATGTTACTTGCACAGAGGCAGGTAGGATTTCAAAGGATGATTATATATTCAGGTAAACAGATGGTTTACTATAGTACACACATTTTTATTGCATTTCCTTGGTTCCTTCAACATACACACAGTGTCATCATCCACTGGGGAAGTTCTTTGTTATTTTGATTCTCTTGTAATTCAGGTGCGCTCTAATGAATCAGTACCGAGCGATGATTTGCAGAGTGCGCTCGGCTTTCTGTCCAACCCCAAACGCTTCAACGTGGCCATCACTCGTCCCAAAGCCCTGCTCATTATTGTCGGAAACCCACACATTCTCATAAGAGTAAGTAAAACGTTTATGTCAGTCATGTTTTATGTCCGATTTGTTGCTTGAGTCTGATTTTGGCTCGTCGTTTGTCTTCAGGATCCATGCTTCAGGGCTCTGCTGCAGTACTGCTTCATCAATGGGGCGTATCTGGGCTGTGACCCACCTGCTTCCCTCAGAGACACGCAGATGTATGTAAAATAACAGCCATAAATAAATATCAGAAATAATGATCACTGGACTTTCTAGAGTCAGTTTTGACAGCACTTTTTAATTTAGATAGTCTTTTGCCTAAAATATTTTTGGTTTTAGTCATAAATTAGTCATCTGAATTGTTTTAATTTTGGTCTAGTTTTAGTTGATGAAATTTTACATTTTAAACTTTCTTTAATAATCTAGTTATTTGCATTTACGAAGAGCATGAGTGTAATCATCATGGATGTTACAGTTAAAATCAGAGTGTTCTTTTACACATATATCATGGTATAATGTCATATTATTCATGGTGCATACACAATCTGTTTTTCCCATTGTTTAGTACATTTCTCTAAGTGGAGCCTTAATACAAAAGTCAATAATAATAATAATTTCTTGCCACTGGTCCAATGCTGAAGGGTCTAGTTGCAGCCATTTACTAGTTAGAGCTTTCCTACAGCTTGCCAATAGCATCTTCATTTATTTATCCTGAAATTTTACATTTTAGCTGACGAAACCTGCTTTAAATTTAGACGACTAAAATGTGAAGTGTAAAGTTTAAGGCATGTTTATGTTTCCTTGAATTTCTGAATTCATGTTTCACACTTTTATTAGGCTTAACTTCATGTTTCCACCTTTCATCTTATATTAGCCGACATTTAATTTAAAAATTAGTAAGCTGAAGTCAAACCCAGTGATGTGAACCACGCCACCCAAAGAAAAGTAGACAGGAAATTATCTCAGAAATTTCTGCCACATGTGGCTGGCACCAGAATGTGTGATAGGGACTGATCTCACAATAAAGTACATCCATGACCTGTACCAGTTCTACCTGTCAGGTCTCGAGGGCTGAAGTCAGCTGACTTTTGGGGTACAATTGCAGGGCTACACGGAGAGACAGATAATCATTTATGCTCAAACTCATACCTAAGAGTAATTTGGAGTTGCAAATGAATCCTGAAACCTTCTTGCTGTGAGGCCTGTGCAACACCCCCTGGCTCCCGGGCTGCCAAAGAAATACGTACACCTTTAAAAAAAATTTAAAAAAAAGAACGTTCTTGATCTTGCAGTGTGGCTGTTGTACCTGCAGACATGGCAATAAAGAAGGAAAACACACTAACTCATGTTTCGCTGTTTGGTGTAACTTGCTCCTCGTTTTATGCAATTTCTCTGCTAATGATTGACTCACTTTCTTTTCTCCCGCAGTGTGTCCGAGGAGCAGAGGAGCGAGTAAAAGGATAAATAAAGATGACGCTTGTGTGTGCTGCACAAATAATTAATGTGTTCTGTGGTTTCTGAGTTTGTGAGTGTGATTTTCTACAGTAAAGCAAGTATGAATGTCGCTGCTCTGCTGTGTTGTCAATATATAATCTGTACTACAAGAATTAGTTAAATGCTTTTGTATTTGCCCTCTAAGTGGCAGGAATAGAAACAAAGCGTAAAAAGGTTCTCGGGTTTTACCTCAGGAATCACTTTCACTAAATAAAAAACTAAAACCTCAATTTTTTCCCCAAATACTCGAGCCCACAAGAGGGCGCCAGTGAGCAAGTCAGCAGCCTTCTTTTCTGTGTGACATGATCTTTTTTACAGTTTAAGTGTTAAATTAAAGGTGATGGACTAAAAATAAGGTCCCCTGCACATACTAAGTCCAGTCCAGTTCAGGGTTGAAGTTTTATATTGTTTAAATTTTCATGCGGTGTGATCAGCTCTCACGCTCAGTGATGTCAGGACTGAAGCCTGTCAAATGTGGTGCAAGTTAGCTTCATGCCACTAGATGGGGCTGTAGCTCCGGTGTGATGTTAACCTCGGGTCTAGAAACACACAGTCACTGAGGAGTAGCAGTTTCCCAAGAAGCATGTGTGTTTTGCTCTGTAGAATAAAGATATAGCTGTATTTAGGCTGAATAAGTTAAGTGATGTGTAACCGTCTTCTGTATGGACATTTATCTTTTAGGACATTTTCTGGAGCCTGTTCTGCAAGGAAGCATATCATCACTGTAGGGCACAAACCACCTGTCCATTTTTTGTCAAATTAAAAAAGCTACCAGATGTGTGTATCTGTATGTATTGAAGACAACCAGTGTAAATTTTGACAGCCATTCTTAATTTAGTTTACGTTATGTTCTTTTGCCTAAAATATGTCTGTTTTAGTCATGATTTAGTCATCTAAATTAATTTAGTTTATTTGTTAAAATTTTACAGCATTTTAGTTGACAAAATCTGCTGTAATTTTACTCAACTAAAATATGAAGTCAAAACTGTAGGCACACTAGGATAAAATAAACCATTTCTTAACCCTTTATTGAATGTTAGTAAAGTTTGTAAGTATAAATTTACAGAAACAAATTGGACTTTATTGTGAAATGCAGTCATCTTTATTTAGGCTACCTGGCAGAGCATCTCAGTTACAAGACCAGCACTGACAACAAACAGTGAACCTACTCTACATGAATATATCAATTCATAAAGAGAGCAGCTCTGATTGGATCACTCCCCAACTTATCCCACCACCACCACCACCACCAAGCTAAGGCAGCTCTGATTGGATATATTCCTAACTTTTCTCTACTTCCTACATGACCAAATTAGATCTGATTGGATTAAGTCTGTGTCGAACATTTTAGTCTAATTTTTATTTAGTGATGAAAATGTCAGTTAATGTAGTTTTAGTTTTTGTCCATGTGCACTTGTTTTTATTAGTTACTGTATAGTTTTCATCCGTGGAAAAAAGGTTGATGATGAAAATAATTACTCAACATAATTGTTGCGCGTCAAGTTTTGCTTGTTTGTAAGAAAGATGACTCAAAAAGATATGAACGGATCTGATATCTTCAGAGAATGTTGGTCAGGGTACAAGTGTAGCTCCTGGATTATTTTAAAGGGTTTACTAACATTGGGAGATAAAAGGCAGTTTTCAACATTTCTGCTCATAAATTGACCAATAATTTCAGAAATGCCTCGGCAGAGTGCTTCCTGTTTCCTGTGATAACATGAACTTTGGTTGTTTTTTAGAGATCTTTTAAGTTTTGACACTTGTGTGTTGTGATGGATGTCTCTATCTCTGGCTGCAGAACAAAAGTAACCTGAATGATCCATCCATCCATTTTCTATGTGGCTTTTCATTTTCTGGTCGCGGGGCCTGGAGCCTGTCCTAACTGACACTGGCTGGGAGGCGAGGTTCACCTTGAACAAGTCACCAGCCAATCACAAGGCAGCATACAGCCATTCACTTTGACACTCATATCTGAGGGCAGTTTTGAGTCATGGAGTCACGAATGAACATGATTTTGGTCGGTGGGAGGAAGCCGAAGTGCCTGGAGAGAACTCTCACATGCACAGGGAGAACATGGAAACTTGATTTAGAAAGGCCCTGTCTGGCCTGGGGATCGAACCGGCATCTTTCTTGCACTAACTGCCGCCCCAACCTGAATACAATCTTTTTGAAATAAAAAAAAAACAGCTTTGCTATGACAGGATACTGACATCAACAACTTAAGGTGTTTAGAATAATAAAAATAACCCAATAAAATGATAGAGTGAATCAAAAATATGAGGATATGTTAGTGTAGTGTACCTTTTTAGTGTTAATGAATTACTAAATCTCTGGGAAACAAAACAGAAAGACAGAAATCTTCTTGTTTGGTGCTTGCCTGTAACTACATTCCCTCTTCAGGCCAAAGCCATGTTTCAAAACAAGCTGTGAACATGTCTGTAAAACTGACATTTTAGCATGTGACCTCAGGCGGACACTCCAGAAACTGCCTCGGTTTTTAATGCTGGATTTTGCCCTTTTGTGGATCAATATTTCTGTCGGTTACCATGTTGTCTGCCTGCCTCGGCGTGGCAGTGTCTGCCCACAAGGTCGAAGACTGGATGTGACAATTGAGTGCTACTGTCAGTCAGTCTGCGCAGGGACTGTCAGTCCCACTGGAGCCCAGCAGGATGCAGACGGGGGTGGTGGGGGGATAGGTGGGAAGAAAAGAAGCAAATGGTTGCTGAATCTCTTAAGTTAATGAGTCTCTTATGTGCAGGGAGGAGACAGCTTTCATCTGAGTTGATTGTTGAAATGGAGGCCAGCTCAGACACCCACCACGCCTGTCTTTTGATGCACGTCTCAGGTTTTAGATGTGCTGTCCTCCAACCTGCGTGTAAACAGGGATGTTGAAGATGCATACAACATCTCATATCATTAAAAATGCTGCCAATAGATTATTAATTTTAAAGTTAAGTGTATATCAACTAAGGTTTCAAAATAAATGAGAAATTTCATGGTTACACAGTGATCAGCACTAAGGAGATACAAGCACGTTGGTTTAGATAGACACTCTATTGACAGACTCAAGATCCATACACAAAACAATAAATACAAACACAATTTAACCTCTTCAGCCTCAGAGTACTCGATTTCATGGCTGCTTGCATGCCCTCCAACAAAAACGTAAAAAAAGTGAATTATTCATGTAGAAATAAAGTCATGTTGTACATCAAATTAAACAGGACATTATCATTTACTCAACCATATAACCCATTTTTACACACACCAAACACAACATCAACACCAAGCAAATGAATGATCAAATATCGAAATCTGTTTCAGTTTGATTTTCTTCGATGGGGATCCATCAACTTCTCAATAGGAAATTCTGACCTCGGGGGTGTTCCACTTGAGATTTCCAACTCGGAAAATCCGGACTTCATTTTACAGCTTGACTGCAGGATGTGCTGTGTCTGTCTGATTTGAAAAAACAGGTTTACACACCAGCAACATGCTGAAACATCTGTGGATACAGTACACTGTTGTCAAGAGTGATGTTATGTATGTATTTTTTTAAACTTCTCTTTTTTTTTTCTTTTTCATATAGAGATGAAAATAAAATCTGAGACATGTTTACTCCAAACCAACACAAAAACTAAATGGTAATGAAAAAAATAAAATAACATCTAAAAAAGATAAATTAAGATAAAATGAAATGATTAAATGAGGCTTAAGTAGTAATAAGAAAATGACTTGGAGGATGTCAGGTGCTCTTCATTGTTTTTTTTTGTTGTATTTTTTATTTTTATAGTTGCCCATAAATGACAGCCATATTGAGTAAACATCGTTGTTTTTCCTGTTGGAGTAAAGTTAACTTTTTCTAACTGTAAGCATTTTGTTACATCATTCATTGAAGTTTGATCAGCTGGAGGCCTTTTGTTTCCAGTTCAGCAGAATGATTCTTCTTGTTAACAGTGTCACATTCTTCTGCTTGATTGATATTATGTATGCATTTTTAACGCAAAGAAATGAATGGTAATCAGTAAGGACATAAATTAGAACTGGATTGAAATAACTGTGACATTGCTAGCTTTGGATGTAAAAGCAGACGAGATCAGAGACCTTGAGGGAGACAGAGGGGTCTCATTTCAGCACTTTTATTGGAATATAACAAAACATAGATGTTTGTCTGATACGGAATTTCTGCTGTTGGTCTTGGGGGGGGAAAGCTTGACTTTTTGTCCCCCAACATTACACTTATTGTTTTAACAACTTTAAAGAAACACGTTTATGCACATAACACATGTATGTGCCCAAGAACCCACAAACATCACTCATGTACACAAATAAGAGTCATGAAGCACAATAATAATGACTAAAATATTAACTTCAAAAGTAAATAAAAAATATATAGTATATATACACATATGTACATATATATATATATATATATATATATATATATATATATATACACACACACACACATATATATATATATACATGTGTGTGTGTATGGATGGATGGATGTATTAATGGTCAGAAGTTCATTCGGACTGAAACGGGTGTTACTGTTTTTATGAATAGAGTTATAGAGTGATTATACAGTAATAATAGTTATGTCTTTTATAATACATGTATATATATATTAAACATATATATATATTAAGGCTGTCACTTTAGTGCATTAATTAGATTAATTAATTACACCCCAAATTCATGCATTATAAAAATTAATCACAAGATTAATCGTAGCACACAAACATTTTGATATTGTCCAGCTGGAGGACCCGTACATGGCAGTGGCACGTCACTTCACACATGCGTCTCTAGTCAAACCAAACAAAGCCCAGGTGACAACAGGAATGGCATATTTAAGACTTAGTCTTATTTTATTTTTGAATTTATTTATCTATATTTGTACTACATTCTTTAATAATGCATCAGGCCTTATTGTTTTGCTGGATGTCCTCGACATCTTATCCTTTTCTTATTTGGAATTTGATTTATGAAACACACTTAAAGTGTAATTTGAGTTGCCTGATTGAGTTTAGAATTTTCTGGACAAGTTGTCCTGACTTTGGTTTTATTCAGTCACCATTAAAAATGTGGATTTACAAATCTTCACTTCTTAGTGTTTTCATTTGATTAGTCATGCACTACAATTTTATAATATCCTAGAATTCAAATTCTTTATTTGGGTACTTTAAGCAGATATGAGATTAAAATGCGTTTAATTAGATTAATTAATTATAAATCCAGTAATTAATTAGATTAATTTTTTTAATTGCCTGACAGCACTAATATAGATAGATAGATAGATAGATAGATAGATAGATAGATAGATAGATAGATAGATAGATAGATAGATAGATAGATTGATTGATTGATTGATTGATTGATTGATAGGTAGATTGGTAGATAGGTAGATAGGTAGATAGGTAGATAGGTAGATAGGTAGATCGGTAGATCGGTAGATCGGTAGATCGGTAGATAGATAGATAGATAGATAGATCGGTAGATAGATAGATCGGTAGATAGATAGATAGATAGATAGATAGATAGATAGATAGATAGATAGATAGATAGATAGATAGATAGATAGATAGATAGATCGATAGATCGATTGATTTAGATATATAATGAAATGAATAAACTAATATGAATAGTGGAAATTAAATATGTAAAGGAAAGGGAGATAGTCCCTGTATTTATCAGGAGTGATCAACGTGTTACATAAGTTCGGTATACAAACCTCTAATGTGGTAATCACAGAAGGCCAACTATTCTTCCCCATGTTCCTCCAACAGACGTGTGCTGTGTATGTTCTTATTAACCTTATAACTACCAGCTCACGTGTTTTTCAGAGGTCATCAATAAATTCAGTTATATTTTAAGTTTTTATAAAACAGAACAAATCAAGTCATTGTTTTATACTAACATTTCATGGAACAGAGAAAACTACAAACAAAACAAAAACAAGAACCAGACATATTCTTGGTATGGCTACTGAAGGTTTTAAAAGCTAACAGTTGATTGCATAATGACATAAAAATGCACAAATATTTGGGACAAAATCAATTCCAAATGGCAGAAATGTTTGTCAATTAAAAAGAAAAAAGTAACTTTTAATAGAGGATATTGAGTTTGACACATACAAAAATGTTTTTGATGAATGAAAGATGAAATATATATATGGATGAGTATTTAAAATAATGATGATGGTATTAGTAACTTTTAGCTTTTTAAATCCTACACAAAGAAAATATCAGTTACTCTGATTTATTTGCAGCATTTCCTGTTCCTTAAAACATTTACAGATATGAACAATGATTTTTTTTCACATTAAATATTTCTGGATATATTGGCCTCTGTCAAATAGTTGAGGTGGGAGTTAAAGGGTTAAAGAGGAGCTTCTTCCCCCTCAAAGTGTGTGTTATCTTTTCTAAGGGCAGAGTTGTGGTCAGTTCAGAAAGCCTTTTTTTCATACTTGGTGTGCCAACCTTCTTCCATGATGTAGCAATTCCTCTTTTTGCCAAAACTATATCCAGCTCTAAAAAAATCTTCTGTCTGTTTCCAATGGTACAAACTCCTGAGTATAACCTTTGACTTTTCCTCAGTTTGAATAATACCTGTAGTGTTTAACGCTGAGTGTCGGAGTGTGCTGTGGACTTGTGTTTGACAGACAGCAGCCCAGCCGTCCATCTCGCTCTCTATCACCTTCTCATTAACTGAGGCAGAGGGCCACACATTACCAACACAGACACAGTGTCTACAGGGCGGCCATTAGGCTCAACAACAGACCCCTGCTGGGCTCCTGGCAGGGGGAGCTTGTTAAATGTGTGGCCCTATTGTTCTCACAAATTGGTCTGTGACTCTAATTGCCCAGTTAGTCCTCCTCTTGCGGGCTGTACTCGTCTACCCGACGTGGAACCAGCCCGCTCTCATCAGATCAGGCTGTTAAGGTTGACTTACGGAGGGCCGTCCCTCTCTGCAGACAGGGCTTGTTGTGTACGTATGCACAGAGAGGGGAGCAGAGCCAATCAGAACGGCCCGGGCTTTGGCATGTCTGAAGCCACAATCAGCGTGGCAGGCCAGCCGGGATAGAGACCTCTGATTCATGAGGGAAAGTCCTCCAGAGGCCTGCAGGCATCAGGCCCAGATACACATCTGAATCTGCTGGCAGACGACATCCAAACAAATTTGATGACGCTGGTTTGTCGCTCCATTGTTGAATTAAAAGGCTCAAACAGAGACAAGAGGGAGCGAGACAAATAAGCACTCGTGTCTGCATCTCATGGCAAGATCTCCGGCGTCTTGAATCATATGCTGGCGTTGATGCGTCTGCCTGACAGCAGATGCTCCGTGATTCAGTGCTCTCTGCAAACACTCAAATCTGGAGTGAATTTATTTATTTCCTCAGCTAGAACGTTCCTTATGTTCAATATGAGGCACATAATCCAAGTGTACGTCACGAATCCCCAAGAAAATTTGTTTTTCTAGTCAGGGATAGAAATATCTGTCACAATTTTTTTTGATTGAGGTTTATGAACTTATTTTCATCTGGGCAGTTTGAACAACAAGCATGAGTGAACAAAAGCGTAATATAAATGTATCTGAAATAATAATACATAAAAGTGATCTACAACTGAGAATATGACAACAAATACTGAAAGATTTAGCACAAGGACTGGGATGCGCATCAGTAATGGTTTAACATCTATCAGCCAAAACTGTCATCAGCAAATGGCTGCTGGATAAACAGATTAAAACCAAACCAATTAAATTGCTGAATTGTCCCACTCTTAACTTCTAATACTAGGAAAATTCTTTAATCTGGAAGAAGAAGAAACCCGCTGTACAGGTCCCACTGACCACACAGCTTTTTCATGCTCAGTGAGAACATGACAGATAGAAAAAAATGGCCATGTTTGTGGGCTCAAATCACGCCTGGTGACTGGCTGCAGTAAGGTCAAATGAATGTCTTTTTGACTATTGTTATTTTAAACATGGGCATCGACTCTGATTTTCATAATTGGCACATCACTATTTTTTACAACTGTTGGAAGATTAATTCTCGATTGTAACTCAGTAATTGGACACCCCTAGTTACAGTTGCTCCTGTGCAGATTATAGCGGTAAGGTATTTCAGTGTATCTGTGAAATATGTGATAAACAGACAGTATTAGGGCACAAAGGAGCCATACAAAGGATGTGATTGCTTAAATATAGGAATAGAAACTGTCAGTGCAGTGTGTACAATTCATTTTGTTTCTTTTTTTTCATTCAAATTTTTTTTGAATTTTTTTCAGAAAAAAAAAAAGAAATAAAAACAAAAAGGTACAGGTTTAAATACACATGTTTTCCCTTCGGTGTGATTTCGGTGTTGACATCCTCTCACACACAAAAAGGAGAGATAATTAAATATAAACAAATATGAAGCATAAGGAATGCACAGGGAGAGAAAAGAAGTCCATCAAATAAACGATGCAGGGTGCTGCATTTAGTCCCCGGTCTGCTTTGTGTAGCTCCAAAAAAGTTCCCAAGAGCTCCCCTCTTCTTCCTCTTTGCCTTTCAGCCTGCAGAGCATGGTTTGTCATTTTATTTCTTGAAATGATGTCTAAATTCAAGAAACAAAAAGTGGAACAGAAGACTTGACTCCCATACAGTGATTAAAAATGACCCCCCCCCCCCCCCCAAAAAAAAAAAAAAAAACTAAAATAAAATTATGCCCCTTTCACATTGGCCAAAAAAACTGTTAAGAATCGGTTCCTGTCAGCAGTTTGAAAAGGCTAAATCTGCATTTTTTGGCCAGGTCCTACTGACCACACAGACTTTTATCGGCTTCAGTGAGAACATCACACCGGGTCAACCCTCTAATGTACGTCATGATGCTGGCGTAATGTGCCCACCACATAACGATGCACTCGTGCCCTCCTTCCGTGACTCTTTGCCGTCTCAGCAACAAATTCCGTCCGCCTTCGTTTCATCAGCGCTGAGTTTGTACATTTTTATAGAGGGACAAAAGTACAAAGTACAGAAAACAGCTGACCCACGTGTCCATGACATCCATGCTCTTTTCCGTTGTTTACGTGGACGTGTTTCGTCGCACTGATGATGTCATCAACGTGATGACATCAGCTTGACACAATAGAGGTAAAAAAAAAAACAGCTTGTCTGCTGCCGATGAGACGTGTTAAAAAAACCTGTGTATAAGTATGAAACAATATATAAAATAAAAAATAAGACAAATATTCTGGAGATTCCCAAAGCTGTTTTTAATAAAAATGGCCTAACTTCCTTGATACGTCCTCAAGGTCTTTTCCTAAGAAACTGCATGTTTGTTTTTCTTTTGGCTGAAAATGCAGCATTACTCTTTAACCACAGGAATTCCCTCATGTCAGTGCAGCACATGTTGGATCACATGTTAGAGCCGTGTTTTCTGTTTATGCGTCAAACAGCAGAACAGCGAGGCTCACAGTGTTTTGAATGAGTTTGTGTTATTGGCAGATCAAAGCTAAGTGAGGCAGGAGACACGATGCTGTGCTAATGAGAACTGGAGGCTCTGCAGATGAAAACCCTCCAATTAGGAAGCAGGGACACATGAAAGAGAGGCTGGGAATATGAGGGAGACTGACTGTCTGTCTGTCTGTCTGTCTGCAGAGAACCTCACTTTTTACCTTCTGTGGAAATATCTGAGGTAGTCTGTTGACCTCAGCAAAGCTCAAACATGTTTGTTTTTTAAACTGTAGGTACAAAGAGTGAAGCTTTTTCCACCAATAGAGGATGTGATTTAGTCAGAGGGAGAGATTCAAGCGACTGAGGCTCCATTTTGTGCCAAGCAGTGGCAGCAAATACACCAATAGGGCGTCTTTATTATTATAGCAGGTTGTGTAGTCATTATTTGTGCATACAGCCTTTCACAAGTGTCAGTTCAAAACAGTTAGTTCTTTTTGAGGGAGTTATTTATAAGGTTTAACACTTACATACTCTGGATTCACTATGATAGGGGTGCGGGAAAATATCAATATACCAGTATGGTGCAATACTGTATCGACATTTTTGGCAACACAGGGCTTGGTTGTATGGTCTAAAAATGAAATCTTTGATTTTTCCACAAAACTCGATTTATGATTTAAACTGTTTTTTTCCCTCTCAAAAAAAACTTCAAGTAAAACAACAATGACATGTCATTTTTTTTATGAATATATTCCAAAATTTAACAGAATATCTCTCTATTAGTGAAAGTGCGTGTTGTGATTTAGTCATTGGAATGTAGGCAGGTCTGTCTACGTAAACACTTAAAGCTGAGCTGTTTCCACAGATGATAACGTGTAAATCTGATTAATGTTTAATCTCATTTTAAAGAACAAATACCAGCCTAAGCATCTGCTTGTGCAAAAGCAAAAGCTGACGAGGCAGTATCTGCATTTTCAGATATTGCGAGAAATCACAAAATGATTATGAGTAAATCAAGAAAAAAAATCTCAATTTTTTAACATTTTTGCCCGGCCTTAGTGCAACATTGTGATTTTGTATTTAATACTATTTCTTAAGAATAACACCGGTGCCTGTGCTGCTAGTTTGCAGCGGACCTTCAGCCTGTCGACTCTGTTTCAGTTAATTTTTTTCTGTTTGTTATTGTGGCACACAGTACAGTTTAGAAATGTTGCAGGGACCGCAACATTGATTAGAGACTGTTTTTTTCATACTTACAATATTGTGGATTCTTTATGCTATTAAGTAATATAATAAATATTTTATAGTAAAAATAAATGTAATTATCCACAAATTTTTGCCAACACACACCCCTACTGTATCATCAGTATGGTGTCAGTATTGGCAGATGTGAACATTTCTGCTTTCATCCTCCTCTGTTAATTAAGAGAGTTAAGAATCAGAAACAAGCAGCTCAGGGAATGTCACTTATCCTCCTGCTCAGTGATTCTCTTCTTATTTTGTTCCACTTTATTTTGCAAGCCTAATATTCAAGGGACTGAGCTCAAATCAGAGGCAGTCAGCAGCAATGACAACAAAGAAGATATCGTTACAGATAGAAGAGGGTGAAACCGTGGCTTCATTTTCCACAGTGTGGCACAAACTGCACAGGATGGAGAGTCTGTTTCTGTGATTTCAGGTTTAGATGGAAACACCAAAACTGCTGCATCTGCCTTTAGAGAACTGATTTCAGGAGTGCCTCGTGTTTGACAATCTTGCCACTGAAAATCTGCGTAGGCTGACCTTTTTCAATTAATAAATCTACAGGAATGGATTAGATAATCTATAAAGCACTGGATCAATAGGCAGATCTGATTATAACTAGTGCTGTCAGACGATTAAAAAATTAATTACTGGATTTATAATTAATTAATTTCATATCTGCTTACAGTACCCAAATAAAGAATTTGAACTCTAGGATATTATAAAATTGTAGTGCATGACTAATCAAATGAACACACTAAGAAGTGAAGATTTGTAAATCCACATTTTTATTGGTGACTAAATAAAACCAAAGTCAGGGCGTCTTGTCCAGCAAATTCTAAGCTCAATCAGGCAACTCAAATTACACTTTAAGTGTGTTTCGTAAATCAAATTCAGAATAAGAAAAAGGTGGAGGACAAACCAATCAGGCCTGATGCATTATTAAAGAATGTAGTACAAATATAGATACATAAATTCAAAAATAAAATAAGACTAATTCTTAAATAGTCCATTCCTGTTGTCACCTGGGCTTTGTTTGGTTTGACTAGAGACGCATGTGTGAAGTGACGTGCCACTGCCATGTACGGGTCCTCCAGCTGGCCAATATCAAAATGTTTATGTGCTATGATTAATCTTGCGATTAATTTTTATAACGCATTAATTTGCGGTGTAATTAATTAATCTAATTTAATGCACTAAAGTGACAGCCCTAATATAATAATATTATAACATTTCTATCAATAAAATCTGATCATTTTCCCAAAAACCGTTACAGCAGATGATCGACAGCGGATATCAGTTTGTCCCACAGTATTTGATGTTTGTCAAATGAGTTGATAAAAATAAAAATTAACTCTTTATTTGGGTTTTTCTGTTGAAAACATACAACTTATATAGAAGGAAAATATTTTAGTTAATTTATAATTGTAAAAATATATAATAGATACAGCGGATCAAATAAAAATTTTAAAGACAAGAATGTTGGTAAATAACTTACTGAAGAAAGAAAAATTAAAAGGGCTCCAAAAAGTTACTAAATAATTGCTTTTAAAAATAAATGCATATTAATTCTGGGACCGAAACTTAACACCAGCACATAGCTTAATATAAATGCACATGTCAACTTTTTTACATATTAACTGTAGAAAATATTAAGACGCGCATTGATCCCAAAATCATTTAAAATATGCAAACATTAATTTAACATAGATAATAATAAACATAAATAATAATGGACAATGTTTAGGCTGCTCATATTGACCATATATATTCAATATATTAGCTGTAATTTTGTCAGAGCATACAAATTTATCATAATGCTTTACCTTATTAAGACTAAATAGACATTACTGTTAATCAAGTTTGTCATGTATTGGAGAATAAAATGTTTTTTTCTTGATTCACATCTCTGTCTAAAAGCAACAGGTCACTTTTAGGGAAGCAGAGACTGTGTGCTCTCGACAAAAGTATCAGAATTAGAGATAATGAGTTTGAAAATATCAGGTACTGGCAAAATCCAACATTGTACATCCCTACTTGAGTTATTTTCTTATTGATGTTGGAGAGTTTTTATTCAGCCATGTCCCTTTAGTGTCTCTGTCTCATTGGAGATGCTTCTTTATGTCAATAATATTGCTCATTTAACGTTTTGTAGTGTTTGTTCTAGGGCTGTGCGTTACAACCTAAAAATAAAATCCTGATTATTTTCCACAGAGCTTGATTCACAATTTTAATAGATTTTTCCCACTCAAAACAAAACACTCAGTGGTCGATAATTACATGAATCAAGTTTTGCCTTTATTTGATCAAAATATGATCCAAAACTAAACAGAACTTCCCTTTTTGATCAAAATTCCTGCTGTAATTTTGTCACTAAAGGTTGTTTAACCCTTTAAAGCCTGAAAGCACAAATTATAGCCAGAAAATTCTAATTCTTTTGGAGCTGAAATTTTATTTCACTTTCAACTGAAACCCAAAAAACCTCCCAAAAATTTCCATACAATGTAACAAATATTTTTGGTATCTCATTTGATACATTAGGTGTTTTTGGCAACTGCTAATCCACTTGAGGACATTTTAATCATTAATCTGATTGTTTTCGGGTGTTGTTTTTTTAAATTGATTTGTTGATCATATCGATTGGATTAAAGTCTTATAAAAGTATGTATTAAATATGAACTTAGAGGCTTTAAGAGATTAAATGTAGGACGTTCTGTCTACATTAAGAGTGAAGGACGAGCTTTTTTCACTGGAACCATCTGATCAATGTATAATCTAATTCAAGAAACAAATAAAACAAACATTGCAGCAACTTCTGATTGGAATAAATTGAGAAAAAAATCACGATATTTCATTTCAAATTCTACAGCGCTAGTTAGTACTTTTCTTTGTTAATTGTAAATATCAGTCCTGAATTATGTATATAAAAATAAAGTACAGTATGCAGTACTTCACTCCTTTTTGGATCTGAATTGAACACATAAGTCTGATCCAGGCTTATGTGACACCTCCATGCAGTGAAAGCTGGGCCGTTATTGCCCACCCCTCCCTCGTTCCCTCTCACAAAGACCCTCCATCTGCCCCCCTGCCCCCCTCTCTTGTCTGCAGTCATCACAAAACAAGCCGTTGTCTCCAAACGCATCGTCTCTGCGTCTTTGATAGGTAGTTGATAACAGACTCTCAGACTGATGGGGCTGGCTGACCTTGCTGTATATAAAGCCGGCAGCAGCTCTCACAGACATTCAAGGACAGCGAGGCCTCCTGACAGCAAACACCTCCTTCATCCTCCTCGAGGACTTTGGATTTTTTCTAAACCCTCACCATGGCTGTGTTCTTCGCTCTGGCTCTTCTGGCCTTGGCGTGCCCTCTGATGGCGTTCGACATGGGCCAGTCCACCCGCTGCGTCACCATCCCAAACCAGATGAAGGTCTGCAAAGACGTGGGATACTCGGAGATGAGGCTGCCAAACTTCCTGGGTCACAGTAACCTTGAAGGCGAGGTGGTGCCTCGCTCGGAGGACTGGAGGCCTCTGCTGCAGACCAGCTGCCACCCTCAAGCTCAGGCCTTCCTCTGCTCCCTCATCGCCCCCGTCTGCCTCGACACGTAAGTTTGCACCGTCATCCTCTTTGTATCCTTCTCTCTGTTTTCTCTTGTGGGTCATGGTGTAACGTTTCCTCTGCTTCCCCTTCCAGTTTCATCCAGCCCTGCCGAAGTCTGTGCGTGGCAGTGAGGGACAGCTGTGCCCCGGTCCTCGCCTGCCAGGGTCACCCTTGGCCAGAGGCTCTGGACTGTGAGCGCTTTCCTGCCGAAGAAGACATGTGCCTCTCTCCACACACTAAATTCAGCCATGTAGCCAAAGGTAAGAGGGATCGCTGATTTTAAAGCTCTTTTTAATGCTGCTGACTCGCAGGAGTGGACTAAAGAAACTTTAATTAAGTATCTTTAATTTATTTTCTCATAGTTTTTCAGACAAGGCATCTCAAGACCAAACCAATCTGTTAATGCAAAAAAACCCAAATGTATTATGTTCTCTTGTGCCTATTTTGATTCATATTGGCACTGGCTAGACTAACGATAAAAATATCTGTTACTGGCAAATAATCCAATATCCTGCATCGTCTAAATAAAACTTGAAATCAAAACAATACAGTTCAGACATTTAATTCTGCTGGAAACTGAAACACGACTTCCATAATGTTGGCTTCTTTTTTGTCTTAGAATTTTAAAGCCTTTTCACAACACAGAGTAAAAAATACATTTACATTTAAATATTACGCTTTTGACGCTACATTTAGAATGTGTACGCATATATTTGGTCAATTATAGTAACCTTATGAAAAACTGATTCTCAGAATCAGAAATACTTTATTAATCCCCAATTGGGTTGTTTCAGTTGCTCTTACACGCAGCGTAGCAGTCGGAAATATCAGATGAAGACATTAGAAAAGATAGGAGCATTAATTTAACTAAAAGAAGTAAAATAAAATAAATGCTACTTAAAATAAAGATAAATGTAATGAGAATGAAAATTAAGTAAGCAGGTTGCAACATGTAGTCTTTAAGCATTATCCACTTCCTTATGAAGAAGAATAAGTATGTAAGTGTGAATACATTTTCATAAACTTGCCCCACATGCTAAATTTAGCCATGTAGCCCAAGCTCAGATCACAGATATTAGAGTCTTTTTGAAATGCTGCTGTCTGAAGTGGAAAGTTCCTCATAGTATTGACTAAAGATACTGCAATCAAGTTTATTTTTATGTAATCTTGTTTATTTTCTTGTCATACTAAAAGTAGTTCTTCTGATTACAGTGTTGTTGTGGTACTGAGTAAAAAGATGAAGGTAAAGATCGAACCAATGCCAATGAACTGCTTCAGAAAATGACATTTTCATCTCACGGACTCAACCCTCTTTATAAGTGGTACTTGATATTCCTCTTGTTACTGGAAACATTGGAGTAAATGTCTCTTTGTCATTTTATTTTAGTTTAATATCAGCATTTATACTTTTATGTTTTGATGATATGGATCTTTGAGTCTTAAATAAAGTGTATCTATCAAACCAAAAAACAAAATTAAATGTCAACATTGATGCAACAGTTTATATCCAGACACTAAAACAATAAATAATAAAACAACATGGTTGTAATACATAAAGTGCAGATTTTTTTTGCACTCTTTCCACTCCTGCTGCTTTGTACTGTAAATCACTCTAATGTTCTTCTGCTGTTCGGCCACTTTTGTTAAATTAAATCGTGTTTTCTTTCACTTTTTTTCAGATTTGCCTAAACCTGCCTGTCAGAACTGTCCTGCTGTGGAAGAGGCTCCTGCCCTGAAAACAGTGCTGGATGCTTTTTGCCAGAATGACTTTGGTGAGTTTTAGGAATCTTTCTTTAACTTAAGAATAAAAACAGGATTGGCTTGATTGGATCTTACAATACAATACAGACTATTCATTTTTTCTTCTTTTTCCACAGCCGTGACTGCCAAAGTCCATCGCCACCGCCTCCCCACAGGAGAGCCCGAGTTTGAGATTGATGGTCGGGTTGAGTTCATCCGCCAGGGCCCTCTGCTGCTGTATGACACCCGGCACCTTCTCCAGCAGTGGCTCCTCATCAACCTCAAATGCTCAAACGTTCTGGTTCGGCCCGGACGATCCCAGCTGTACGTGCTGACCGGCTCTGTGCAGCCGGACGGCAGCCTCGCCCTCAGCAGCCTCTACCCCTGGCACAAAAAAGACGCCAACATTGCAGTGGCCACGCGCAAGTGGAAGCACCATAGATGTTGAGCGAGTTTGAACTGAAGGTCGTAGCTTTTGTTTGGAGTGCCGGTTCAGAACAGAAAGATTACTTGATTCTTCACCTTGCACATGCGGAGTTTAGACAAATCAAGGAGGGAGTTTGAGGTGGAGGAAAGACTTTGACATAGAAGCTAAACGCTGGTTCACTACCTCGTCCCTGCTGTGACAGCACACATTAAGAGAATGCACTCAAACCTGTACATATAACAAACTAATGTAAATGGATTGTAAAGTTTATTTCTATATTGATATTATTGTATTTATGACATCGATCATATGTTTTTCATGTGAAAAAGGTCAAAATTAAATAATTGTTGAAATCATACTTGGTGGTCTTTTGTTTGTGTTTTATCACCAGAGCTGTCAAAATGTCTCCCTCATTTCTGTTTCTATCTCCTTATAACACTCTGTATTCCTCTTTTGTTTGTTGTCTAGTATTGCAGTTGTGTTTTTCTCGAGAATAATGGCAAGAAAAGTCTCCGTCTCCTCCTCTGTTCAAACGTACCGTGCCATGTTTACTCCGAGAGAAGTGATCATGTGACCAGGTACGTCACGTCCTGTGACGTATAATTGCGGAAAAAGTGTTTCCATTGCGCTTTTGTGCTATATTGAATAGCAAAACCTCTGAAAAACCACCTCATGAAAGCGTAAAAACTATTTTAGTGCTTTTTCAGAATTCAGGCGTTTTCATTACCAGTTTTTTATTGCACTGTTTACATTTTGCGCATATCCAAGGGTAATGGAACCTCACTTATTGAGAGTGAAATCACTCATTGAAAATCCACACTGCAGCCTTTTGCAGACTCCAGGGTTTCACTCTGGACTGTACTAGAGGACTACTGGAAACCAAAGTCAGGGGCTTCCTTTGCGACAGTTCTGCATTAAAAACAAAAATTGTTGAGAAAAGGTCTTTAAAAATGTGACTGTGAAGAAGGCAGTCATAGCTTGTTTGTTCTTAACATGAATTATTAGCAATGACTCACGACTGTACCCACTCTAAGTGACCCCCACTGACCCTTTGCATGTCACTCGAGCAATGAATCACTCACTACATCTGAGTGCTTCATTTTCACCACCGGGGAAAATAGCAGAGGCTAAGACAGCTGACCAATGAGCTTCAATCACACGACTTGATCAAAATCTTTTGACCTTTCAAGTGGTGTGAAGATGTGCTTGATTACTAAATGTCCTACAGTATCCCTCACTTTCATGGACTGCTAAATGATGAATGTGAAAGCTGAAATACTTAGGGTTCATATATAACAGAACGCTCATGATATACAGTATGTCTTTATCTATCCATTTGTGCCTCAGAACAGACCAAAGCTTTGAATATATGCTTCACTCTATGCGTCTCTTTAAATAGTCTGAAACAGCTTCTAGGTTGAATTAGCCTTCCCGTGGCTGAGCAGATAACTAAATCAAGCGTAGCATATGACGTACATATAACCGTCATTTTCCTGAAGAAACCTTTTTGCGCAATCGGGGAAATCATCATTGTACGAGTTAGCTTCAGCAGGAGCAGTTCCGAAGTGAAGAACTAGTTCAACTCAACATCATCTACAATCAAGGAGCCATGAACACAGGTGAGCTTCTGAAATGAGAGCTAATTTCAGAGGTGTTGTTTGAGGATTACAGGACATCACATGAACCTTTTTTCTTTCCTTCAGCTGTTTTATCCCTGCTGTGTCTGGAGCTGTCCATGAGCGTTGGAGCTTCACCGGTGTGTCCTCATGGTCAGTCTGGATGTCATGTGACTTCACTGGTGGATCTGTTCGACAGAGTCCTGCAGCAGTCTTCACGGATGCATGGCATCTCCACTGATCTGCACTCTGAGTTTGTGAGTTTTCTCAGGTCTCTTTACCCGCATTATTAATCAAACCCATATTTTTCTGATATTAGTCATGTAACTTTGAATATGCCCTGTTTGACTCCTCTTGATTTTGACCGCGTTCATCTTTACAGGAGCAAAACTCCATTCCAAGCAGGAATTTTATCAGGAAACCAAAGTGCCACACATCTGGTATTCCAACTCCAGCTGACAAGGAGAATGCACAGAGGCTGGGGGTGAGTATTAATGCTGTATGTACGTACATATAGAGAGACAGATTTATGTATATATATATATATGTATATATCTATATCTATCTATCTATAATATATATCTATATCTATATCTATCTAAATGTATATATATATATATATATATATATATATATATATATATATATATATATATATATATATATATATATATATGTGTGTGTGTGTGTGTGTGTGTGTGTGTGTGTGTGTGTGTATGTATATATATATATATATATATATATCTATATCTATATCTATCTAAATGTATATATATATATATATATATATATATATATATATATATATATATATATACATAAATGTATCTCAATCAATCAAACTTTATTTATAAAGCGCTTTTCATACAATGAAAGCAACTCAAACTGCTTTACAAAGAGGAAATTAAAAACATTCCCCTAAACCCACCTTCTCACCACTGTTTTACATAAGTTACCCACATGCATGGACATAAGGCTTCACTCATGCACGCACTCACTAACAGACACACACACGCACACTCACCCCCACACACAGACTAAAATAGTGCAAGAAACTAAGAATAAGAACACATACATACAGACGAATGAGGTGAGAGAGCGTCATCGGAGGAGCCTTCTGCACCAGGAGCCGAGAGTCGACCACAGCCGCAGGACACCGATGCAGAACCCAGAGGAGAGATGATGGACTTCAAAAGTCCTCCAGGAACCTGCGAAGCAGAGCCCTGCAGCCATAGCCAACCACAACTCCCGGTGCAGAGGGCTCCCACAGATATATATATATACATATATATATATATGTATGTATGTATGTATGTATGTGTGTATGTGTATTTGTGTATGTGTATGTATGTATATGTATATATATATATATATATGTATATGTATATATATATATATGTATATGTTTATATATATGTGTATATATTTATATACATGTATGTATATATATAGTCATATAGTTATACAGTTATATATATATAGTTATATATATATATATATATATATATATATATATATATATATATATATATATATATATATATATATATATATATATATATATATATATATACATATATATATATATATATATATATATATATATATATATATATATATATATATATATATATATCTTGTTATTAACATTTACAAAGCATGCTATTAAAACAAAGGGCATGCCATATAGGTTTCTTGTCCCCACACTCAGAGGCAGAGGCAAATAGTAGGTTATACATTCAAAACTATGGTCAAATATACTCTAGAAAAATGCATAGGTGCATTCAATTATTGAATAAATGAAAATGTCAATTGAAAATCAAAGCGTAAGTGGTCAGACTAAAAGAACAGGTGAAAAAACCTACAAACAACAAATTATAGAACAAATTAAAAGAGATGAAAATAAAATGAATTTCATGCACAAGCTGAATTTGTTTCATTTACAATTTGCAGCTTCACTGTTTATCAACTGTATTATTGTAACTGAGATGCTCTGCCAGGTAGAGCATCTCAGTTACAATTTACCAGGTAGATAAATGAAGGTGACTGCATTTCACTCAAAAGTTGAATTTATTTAGTTTACACATTCAAACTTTACTAGCATTCAACAAAGATTTATTACATTTTTTTATCCAAGAGTAAATCATGACTTAAGAAATTCAAGAAAATGTAAAAAAAGCCTTGTCCTTAATTCCTCATATGTTGGTTGACTTAATATACAGTACATTTCATATCACAATGTTGTGAAATGTCATCAGCTAAAACTATACTAAAATTAAAACAATTTAGATGACTTAATTATGACTAAAGCTGAAAGATTTTTTAGACAAAACAAAATTAAAAATTGCTGTCAATATTAACACTGCTTTATACCTTCTACTACCAGAGGGTTGGGATTACTAGTCTCATTCCCTATTGCTGAAAGAGATCGAAAAAAGGTCCATGAACTGGATAGACAGTGACAAGACCAAAACTTATGAAAAAGGATTGATGCTTTATATTGAGACTATAGTAATTATTTTAGTAAACGTTAAGTTTCTCGCAAGTGAAATTATGTTGAGACAAAGAAAACAGGAAACTAAACTCAATGCTCAGTCAAAGGCTTTCTTCAAGAATCATGGAGTCATTCATCCAATCACTCTTCTGTGCAGAGAGACCAGCTGACTGAGGTGATCCTGAGGCTGCTGGGGGCGTGGGATGACCACCTGTCGCAGCTCTACCGCAGCATGTCTCAGGATCACAATCAAGACTTCTATCAGCACGGCTCTAATAAGGCGCTGGAGATCAGTGACGTGGTGCATGAGCTGAGAGGCGGAGTGGAGAAAATGGCTGAAAAGGTAAGGATATGATTATGGTTTTATTGTTGTTGTTTCCAGACATTTTAGGCAAAAGACTATAAGTCACTAAATTAAGAAGTGCTGTCAGATCAACACTTTGGTCATATCCTAAGCCCTTTTTTTCTCTGTCCTCCTTAGATGAAGTTTTTGGGAATTCTTAGCAACACTGTTCACTCCGTCTCTCCGGAAACCCTTCCCTCCTCTGCTGCCTTTGCCTTCTACAAAAAAGAAGACCTGAACTCGATGGACCACCATGACCTCCTCTACTGCTTTCACAGAGACTCCAACAAAGTGAAAAACTATCTCAGAGTCTTAAAGTGCACCACCCTGCCTGGTCTGGACTGTTGATGGAGGCCTCAAAGAAGTGAGCACAACATTACATTCTTATTTACATCCTCATATTGTATTTACAGTGAGGTGTGTTATTGTATTGGTATATTTTTGAGCAATGAAAAGGTAAAAAAAAATAAAGAATAGCTAAACTAAACACTGTTTGAGCTCTTTTTTTTAACAAGCAAGGGTTGTAATACATATTTTTTTAAATGTTGATGTCCTACAGGTAGAAGTCCCAGGCACCCAATACTTGGTGAATCTTTTTTTGTCTTTTTACTTTTAAAAACTGCAAACAAATACCCTTATTTTGTCAGATTATCAGCATTTAAATACCAAAGCATGAGCTACATTATGTGGCTGAGCAGATCAGACAATATCCTCAGTTGGTCTTTATTGACATATTATTTATATACATTCTATGTTATTATGCTCATGCAAATCTGCTTTCTTCAATGTGTTTTAAATTCTGATGACTTGTTTCATGATTAAGCAGTTCTGTTTATAGCAAAATAAAAGTCCCATTCAGACACTGTACAGATAAAACTTTTAATTTGGGGAGAGTTGATAAGATTTAAGAGGTGTAAGTTTACTGTACATTAAACTTAAAAAAAAAGATATCAAGAGATGATGTGTTTCCATTTGTGGGGTTAAACTCTAACCTGATGTACCAGATGGACTGTTCAACATATATCACTTATCACAAGAAACTCATGTGTCCACTTCCCATTGTTGTTTATCAAAAGTTTTTCTTCTTTGTATTTGTGTTGTAATATCACTGTTTCTCTGCAAATCTACATCGCCATCTACTGGACTGGCATACACGCTGCAGCATTTTCAGTGGTTCTGCCGTTTCCATGTGAACACAGATTGCTTTGAAAATCACTCACTGGTAACTCCCTCTTCTTCCTGCTCTAAAGAACTCTGATTGGGCCGTCCCGCTTAAGGCTGATCACAGTGGTTGTAGATTGGATCTTGGCAGTATAGATCTGCCTGATTATAGACATGGAGGCCCCATTTACACAACAACAAAAATGGCTGAAAACAGAGAGTTTTCATTGCTACTGGGCCTTCTGTTTACATGAGAATGGTGCCCGGAGCACCTGGATCTGCAAACTTTTGAAACCAGGGTCCAGAGTATAAAGTTTTGAAAATGATTTGGTATCTGTCTCTGTGTAAACACAAATCAACGTTTTCAGGGAAAACAGCAATGCACATGTGTAGTACTCTTACAGATGAAGGTTGAACAGGCACCTGGGAACAACAACAACAGCTTCGCCCATCAACCGAGCAACATGTGTGCAGCTAACTGTGCTCAGTTTGATATATGGACAAAAGTATCCAGACACATTTGTTTTTCAGACAAAAAAGTCCTGCGTCTTTGTGTGTCCACTCGCCATTGTTGCTGTGAAAAGTTTGTCCTCCCTGGAAAGCGTACACGTGTTGTAACACCGCTGTTTTACTACAAACCTACATCGCCAACTACTGGCCTGGCATGGCAGAGTTTTCAGTCATTTTCGTGGATTCATGTAAACACATTTCTTTCTCATTTTCTCCATGTGAACCTTTCCATTTCTTTTGAAAATTTTGCTGTATAAACGTGGTCTGAATCAGTGAGATCCAACTGCACCGCCAGGTTAGTTAAGCTATGGTTTCTGACAAAATTAACCCTAAAATGTGTCAATTAATTTTGGCTTCAATGTATTTTGAGGAGTACCAGTGCTGATGAATTGCTTGCATGTTTTTATGTAAACTGTTGGCTTGATTTTATAAGAAGACAGGACAAACTTATAGATGCATTTTTCCTTATACTGATGCCCGTCTAGTCTCTACTTTTTTAATGACTTAACTCTTTTTGTTTTTGGCACTCCGACAATATTCAGGATTGTTTTTGTGTGATGACATGAAAATACAACTCCTACTACTGACATGTAAATAGCTTAAAAGGCTACAGCAGGAACAGCCAACACTGAAATCTGAATTTAAAAACACTTTATTTACACTTTATTTAGGTCATCATGATTATGAAAAAATATGTACAAAATACATTTATGATTCAAAAATATTTCTGAAAGTGAGCAGAGTTTTAGTGTAAAGCTTAAAAAGGCATCATACAAAGGCTGACATGTTTGTGTATTATCTGACTAATTTCTCCCCTTTGGCTGACGGCAGAAATGAGATTTTTCTTGGAAAGACTCTCTGCATAATCACCAATTAACTGCCCACTTAACCAGTGAATTGGATTAACACAATAACCCAGCTGCTGACCCTTAAAACATAGATGACTCAGCAAAATGATTCAGTTCTCAGTTAATAACATCATTGTTAGTTTTCATAGACAGTGTATAACACTCACACATTTTTACACCATAAAAAATCTACAGACTTTTTACAGATCCTGTTTCTTAAAAGAAGTGGTTTTATGTGTCTCTGTGGGTTTTCTGTGGTGGTGATTTCTCTGTTTTTGTGCTGCTGTGATTCTGAGATGGTTGGTCCTCCTCCTGAGCGAGACCCTGAGCCATGAGCTCATCCATCGGGGAGCGGGTGTTGTGGACCTCCTTCTCCTTACAGTTCCTCCACTTCATACGCCGGTTCTGGAACCAGATCTTGACCTGGAAAAAAAGATTAGAAATTAGACTTTTAACTTCAAGTCTATTTGAAAGCCATGGCGATGGAGTGGACGGAGTCATGGTCACTTAAGGCTGACTGCTTTTCCACTGAATATCGTTTTAGGTCTGTTTCACAAATATACAGCTCTTCACACCAGTGTTAATTTTGTTGACTAATTATTTTTATCATCAGCCTTTTTCCCCTGCTGAAAACTAGACAGTAACTAATAAAAGAAAGCTCACATGGACAAAAACTAAAACTATATTAACTGACTCTTTTGTCAACAAACAAAAAGTATTTTAAATGTATGTTTTTTGGGAATTTTGTGCCTTTATTAATAGGAGAGAGACAGTGGAAAGGCTTGTGAAGGGGGGAGAGAGAGTAGGGAAAGACACTCTGCAAACTGGTCACAGGCTGGATTCAAAACCTGGACCGGCAGAAGCAAATACATGGGGTGCCTGGTTGCTAACCACTCTGCCAAACCAGCACCCCAACAAACAAAAAGTAGACAGAAATATTTAACAGAGACTTTATCCAATCAGACCTAATTTGGTGTTGTAGAAAGGACAAGTTAGGAATATATCCAATCACAGCTACTTTGGTTATGTGGAAAGGATGGATGAGCTCAGAGGGACATCCAATAACAGCTGCCTTAGCTTCGTGGTGGTGGGATAAGTTGTGGAGTGAACCAATCAGAGCTGCTCTCTTTATGAACTGATATAATCATGTAGAGCAGGTTCACTGTTTGTTGTCATTTCTGGTATTGTAACTGAGATGCTCTGCCAGGTAGCCTAAAGAAAGGTGACTGCATTTCACTCATGTTAAATTTGTTTATGTTCTGTTAACTTTATATTTAAGTCACCTACATTAACTGACAATTTTGTTGGCTAAAATGTTGTTAGATTTCATCAACTAAAACTAGAAAACAAAAACAATTGAAATAACTAAATTACGACTAAAACTTTAACATATCTTAGGCAAAATACCATTCCTAAATCTTAATGAAAAAGTGCTGTCAAAATTGATATAGCTTCACATTTAAACTTGGCTGTGGGGAGATTCATTGATTTATTCAGTTAAATTTCATTTTTATGTTGTGGACAATTAAAAAAAACAAATTCTTCTTTAAAAAATTTCTTCTCGGCTCTCTTCATATAACCCGACACCAGCTAGACCGTTCAAAATATTTCTCTAGTTTATCTGGGAAAGAGCCCAGAGAAAGTGTTTGGGGAGGGCAGAACCTTTCAGAAGCATATCCAGCAGGTGATTGGACGATCGTTCTGTCAATCAACATTCATTACAGACCAATCATATAATGTAGTAGGCGGGCACAACTGCGTTCCAGAACATGAGCCACTTTGTACAACAAGCTCAGGTCAAAACAGAAGTCTTATTTCAATGAGACAAATTGATCTTAATAAAGGTTAAACAAAAAAATGTAATTGATTTCAGATCAGAACGTCTTATCAATTTTTTTTTCAATGATTTAAATCCTTTTCATTTCACAGTACTGCCGGCCACCATTCATATTGGTGAATGAGTTTTATACATTTCATACCAACTAAATATACAAAAATGATTTCTAATCAGAACAATGCAATATACAGTCTATTCATTGGGTAATAGAGTCTTTTTTTTCAGTTCCTGACTTTTTGGAGTTCAGAAGTTTGTGCCTCGCAGCGACAATTCACTTTTATATCCACTGTTATTTTTGTAGCACTGAGACAAATGAGCAGAGGAGCTGAGCAGCTCTTTTCTACTTCATTTGGAAATGTCCACATTATTGAGTGGTCAAGAGGTCATAAGGTCATAGGGCAGGAGTTAAACATTACAGGAGAGACTTGGACAACAGAAGAAGTGGCCAGTGGTGGAGAACAATTGTGGTCCATCAAAGTTAGAGGATGAGATAAAGAAAAGAATGGCAGCCTCTCATAGCTGTCCCTCTTTCTTTATTTGATCTGATATTAAGCAGCAGCAAATGTTGTATCTGTTTTGTTACGGTGAACCATGATTACTTGGACCACTAAGACTATAAAAATTAGGTTGTTCTTCAGTTTTGAAAGCTGTTGGTGACATTTGGGGTTAACCCTCTAAGGCCCAAGAACATAGATTATTGTCAGAAAATTCTAATTTTTTGGAGCTGAAATGTTTGTTTCACTTTCTGCTAAAATCCTAAAAATATGAAAATGTCCATAAAATTCAACATATGGATTTTTCGTATCTCATTTGATACATTAGGTGTATTTGGCAACTGATAATCCATTTGAGTACATTTTTATCATTTATCCGATTGTATTCAGATGGTTTCTTGTAATTTGTTTATCATATTGAGTTGATAGAGGTATTATAAAAGTATGTATCAAATATGATACAATTGGCTTTATGGGGTTAATTTCTCAAGTTAATATTAGCATTTTTTAGTTAGTCTGGATGTCTTAGAGAGACAGATTTAAATACTCTGTCTAAGATGGAAAAGTCTGTGGATGGACAAAGATTACTCCGGTAAGCTTTAATTACCTGTGACTCTTTCAGACTGAGATCAGCTGCCAGTTTGTTTCTGTCCGTCTTGCTGATGTATTTTTGTCTCCGAAATGTCCTCTCCAGTTCCTTTCGTTGTTCCTCAGAGAAGACTGCTCTCCTGAGGATCCCCCTCCGTGTTTTGTGACTAATATCAGGTGACCACATTCGAATATGTGCCCCCTCTGAAACAAAATTGAAAAACAAAAACCTGACATTAATGCTGACGTCAGTAGAGTTCCAGTTATTGAATAGTATCCGTCATAGCCAACAACAGTGATTCAAACCTGATATGCAATAGCAAATCAGGAAAAAACAGATATACTACAGATATACTACTTAAGATAAGAGATAAAATAATATGAATTTGGATCTGGATAATTCCCTCAAGTGTTACATGATTTAAATATTAAATCAAAACAGACAAAATTTCATTCTGACCGACAGGGATGCGCTAGTTTGTTTCAAAATATGCCAGCTAAAAGTTCAGTCCGTATTTCCTAAAATTGACAAGTAAGCTTTCACAGTTCGTTATCTTAAAATATGAACTAAGTTCATTTTAATGTTGTCAAGTACCTGATACAACCACACTGAAATCCTGAAATACCAGTTTAAACTACTGATGTAACACTGGTATGACATCACACTGGTAGATCTATTCTGGGGTGAGTGGGGGAATCAGCCATTTCAGGTAGATATTGGTGTTGTTTACATGAGAGGGAGTACATCAGATGTTTTTGTCCTTTGTATGCAAGTACCCAGTCATTTAAAGAGACATGTAAAAAACACTAAAGGACATTTAAAACTATACAAAGCAAAATGTGACCTCTGTAAAAACTTTATATGCAATAGCCATTCAGTAAAATACTGATATTTTACCTAAGAAAGAAATAAAATAATAAAGTGTTGCATGATTTAAATCATTAACCAAAAAAGACAAAGTCTCATTCTGATCAACAGGGTTGTGCTAGTTTGTTTTAAATTATTCTAGCTCAATGTTCAATTTCCTGAAGTTGACAAGCAAATTTTACAGTTCTGAATTTTAAAATATGAATTAAGTTCAATTTCAGCCTCTTCACTGACTGTTGGCATGCACCAGATTCAACCAAACATTATAAATACTTAAATATCCCTTTAAAATACTGATGTAGCAGTGGTAGGTCTGTTCAAGGACAGGCGGGGGAATCAGATGTTTCAGGCAGATGTTTGTTGTCTTGTGTATAGAATTACCCTATCATTTAAGGGAGACACACTGAAGGACATGCAAACTGTACAAAGAAAAAATGGCTGTAAAAAATGAACACACCATTTAAAAATGCTGCTGAGCTAACACAATCAGGCACATCCCTGCTAACCACATCAGTATTTACACTTTACCAATCATTACCACATTTCCTGTTTTTTTAACCAAAGATCATGCCTTTTCTTGTCACTCACTTTTGATTTTTTTCCCCTGTTTGTCCAATTTAACAAACTGAGGGTGACGAAAGAGAATTGAAAGCCTCTTGAGCTGAGAAAAAGGGATTTGATGAACTGTGAGGACCAATCCCACGCTACTTCACTCACAGGTGCACGCACAACAAAAGTCAAGTGGAACAATTTACCCCATCCATTCAGTGTTGCCTTTTTAATCTGTACGACAAATCTGCACATAGACCACCTCTAGGGAGCACATAACCGCTTTGGACATGCTTCTCTCTCCTCTTTTAGGACTCAATGGCTTTGACTTAAATAGCTGATTACCAGGTCATTCCTGGGCATCGTGTGTCTTTGCCCTAGTGGAACGACTATAGAGCCTTGTGGGACGCCGACAATAGAGCCGTTCAATGGAAATGCCATTACTCGATGGCTCAGTGGCCCAACACTAAATCTTTTCTCTTGCAGGTATGAGGCCAGTTTGTATGTGAAGATGAGCTCGAATAAGTCTATAAAAGTCACCCTCTTTGAATGCTTTATGTCCTCGTCAGGGACTCTCCAATGGGCAGGAATGAGAGTTGAAGGACAGGAGAAAGGAGGGGGGTCGCTGAACCGAGCTCTTTAGCCAAACAAAGGCCGGGGGATGTTCCCGGTCCGGCCCTCTTCTGTAGAGAAATGGCCGAGGTTTTTGTGCTAAACGGAGTTCATTGCTGCAGTGAAAAATTGCGGTGAGGTCGCGTGTGGATGGTAGAGTGAAAGTGCCGATTGGTCACGGCCCGACTTGGCATTGTTGCGTTGCTGGGCACTGTGGGAAAGTGTCAACGCAATAAGGGGACTCCTGGGACCTGTGGGCTCTGATTTGTGCTATTTTCAACAACATTTGACAGGCATCTGAGGTTACAGAAACTAATAACTTCCACTTACATGAAGGAGAATGCATAAACAGGCCACATCTGTTGGATTGGCGCTTATTATACCCCCAAATGGCTTTGATAAAAGTTAAATTCCCAGCCAGTTCAGGTGAAATATTGTGAAAATTAGCTTCAGTGGTGGGTTTTCTGATCCTTTTTAGTTAATGTGAACTTAGTCTGTAACACAAAATGTCATTTCTATTCATTCAAAGATGCTTAAATTCACCAATAAGCCTAAAAACACTTCTCTTGCCCTTCACTAAAAAAACAAAACCTGAGTACTACAATCCAGATATGACAGAAGACAAGATGTTTATTGGCTTTGCATATTTGCGCTAGTAAAAGTGTGCATTTGCAAGTACAAAACAGGGGCCCCCGGGGGAATCTTAAAAGCCTGGCAGCCCACCCCTCTACCCTGCTCTAAACAGCCGTGAATGGTTATGAATAGAGCTGTGAGGAGTTGAGCAGAGAATTAGCTCTTTGGCATTGCATCAGTAATTAGCTGTGGAGAGCATGGGAGACCCCGCTGCTAATGCTTAGAGAGGAGCTGAGGCATCGCTGATGAGGCATAAAACACTCACTGGAGAAGACGGGAGGGGGGCTGGACCCACCGCAGCACGCCAGCAGATACTGTGGGCTCTGCAGGAAAACACCGCCCAGTACACCTGTAAAGACGGACAGGAGCAGTCAGACAGACGGACACACTGAGAGAGAGGAAGGGAGACTGTAACGGGACCACTGGCACTTAATCCTGTCATCACTGATCTTTGCTTTTGTTTGATCTGTAGGCCAGGGGTGGGCAACACACAGCCTGGGAGGCTCATGCAAGCCCCCTTCTCACTGTTTTTGTCTCATGAATCAGTTTTAATAATCACTAAATCATAAACAACAAACACAGAAGTGCCATCTGTGTTGCAAAGTTAAGACTTCTCTCAAAAATCAAGTTACATAAGACCAGGCACAACGTTTAAACACAACAGATATTTTCACATCAGTCTATAATTGCTAGTGTTTGTTTTACTTTTTGCAAAAAATACATTTAATTTTTGTCATTGTAAATGTAAAACCAGGATAAAGGTATTTATCATTGCCAATAAAAAGACAGACTCATTATTAAGTTGTATTTTTATAACTAGTACATAATGTCTATTGCATTAAAAAGAAGCACAATTGGTATTTTTTATGTAAAGCCATGTATAGTTAGCTTTCATCCACGAGGGCCACATTGTTAGAAAGTGGCGAACATCTTCAATGAAAAAATGAAATAAACATAAATAGCAAATCGTAGAAAATTATATTTTTAGTGGATTTTGTTTGGACTCAAACACAAAAATTTCTGCATAATTTAATGAACATGAAACAAAGTTAAATTTAATTCAAGCTACTTTTCAAATGCAATAAAATAATAGGTTTTTGCCACTTATTGAGGTTTAAATTCTTTACCTGTACCTTTTTTTCGAATGTAGAATTTACCATCACCTTGTACTTTATCCTAACGCTACTTTAGAAGAGATTTAGAGAAACTGTAAAGTATTACAGTACAGGTGTTGAGTTAAATATTCTTATTTGTGTCATTCATCTAAGACTGATTCACATTTGGCAGATTTTGTCATATTTTTCTCCATGTTCACACTTATGGCCCTTTTCCATTAGCCCTACTCTACTCTACTCGCCTTGTGCTGCTTTCATTAGCCCCAGTCGCCTGTCCAACGGGGTGCAGTGTCGCTGAGCGGCTCTGCGGTGACGTCATTTTGAGCACGACACAACAATCTGAGGCTTTTTGTCACAAACCGAGTAAAAAAGGAAAGCAGAAGAAGGCTGCAGGTGGCAAGAAGAAATACCCCTTGAGAAGCACAGGAGAGTTTTGGAAGCTATACAACAGAATGAAGCCGAGGACGAGAGCAATTGAGCTGCAAAGAAAAGACGTATGAGGGTAGGCTAACGGTAGCTACCGCTAGAGCATGCTAGGTCGTCGCGCTCATGACTCATCGATGACCACATTGTCTGACCAGTCAGTAGCCAGCAGTCGGTGACGTCATCTTTTAGTATCGACTCAGCTCGCTTGGAACCAGAGCGGAGTAGGTACTAAAACTAGCTTGTTTTAGGAGGTACCAGGTTAGTGGAAACACGCTGCAAATCGAGTAGAGCTGAGTAGAGTAGGGCCAAGGCGTGCTAGTGGAAAAGGGCCATTAGCTGATATTTAGAATTGACAGATGGGCCGTTGTGAGTGAGGTGGAGGGCTGCATGTGGCCCCCATGCTGTCACTTGCCCCACCCCTGTAATAAGCTCATTAATTTAAACATTTCGTTTATCTGGTGAAAGCTGTTGTTGTCATTAAAATAAAGATACTTTTGTTTGTCTAATCGAAATCGTGATTCAGTTTGCACAAAACTAGACCTCTTTACCAACTTTAGGTCATGTATGAGAGAAGTGAATTTTATTTGGTACTGAGAGATGTTACTTTTGTTCAAATTAGATACTCTGCAGCTGTGTTTTTACCTATGTATTATGCATAAGTGAAAAATATTATTTGTATAAAGTGTAAACTGCTAAAGCAAAAACTATGACACAATCAAGCATCAGTCATTTAATCATCTTTCTCTGATATTTTTAATGTCACAGTAACTAAAGGAGAACACACTGGACTTTAAAGTTACCTTTCCTATTTGTCAAAACCGCTTCACAAGACTTAAAAATGGCATTTTCCCACCCCAAATTGCTCCCAACCAAATCTTTTAAAAAATTTGTTTCTTTCTTTTTCTGATCACAGTTATGCAGCGACGACAGCACATGCACCATCACAAAGACAAAACTTCTACAAGGAACTTCTTTTTTTTAAACATATTACCAAAGACAGCTGATTAACTCACATTTTTATTGGCACAATTTGGGTTTTGACAGGTAATAACTTAATAACTTGCTCAGATTTCAGAGACGTAAGCTTTCCTGACAGGATTTACAGCTGATATATCAGCCATACTAAACAGCAGCATCACTTAACAGAGAAGAGAAAATTAATTTATTTTTATTTTATTGACTTTGAAAATTAATGTTTGACTTTGTTGCCAAGTGTTTCATTGTTAATTGATTTGTTCATCATATTTTACAGGCATGTGTAACAAAAATAATGTGGATGAAACAGACTGCTATGATAATATCCGTCCATCTACAACATCGCTTTGTTAGCGTGGATGCGAAAGGTGAATCTGGCTTTGTTTTACGTATGTTTTGGTAGAAAATCAGATTCCAACAAAAACAGTCTAACAAAGGGAGCAGCAGGTCAGTTTCAGAGGAGACTTTGTGCTTTGGAAATAAACTGTTGATATTCAAGATGATGAATTTGAAAAAAATGTACCAAAATAATGCATTCTTGAAAAATCACATTTTTTAAAAAGAAGAAATGGTTCAGTGTTTGACTTTTACAACATTAATGCATACATATTTACATTTTCGTTAAGTTTTTAAAAAAGAAAGGCCTTTCCTGCGGTAATTTCCCCCCCAAAACTCCACTGGATTAGTAAAAAAAAAATTATTATTTAAGAGAGTTATTTTTCATATTATTTTTATAAATTGCATTTTATTGTACAAATGTCAGGTTATCATATGAAGGTAAAATTTAGGACCTGTAACCCAACAATATCCAGAAAGAGCTAAAATTGACAGTAATTCTAAAAGCGTGAAAAAAGTAAAGCTTTAACTTAATTTTCATAGTTTTAGTTGAGGTCTGAAGGGTTTCTTTTTAAGTTGCATTATTTTCTTTCCTTCCACTGATCATGAATATGAGGATGGTTAGTTTTAAAAAGCAAAGCAAAATGAGGTTTAGTGATTTTTTCTCTTGAATCAAACATGTTTGAAATAAAAGTTTGAATATTTTCTAGTCCTTAAATTCTAGCAATTAAACAATAAGTTATAAAATATTCAACAAATTTTCTACTATTTAATATAGATGTTTTATTGCCATCTGATACTTCATCTAGTATACTGTTTGATGCTGTTTTTTTTAGTATTATTGTTAAAAATGTTGATTTGCTGTTTAATGACTGCATTAGAAATAGTGAAATCTCAGAGTCATTAGAGTAAATCAGGGTTTCAAATTTTATTTTCCAACCTGTTGATTCATGTTAAGAATGGATACAATGTTAAAGCAGCACTTTTTAATAATTAAAGCACAACACAAAATTAAATAAGAATGAAACTTTTCCACTAAAAGTTAATAAAACATGACATGACCTGGATATCAGTGATGCATCAGTTTACCTGTGTGTGGCAGAACTGGTCCTCCCGGGTCTTTCCCCTGCAGAGGACTCTGGCCCTGGCTCTCGTAGGCCCCCCGCTCGGACCCCCAACTCCTCCTCGGATGTTCACATGCTGCCAGCCTCAGGTGCCCCCCTGCTGGCCCTCCCTGTCGGGCAGAGGGTGATTGAGGTTGCAGCAGATTCTCAATAAGAAAACTCTTCCCCGAGTTCCCGAAGCCGGGCAGAGGTGGAGGAGAGCCGGCCATGTTCCTCCTGGTGCAGCTTTGGACTGAGAGCATCCTGTTCACACGGTGACCCAAACGCTGAAGTGCTCTCTTCAGCAGTCACAGCTCAGTGACACTAAACTCTCCTCTAATCCCTCCTCGAGTGACCAGGCCAACTTCATTAAACTCAGAGGAAAACAAAAAGTTCTCGGCTCTTCCTCTTCAGGGCCTGCACTTTTGCCACGGCGCTGCGTGCTGATTGGCTGAGTGGCTCTAATGTGCCTCTCAATTCAGATAAGGCTGGGGTCTTTTTTTGCTGTGGCAGAAGGTGGGTCTGGCTCATTCATTATGTCAACGAGCCTATTAAATGATAGACACCAGAGACAATGAACTGCTGGCCAGAGTTGAACATGCACCAAACAGTCCTCGGCAGCAGTAAATAGTTTTCTCTTTTCTCCAGCCTCCCATTGTGCTGCACACAAACCCCTGTGCCGTGCTTCTGCAGCGTGGCTTTTTCCCTCCATTTTATCTCAGAGATGTGGCACTCTGAATAATTAATCAACTTCAGCTGTATTTTGAAAAACGTGTTTATAAGTAAGTTTGCAGAGAAAATAATGTAAGCTCTACCAGGAGTTCTTCATAAGCAAAAACCGAGGCGTTTCCAACAGTGTCAGGCGAATTATTGTCAGAAATGTGGAAAACTGAACTTCATAGCATTAATCACTAGTCCTTGGGAAAATTCTTGGATCCACCAAATTTTAACAAGTTCTCTCTTTTGCTTTGACCTGCAGTTTCTGAAAATGTCATGAAAATCTGATAAGAACTTACGGAGTTATTAGTGAAAATGTGGAAAACAGCCCCATCACACAATGTTTCCAAATCCTTTGAAATATTCCTAGATTGACATCCCTATTCAAATCAACACAAAAATCAAATCGCCACAAAAATCAAATCACTTCATCTCTAAGTCATGATCAACAATCCCTGAAGAAGTCATTGAAGTCTGATATGAACTAACTGAGTTTTTGGTGGGAATATGGAAAACTTCCCTGTCGTAAAATGTTAACAAATCCTTTGAAATATTCCTGAATCCACATCCCTGTTCAAATCACCACAAAAATCAAATCACTTCATCCCTAAGTCATGATCAACAATCCCTGAAAATGTCATTAGAGTCTGATAAGAACTTGTTGTTATAAGTGAAAATGAGGAAATCTGTTGTTCTACAGTGTTTCCAAATCGTTTTAAATATTCGTGAATTCAAATCCCTGTTCAAAACACCACCATAATTATATCACTTCTTCCTGAAGCCATGACAATCATTCCCTAAATATGTCATTAAAGTCCAGTGAAAACTTACGGTTATGGGTGATAATGTGGAAAACTGCTCTACTACACAGTGTTACCAAATCCTTTAAAATATTTCTTAATATCCACATTTCTATTCGAATCTCTACAAAAATCAAATAGTTTCTTCCGTAATCAACATTCCCTGAAAATGCAATGAAGTCCGGGAAAAACTGTTTGAATCCTTAGTCGAAATGTGGAAAGCTTCCCTATTACACAGTGTTACCAAATCCTTTAAAATATTCTGGCAAAAACATATCTTGCAGATGTAAAAGATATTTTTCTTAAAAATGTCTTTTCTTAGGAGAAATAAGGGTATAAAAAATGAGGGGGAAAAGTGCAGTTATCTGTTTTTCATGCACCTTCCATCAGATTATCTTGTTTGTGAGAAGTGGTTTCCATGATAAATTAATTTCCTTTGGTTCATGTTTTTGGAATTTTGTCCGTTGTTTGGAATTGTACTGAAGTTCTGAACAAACATTTATCACTAGAAATTTTCTTTACTTGAAAGTTTGTTGTTTCATCAAGATCTTGACAAAATAATTCTTGTACCTCGCGTAAGCAAAGCTCTTGAACTCTTGACAAGGGATTTATGTCATTTGTTTCCCCGACAGCTCAACAAATTGAGCCGTTTTAAGTCAAATAAGCATTATGTTACCAAGGACAGAGATGAATAAGTTCAAGTCATTTAAATACAGACATTAACAACATCTCCTTCAGGAAATAAAATTGTCATTATTTACCCACTTTGCTGCCTTTAAGATGTGTAACTTTTATTGAATTAATAGTTTAAAAAGTTTCACATCAAGCTTTAGGCCTATGAAAATGCAGATTACCAGGAATAAACTGGTTAGTAATCTTGACATATGTTATAAATTGTCCCACTTAATAACAGTGAACCAAAGTTTACAGTCATTAGCATTATCACAACCTGATTCTGTTTAAAGATCCTTATTTTTTTTTGTCATTGATGGCATGTTTTTAGGATTATTCTCATTTACAGGGTTTTAGCAAATATTGATACGATGACGACTCCATTCTTTATTCAGGAGATGACAGTTTAGACATTTCGCCTTTAATATACAATCAGCACAGTACTTATTGTAGTTTATAACATTGTTATGATAACATTGTTTCTTTTTAGGGACTAATTTAAACCGTTATTCTACAACTTTGTGCTGACTTTTCATTGTACTTTTTTGACTGAATACTTATTTACAGTGTTACTTAAATCCACATCAAGTTATATGTTGATGACACAGTGCTGTCATTGGCAGGAGCATGAGTTGAGCCATTTAATCTTAATGTTTTTGCTCACACTTTCTTGTACTTTATGTTATTCTCTTTTTCAATATTCAGTCTCTTAAAGTTGAATTGTCTCACGTCTGCTTAGCTTCACATCCAGCAGACCTTGCCACTTAGATTCCCTCCTGTTTCAGTCTTACTTATGGTTTCCAGGCTTTTTCTAAACTGTAACAGTAAGTTAAAAAATGTGGCACAGATTCACACCTCAGGATGTTTTGGTATATGTCCACTGAGAGGCTTGTGCCACCTTTCACACAGCAGCCACTGAACCTCGACATCCCAAAAGGAAGTCCACAAAGCGGTGTGACAGACGTGAAGTTCAGGCACAGTAAACAGGCATGTCCAGTCCGCCGGGGTGTGAGCGGGAGGGTGGCAGGGAGCCGCGGCGGTCTGCGCGTGTACTTACCTCATGCTGAGCATGGAAATTGGCCCAGACAGCTCGGCCTATTGTGCGGCGGCCAGGGAGCCAAAGGTTGCTTGTAATCAAATTTGAGGTTTTATCCCTCAGACTGGTGGAGAGGGCACAGCGCTCTGTCACATGATGAGTGTTAGCAAGTCTGCGTGTGCTGCGTGTGCTCACTTTCTACTTTTGTGTGAAGGGAAAGTGTGTCAACATGGAGAGCAGAGACCAGGGGCTGCGGTGGTCCCATGTGGCATTTTGTTCAGAGGGATCATTTGTCTGCCGGTCTTTTCTAATTTTACTTCGCACACTAACTTTTCTGCGAAAGAGTTTCTTTTTCCACATGAAAATATGATCCATTAGGAAGAAAGTTTGACGTTATGACTTTTTCTTCATCAAGACGATCTATACAAATACTCAACGTTATTACATGATGTGAAGTGGTATCATGATTAGTGAATGTAAAAGCTAATGCTAGGCCTAAAAGGCACTAAACCACAGTTGGTTGTCTTCATCACACCACTAAGGCTTTTACTTTTAATTGACACTTTTACATATTTTATGTCACGAATAGTTGAAATATGTGAAGATTACTCTTACCAACAACTCATTCAGAAATCCCATCGACTTTAGAGCAATGGAACAGAAAGTGCTAAAATGCTAAATTGGTTACCTTGCGCAGCAGCCTGTCAAGCTCCAACCACAATGATTTCGAGCGGCCCAAAGTGAGACAGCCCAATCAGAGTCAAGAAGAGGTGGGAACTACGAGTGAGATGACAGTAGGAAGTGACTGCTTTTACAGAAATTAGCATTTCTGTTGACATGTTGGCTATTGATTGTTTTACAAGGTGGCTTACCAGTAGTCACAACAGTAGCGCCCGCCTACTACATTATCTGATTGGCCCTTAATGAATGTGATTTACAGAACAATCGTTCAATCACCTGTCAGATTTGCTTTCAAAAGGTTCTGCCCTCCCCAGACACTTGCTGTGGGCTCTTTCCCAGATTGACTTGAAATATTTTGAACAGTCCATCTTCTGAGTCAGGTTACTAAATTCGACCACATGTTACGACTCAGTCTGACTCTAATTTGGGACACAACCTCCATTTATATTCATACTTTGGTCAATTTTAACACATCCAATAGACCTAAACAAAGACTGGCACTGGGGCGGAGTGTCACAGCCATGTTAAAAGGCCTCCATCTGATGTGTCAGAATCCTCAGAAAGTAGATTTTTCACCTTGTTAAAAAAAATGTTTAGGTGCAGATTTGCCAAAGTATTTCTGAACAGTCTCACTGAATGAGTTGCATGGGTCACAAACAAAACTTATTTATTATTTCGTTTTACAGCCTAATGTTACGCTGATGACTCCACTTTTTCACTTAGCTGAATAAACTTATACAGTCAGTTTAAGTATGAATAGTTTTTAATGACTGTTATTGACATTATTCTTAATGAAACAAAGGTGAACTTTTTTATTATGATCATCTGCCAAAGAATGTCAGTTTGGGCTTGACTATAAGAACCGCTCCATGGTAAATGATAACCCTTTCAGACTGGCCAAAAGAACAGTTTAAACCTGGTAACAATCCGCTCAGCCATTTGAAAGGGTTTTATTGGCATTTCAACCTGGGTCAACTGACCCTGCAAGCGACACGGGTTTTTATTGGCTCACCTCCGATTGGCTTCAGTGAGAACATCACACCTGGGTCAACTTGCTAATTTACGTCATGACATCGGTGTACATGCCGATGGCATCCACCTTCTTATCATCTGCGCTCGAATGTTGTTCAGTCTGTGCCAAGTTTGTACAATTTTAAAGAGGGACTAAAGTACAAAGTGCAGAAAACCACTGACCAAAGTGTCAATGGCTTCCATGCTCCTTACCATTGTTTACATGGCCGTGTTTCGACGTGCAGATGATGTCATTAAAGTGATGACATCAGCTTGAAGCAGCAGAGGGAAAAAAAACAGCCATGCGGCTCGTCTGTTGCTGATTAGATTGGGGCCTGCTGGCAATGGGAGAGTCACTTGCCGATTGTTTACTGGTTAAACCGCGTAAAAAAAACAAACATTCTAACTCGCTTATTTTAGTGTGAAAGCGGTATTAGGGTGGGAAGCAACATTCAGGGAGCCCAGACACAGATCAAGCTCTTTCTGAAGAGAATCTCAGTCTGAGGGCTGGTCTGTCTAAGGGTTTACATGCTGTAACCAGAAATGGATAGATTTTTCCTTTGTTTCAAAAGCACTCCATGTTCACATAGAGATTGTAAGTAATGAGCATTCACACAGATCCACCAGAACAGCTGAAAACACAGTAGCATGCCAGGCCAGTATCTGGCGATGCAGCTTTGTGGTGAAACAGTAGTTTTGCAATACACGTCTGCGCTCTATTGCTTTCCAGTGAAGACAGACTTTTCAGTTATATTTACGAAGACTCAGTCCTTGGCAAATGTATAAAAATGTGTTTCCGCTGGTCAGAGCATTGCCGTAGTAAATCCATATTTTGCTGGAGGAGCAGTAACAAACTGGGCACAGTTAGCAGCACACATGTTGCTTGGTAGCTGTTGTTGTCGTTCCTAGGTGCACGTGCCACCTTTATCTGAAAGAGTACTGTGCATGTGTCATGCTTCACCATTTTTCCTGATAGTACTGATTCCTGTTTACACAAAGATGAAAACGAATGTTTTCCAAACTATCACCCTGGAAAGTGCCCACCCATGCACAGGGAGAGCATGCAGACCACACTCACAAAGATCCTGACGGTCACAACCGGCAACATTCTTTCTGTGAAGCACTCCCTGTTGAGCAACCGTGCCGCCCATGATAAAACAAAGTAAGTGAAACAAAGAGCAAAAAAACAAGACACCTTATGCAAAATCAGAAGCCAACGTGTAGAATAAATCATTTTTCATGAACAATTAAAACTGTAAATTAAGCCATGTTAATAGCCACTATGCTTTGTTGTCATTAATGTGATTTAACCTTTTAATTTTGATTTACCTTCAAGTATAGCTAACATACTAAAACTTTAATTCCTTATTCGTTTTTTTCTCCATTGCTTCTATTTGTATCATCATTTTATGTTATTGTTGTAATTAGTTTATTTTTAAAATTGTTAGCCTTATTCCATCACTTGTGTTCACACTATTTTTTATCATTGCTACTTATTTATTTGTTTTCATTTATTATATTAAATTTCTTATTCTTTTTTGTTTCACTTTTTATTCATTGTCTTCTTATTTTTTTGCTGCATTTATTTTATTTATTGACTTTCTTTAATGTGATTTAACCTTTTTTTTAATTTTGATTCACCTTCAAGTTTACTTGGAAATTTTAAATAATTAAGTTGATTACCATAACTTCTTTTCTAAAATTTTCTCCTTTGATATTATTGTTACTTATTTTGTTTTGTTTGATTTTATTTTATTTATTTGGATTGGGGGTTGTGACACAGTCCTTCACTTTAGAGCTCGGAGATGTTTTTACTTGTTTATACAGTTTTATGTAACAGAAGAAGATTTAATACCCCTTGTCATGACACTGGTTCCATGTTATATTGTAATATTTCTCTTTTAAGTTTGGGGTTTTTGCTGAAAAATCCAAATAATTATAGTTTTAGAAAGTCTAATGGCTTTGTTGTAAGCATTTTTAAATGCCTAAATGCTCTCGCTGTAGCATGGTGTGTTTTTTTCTGTATCAACCTCATTTGTATTTTATTAAGGCTCCACAGATTTGGGACATGTCAGACTGCTACAAGCCCACAATGTCCCCAATAATCAACTGTTTCTTATCCTAAAACAGCCTGACTGTTGTTTTTGTGTAATGTGATAGAATATAGTATAAGTTTGTTTTTGCAGTCTCTTTTATTTCAATGTGTATTCTGTCTTTTAACAGCAAATAAGACTGTGAAGCAATTTTTAAAGCTGTAATGAGCCCCTAAAACTGGCAGCCTGCTGAAAACCCTTGTCCCCTGGAGTAAAAAACATATATTTCTCTGCTCATTGATATTTCAAGATGAAGCAGTCTGAAAAAAGGCATGGCTAAGAGCGTATCATCATTAAGATTCACCACTTTGTAATTAGCCAGATTCCAATAGAGCTCTCCAGGAGAGGGAGGTATAATTAGGCTATTCTTAAACAGCAGGGTCTTGGAAACACCCTGAAGCAAGTTCATGTGAATTTATTTGATGTCCATCCCCCTTTTTTTTGGAAACGGAGGGAAAAAAACAGGGGTCCCTTCTTTCACAATCCTCACAATGGCCCTGTTGAAAGGCAGTACTCTGCAGACCGGCTAAGATCCCCTTTCTCTCTTTTCTAACCCCACTAAAGCTCCTAAAAAGATAGCGGCCCATTGCACACGCAATTGATATTCCACCACTCGAACTTAATATCGTGAATGGAGGGCCAGGCTCTATGAATCAGGAAGACAATGCGCTTAGCTTAGCAGCAAACTGGCACTTTGTGTGCGGTGTCTGTGGCCCAGAGGAGGAAGTTTCTAATGTGAGCCTCACAATTGTGCGTCTATAGAGTTCTAATGAGCTTCTGTGTGCCCAGTGAATGGCTAGGGGCCTTTCACTGCGAGGGCCCAATGAGCCAGCTCACTGCACACATTCACAATGGGACGCAGGGGGAGAGGGAGTGGCTGCTTGAGCAATGGCTCTGCGTGGACAGTCCATAAAACGTCAGCATTCGTAAACTCAGGATTCAGTGAAGAATGCATCCACGTATAACTCAATTCTAACAAGTGTCCAAGTCTGTCTCAAATATTCAGATAAGTTACAATGATCTCAGCGACCTATTCTGTGACACAAGTTTGTGACATCAGAATCAAACAAGTAATGAAAACACAAAAGATTCAAACAAAGGGATGCAGTCAGCAAAAACAAAATATAAAATAAATAAAAAAAAACATAAAATTCTACCACTTTAGTCATTTTGCAATAATGTCATTAAAAGTGATTAAACTCAGCTTTATTCTTCCATTTTTATCATCATTTTTATGATTATTGTTATCAATATTTATTTCCTTTTAAAATTAGTACTCCTATTAAAAAACATGTATTGCCCTTCTTTAAAAAAATCCAAATTTATTTGTTTTTTTGTTTTATTTTTTCTTCTATTTTATATATTTTATACTCATATTTAGATGAATTTATGTAATTCAAATTGTAACATTTGTGCTTTATTTAATTTAACTGTTTATTTTATTTTATTTTTTTCTGTATTTTTTGGGGCATTTTGTGCCTTTATTGATAGGAGAGAGACAGTGGATAGGCTTGTGAAAGGGGGAGAGAGAGTAGGGGAAGACACTCTGCAAACTGGTCAGGGGCGGGATTCGAACCTGGACCGGCAGAAGTAAGTACATGGGGTGCTAACCACTCCGCCAAACCAGCACCCCTTGACTGTTTATTTTAACTTTAATTCATTTAACCAGGACATTTTGAAATGATTAATTTAATTTCCCTAACTTGTGTTCATAACTAAAATGTATTCTTTCTAATTGTTATTACTTATTTATCTTCTTCTTTACATTTCATTTGATCTTGTTTTATTTTTTTTCATTTATAAAGATGGAGAGATGTCAAAATTATATAAAAATAAGACACAATAATCTGTAGATAAAGTCACAATAGTCTATTTCAAAAGAAGTCGCAATAATCTGTCAAAATAAATTACAATTATCTATGTCAACATACATCACTATAATCCATGTCAAGGTATATCACAATTATTTCGGTCAAAATACATCACTTAAATCTATGTCAAAGACAGTCATAATAAATCAATGTTACAATAAATCACTATAATCAATGACAAAATTAGTCACTTTATTCAGTGTCAAAATAAATCACAACAGTCGATGTCGAAATAAGTCACAACAACCGATGTCAAAATAAGTCACAATATGCCAAAATAAGCCACAATAATGTATTAAAATAAGTAAAAACCATTCCAAGGACTAACCCTACTTAGAGTTTAAAGTTGAGGCGAGACATGAGGTAAAAAGGCCGCAGGTCATAATCAAACCAGACCAGCTTCGTCAAGGAGCTACAGCCTTTACATGAGACCCATTTCCTACAAATTGATAGTGTAATACATCCGAGGCCCATTTACTCTACTTTTCAGGGTTTCGGTTATTTCCATGGGCAGGCCTGATCACCTGCATACAGTGTGCTGTGATATATCCTCTGAACTTTGGATCCTGATTCATCTTGTTTTCCCACATTATTACAATACATCCCTCAAAACTGAATTTCAAAGTCTGATGTGTTTCTCTTGTTCTGTCTGTCTGTTATATTGTTGGTAATTCAATAACCATGCAAATTAAAGTGGATTGGATTGGCAGTACATTTGAATTGATTCTGATCTAAATAGTACTTACCCTCTTTGGTTTTGATTCTCATTTTGAACACTCAGTATCACAGTATTCCATTTCTAACCAAAGAAATGCTGTCATTTTTGATCAAGCACCCTGATTCTGCCCTCCTCTGTGTCCCTGCAGTCACGTTTTGTCATCAGTATATGAAGGTCTTCCAGTATTTATCTCCGGGGTGGTCCTGTAGTGACACAGTCTGTTGTTTCTCAGTACTGCTCCACTCTCTCACTGTCACTGCAGTCCACCGCTGTGCACACAAGATGGCACTGACGGAGAGAGGACGGCCGTGCTCCAGCAGCATGAATGAGAGGGGGGTGCAGAGGTGAGTAGGTTTCACAAAAACAAAGAAAATTCAGAACCTGACACATTTCATGGTGATGTGATTGAGGCTGTGGCTTCTAAAAAAAATACCCTCAGGGTTTGTGATTGATGATTCTCTTTCCTCCAGGTCTCATACCGAGCAACTTGTAGAGAAGTTCAAGCTGCAGCTACGGTTTTATCTCAGAAATAAGTCAAATTTTTCCTTTACAAAGAGTCTTGTTGATATAAATTTCATGCCTCTGCGTGATTATAGTGCTGATTTTATATTCACATCTTCTCGATACCTTAAATCACTGGATGCTGTTCATTATAGAGCATTAACCCTTGACTTCCACACTATGAAATACATTTGCAAAAAAATGCTTGTTGGTAAAATTGTGTTCCTGCCTCTTAATATCGCAACACTTTAGGTTTTGTTTTTCAGATTACCAAATAAGGAAGCAAATTTGCAAGTCAACCAGCAGGTTGACTTGCCTGTTTAAGGTCATTCTTGGCATGAATGCATTTCTTTTATTTCTGTTTAAAATTTTCTGCATTTTAGCTGTCACACTATCTTTGAGTAATTGCATGTGTGTGTGTGTGTGAGAGAGAGATGATTGTCAGACGGTCTATAAATTATATGTGAATGTTTTTTCTTACTTGGATGTTTGCTTTAACTCCGAGGTTCTGAGAAGCTGTGCAGCACCAAGTCAATTCTGTTTTTGTTTTCAATGTTTTTGGGCAATAATATTTATGTACAGCAGTGCCACTCAGAGAATATAATCCGTGGTACATAAAGTATTCAGTGAGGTGAATAAGGATAAAAAGCCAAAGATAGTTTTTCAGAGTTATAAATACATCAATATGGCAACAGAACAGTCAACCTAGTGGTTACAATGCAAGTCAAGTGTTAAAGTGATATTCCGGGATTGAACAAGTTGGGTCCTATCCCAAGGGTTAGGGCAGAAATTACCTCTACAGCAGTGTTTTCTGGCCAAGAGAAAAAGCAGGGCGCAGACCTGCTCCTCTTCCTCCGCCGGATCTGCTCGTCTGCCATTCGCTGTAGTCAGAGCGGGGCCATATTTTACTTGACCAAACAAACAAACAAGCGGACTCTCCCAGTGTGCAGAATTTTCAGTGCGTTACTTTCACACAAAAAACACAGCTAAATAAGGCTCTGTTGCATAGCGCCATTAAAGCGACCTCCGCGGAAAGCCCGGAGGCTCAGCCATAGCTCTGGCTCATGCAGCCAGGCCTCCGGCTCTGCTTGAGCTGTGGCTCTTCGGCGGAGGCCGTTTCGGCAGCTATGAGAAATAGAGGCCTTGTTAGCAGGTGTTTTTGTGTAGAGAAATGTAGCACTGAAAATACTCTAAATAAAGCGTGAATCCAGGCCGATATCAGATTTTTTCAGTAGGAATCCGTTTATTTGTGTTTTTGATGCAGTATTAAGGTTTGTAGTAAAGTTTCAATTTTAATGTCAGACCTAGAACAAGTTAGTTGACCTTCTTAGACCACTTAAAAGTCATTGCTACATTCTTTTCTAAAAAGCTTTACTGAATTTTTGTAATTATACTCAGGTGAAAACTACCAGCAACTGCAGCCTTCGTTTTGTGTCTTGGTCACAAAAAATTTCTTACTGTCTCCAAAGTTTGTCTTAAATTTGTGGAAGTTTCGAATGTGATGCTCCTGCAGACTGGAATCGCCTGCAGGATGGTTCAGATCGTGGAGAGCTGCTGTCTTAAATCTTTTAAAACCTTGGCCAGGTCGCTCTTCAAAAACTGATTTTTAATCTCAATGGGACTTCCTAGTTAAATAAAGGTAAAATAAAAAATAAAAATCAGATGAGAAGCATTAGATAAAGAAGCTTCAGCTTGTCGATGCTCTGGCTGATGAACTGCTCTTTATACTGGTATTTGTATTGTGTTTGTAACGGTTTTAATGGTCTTAAAGAATGCTTTCCTCATTAAAACTGAGATCCAATTGGAAAATAATTGAAGTAAAATTTTGAAAATAAAGTGAACGTTTCTAGATTTTTATTTATTTATTTATTTTTACCCTTGGACAAAAGTATTGGAAAACATTTTGGAGAGCAAGCACAAAATGACAAGAGAAAAGGAAATCCAACTTGGAATTGAAAACGAATACAAAAAAATTAGGAGAAAAAAAATCCAAGACTAAACCCAAAATGTTACCAGAAAAGTTTAAATTTGGGGCCAAAAATGTCAAATTTGGGAAAACAATGAAATGCAGTTCATGTAGTGGGGACTGAATGTCTTAAAAGTTATTGAATTGTTGGGAAAAAAAATGCTGAAAAATCGTTCAAATGCAATTTCAAAATTGAAGTAATAGAAAAGAAAAGAGTTCAAATTTGGCGAAACAACACATTTTAAGAGCTAAAGTAATATTAAAAAATGTTTAAATGTTTGAACAAATGTTTAAGGGGGAATAGATTAAAATACAATTTAAAGAGAGAAGCCAATGGTCCCCAAGGGAGAAAGAAAAAAATGTAAAATGTTCAGAAAATCGGAATTCAGAAATCTAATGTCAATCAATAAAGATCACTAAGAGTAATATATGTCTTCTTCAAAATGGCCGCCAACAGTTTTATCAAATCTTGGGCCTCTCTTGTTCGAACACCATCTATGAACACAAGTCTTTGTTCAGCACTCATCTTTCCCTCTTGAATCATTATGACATGTGCTGAATACTGAAGACAGTGAGGGACAGGCGTAATGAACTGCTGGAGCGTACAGTTCTCATATGACTCATGAATATCTGATTTGAGAAGCAGACAAGGTCAATATGACAGAGTTACACAACAAATGAATCCCCCGTAAAGCCTTGTGGGAACAACAGGAACAGCTTTACCACGGTGATTAAATCCCACTCCTGAAAACCATCTTTTTTTCTGTGTGACGGAGTTAAAAGCTCATGTCGGTTCTCCCCTGCATCATCCATCTGGATCTGTTAGCAAAGAGCGAGAGGACGTCCACTGTTCTGCTGCCCTTGCCCTGAGAGATTCATCGAGTCTGAGTGTGTGTGTGTGTGTGTGTGTGTTCACAGCAGGACTGTGTGAGGTTATTACTTTTCATTCTTGGCTGGGCACACGCTTTAATGACTCTTATTTTCCTGATGGCACTTTAGGAAATGACAACTTGTGGGTAATACAAAGTAATTACATTTCCTGTGTCTGCACCCAGAAGAAATCTCGAATTATAAATAATGAATGAATGGAGGGGATGGAGGCCCTCGAACACAGCAGACGTGACACTCTGCCACTGCATTAGGGACGGGTGCCAGCCTTTGTTTTAGTTTTTGGACCTGTTCACACTCCATCTGACTGCGACAGTGATGAAGGTGGAATCAATACACTGTAAAAACTAGTGGTCACGATAACTTATAACTCATGTCAGTTAACTGAGTAGTTTGTTCCTATGCCTGCTGTTAATGTCTAAACTAAGACTGTCAAAATGTGCTGCACTGTTGTCACACCTGAACCGTTTGAGAGAGTTGTTCAATAAAAGTGGGTGTTTACTTACATATCAACACAACAATCAATCCCTGTTTCGGTGAAAACGATGACGCTGTGATCACCCCAAATGGGAGGCCTTAGCTCATTTCTAATCAACTCCTGGAGCACTTTGTTTACAATGAAAATACAAAGAATCAACATTTAGAGGGTGATGAGTTAACTTATTACACTGACGTTGTTGTATAAACAGCAGTACAGTGTCAATTTTTTTTTTTTTTTAAGTTATTTTTTGGGCTTTTTATTGCCTTTATTTGATAGGACAGCTGAAGTTGTGACAGGAAAGCGGGTGAAGAGAGGGGGAATGACATGCAGCACAGGGCTGAGGCTGGGATTCAAACCTACAGCCGCTGCTGGGGGTTGGCAGCCCCCGTACATGAGGCGGACGCTCTACCAACTGAGCTAATGTCCGCCCCGAGTACAGTGTCAATTTTGAGAGCACTTTTTATACTTTAGCTTTAGTTATAGGCTTTTGCCTAAAATATCTTTTAGCTTTAGTCTTTATTCATTTAAATTGTTTAAATTTTAGTCCAGTTTTAGTTCATTAAATTTTTCCATATTTTAGTTGACAAAATAGATTGTAAATAAAACTAAAATATGAAATAAAGAATTAAATGGAAACTAAAACCCAAAGAAATAATCCTCATCCTCTCTTTCAAAGTTGGCCATAATCCGTAGTACCAGTCTTCTTTTTGTAAACAGAGGCTTTATTTTGTTGACTTACGGGCCGTTTACACAGCTCCTAAAACGGTCAAATCTGATAAGTTTTCATTGTGTTTCGGCCTCCTGTTTACATGACAGCGGTAGTTGGAGTGCTTAAATCAGCAAACTTTGAAACCAGGCTCCAGACTAGAGAGTTTTCAATACGCTCTCCATGCAGCGCTATGTAAACCTAGTTCACATGAAGGCTGCGCGTGCATACCAGGAACAACAACAGCTTTGGCCGTCTACCGGGAAACATGTGCTGCTTATCATGCTTGGCTTGTTATCTAGATTAAACTATCCAGTCAGATTTGTTGTCTGTACAGATTTGTTGTCCAGAAAAGAAACTCCTGCGTCTTTGTGTGTCCACTCGCTATTGTTGTTTGTGAAAAGTTTTTCTTCTTCATACATGTGATGTAGCAGTGCTGCCTCTCTCCAGACCTGCACCGCCATCTACTGAACCGGCATACTTACTACAGCAGTTTCAGTCGTCTCCAGCGTCTCTGTCTGAACGCGGATTGACTGAATACGCAAAAGAAAAATCTTTGCGTTGTAAGTCAGAGAGTGTCCGTGTAAACGTAGCCTTTGTTACAAACATATCTGTTTGTACCTGCACCTTGCGGTTAAGTTTTGTATGTATTTCTTTCAAAAATTACACAAAGTGCTAATAAAATAGATAATGCAACACAATGTGCTAATCAAGAAAAAACAAGTCAGAACAAGTATACAGGACAGTTTAGAGCTGCTGAAGAGTTTATCTGATGACTGTAGGCAGGCTAATGCTACCCACTGACTCCCAGTGTTTGAGCTAAGCTAATTAGCGTATCCCTTTAAGTGTCTTGCCAAAGGCCTGCAACCTTCTAATTACCTACCTTGTGTCTAGTACTCTGTCATAGAGATGAGATTTGTAATTCACTGAGGGACATATTAAACTTGAGAAAGCAGTGATGTTATAGCTGCTGATTTTGAGATATGACATTAATTAAAAGAGAAAACACTCATCTGTAAATGTTAAGTAAAGCATTTAGAGCGCCTGGCTTCATCATAACAGATAAATGTCTTTTCAAAATCTAAGTGATGGTGTTCTTGTGTGGACTTTTGTTGCCTTTAAACAAATTTATCTCAATTTACATCAAATTAACTCTGAATTTAAGGCAGCCTGGGCACCTTTTAAAGTTCTTGCTGAACCAACTATCATAAAAACAAGCCAACATCAGTAAATCTGCAGCAATTATTTGTTATCACTCCGGGTTCATCTCAGGCAATGAAGCAGTTTTATCATATCAGCTGGCCTCCACTTGTAAATGCACTTCCTCAGCCAAAGAGAAATAAAAGCCCCTCTCATGGGTCTGCAGATTTTTCTGAACCTTGTTGAGAACTTGGGTTGGCCTGAGAGCAGTCTGCTTCTAAAAATGCTTCAATTCATGTCTGTCTGGCAGGATGTTTAATGGGATTCAGGAAGAACATAACTGTTTATCCGCCTCTTTTAAAAAGAAAATAAAAAAGGACGCACAATGGTATGGCTGCAGATTAAACAGTTATGTTCGACATGCTAATTGGTCCCATGGATGAGAGGATGCAAAAGGAATGAACAAATATCCAAAACACAAAGCATCTGTGCTCTATAAAAAGCCATTAACAAGGCTGAGTCACACAGACAGTCGAGCACTACATTTTAATGTGCGCGTCGACCACCTGCTAAAGGCACTCGGTAACTTCACTGGACGATTTCACTAATTTATGGATTCAACTGTGCTGCTTATAGAGGCCATTATTCTTCTGGGGTGGTATTTAGAGTGATTATTGCAGAATTATCTGAGTGACCTTTTGAGAAACCAGAGGACAGAGCAATTGTCTCTGTGCCAAGGACGCAGAATAAACTCATATATATCAGACTCGGAGTCTCAGAGTGACCTTGACGACTTCTGCGCCCTCATACATCATCGCTTAGGATGACTTAAAAAGCATGAAGTGCTCAGGAGCTCTGCCCGTCTTCAGATTCAATCATATGAAAGTGATAAGAGGAGAAGGCTTTGTGTGATTTATGTCAAACTTGGCAAAATTTCCACCCTTATTCAAGGTTAAAGTGCATTTAGAAAAGTCATAAGTCAAGGTCATGGAGCAATAAAGCATGTTCATGTGCAATATTTTAAAAAAATGCCAAGGGATTTTCAGCAAACTTTGCTCAAATATTATGTTATATGATTAAATTTTAAGGTCATACATTATAATAATTATGGTCATAGAGTCTCATGTTCATTCTTGTCAATGAGACTCTTTGAAGGATTTTCTTCATACATAAAATCCTCTTGATGTCACAGGTGAAAAGATTATTTTTGAATTTTATACATCCTAAGTTTAGGTTATGGGGCCTCATACTCATCCCCTATATGTGAATGATACGTCTGTGAGACTTTGAGGTCAATGATTTAGTCGAAGAGGATCACAGGTCAAAGTATTGGAGCCTGGTGTTCTTCTCTTGCTGTTAAATGGGTAGTATGAAGATCATTACGGTACATTTTCTTCACTTTAGCATGAATATCCACTTGAGCCAAATAAAAAACATATTATATTTGAAGGTCACAGGCCAAAAACTGATGCCATGGAGCCTCATATTAACCTCCTACATTGAATATCTTGATAAGTCTGTGGCTGACTTTCTTCTAAGTTTGCATCAGGTCAAATAAAAGAGCATAAGAGGGTAATGGATCAAGCTCATAGGTCCTCTAGTTCATCCATTGCTGTTGAATGGGAAGTCTCAAGAACACCAAGAAGGATCTTCTTCACTTTAGCATGAATATCCACTTGAGCTAAATGAAAAACAGATTATATTTGAAGGTCAGAAGTCAAAAGTTGACATCATGGAGCCTCATATTAACCCCCAACTCAATGTGATTCACCATCATGATCATTCAGCATGTTGTTTGGACCACATTCCTTCTTGGGAGATGATGGTTCCCCACTATTCTTCCAGTTTTTAATAATCCGTTAGAAAGTTTTTAACCTAATTTAAGCCTTGACCTGACCAACAGCAGCCCCAGATCATAGCACTGCCCCTACAGGCTTGGACAGTAGGCACTAGGCATGATGGGTGCATTACTTCACCTGCCTCTCTTCTTACCCTGATGCCTCCATCACTCTAAAATCTGGACTCATCAGACCACATGACCTTCTTCCAGTCCTCCAGAGTCCAATTTTATGCTCCTTAGCAAACTGAAGCCTTTTTTTTGGTCAGCCTCACTGGTTGTGGTTTTCTTAAGGCTACACAGCTGTTCAGTCCCAATCTCTTGAGCTCCCTTCGTATTGTGTGTGTGGAAATGCTTTTACCCCCTCAATTAGACATACTCCCGAGTTCTACTGCTGTTTTTCTTCAATTTGAGTTGACTGTTAAAGCGATCATCATCATTCAGGATGTTTCCCACCACATTTCTTTCTCGAAGATGATGGTTCTTCCACTATCCTTGCAGTTTTTAATAATGCGTTGGACAGTTCTTAACCCAGTTTTAGTAGTTTCTTCAATCTCCTTAGATGTTTTCTCTGCTTGATGCATGCCAATGCTTTGACCCTTCTTAAACAGACAAACACCTTTTCCACGACCACTGGATGTGTCTTTGACTTTGACATGGTGGCTTAAGAAATGAGAAGCTACTCATTGCATCAGCTGGGGTTAGATAACCTGTTGCCAGCTTTAAGATAATCAGCCATGCAGTAATCATCCAATAGGATGCTCGTGCCTGTTTGTATAGTTAAATCTAGGTGGTGACTTTTTTTTTTTGCTCAAGCAGTGTATTTATTTCAGGCATGTTGCCTGAAAAGCTATCCTTTAGGACTGGGACCTAGGGTTGCTGTAATGCTTGGGCCACCTCCTGCACCTCTCTGAGTGTTTGGTCACTCTCCTGCAGGAGCTGTTTTTCTGTCTTTAACAAAAGGCGTGGCAGCAACCTGGATGATCACCAAGTGCAGGGCGCCCTTTGAGTCCATTCTCAGTTTTGACCACAAGGGGGCTTCGTTGTCTCTCTTTCTTCCACTCTTGCTCCTCGACAGCCCCCATCCCTCCCCTCTCTCTCTCTCTCTCTCTCTCTCTCTCTCTCTCTCTCTGCTGTCGGAGGGAGCGTCTGTTCAGCTGGTGGAGGTGCAGCAGCAGCAGCATCCTCCCGCTTTGTGCGTCCTCCCTCAGCCACCTGTGCCGCGGATGGTGCAGCTCCTCGAGCACACCCTGCCTCACATGGAATAATCTCTCTATTGTGACATCTTTTCCCCTTCTCCTTCCACCAGGATTTGCATCATTTTTGCATCACCGGGCATCCAAAGTTGTGGTGATGATGCGTGGACCGCTCCGCATTTGGGATTGGTAATCAGCCTTCGGTCAGGGTGGACGAGAAGCGTCGTTCGCATGTGATTTAACAACCCTCTCTCCCGGAAGTGGACATAAAACATGGACTAATTAATTTTTTTTACACATACACCATGGGATTATTACAGCTATTTCTGCTTCTCGGCATATTTTTCGCCGCCTCAGGTAGGACTCAGAGCTGTCATTGACTCCTGTGACATCTCATGCAGCATGCAGACGGAAAATTAATGTCATGGTCTTCATTATGTTCTCCTAAAACCCTTAGACAATCCAGCCTGTCTTGGTGTAGCCTCCCATCTTCCCCTCTCACAGCAGCAGGGAGTCTCCAGAGCATCTCAGGTGTTCTGACACTGATCTTGTGTTTTTGTCTTTGCTCATTAGTTGTAGGTTTTGGGGTTGACCCTGCCCTGCGGATCAACGTGTGCTGATCGGAGCGTCTGTTCAGCTGGTGGAGAGCAGCAGCAGCATCCACTTTGATGGAGTCCTACTCAGCCAATGGTGCAGCTCCTCGAGCACATCACATGGAACATCATTTTTGCATCACCGGGCATCAAAGTTGTGGTGATGATGCATCAGCCTTCATGACATAAAACATGGACTAATTAATTTTTTACATACACCATGGGATTATTACAGCTATTTCTGCTTCGGCATATTTTTCGGACTCAGAGCTGTCATTGACTCCTGTGACATCTCATGCAGCATGCAGACGGAAAATTAATGTCATGGTCTTCATTATGTTCTCCTAAAACCCTTAGACAATCCAGCCTGTCTTGGTGTAGCCTCCCATCTTCCCCTCTCACAGCAGCAGGGATTCTCCAGAGCATCTCAGGTGTTCTGACACTGATCTTGTGTTTTTGTGTTTGCTCATTAGTTGTAGGTTTTGGGGTTGACCCTGCCCTGCGGATCAACGTGTTTGATGAACTGACGCTCGGAGAAGGATTTGATGGAGTTACTCAGGTCCAGGGCTTCCACAGCGAGTCCAGAGCTTTCCACTTTCAAGGTAAAGCACTGCACACTCATGCTTCTGTTTGTATTGGATTTAATAAGCCCATGTGCTCGCCTTTTGCCAAACTCATGGAGATCATTGGTTTAATGTCATGGTGGGGCTGAAAGCATGTCAAAATGAAATTTGAGGTGCCTGATGGAGACCCTGAAGGGATAGTAGCCTACAGGATTTTTAAAGTGGGGTTGTAAGAGTTGCTGGCATGAGCCATGGTGACACAGCTTGGGCTATATGTACAGAAAAAGCCATCACAGAATCTAGGGTTACACATTGCATAGACCAGCCTCTCTTAATAGGGTCCCTGGGTTGCCTTGGGAATATATAAAATTTCTGTTCGTAAAGTGCAATTATGATTATGCTCTGCAAAAACTCAGATCTAGGTGAGAGTGGTTGTCCAATTTCAATCAAAAAAACCTCACTTGACTTATTTTAAGGCAGGATTCCTGATATATCTGAATTAAGATCTTATTTAAATATATAAAAACTAAAAGTAAAGCCTGAGTTGCCTGTAAGAAGAAAGATAATCTGCCAATATGATTAGATAAATTTAACTTATAGGGTGTCTTACAATAATTTATTTTTTATCCAACTTGCTTGTTTCATTGGCAGATATTTTCTTATCATTGCAAGCAGTTTGATGCCTTATTTTTGCCTTTTATTTTATTTAGTAAGACATTTATCCTGACTTGCTAAGTGAATGTGGATTAGAATAAGTGTTTTGGATATTTCTGACTTGAAAATAGACAAACATGTTTGCTGAGATCTGAGATTTTTCGGTATGTAGATTAATAGAAAAATAGTCTCCCATGCTCCTGAAGTAGGCGTTCTAATACCCAGTTACTTGAATAAACAGTTTAACATCTCCTCAAAAAGCCCTTTGAAGCTGGCAGGTACATTTGGAGTGTGTGCCATAAGCACCTGCTACAAAACAAACTAGCAATTTCAACTTTATAACAATAAATGGAAGCCATCTACTCTATCATGCAGTGATATTCCAGCAGTGAAAGAAGATAAAATGACAATTTTATTGGTTCAGAAAGTCCAAAACATTTTCAAAATGTTGAAAAAAATTGTCATAATTATCTGAGAAACCATGCAGGCTTTCTGCCTTGCGGCTACAATGGTATTAATGATGTGTTCATGGCCACAGGCTCAGGTTTATAGTTATTGGTCATTTTCATTCATTAATTGTTGTAAGAAAAATAAGTCCAATAACAACCTCTCGTGTGTTTAAATTGGTGGTCAAGGGGATATTCAGTGACCTTTTATTTCAGCCCATTTTGACTGCAGTGACTTGAGGTTGTTTTTTTTTTGGCATTTTTAAGGGCTGCCTCTTCAGAAAAAAGCAGAGAAATGCTGGTGTAGATTGTGTCACCAAATTCAAATTGTATTAAATTAGATAGGAATTTATTAATCCCTCAGGGAAAGTAAGATTCCAGTAACAGCATGATAAAGCAGATATAAAGATACGTAAGTCAGACAGATATGAATAAAAATATAGCAACCTCTCCTTCCACTCCTCTGTATTCTTGAGGCCTGAGGATTAAAAGAGTTTTGCTGGATTCACATAATAAGGACCTGTGTCTGAAAACAAGCCACATGAACTGCAAGGGTGACAACCAGGGATGGGAATTGATACGGTTTTATTGATACAAATGCCATGAATGCTTTGTTTTGGTTCTACTTCACAACACAAGCGTCACCTTCGAGCAACAGGACAGTGATAAAAATTTTTTTTATAAAAAAGTTTGACTTATAACTGATAGTCAGTGCTGTGTTTGTGTTTTCACCCGCTAATGTTGTGCAGATAGCATCATTTTTTTCAAAATTAAGCCACTATTATGTCCAATTCTGTCTTTCTTTGTTATTTTTCTCATAAGACTTACTCTTATGAGAGTATGACATCCTCGATTTGCAAGGCATGCAGGACAAAGTCGAAGGAACTAAAAAGCAAAAAGACTACTGATATTGATTCCTTGAGGGAGTTGTTATCGATTCTCAACTAGAATTGGTTTTCTATTCCCATCCCTAGTGATAACACGCAATAGATGGTTCATTGACAACTTACATTTCCACTGCTAAGCTGCTTTGTTTTGGTTCTACTTCACAACACAGCGTCACCTTCAGGCAGCAGGATAGTGATAAAAATAAAGTTTGACATAAATATTGCTGAGTACTCTGATATCATAACATCTCAAAAATAGATCAGCAAAATGTACTAATGCTTAAAAATGACCCTGTGTTCTGCACAGTTGGCCTCGACTGTACCTTTCTTTCCATCGGGGAGAAGTCCTGCTTCTAGGAACATTTTTTGTACTACTCCAGTGTAGTTAAAAAAAGCTGTACAGATATTAGATGATCACCAAAACTGCATTTTTTACAGTGCTTCTGAGTGACCTGTGATCTGTTGTAACAATTTTTACTGTTTTACACATACCTTTTTACAAATTTGCAGACAATTAACATTTACAGAAGTGCTGGTCAGCAGGTCAACAGCACAAAGCCTCTGTTTTAGGAGTAAAAGTATTCCTTAAGTAATGAAAACAGATAATTTATCATCAGTATTAGATAATGAATAATGTGTTATGTGCTTTTTGATCATTGATTTCCTTACTGCTGTCTGTACTGTAAACATAGTAGGCCTTGTTCAAGGTGTTGGCTTAAAAGCATAGTCATATATAAATATATGTTCTAGAATTTGAACAGGTCATATCGTGTCGTGGCCTTGACAGTTGTTGCAAATACACTTTGGGTAATGTTAACAGTGGCACAGTTCAAGGTAGAAGACGAGCTACATAATGAAGCATATGTTCTAAATTTGAACTTAGGTCTACCATCTTTGAAGATCTGAATTTATGTCTCTCAAGTTGTAGAACCACTTAAAACTCATCCTTGTTCTTTTTCTTCTAAAAAACTAAACTTGTCAAGAATTTTGCTTAAAGCATAGTCAATGTTCACAATTTACGTGTATCGGGATACGTATTGTATCCTGGCCTTAGTGTCGGGATACGTATCGTATCGTGAAGTTGCTGGAAATACCCAGCCCTAAAACATAGTGAATATTACACTGTAGCTAGATTTGAAGAAAGACATTATCTACCAGAAAAAGCGCAATTAGATCTTTTCCTGAAATTATTCAGTCTTACTGTTGACCTCTGAATGGTTAAGTATTGTCTCAACAGGGATCCCCTGTTGTCTGCTCCATAATGCTGTATGACTTCTCAATCCTGGTAACTCCTCTGTCTTAACAAGTGGGCTGTTGACTGTTTGAAATCTCTGTTTGGTCAGAATCTAACTGTGTGTGCATGTCGTGTGGGAGTCTATGTGTCATTCTTGTATCTGTGCAATTTGTAGAAGTTGGATGGCATTTTCAGGGGACTAGAAGAAGTTACTTCAACTTTGGTGACTTGTCCTGGTGTCTTTATTTAATTTTGAGTGACACTGTGTCCATGTCCTCTTCTTTTCAGTCAGTCTTGTAGAGCACTATCATACAGTGGATTAGAAGTCCTGTTTTCATACATAGTTTGGGGCACCGCGGACCACCACCTGCCTGAACAATGGGCAATGTTGGGTCCCTGTAGAAAAGTAGGGTGAGCAGGGGTGAGGAGAAAGAGGGAAGAGATGAGTGGATTGTGCAATAGAATAATTATGAGAAGAAATAATAGGATTAGGCTGGGACCAAACCCCCGGAGATGGATAATGAGGGTAAATGCCCCCCCTGGATGAGTTTACCCTCTTCATGAGTGTTTAAACAGCATACAGCCCCTCTGCGTGCTCAACAGGAATGAGATGGGAGGGTCAGATGTGAGGAAAGTTTTGGTTCCTTGTGTGTTTAAATAATGCAATATTTATTAAATTAATGGTGGGAAAAGTACCAAATTAAAAAAAATAAATCTCAAACTCCTTTTTTTTTTTTTTACGTACATTTGAAAGGAGTCCATGAAGAACTACAAGTCTACACATTGCCTGGAAGTGCTGTCACAAATAACCTGTTTGATTCTGTTGGAGTGATCTTTGGAGTGCTTTGCAAATAATAAGTACACGTTTGGTTGAATTTTGTATAATTAACTTGTGGCTACATTGCACAAACTTTAATTACCTCTGCCAAGGAGGTTATGTTTTCGGGAGAGTTTGTCCGTTCTTCCGTCCGTGAACAAAATAACTCAAAAAGTTATGGATCGATTTGGATGAAATTTTCAGGAAATGTTCAGCATGGGAAAAGGAAGAAGTGATTTGATTTTGGTGTTGATCCGGATCAGCGTCTGGTCGCCATGATGAAAAATGTGATTTTGGTGAATAACTACTGAACTAAAATAGATTTCATTATGAATCTAATTGCCAATGGTATGTTTACATGGTCAAGGAATCTAAATATTTAGATGAAATAAAGGTAGGACTAATATTTATGGTAAAAATTGCAATATGGGTGAGGACTGTGGCACTGGCCGAGGTCTGCGCTCTCCAAGTGCTTTTCTAGTTTGGTTTTATGTTTGTTGAAATCCAGAGTAAAATCTACAAAACAGAACAAAACTGTTACAGTGCCAACCCTTAATTACCTTAACTTTATTTGTGAGAGCAACTATTGTTTTATATAAACATAGACGGTCTTTCTGAACTAGAATCCTTCAAATTAGGGCTGCTCTGGGGTGCTGGTTTGGCGGAGTGGTTAGCAATCAGGCACCCCATGTACTTGCATCTGCCGGTCCAGGTTCGAATCCCGCCTGTGACCAGTTTGCAGAGTGTCTTCCCCTCCTCTCTCATCCCCTTTCACAAGTCTATCCACTGTCTCTCCCCTATCAATAAAGGCACAAAATGCCCCCAAAAAAATACTAAGAAAAAAAAAAAAAAAAATTAGGGCTGCTCAGTAATGGCAAAAATCAAAATCATTTGATTGCATGAATTTTTAAGTCATGTATCATTTCAAATCATGTATCATTTACTCATGTATCAATCAATTTAGTCATGGACCGATTCATGTAACATCTATCATTACAGGATTATTTCATTCATATATATTGCTATCTGTGTATCAACCAATACAGATTAATCTATGCTGAGCTAAATGTGTCTGTAAGCAGGGAGACTGTGTGTCTGGCACCTTGCCAGAAATAGAAAGCATGAATTGAGAAGTCTCACAGCTGACCATCTTTAAAATGGAAGTTCATACAGACATGATGTTGATGTCGCCATGTTTTGTTGCCATATATGTGACACGCATGTCTATATAATCGGTGGTTACTAGGGGTGAAACGAAATTTCGTGCCACGAAATTAAAAATGACGAAATAAAATTCAAAGATGTTCGAAATAAAAGGACAAAATAAACCCTCCTCGCCTGCCGTAGCTAAACACTCGCTGTAATATGGAGGAGGACAAAGTGGGGGAATTAGCTGACGCTCCTTCGTCAGATAAATCGGTTGTGTGGACCTATTTTGGCTTCCCATGTAAAAGACGCGAGAACGGTGAGAAGACTGGGGACAAAACAACAACCGTGTGCAAAATATGCCGCTACAGTTCGCCGTATACTGCGGTGACTACAACTATTTTGAACCGGAGACAGGCAGCGGCTGTATTGTGACGTCCGTCGGATGTAAAAATAAAGGTGACTCCGGCTTGTGAATACCTGCTTTTATTTAACAGTCACTGTGGGCTGTGACCACGACAACTACAATTTTAATTCACGAACAAAACAGTGAGTGGTAATCTCTACACCTCCAGCTATCAGCTCTCTCCCTCCTCGCTAACACACACACACACACTAACTCTCCCCTTCTGAACTCTGACCCTCTCGCCCCGCCTTCCTGGTCCATTCACTGACCGTCAATTTATAGGAAACATTAAAATCCACATTGAACACAAAACAAACCGTAGAACTGCTCCACTATGTTTGTGCAAGTCTGCATAAAAACAGTATTTGATTTTTGCATCTACTGTTGAGTTGACAGAATTTGATCATACTTGAAGATCAGAAGTATATGCACTGTTATAGGCTAAATATTATAGTTCACAGTTCAGACATTTATAGGTCTGAACTGCAGCTCTGAGGACTGCTGTTTGTTTTCCTTTTCATTCAAGAATGTACTTATCTTCATTGTTACAACAACAAAGCACTTTTAATTGAGATTTGATGTTATTTATTTGCACCGTAGTCAAAATATGGGGAAATACTGCAATTTTGTTTTTTTTCAAAGAGCATTTATTTTGTACTGATGCAGCAGTATTTTTTGCATTATATTATTATTTTTTTTGGATTAGGATGAAAATAAAGAAAATGAGATTTTTGCACAACTTCACACTGTTGGGGATCTTTATTTCGTATCGTTAGTATTTCGTATCGTGAGCCCTGTTCCGTATTTCGTATCGTTTCGTGAGTTGACCATTTCGTTACACCCCTAGTGGTTACCTATTGCTCTTTGTCAGACTGCCTTTGAACCGGCCGAATAAACGATCAGATAAAACCCCAGTCTTGTAGCGTATCCTTCTTGCCTTAGAACATCTGATAAAATCATTACTTTTTTGATTTTTTGGATTTATATCTGTGTATTAATACATGCATTTATTGCTATTGAACACCCTAAATATTCTTACACTTGGAACATTTTGACTCTTGAATTAGCTTTGTATGTTATTTTTTAAAATCAAGATATGCCAAATTAATGTATAGAGAAAGAACTGATTATGATGAATTGAAGATGTTCAGAATCCTCAGTCTTGATCAGCCTTGACTTCCCTACACAGTCCTGTCCCTCATATCTTTGTCAGGCACTCATTACAATCCAAACGAGAGCATTTACACCCCCATCAGACGTCCATCACTCAGCCAGAAGCACAGGGAAAAGATTTCAGGCTGTAAAACTAAAGGCATGGCAACACTCAAATCCTCTCCGGGGGCCATCTCAACTTAGATCACATAATGCACCAAAGTGACAGCACTGTTTTGGGACAGAGAGACACCAAAATCGTTTGTCGACAGTTCCCATCTCCTCTTCCTCTTCCTCATCCTCATCCGCGCAGCCTGGTATCTTCTAATCTGGCTGTACAGCCGCTGAGACAGCAGCACTTCTGCATGGAACAGCAACTCCAGCAGCTCTGTGAAGGAAGGCCATTTGATGTCCTCGTATGTAGACAACACTCAGAAGTGCTCCACGCAGGAGGGTGGAAGAAATGAAAGAAATGTGGGAGGAGGGGGGAGATATGGGGGGGGGATGACAGAAACAAAAGACAGTTAGCGGAAGAGGCTGTCACTGTGTTTGGCAACTCTCAGTCTTCCCTTTTTTCTGCTTCACCTTTGCAAAGCACTAGAGAAAGAGGAGGCAGGGGCTTTATTTGTGGCAGAGCTCACCTCTATTCTTCATTTGGGACATCTGTGTTAGGTCAGTGATGCTGTGTGTGGAGGGAAAGGCAGGGAGGGAGACAAACCTTGGCTTTTGCATGTTTGTGATCGGAAAATAGACAAGGAGGTGCAAATGCAGAGCGAGCAGGAGGGAGAGCGAGGGAGCCGGCGTGTCTGCCAGCTGTTTGATAGACTGTGCTGATTCCACATGTACGGCTGCTCGGCTGGCTGGGACCGGCAGACAGGCCCACGGTGACATTCCGACGCTCATTAGATAGCAGGCAGAACACATCCATGGCTGTCCTCGCCACCGCCTGCTTGCCCGAAGGGAAGGCTGTTATCTCTGGGTGCAGAGGGTGGAGGCAGGAGGAGGGACGACTGCTGAGAGATGAAATGTGGAGCGGCGCGGTAATGAGTCCTAAAACGTGGAAGCGAATTAGTATTAAAGGTTCCAAAGTCTGTGGGATTTTTGGATGACTGTTTGGTAGAGGTGGCTGCTTGATTAAGGGGGAACATCATAGCAAATATTTATGCAGGAACATGATTGAATTAATAGCTGCAGCTCCCAGTAACATCACATGTAGCTTGTGCTCCATGCAGCAGTTTGGGCTTGAAAACAGCTCTGTCACCCTATCTGAGTTTGTTGCTACTGCTCTGTTCTTCACTTGAAGCAGCTCAGGCTTTGTTTATTTGGCCTTGTCAGTTAAAAATAAAAATCTAGTGTTGAAATCTGGACTGGAATTGTTACTGTGAGAATAAGACATTTAGAGTATGAAAAAAAGAGCAAAAAGCTCGTTTTTGAGTTTCTTTAATTGCTGAACAACATAAAATAACTGCAACAGCCGTTCATTAACATCTGCAGGAAACTCCTATGGATATTTAACCAGTCTTTGGTAGCCAGCATCTTCTTTTACTCCGTGATGCACCCAAGAAGCACGCATCCAGGCTGGAGAAACTGATCAGGGGGGCTGGCTCTGTGGTCGGCATGAAGCTGGGCTCCCTGGTGATGGTGGCAGAGGAATGAACTCTAGACAAACTGCTGGACATAATGGACGATCCTTCCCAAGCTCAGGACTAACAGACTGAAAAACTCCTTTGTCCCCAAATGTAAAATGTGAATGTTCTTTATTTATACAGCCCTTTACAACAACCCTTTTGGTGAACTAAAGTGCTTTACAATAGGTAGTAAGTAAAAAGCAATAAATAAAACAATTAAAAACAAAATCAACATCAGTAAAAGCAGTGACAACAATAAAAGCAATCAGAGCAATAAAATACAATAAAATCAAGTAAAACAGAGTACGAGTAAAAGTGTCACCACACTACTGGGTATTAAAAGCCATCCTAAATACATATGTCTTCAGTCTAGATTTGAAAAGGACCAGGTCAGAAATGAGATACATTTCAACAGGGAGCTTTTTCCAAGGCTTGGGAGCAGCATGGAAAAGGTTTGACCACCCCAGTGTCTGTATTTCGACCTGGGCACTTCCAACAAAAAAAAGGCCAATCAAACTGTACACCTCCTCACTCAGGGGGAGGAGGAGTAACAGTAAGACAGAGGATGGGAAGGTGCAGTCGTACCCAGCATTTAAACTTACTTTTAATTTTTTTTGTGTATAATTTTATTTATATTTATCTTTTTGATATATATCTTTTTTTTCTTCATTACAAACTGCTACTGGAATCTTAACTTCCTGAGGGAATATTCCAAAGGGATTAATAAAGTTCTATCCAATTTAATCTAATCTGGCCTACCCCAGCTGACAAGTGACAAGAGGTGGGAAACATCCTAGTTTACCGTCTACACTCACACTCATATCCAAGGGCAATTTGGAGTCACCAGTTAACCGAATGAACCTGGAGAGAACCAACACATGCACAGGGAGAACACGCAATCTCCACACAGAAAGGCCAAAGAGGGACACAGGGAGTGTTTGACACAGGGATTGAACCAGTAACAGTCTTGCTGTGAGGCACATGCACTTCCTGCTGTGCCACCAGGCCACCCACTCAATGAAATAAAATATAAAGATGAAAAATCTAAAGTTTTGACCCAGTGTTGTAAAATCAGAGTTACAGTGAATTATTGGCTCAGATAATTCAGACCAATCAATCAATCAGTCTTAATTTGTATGGCACGAATTCATAACATGTATTATCTCACATAGATACATATACAAAGTACACATATACATACACATACATTCATCCAAAACCTAGCATGAATCCATCATGGCAGCAAGAAAAACCTCTGTTTAGCAGCAGGAAATGTTGACCGTGGACCCCAGTCTCATAAGGAACAGCCATCCACACTATGCTAGTAGTAGAAAAGTAAGTTGTTGTTAATGTATTTGATCTAGCATGCAGTCACCCTCACTGTTAACAAACTCTTTATTCAGGTTTTATTAGTCAGCTAATTGCACTTTGAATTTCCATCCAGTTTGGATTTGGAATGATCTCCATGGGAACATCCCTACACGGAGCATCACCTGGCACCAGGACATGAGAGGATCGTAGCCTGGGGGTGTTTCTCCCTCCCCCTCCTCTACCTCCCTCTGGTCCACCTCTCCTAATGCCATGTAATGTAGCACTGACAGCTACCTTCAAAAGCATCGGCAGGGGTGCGCCAAACAGAAAATCTCCCCACTGCTTAACAGTCCTCTGTTTTCTCAGACACACACAAAAAAAAACATACACCTGCAGACGAGTAGAGACACAGCGAGCAGGGAGTGCATTGCTCATGCACATACATGCATTTATAAACACTTTAACTGCCCTGCATTTTCCACTGAGTGCAGGGTGATGGTTTTTTATGTAGGCCAGCTCAGAGGTTAGAATGGTGCAGGTTTTATTGGCAAAAAGAAGATGGCCTTTTTAATAGATTTTTAGTGTTTTTTGCTTTGTTATCAGTGGTGTTCTCCAGGGCTCTGTCCTGGGTCCACTTTGTTCATTTTACAGCTTTGTGGACTACACTCAGCTCTTTTTGTCCTACCACCATTCCCTCTCTCTGGCGGCTTAGTTTAAGCTAAATGCTGGCTCCTTCAAACTTTATCAACTTTACAGCATAAAAACTAAAAATCTTCTTGTTATTTCAAAACCGCTGTAGCTTAACCTGACAGCTTCTTATTAAACATTGACAACCCTTTAAAACTTCCCTCCCTCTATGTGAAGAGTCTATATATATGTCTTCCTCAACAACACGCCATCCTTTGTGAAGTACACATCAATAATGTAACACAGTCTGCATATTTCTGAACTAGGGATGTCTAATGTGGTATGTTGCTGCTGATACTGATGACCAGTGAGTTAGAGCAGCCAATGTTGATCATGTTTATAGGGGTGGGAATTTATGGCTGCATTTACATTCAAAATGAAAAAAGACAATTCTATAAAATGTAATAATAACATATCGCAGAATATTCCTCATTCAGCTTCAACTTCCCTCTTCCCGGTTCCGAGGTTAATGGGACGAAGCAAAAGCCCTTGTTCTCGCCTTGCCACACACAGCTACAAACTCTTTGTGTCTCAAAGCATGCACAGTTGTTTTCTGTCTTTAAAGTTAACACTCAGGCCTTGCCCATGACTCTAACATTTGAGAATATGAGCCAATTTCTGCAATGCTGTCAGGCTCGACTCTGCCATCAACCCTCGCTGATTTTGTGTCTTGTTTTCACCTAAAATTATTTAAGACTAGAAGTGCTCAAAGATCCTCCCCCAAAGCATTTCCAACATTGTTAGAGTTAGTAATTGTCAAGAAAGTGTAATATTACTCAATCTCGCACTGCCACCATTCCTTGAAATAAAAACTTCTTGCTTCACGTCCAGATTTGGATCACAATCAAATTCAGTTCTCTCTTGTGCCATGACCAACATTGTTTAAAATGTAATCAAATTCTGACCATAACATTCCAAGTTACTCAGTACACAAACAAACAAACAGATTTATAGTTTTTGGATCGAAATTGCAATTTCATACAACACAATCATGTGATCGACAAAGCTGCGATTATTTGAAGCCGGGCTGACTGACCCAGGATCTGTTGGGTCAACTATTTTACACAAAATATTTCACAAATTTGCAGGCAATTTGCATTTATGGAAGTGCCGGTAAGCAGCTCAACAGTATAAAGCCCCTGTTTAGGAGTAGAAGTTGGAGTATCCTTTAAATATTAAAATCAGATTATTTATCATCAACATTAGATGATGAATAATGTGTCATGTGCTTTTGATAATTGATTTCCTTACTTTTGTCAATACTGTAATCATGGTGAATATTGCACTGAAGCTTGATTTGAAGAAAATTGTGAAATTGTGATATCTGCCAGAAAAAAACACAGTGAGATGTTTTCCTAGAATCATTCAGCCCCACAAACCAATAAACTAACAAACCAGGAGGAGGTAATATTTATGTGGAGATGAGTGCCCTTTTTTGCAGTAACATACAGTGTTACCTCCTCAGATGACTGTTTCTGTACAGATACAAAGCTGATCTTCATTGCTGTGGCTAATATTTCGGCAAATACCATGCCCCTCATACAATCTCACTTCTAAAATACTGAACCATTGCTTAAAGCCAAGCTACAGAAGATTCTAGTTGTGGATGGCTTTGTTATACTGTAATATGTATGTAGATGAGAAATATCAAAATAAGTTTAACTGACTCGTAAATCTGCTGCAGACTGTTGATGAATCAGATTCATTTTGCGGGCCGACTCTGTGCAACCCATCTCTGCCACGCCACCAAATCACCACATCATTAGCACTCCCCCTCCTCCATTTTTAATATCTCCACCCAGATATCTATCTCTTTGTATACACAAGCACGGGGGGCCACACCCAGCATCACCCCCTCCCCCTCCCACATACACCCACTCTCTCCTTTCTCTCTCTCTCTTGTCTGTTACCAGACTCATACCAAGTGCAAACAACCCTATTGCTTGAAGCATCTCCTCGCCTGTCATTGTATCATGTGAGAATCCTGTCTGTCTCAGAGGCATGTTCTTGCTCTGATTATTTGAACACCTCCGCTGAGGTGATTCGCCATATGTTGTGGTGATTCTGTCCCCCGACTGCCGCGACACTGAAGAGGAAAGAGACTCATTTATAAAACAGGAACATCATGAGTGTGTTCTGGCCGCTGCCGTGTGCGACTGTGAGGTTGTTTCTTTGCGTTTATCTTTACACAAGTGTTTGAATCAGGATGAATACGGTGTGTTCCCGCAGCAGGGGGCTGCACTTGACAGCAGCTACTACACTGCTGCTGCTTGTATACATTTAGTGCAGACTGAAGCTTCTATAGGAGGGCAGCTCCTGCTCCCTCTCTCGAGATGTATCGAGCTGGTTCAGGAGGTGCCGTTTTGTTTGTAGCTCCACATTTAAGGGGAAGACGGGGGAGCAACTTGAGAATTTCGCTGCAGGAATCAATAAGGTTAATATAAAGGGGGTTAGTGTGATAGTCAAGTCAACTTTTGTGCTTTCTTTGAGCTGCAGTTCGCTTTGGAGACAAGCCAGCACGATCAAACGAAGAACATAGAAGCAACTGTGTTTCCCAGGCTGAGGATATTTTTGTCTTGTTGCCGTTTCTGCTGCGCAGTGCACTGAAAATACATGGCAGAATGTTTCTGCTAGGGTTGTGAGAATGTTCAGGGCGTAATACTTTTAATAACAAAGTGTTTTGAATAGGGCTCGGTTAAAAAAATTAATTAAATCGATTTAAATCGATTTTCCTTTAACTGGTTCATAATTGATCCATAAAATCCAAAGACCAATCTTTAAACTTGGGTAGTTTTTTCTTCTTTGGATGTGCAGAGAAGCGGCCTGTGGAATCAACCCTGCTAGTCTCGTGTGATCAGCGTTTAGCATTGCTTTCTACTGAACAAAATCTCATAAGTGTTACTGCAAACAAACATGGTGGAAGCACTTTATGGGCACCACTGGCACGTTTAAAAGCTGATGTTTGGATGTACAGTATTTTAGATTTAACAAGTACAAAGGAAAATACGAGTTGGACAAAAAACAAGTATTATGCAGAATACGCATTAATGCATATCATTAAAATATGATTAATGTAACTGCTTTGGGTTTAGTTCTTCATGTTAAAATAATTTTTAGTGATGTACCAGGTCAAAAAGTAACTTTTTAAATTTACAGCACTATTTTAACTAAGATATCCCAGGCTGAATAAATATCAAATTGAATCATGAATCGAATCGATTTGAGACCTCGTAATATCGAACCGATCCAGAAAATCTGAATCAATACCCAGCCCTAGTTTTGTAAACAGGACAACTCAAAAACTGATGAATGGATTTGCATTTATTTTTCAGGGAAAGTTGGGCATGATACCAGGAAGAAGTGATTTGATTTGGGTGGTGGAATCCAATTTCTTTTTTAATTATTTGTTTTCAGTGCTGCATAGGACAGTTTCCACATTTTTGCTAACAACTCAGTTAGTTCTTGATGGTAGGGCTAACAGTTAATTGGATTTTGATCATGATTTAAATTTTTGCCATCTGACAGTCATGAAAACATTATAATTGAAGAAAAACGATTAATGTGCCACACAGTGTGGAGTGCCGTGTATGCAAGTTCCTGCACTTCATAGCGCTTCAGTGTTCCATGTGCAGCTACAGGGAGTGTGTGTGACATATGTGGATCAATAATACTGTATGTGCCACTCGCTGGTTCTTTAAAGTTGTGTTTAAATCAGTACTGACGTTTTTAAATAAATGAATAATTGTGTATATTAATTGTGATTTCAATATCTCTTAAAATGATCGAGATTCTTATTTTTACCATTATCGTCCAGCCCTACTTGATGGAGTTGCGTGATATTTTCAGGGATTGTTGATCAGAGCAGAAGGAAGATATGATTTGATTTTGGTGGTGATCCAAAACCAGATGCAGTTCTAGGAAGTATTTTAAGGATTTGTTAGCATTGTGAGATAGGACAGTTTCAACATTTTTGCCTATAATTCCATAAGTTCTCAGTTGATTTTGATGACATTTTCAGGGATTGTTGGTCATGGCACAAGAAAGGACTGATCAAATTTGGGTGATGATCAGAAAGCAGATGACAATCTAGGATCTTTTTTCAGTGTTAGGACAATTTGCCACATATTTGCTAATAATTCTATCATTTGAAACTTGATTTTGATGACACTTTCAGAGAATGTTGTTCATGGCACAAGAAAGTTTTTATTTGATTTTGGTGGTGATCAAAATCCTGATGTGGATCCAGGATTTTTAAAAAATAATTTGTCATGAGTGCTACAAAGGACACTGCCACATTCTTACTAAAAACTCAAAAAGTTCTGAATAGATTTAAGTGATATTTTCAGGGATTGTTGGTCTTAAAACAAGGAAGAAATGCTTTGATTTTGATGGTGATCCAAAACCAGATGCAGTTCCAGGAACTACTTTAAGGGTTTGTCAACATTGTGTGATAGGGCTGTTTCAAGATTTTTGCTCACAACTCAGTAAGTTCTCACTGGATTTGAGTGATATTTTCAGGGAATGTTGGTCAGGGCACAAGAAAGGTTAGGTTCAGTTTTTGTGAGGATCAAAAAGCAGCAGGTAATCAGGGATTTTGTCACAAATGATTCATTTTCAGTGTTTTATAGGACTGCTGCCACGTACAGTATTTACTCATAACCAATCATCATTGATGATTTCAAAATTGTTTTTGATTACCGTTTTTAGGGAATGTGGTAGCAAGTGATGTAGTTATTGTGATGATAAAGCAGATGATGATCCGGGATTTTTTTTGTAATGATTTATTGTCAGTGCTAGATTGGGTCGTTTGCCACATTTTTGCTAATAACTCAGTCATGTTGTAATTGATTTGGACGACATTCTTAGAGAATTTTGGTTATGGCCCAAAAAAGAGTTATATGTAAGTATATTTAAATGTTGTTGATCTGGGATTTTTTTTTACTTTCTATTTATTGTCAGTGATAGTTAGGACAGTTCTCCACATTTTTGCTAATTACTCAATTAGTTCTCAGTGGATTTTAATCAAAGTTTTGAGGAATGTTGGTCATAGCACAAGGGAGAATTGATTAGATTTTGGTGATGATCTGAATCAGACTGTGAATCTGATTTTTTTTAGAATTTATTAAGAAGATAGTGTGGTCTTACATAACCTGACCAGCCAGATAGACAGCTCCATATACCTGCCACAGAAATATTTCACTAGTCCATCTGGGCAGGAACCCTTTAAATTTGTTTTCAGGGGCAAAATGTTTAAAAAAAAAACACAAGCTTGTGATTGGATAATAGTTCTGCTCCTCACATTCATCACAGACCAATCCATATCAAGCAGCTATAATGAAGCAATGTTTTCATTGGATTTGTCTTTTTTTTTCTTTTATATATACATTTTCTTTTATTATTTTGTTTATATTGGTTGCTAATGGGGCGGCACGGTGGCGCAGCTGGTAGATCGCGTGCCTCACAGCAAGAAGGTTCCCGGTTCGATTCCGGGTCGGGAGGGCCTTTCTGTGTGAAGTTTGCATGTTCTTCCCGTGCATGCGTGGGTTCTCACCGGGGACTCCTGCTTCCTCCCACAGACCAAAAACATGCTCATTAGGTTAATTGGTAACTCTAAATTGTCCTTAGGTATGAGTGTGAGCGTGAATGGTTGTCTGTCTCTCTATGTGGCCCTGCGATCAACTGGCGACCGATTCAGGGTGTACCCCGACTCTCACCCGATGATAGCTGGGATAAGCTCCAGCCCCCCGCAACCCCGAAAGGGATAGCCGGGTATAGAAAACTGAATGAATGGTTGCTAATGCTGCTCAGTGATTTTTGAAGACTGTATGATGCAAAATGTGCCTGTTTGTTACTTGAAATGGCTGAATAAAGAATTGAAAAAAAAGTAGCATAACAGCTTACAACAGGTAATGACTGTTAGCTGTTAGCGGCTAACTTAGCCGCTAAAAGCTAACGGCCTTATACTATCATCTTACACTAAATTGTAGCACACAGATGATTCATTTAACGCTTATATGTGACATGAACCTCGTCAAAGACAATCCCTACAAGTGAACTTCTGAGGAGGGCAGATTTCGCCAAGTTTTACTAAGTATCTATGAGGACAATAGGCTAATCGGCATGTCCATTCTCAACTTCCGGTTTTCAACTTCCGGTTGTCGTCATGTCCGCATTCTACAGCTCCCGCCTTCTTCCCTGATTGGACCATTAAGAATTCAGCCGCGTGAATTGGTTGGACAACGGAGGCTTGCAAGACAGAGCTGCAGGATTTCAGAATCGGGCAGGTCTGTCTGCTCTGCAAGGCTAGGTCTTACATATTTTTTGAAATGACTTGCTTGACAATGTTGGAAATTCTTGGGCAGAGGTTTGTGCTCTCGGAGAACTAGTTAAAAAACTGCAGTAATCTTACTGAGCCAAAATTTGCCACATGATCATACTGTGACAGTTTGCTTCATAATCAGAGCACTACTCAACCATCCAGCCGTGGAGATGAGCAGATAACAGCAGCACAGTGGAGGGATTTCTCCAACATACACAGCAAAGCAAAGTGGACTCACAAGCACACACACGTTGAGCAGTGGTGCATGTATTAGTGTGTTCCTCTCTGAAAGTTTGTGAATAAAAGCATCACAAATGAATGTGTCTGCTTTGCTGAGCATCATCCTTCTGTTGCTTTGACACAGACCATTTGCTGGAATATAATGACGTGGGTTGACTTGATCCAGAGTTGCAGCCTTTATATCTCAGTTTATACCTTGAAGACAAAACCTTAGGGTTTAAATCAGAGTCTCGCTTGTTTAAATTCAGACTGATTCAAATGATACAGGTCCATAGACTCACCTCATCCTTGCTTGTGAATTACTGGGTCGTTTGAGAATGCTTCTTTTATACCTAATCATGACCTTCACCTGTTTCCAGCCTCCTGTAAATGTTCCAGGTTTTCCAGTCTTGTCTTGCCTCTATCCCAGCTCTTTTTGCAACGTGATGCAGGGATCAAATTCAAAATGAGTGAATATTTGCAAGAAACTGCTGAGTTTATAATAGTATATAATTAATATCTTGTTCTTGTAATGATTTTTTTTATTAAATCAAGTCAGAGAGAATTTACAAACTATTACATTGTGTTATTATTTACATTTTATACAGCGTACCAGCTGCACTGGAAATGGAGTTTGTCGTTGCTTAGCTCACTTGGAACCTCGTAAGAGATTTTACCAAAAAGGGGCTTATACCAGATGGGGATCCCAGTGGAAAAATGAATATATAAATACCAAATTAGGGTGGCTTGGTGGTGCAGCAGGTAGTGCATGTGCCTCACAACAAGATGCCTATCTGTGTTGAGTTTGTATGTTCTCCCAATAACATCAAAAACATGTTTATTAGTTGATTGGTAACTCGATGTTGCCTTTATTTATGACTGTAAGCATGAATGATTGTTTTCCAATTGTCTGCCCAATGACAGCTGGGATTGGCTCCAGCAATCCTGAAGAAGTAAGCAGTTTAGATGATTGATGGATGAATGGAAATGCAAAATTAAACAACAAGCAAGGAAAGTCAGGAGAATCTGGGCGCACACCACAGAATAGAGGTCCCCTATAATTCACTTTAGTTTTTTCTGTATGCAGCTTCACTGAACATAGACCAGCGAGGCTGAACAGAGGCAAATAAAGCACAGTCAGCCCGAGAGCCATGAAAATGATGCATGTGCTGCCATTTGCATAGGTGGTGCATAAGTGAGCCTGGATTACCAGTCGTCACTCAAGATGAATTGTGAATACATAGTGATGCATGCCCTGAATGTCGTAACCTTGGTATCCAATTGCCCCCAAGCAGATGTTAATGCAAAACAAATGACGTCTTGGTGTTAAAATAGTGTTTAGTTTAAGAAAAATCAAAATTTGTCCAATTTTAACAGTCAAAAGGATCACTCAACTCTTTCTATCCTGTTGCGTTAATGTGTAAAACAGGAGTTGTGAACCCTTATAGTGAGATTTACATACAGAGATACCAACACAGAGAGCATTCAAAGTTGTTAAGATGTTCTGAATCTACGAGGAGAATCCCTCCTAAATATCTGAACTTAATCCAGAGCCAATGCCAACCTCCCTCCTCAGTCTGCTGATGCTGCAGCCTGACTCAAGCAAATCAGTCCAGGGTTCATTTTCTGGTGAGAGACGGTATGAAATTCCTTCTTTGTGCGGCTCAGACTGTCTCCTTGCCGACGGAAAGTGACACAAAGTGAGGAACGTAAAGTGGAAAAGACTTGACTGGTTTATGTTGGGCAGGCTACAAGAGACTCACATTAGTGGAGTAACTTGCACAGAGGAACAAAATCTCCATGATTTTTCTTTTTTTGGGGGGGGGCATGTTACATCCAGTGTGACCTCTTTTCCGACAATATGGACTGGAATAATATTCACAGAAATCAAAGACTTCTGCAAGATTTTCAGGCGTGTTAGTCCTGCACAGACATAACCAGGAGATGTGTTAAATAGAGACCGCTTTCACACTAAAATTATCGGGTCAACGCAGGTTTTTTTTTTTTTTTAACGCGGTTTAACCCGCTAACAATCGGCAAGTGACTCTTTACCCACTGCCAGAAAAGCTGCATGGCTGTTTTTTTTTCCTATGGCGGATCAAGCTGATGTCATCCCGTTGATGACATCATCAGTGCGATGAAGCCCCTCCATGTAAACAATGGAAAGGAACCTGGAGGCCTTGGACATGATTTTCTATACTTTATACTTTTATCCTTCTTTAAAAATGTACAAACTCGGCGCTGATGATACGAAGGCAGATGGAATTTGTTGCTGAGACAGCGAAGACTCACGTAAGTTACAGACGGAGTGGACGGGTGTGATATTATGCTGTGGGGATGTTACGCAAACGTCATCCGTTGCGTGTCGACCCTGGTGTGATGTTCTCACTGAAGCCTATCGAAGGCGAGTCGATTAAAACTCTGTGTCACTTGCAGGGTCAATTGACCCGGGTCGAAATGCCTATTAAACCCTTTTCAAACTGATGTCAGGAGCCAATTGTTACTGAGTTTTAACAGGGTTTTTTGGCCAGTCTGAATTATTATTCTGATAGAATCCTGTGAGGATCCTCTAGAAGGATTTTTCTGATGACATTTTCAGGCACCATCAAACTTGTATGAAAAAGAAAATCAAATAGCTTTTTGGTTTATTAGATTTATCCTGTAATATTTTGTTCTATGGCATTTCATTGTGCTTATTGTTACTTTGTTACGTTTCCTTCACAATGGCCTGTATCATCCCTCTGTTTCTGCCCAACAGAGACTCTACGTTGCATCCATGCTGGTTCCAGCAGTGGTTGGAGTCAATTTGTTTTTGGGTTGTTTGATAACGAACATAAACTTGCATCGCTTCGTCATTTCTGGATGTGCCCTTTGTTTGTGGGACTTTAATGATAACAGCTGAGATCAATACTTGAGAGTATAATCCATGGGAATTTGCCATAACTTGAGTTACTGTAAAAAAACTAAAGGGTGGGGTGCTGGTTTGGCAGATTGGTTAGCAACCAGGCACCCCATGTACTTGCTTCTGCCGGTCCAGGTTCGAATCCCGTCTGTGACCAGTTTGCAGAGTGTCTTCCCCTACTCTCTCACCCCCTTTCACAAGCCTATCCACTGTCTCTCTGCTATCACTAAAGGCACAAAATGCTGGAAAAACTGCATTAAAAAAAGAACAAAACTAAAGGGTCACAGCACGAGGAGGAAAAGCGCAGGTGACACAACATCTGCTTTATAGCAAAATATCATGTTTCGCCTCAATGTGAACGTCCTGGAGACAAAATGGAGGTAAAGAGTTAGCGGCATTTTGTAGGTGGCCAACCCAGAAGTAGCAACAAAGACGTGATACTGTAGAGAAGTGGGGACATGGAGGGGGGACAGGAGCCCTGCAAGCAAGTGAGTGTCTCTGCCTTTCTGTATATGGGGATACACTGTGTTTCGTGCACCCAATCTGTAATTCAGTATGAACTGTCACAGATGTTGTAACTTAGTCTCAGTTTTTATTACTGGGGCAGTCAGAAAATGTTATAGGAGCTACTTTGCTACAGAATGTGAACAACTTCATTAAACAAATCCTCATCACAACAATCCAATCCACTTTATTTATATAGCACAATTTTAAAAACACAAGATTACCAAAGTACTGCACAGTAATGAATAAAATAAAATCTGCAGGCAGCATTGGTCTGTCACACTTCCCTCACACCCGTTTGACCTCCATTTTGAGGGTTACATCCCTTTTTGACCCTTTTAAAGATATGACAGTTAAAGTAATGTGTGTTTTCTCCTCCTCAGATTGTATGATGGATGTTTATTACACATTCCATTTTCCAGCCTTTTTAGTGTACCTAGGGAGGCCCTAGAGATTTCATTTTGGCATGATTGGGGTTAATTTTTTAATTTTATCAAATATTTTAACGAAGCTGAGGTATGTACCAATTTTATTGAGTTTTTGAGCATGTTTAGGGAGTCAAATTAAAGTTTATTAAAGTAACGCAATAACACAAAACAGGGACCACACCACACTCATGCTATGTTAAAAGCCAAGGAATAAATGTAGGTTTTAAGAAAAGATTTAAAGGTTTCTAGGGTCATAACAAGTCAGATGTGCAGCAAAAATATCCGAACTGTAGAAGTTTGCAGTTTTAATATTTGTTTTTTATTTAATTAAGAATAGAGCCATGATCTGATGAAACTGTTCGCATCTGTGCTAATGTCACTTCCTGCTGTTCTCTCGCCTCTTCCTGCTCTAAAGGTTGCTGATTGGGCTGTCCCGCTTTGGTCCGCTCACAGTGGTTGTAGATTGAAGCTTTGCAAAATGGATCAGCCTGATGACAGACATTTAATTTGCCTGCTGGACATAGCGAGTTTTCAAATGTAAATAAAAAAATTTAATCCAGCTGCTAAGCAACGTTAGAAAATGAAAGCTAGCAGCTGAACAATGCATCTCCTCGAGTGTCCACTTTATGTTAAAAAGCCAGTGTTTACAACAGACAGAATTACGTTTCAGCCCAACTCAAAAGAATCTCGATCCAAAGACTTAAAGCTTTGGTTTGTTTTCACTGCTGTACTTGAGATGATGCATCTTTTCTTAAGACACAATATATTTGAATTTGCTCTCTGCATTATTATTTCCCCTGTTATAAACAATATAAGTCTCATGTATTTGCCTTTTATATCTTTAAGCAGTGTGTTGATCTGTACTTGACAGATTAATTTGTTTTAAAATAAAAGTTATGGCTCTTTCTTACAGATAATTTGACACATTGGCTGGTTCAGATTTGAGTTGTTGCTGTTTCTCTTCCCTCATTGTGTGCTGAAGATGTTGCAGCGAATTTTGTTGCATTGCTCAAAAAAGCAAGCCAACCTTCCTGAACTTTTGACAGACATTATCCCATCTCCCTGTGGTCAAAATCTCTTTTACTTACTGCTTTCTGAGGTGCGCCCGATCCCCCTCGACCACAGAGGCAGAGACATTTCCTCCCCGCCCCCTCCTCCGGGGCAGTTATGCAGTTGGGTGGCTGGAAGCCTGTCATTAGCCCCGTGTATGTGTGAATGTCAGACGGCCGGTCACTGGAGAGGTGATCTAAGAATTGGGGAGAAATTGCTGGCCAAAGCAGTCCTGGAGGTGCCCTTGGCTCAGTTTAGTATTTGTTCCAGAAGAGTGGAGACACAGTGGGGGGAGACGATGTGCCGAATGCAGATTGACTGAGCTGAGGTGGAATATTCAGGAGCTGAAACAAGCAGCTTTTTCGGGGGGAGGCTGGTGTATGAATTCATCTGTGCTGGAAACAAGGTTGACAAAGCACTGAATACTTTGATAGTTTTACTGAGTTTTACCACCAGCAGCCTGAACAATTAATACAAGTCAGGATTGATCCATGCTTTAATGTTTTTATGTTTTAATTCTGTGTGATTGAAGATTGTCTTCATCATACCTTGGTTGTAACAAGTGATTATTTAAATCACTCTTATCTTTCTATCGTCTTAAACCTTTGCTGGCCATTCTACTTTAACCATAGAACTGCCACTTACTGGATATTTTCTCTTTTTCAGACCATTCTTTTTAGCCAAAGAGATGATTTTTGGTAGAATACACAGTGGATCGGCAGTTCTTGAAATACCAGAATAGCCACCACGTTCAAAGTCACTTAAATCACTTTTTCTCTCCTCTCTGACCATCAGTTTAAAGGTTATCTTGTCAATATCTACTTGCCTAACTGCATTGAGTTGCTGCAATGCAAATGGCTGATTTGTGCAGTTAAATAAGTATACCTTATAAAATTATCCTTGTGTGTTTCATATATCACTAGTCAGCCTAGAAATACTTTGTTTTGCCGATGTCACTCCAGCTCTACAGTGGATTCTCTGTTAGTTGATGTGGTATAAAAAATCAAGCTTTGAAGTGATAATAATTGTTAAATGTAGAGCAGATGCTGATACAGATGTTCAAAATAATAATTTAAACCCATGCAGACAACAATATTTAACTAATTACCTCTTGTTTCTGTCGTGTTTGTTCATGAAAACAGATCACAGTTTGTAAAACAGGTACATTTTACTGCCATGTAAGAAGAACGTTCTCTTAATAAGCAGTCAGATGTGGCAGATGTCAGCATTGAATTAATATTACACAACAGACAAACATCTAAAACTGATATCTTTTCACCACAAATTAACTCTTGCAGCTCCAGACTGCTTTTTTCCCTTTTTTTCTTTGTTCATTTCTCCTGGATCAATGTTTTAATTATGCTCGAAAAACCTCAGTTCTTTTAGGCAGAATCACGTTAAAGATAGCAAAAACAGCCTGGGCTATCAGTGTTTTTATGGTGTAAAGATGTCGGATTGATTTATTGAGACAAAACAAAAAAATAAAACCAAATCTGTTACAGAACTTTATACAGATCTCTCACAGATCAAATAAGGCTTTTCTCATCTGAATATAGCTTATTAAAGGAAAAGTTCGGTTCCTGCAGCTTTTACATTGTTTATAGAATGAAGAACAACAATATACTCACCCAGAAGGCTTTCCTGATGCAAACGGTGCTTCGGGAGATATTTAGATCCAAAATCGAGCAGCGGACACCGATATAATGGTAGCCTGTAGGGCATAGATCGCCGCTCCTAAAAACTGCATTAATCGTCCAAAAACTCATGTTTTTCACCAATATTCCATCATGATTTGCTCCGAAAGGACCGCCATTGCAGCCTGTGTCTCTCCACACAGCGCTGTGTGGCTGAACTAACCTCTGAACTGACGAGCTGTTTACATGCCCTTTGCACATGCGCAGTGCGGCTCACTGTTTCAGGGGAAGATCGGCAGCTACAAATCAACTTTCTTCTTCCAGTTTTGTGCAAAATGGACGAATGTCTATGGGATGAAGATGTTGTGGAGGAGGACTTTGAATATGATGGACGTCCTTACAGTTTGGAGCCACAGTATACAGATATACAGATAATGAAGCGATCGCAACGCCCAGAGAGACAGCTCGTCAGTTCAGAGGTTAGTTCAGCCACACAGCGCTGTGTGGAGAGACACAGGCTGCAATGGCGGTCCTTTCGAGCAAATCATGATGGAATATTGGTGAAAAACATGAGTTTTTGGACGATTAATGCAGTTTTTAGGAGCGGCGATCTATGCCTACAGGCTACCATTATATTGGTGTCTGCTGCTCGATTTTGGATCTAAATATCTAACATTCAGCAAATTTTTTTAGGAAAGCCTTCTGGGTGAGTATATTGTTGTTCTTCATTCAGTCATTTGTGCCACTTTTGGGATACATTTTGTTTTTCTATGGCCACATCACGTTCTCACACTTCTTTTTCAAAACATGTATCGCTGTTTACATATCGTATTGTACATAGGCGTGCATTTACATGACAAGAAAACAAAACAAGTCACTGTCGGGTTGCATTTGGTTCTGATCCAAAGAAAGACAGTAACCTGTCACTCTCTTCCAAGAGTAAAAATGGCACTTGTTGCTGTTGTTGCTGTAGCTGGTGTTGTTGGTGTTCTGTGAGCAAATGTTGGTATAAAAGTCGTAGCAATATTTGTAGCTGCTGGAACAAGATCAGAATCAGCCCAGCTGCCGCCATTGTTGTTGTTGGTGTGTGTGACAGCGTGGGTTGGGAGGCGGGGAGGAGGAGGGGCGCTATGAGGTCACCGTCTGTCTCGGACGTATCTGTTTCTACCAACTACGGCATGAAGACGAATAGCAGATATCCACTTGCAGACCCGTTTTCAAAAAAGATGCGGAGTCATGGACAAATACGCATCTCTGTGTGTCAATATCACCAGATCAATAGTTTTTGCATATTTTTTCCATTTAATAAAAAGAAGTGCTGTGAGATCGATAATCTGTTACTGAAGCTGCGAGCATCTATACTAATCCTTGCACAATAAGTCACTTCCTGCTGTACGTCTCACTAGTAGTTCAGGCTCACCTCCTGCTCTAAAAGCACTGCTTGCACCCGTTTACTTTGGGCTGCTCACAATAGTTTGTTGTTAGGAGCTTGGCAAAGATGGATCTGCCTGATCACAGACGAATTGTAAAAGGCAGATACAAGTCACTGGGTGCATTTGATTGATCCAAAGAAAGACAGTAACCTGTCACTCTCTTCCAAGAGTAAAAATGGAAGTCTTATGGTGCATTCCAGTTGATCTTGGAACTTTCAGTATATCTCAATAGACTACCTGAGAAAGAGCCCAAAGTAAGGACCTTTACAGAGCAAATTCAGCAGACTATTGTGTGATTGCTACATCAGTCACATTCATTACTGGTCAATCAGATAATGTTGGTAGACACTGCTGTGCTGAAGAACATGAGCCATTTTATGAATTAAAATCTTGCCAAACATGAGGTGGAGCAAAAATATCCTTTTATCCTAAGTATGGAGAAGTTTTTGCATATTTTTTCCATTTAATAAAGAAGTGCTGTCGAGATCTGATAATCTGTTACTGAAGCTGCGAGCATCTATGCTAATCCTTGCACAATAAGTCACTTCCTGCTGTCGTCTCACTAGTAGTTCCGAGCTCCTCCTGCTCTAAAAAGCACTGCTTGCACCGTTTCGCTTTGGGCTGCTCACAATGGTTGTTGTTCGGAGCTTGGCAAGATGGATCTGCCTGATCACAGACAATTGTAAAGGCAGATCTAGCTACACTGCAAGGTTATCAGCTTCCTTGACTTATCAGCTTGTATCTGGAAAGTGTATTACTGGGATGTGACGGATAATTCCCACTTTTGAGTTTTGAGGTGAATGGAGCGCACCATTATACCATTACTGCTACTTCTTTTCTTCGATAAAACTGGACAAATATAACCAGCTACATATTTATCATTGTGGATTCATGAAAGAAGGAAAAACACATCCCAAAATATGAAATACTGGGTGCTAGACACAAAAACTAGCAAAAAAGATAAGGGTCTACACACCTGAAGCTACTTAAAAGTCAGTTTCAGTGAGGATTATCATCAGAAATGTGACATTTGTTCCACAAATACATTTTCCACTAAAAACCTCTACTCTGCGGTGCTGGATTAAAGCCCTGAAGAGAAGAGGTTCTTGGTGTATTGACATTAGATGGTCCTTAGATTGGCTAAAGAGCAGACTTCTAACTACAGTTGTCCGCTCAAAAGTCTGCTGCACAGTTCCAGAGATATTTAAATGAAGTGTGTGTGACCACTTGGAGGCGCTGGTGCTCCCATGGAGTTGTTAGGGTTAATTTGCTGATAGCTGGTGTTTGTAAAAAAGGCCAGTGTTTGCTGACACCGATGTTGGTGTGAATCTCTCCTTTTGAGGCAGCAACATCTAAAATTCTGATATCATGACAGCCCCTGCTTGTGTGAGCACTCATCCGTCATGTTTCTTCTATTTTTAGCTTCCTGTTTTTGCATTGACTCGACATTTGCTCAGAGCTGTAAACGAGCCAAGATGTCTGCATGTGCCCGTCCGCGTTGCTTTCTCCTCCACCTGTTTGTGTTCGTGCATGTGTTCACAGTCGTATATGTGTGTGTTGACAGTAATGAAAGGTTTGGAGTTTGCCGGCAGTGGAGAGTTTATCATTACTCTAATCCCTCTGGAGAGATATTCTCTTGCCTAACCCTCCCACTCGTATCCTTCTGCGCGCTTGGGCCGGCTGATAAAATGTGTTGTTTGAAACATGCTCTGTCATTTTTCATACAGAAAAAACATTACGCAATGAGAAAATAACACATTTTCACTTGTTTTACCGCAGCGCTGTGTCACCTCCTGTGCTGCTGACTGGATCACTGTGTTTATTACAGCTCCTACTGACTCTACGTGCTTAGTGAAGCTCGCTCCGTCTTTGCTGCTCAGAAGACGGCAGGAAGGGAAAAAAATGTTTAGTTTTTGTTAAGATGAGAGAGAGGCTCTGCTGTTCTATTCACTGAAAACCAAAACCATGAAATGTCTTGTTGTTGATATGTAAAATTGAGTAAAATCATATGTTCACCACACCACTTTTCAGCCAGTGGGGAAAAACATATACTGGACTTGGTAAATGGACTTGAGCTTATAAAGTGCTTTTCTAGTCCTTGTCCTAAAATCCCGGACGAGCCCCCAAAAATATGTTTCGCACCCGTCTAGGGGGAAGGCACGTAACAAATTTACAGGGAAAAAGGGTAAAATCACTCTCGGTCTCCAAAAATACAAACAATACAATTATCAAAATGTTCACAATTTATTTACAAAACCAAAAATCAAGCCAAAGGCAAAAAGGTATATACAGTTAACAAACTAAAAAGCCAAGATATTAACAACAACAAAAAACAGGTACAAAAACAAAAGGCAGCAAAGGCTGGCACGCAAAATAAGGACTAACCCAAAACTACAACAATTATCTGATCATACAAACAATCAAACTAGCAATACAAAAGTTACGAAATTCACAATTCAGGATTTGGAGGCCGACAGGGATTCGATGCTGCTGTCAGAAGGATGCCGACTTCCAGCTGCTCCCTGCGGCTTTTTGAAAGGGGAGCCGTTGCTCCGTGTCCAATGGGAGGGCTGCTTCTCCCTCAGATGATTCAGCTTCCTCCGCCAATCGCGCCAGGGCACCTGAAAGCTGCTGCACCAGAGATCCTCTCTGCAGCAAGAGCACTCACTCACACAGGCACACACACACAAACACCATACCAACAGGGAGAGCAGCTCCACAAATAACAAATATTCTTAATAACAATATGGCCAAAGCCGTAACAGCAACTTTATGCTGAAAGTCACATCTACCTATTTATAGTTGGAGTTTCTGTCAATTGATGGCTGCATTTACATCCAAAAAGAAAAAAAGTTCTATGAAATTTAATAGTAACATACTGTATATCAGAATATTCACGTCATTTCAGTCAGCTTTTTCAAGTATAGAAATAAAACCCACATCCATGGCCAGATAATATAGCCTGCTCTGCATTGCTCAGCCTCTCTTCAGTTTTTAGCTTCACTACTCTGTAAAGCTTTAGTGCTGCTGTGTTGGTGAAATAATGCAAAGATGGAGGCACATACCAGGGCTCCAACCAGCATGCAACAGAAGCCCTTGTATTCCACATCACGGTGAGGCCACAAGTCTTTGAATATGAAGCAAGTAATAGATTGCACTAAATTCTAAACTTTTAAAAGCTATAACACCGATTTACTTAGAGGGATCTGAGATTATACTGCATCATTCTAGTCTCTTTGACTACTTAAAGCAGCTTTACACCGAAAGTCACACCTACCCATTCATAGTTGGAGTTTCTGTCAGTTGCCCATCAGTATCAACGAACAGATTAACACCCTTTTAACCCATTTACACGCCACTGATAGACATTATGATACATAATGTAGAAAGGAGGCTCCGTGCTGGCTTTTGCCACAGTAATAGAGTTTAACAGGGGCACTTGCAGCCAGCAGGGGAGGGTAGAGCTTTGCAGAGTTTGTATTCTCTCATGCTCGCAGCACGAAACATTTCAAGGCAATGTAAAATCAAGGTGAATTACTTTGGGTATAGTGACGTTCAGGTTTCACTCCAGCATCATTATGGTGCTGCACTGTGAGAAGGGCTAAAGGCAGCAGGTTGCTGGTGTGTGACCGTCAGTTATTTCCCACTTTATTGACTCACTTGACACTGTGCTGTAGGGCAGTGACTGGTCAGGTGCTGCCAACCACTCCAGTCAGCTAAGCAGTCCTGCCCCAGCTAATGGGACTTGCTTGCTTTTAGGGAAACGCTGCATTGTTTGTTCTTCTCAGTGAGTGATAGTGACTGTTAGAAAACTGCTGGATGAGGGGTTTTTAACCTGAGATAAAAAGTACACAAGATCAGCAAATGAGGAAGAGGAATCGCTCTGTCTGCCGGGGCGCAGGCAAAAACTTTCCCCTTTAAGATTAAAGTTTTCTCCACCAAGTCTTAAAAATATGTGAGGGAGTTCTTATGACTGTGGAGTCTCATTGTTTCCAGGATTTTGTATAATTTAGCAGCTCTATTTCATAATGTTCTTGTGAATTTGTTTAGAAATAACATGTTAAAATTACATCAAAGCTGTGCTGCCTGTTTAACTCTATAATTGAAATTCGGATTTTCATACTAAATGAGGACAAAATGTCTCATGTTCTTCTTTTCTATCTTCTAAACTCAAACTCACAATGAGTAATAGAGGTCTGAATGTTATGTTTCAGTAAAAAGTAGGTTCTTTCTTTAACTTTTTTTTTAAAAGAGAATGACTATAAAGGCTCAATTCGTGTAGTCATATGTGAGGAATCAAGCAGAATTGTTTTTGCTTGGTTTGGCAGCCTTTCCTTCTTTTGATTCTTTCTTACTGTTTATGTGAAACTTATCATTCACTTCTTATCAGGGGTGGACAGTAACAAAGTCATGAGTACTGTACTTAAGTACATTTTTTGAGTATCTGTACTTTACTTGAGTTTTCTTTTCTTTTGGAACTTATGACTTTTACTTCACTACATTTAAAAGACAAATATTCTACTTTTAACTCCACTACATTTATATAAATGGCCTTGTTACTTGTTACAGGTATAAAGTCAGCGGATGAAATGTATTTCCTCTCCTAAAATGTGATTTGTTCAAGCGGTGTTATCTTTACTTCGTGCATCCTGTTCCACACTCCAGTCCAGTTGGTGGCGGTAATGTACTTTTGAGTTGGTTTTCCAACCGCCATTGAACAACGAAGAAGCAGAAGAAGATGGCATGCGCTACTGCGATCGGGCAGGTAAAGGTTGAGCTAACGTTGGTGGTTACGATTCGTCTTGGCAGTAATGATGGCTACTATGGCAGATAAAGACGACAATTTCACACTAGAGCACCCATGGCCATATCTGAAGGGGGGGGGGGAGTTAAATTAAAAAAAAGAAATGGCAATGGTTGTCCTTTTGTTGATTCATTAGTGTTTCATATTATGCATTTCCATGGGCTTTGTAACATATTTTCAAACTCTTTATTCTACGTGATCCATAAGCAGGTCAGTGCATGCTGTAGATTGTTTCAGTAATTACGTTCTGTAAGGTCAACGGGAAAATGTACTTTTAATACTTGAGTATTTTCAAAAGAAGGTACTCCAGTACTTTAACTTAAGTAAAAATTTGACTGAGCAACTTTCACTTGTATTGGAGTAGTATTTGCACATGAGTATCTATGCTTTGACTTGAGTACTGGCATTGAGTACTTTGTCCACCACTGCTTCTTATATATTAGAAAAAATCTAGAACTGATTATTTAAAATAAGGCAATGACTAACCTGACTTAAAACAAATTTCTGCACCGTGTGTAAGAAGTGTATCAATATTGGTTTTAGCAATAATGCGTTAGGAAACACCTGTATATTGAATATCTGCGAATATCCAATATTGTGCTTCCCTGTCATAGACTGTAGGGGATATTGGATGACGGCTGGGCAGTGTAAGCTGCTTCATTATTATTATCCCCATGATCATTCAGTCAATTAGACCAATATTATTATAAACTGGTGTTAGAAAAGAAGTGGAGTTGATCCAAATCATACAGCTAATCATACATACCATATTTTTTTGTCTTTATAAGAACTAGTGTCTGAATATGGGATGAAAGTCTGACTTCTGGTGACTAGAAAACTCCTTGAGTAACCACATGGCCAACTTCACTCTGTCTTCATCAAGCATGTCTACAGTTCATTGCACTGACACATCATTCAGGTAGACACTGGGGGCGCTGTACCTTTAAGGAGAGTGAGCTGAGACTACCAGTCAGGTAAACTACTGCTGGCGAGTACAGTCATTTTGTGTAATTGTGTGAGATATGCATTGAAATGGGCCATGAAAATATGTTAAGTCAAGTGTATGGCTGGGAAAAACACTTCTCATCTGTATGTCTGGAAACATCTAACATTGCAGCAAATGGCTGTGTGTTCTGTGGGACAGCTCTTGGTTAGGCTTAACCTAAATCTTATGGAAGTACAGCCTATGTCTTTGGCCAAAGGGAGAGAAGGGACGAGATGGCAAACAAGTGCTTCGTTAGTCTGTTCTCTCAGTTTATTTTAGGATTACACAAGCTTTTTATACAGTGTGGCAAACAAATATATGCTACAGATTTTACCCTTTACTCTTCCCCCCCATGTTTCTGATTTTTAAGTATTCCTTATACCATTCTCCCACACCTGTGTTATTTACTGTTATTTTCTGTCATACAACAGTGCAAAAGATATATTAAATTTGTTCAATTCAGGTCCTCGAAGAGTTAATATGCTGTTTTTCTGAGCTGCATGTGCCCTTCAGTGTGTTTTGCATGATGACCAAAAGCACCAGAAGGACTTTTTCCTCTCGGTTTACAGAGCCAGTTATGTGCCTGCAGCACTTAATTCCCCTGCCCCCCCCCGAATAGACTTACGAGTGTGACCATCTACCATTGTTGCTCAGGCATTTTAAAGGGATACCTTGACTTTTTTTTTTTTCTTGTTGTACCTCATTCCTGAGACCATGACAGGCAGGTAGACACAATTCTATTGATTGTTCGTGCAGTAACAAGGAAGAGACGGGCAGAGCTCGCCCACCCTTGATGAGCTTAGCTCAAACAAGTCTGTGGGTCTTTTCGCAAGTGCCCTACGGTTTAGTTTCATCTAAAAAATTCCATAAAGTGATAATCTTTGTCTAAAAATAGATGCATGGCACGATGACAAAAACAAGTCACAACAAGCACGAATGACCGTTTAGAGTTGCTAAAGAGTTTGACTGTAGGCAGAGGCAGGCTAACACAACCCATTGACTCCCAGTGTTAGCGCTAAGCACTGGGCGAGCTGCAAGACAAGACAAGAAGAAAATGTTGGTGTATTATTTTAAAGCCTGTTGGTAAGCTCAGTGCACAGCAGAGATAATAGAATGAATGCAGAGTTGTTGAAAACATGGCGCAAAGCACTGCTGAAGTGACCAATTACCAAGACTAGATTGATCAACCAATCAGAGCACTTATGGCTCATGTGGTGAACAAACTGCTGTGAGTGAGAGTATGTTGAATCAGGGGCACTCAGTATGGATTCTTTGTTATCATAATGATTATTCACATATTTTATTTTGAAGAATTGAAAGAGTAAAGGGGAATTCTTTCTCTGTCCAGTGTGTGGATTCAGGCAGTGTGAAGCCTGTGTGAGAAAAGGATTGTAGCAGAGCTCCGTGTATCTGAACTCTCACGCTGTGCAGCGGAGCACCTGCTCTAAATGCTGAATATGTGAGAGCGATCAGTGCAGGATGCAGTGATGGGACTGTGGGGGGATTACAGCTGTGTGGGTACTGGTGGTCAGACAAAATAAGACCACATTAGACAGTTTAAGATTAGAAGTGAAGCTGAGGGATGGAATCTAAAGCCAGAGTGTAACCATTAAAGCACAATGTGCCCAGGAGATAAGATTAGCTCGTAGCCCAAAGCCGTGCTTCCTAGAGATGCTATTGAGCCCGAGGCTTTTGAAGATCTGGAGTCAGCTGATGAGAAATACTGTTTTCTCACAATCAGGCGGGCCCTGTACGCCGTAAACATCCAGAATCCTTTGGGCTGAAAAATGTGCTGATTGGAATTTTATGCTCGACATCATCATTTTGAGTCTATTTAGTGTCAAAATTTCACATCAGAGCCCTCGTTTGGAGCAGGTGGCTGCCCCATCCGGGCGTATGCCAGTAGATAATGGAGCAAAGGGTCCCCCTCAGCAGGGCCACTTTGATTTGGCAGGAGGGGGAAGCTGGCCCTCTCCTCACAGCACTCATCTGCTGCTCTTTCATGTGTGTTTTTAGGAATGCAGGGATGTTTCGGCTGCTTCAGCCGACGTAGTTTTTCTCCATTGGTTTGAAAAAAAATGCATTCTCAAAACTCTAAGATCATTTAGCAAAACAGTCCTACAGTCCAGTTCACTATCAAAAGCTCATATCTCCCCAAATCTGTTCACTTTTGTTTCAAAACTAAATTCCTATCTATTATAAACAGTCAGTGCCCCAGAAATTCTTCTTCCCTTTGGCATTGTGTCATCACTGCAAGTGTTTGACGTTTAGTCACTATGGCAGAGGACCATTGAAATCTCCGTCATGTCCACCTCTCAGTCTTCGCCCAGTCCCTCATTAACAATGGTTACTGTACTTTTTTGTGTTTGGCTAACAGAATATAATTGTGTAAAAACTGAAAGAAAAGGTTTTAGGTAAAGTCAGTGTAGCAAACCCATTTTTACCTCCACCAAGGAGGTTATGTTTTTGGGAGAGTTTGTCCGTCTGTCCATCTGTGAACAAAATAACTCAAAAAGTAATGGACGGATTTGGATGAAATTTTCAGGAAATGTTCAGCATGGGAAAAGGAAGAACTGATTCGATTTTGGTGTTGATCCGGAACAGCATCTGGCTGCCATGGCGAAAAATGTGATTTCTGTGAATAACTACTAAACTAAAATAGATATCATCATGAATCCAGTTGCTAATAGTATGTTTTCATGGTCAAGGAATCTAAATATTGACATGAAATAAAGGCTGTTCTCACTGAAGCCGGTCGGAGGTTAGCCGATAAAAACCGGTCACTTGCAGGGTCAGTCGACCCCTGTCAAACTGCCGACAGGAGCCGATTGTTACCACGTTTAAACAGGTTTTTTGGCCAGTCTGAAAGGGGCATGAGATGCAATTTGAAATTATCTCCTGTGTATAAATGTCATGACTTGGTTTGCTTCATAGAAAATGTTATTTCTTCTGCTTTAAAATGTGTATTTTTGTCTGTTTTGGAGCTTATTGTTCCGTTTTATATAAAGACTTTTATTTGAAGAGCACTACCTTGTACTTCCTTCTGGTGCTGTACTGCCAGATGAAACAACAGGACGTATGAGCTAACGGTGAAACGGTAAAAGACAACAAAACAGAAATGGCAAATTAATGTTAAAAATCTCAAGGCTTAATGTATTTTGGCAACCCCCCGAGTAAGCACAAGGCAGGGGTTCATTGTGCTTATGGTCTTTACTTTATTAATTGGTGATTAGTGTTAAAAAAAATTAGCTAATGGTTTGCGCCCCTGTTTTATGAAATGGTGGTATATTGCTTGTAATGCTGGGTTATTTGAGATAGTATCCATGATTAGCATTTATTTTAAGCAGAAATTTAATTGCCTTGTTTTCTTTATTCTGTCAGTTCTCATGATGGTTTCTGGAGCTGATTTATGGAACAGCGATTAAATTTTAAAACTGTCAGTTTTTGGAGGGTATGCTACAGGTAGCATCACACATTTCACTCATACAGCCAAGGAAACTGTAACCCTAATTATTCACACACGTAACTTCCATACATTGGAGTAAAAAGAAATCTATACAGCATAATATACTGTAATATAAACACAAACAAAAAAAACCCCAAGGAGAATCACATGTAGCCTAAAGTGCTGCAAGTAAAGCTGAATTTTCACAACTAGTATTAGAGAAGAACTATTATGTTCTTGAAATGTTAAATGTAGGCTAACTGTGCTTATTGTAATCTATCCGTACGTAATCATTTGCAAAGATGTACTGAGACATTGAGACATATACGAAGACAGTTTTAATTTGATGAAATGAATGAGAAATCCAATTCTGTTTTGAACAATTGCCAAATGGTTTGGAGGTTTGTCCATGTTTGAGAATGTAATTTCTGCGTCAAGAAATGAGCCAAACCAATGGATAAAACTGTAATATTCGTTTGAGGGCGCGTATAGAGGTTTAAAATGAGGGTGATTTTTCACAAAGCTCCACCCGGACCAATCACTTCGTCTGAATGAAATGATGCCTCCACCCTCCAATCCCCATGAGTCCCATTTGAAGCAGCTCCGTTCCCCCACAGTGCGTGGACCAGCGAGTCCTCCGCTCATAGATCAAAGGGGCCGTGGCTGCAGAGCGAGGAGCCGAGCGGGCCCTGTGTTGGAGCTCCTCTGTCCTCACCATCCCCCTTCCACTCATCACTGCTCTCCCAGTGAGGACCCCGCCCTGGCACCTGCTCCCTCTGCGCTCGTTTTGCTCATGATTGAGACGTCAGCGTTTTCTCAGCTCAACACATGGCATTTTTAATAACCTGATGGTTTCATACCACCACTGTGAGTCCCGTTTGAGCTCAGCTCGGATAGACTTATGGATACTTTATTTTAATTATTAAACATTACTATTCATCACTCTTTCATTACACCAAACTTACAACCATGTATTTCAGCAGGCATATTCACAATTAAGAAAATGATCTGTAACATAAAGCTTTCTGGTGGTGCATAAAACATCAGAATCATGATGGAGGGCAGAGATAATGAACACTAGTAAAAGAGATGGTCTCAGCACCACCGTCATGTTGGTCCAGCCCTCTAAGGGTCTGTCCTCATTTCTGAGTAACAGCTTTGGTTCAACCATGGGTTGGGGGAGATGGGTTCAGTCTTTAAGGGTCTTCTTAGAAGATGTTTGTGTGCCCGGAATCTACCTGTTTTTTAGCAGTGAAATAAAATATTAAATGGAGATTTTTTTTAAATAGCAGCTCAGTTACTATAGTAGTGATTAGTGCTACCAAAACTCATTTTACAACAGCCAGTTGTAATAATATTGCTTCAAGTAATGCGAATACTGCTAACAGTACTGCTAATAACATTATAATGACAAATCATATTATTTATAATAAATTATATTAAACCACTACAACAATTTCAAACACTAGTAATGGAATACTACATTTATAAATAATAATAATAATATTAAATGAAATTCTAATTAAAATAGTGATGATAATGATGATATTTTTTTGTTATTAATTTTAAAGCTGGTGTCTACGATTTGAAACCGCAGCCTGCCCCTCCTTCCCTCATAATACATGTGTTATATATATGTGTGTGTGTGTGTGTGTGTGTGTGTGTGTTCGTATATGAGCAGCAAACTCAATCAAAAACAGCTCAGCTCAACTGAAAGTATCAAACACGACAGACATCTCCCTTATAACACACAGCAGTAGCCATTTCAACTGGACCGGCGGCAATGCGGGTTTGGCGCCGCCAGAGCAGAGCCGAGTGTGGGGGAGGATTAATCTTTCTCAGCCTGTCCCCCCCAGCTCAGCTTACAGTGCTAACGATTAGCGGCTAACAGACTAACCCGCTCCCCTACAAGTTATTAGCCCGTACAGGCACAAACTAACCAGAGTTATTCATCAGACATCTCCCACTGTAGTAAACAAAGCCATTACCTGATCAACCAGAAGGCCGATGCTGAAGGTCTGGCGGCGGCTGAGGCTATTCGTTACCGTTAGCCGCTAACAGGCCTTTCCGGCTCCATGATAGTTCAGTAGCTAACGCTGCTAGCTGCTCACCGGAGGTAGAGGGAGGAGGCGGGACCATGGGCAAGATGCTGCGTGCTGCGTAGTGAGGAGACGAGGGAGAGGAGAGGAGAAGGGTGGTCTGCAGCCAGACTGTCTTGGGAGAGGAGGCGGATTCGGGTTCGGCGCTAGGCTTTTCCGGCTCCATGATAGTTCAGTAGCTAACGCTGCTAGCTGCTCACCGGAGGTAGAGGGGAGGAGGCGGGACCATGGGCAAGATGCTGTGTACTGCGTAGTGAGGGAGACGAGGATTGGATGGACTCATGGACTAACTCACGGACCAATTAATAGTTGCAGGTTCTTAGGTTTGATTGGTCAGCTAGTATGCAGCTTTTCAGCGGATATACTGAATGGATTTTTTTCATTCTTTTTTGTCTTTATACTGTGTAGATAGGACCATAGGACCATAACAGCCTTATAAACGGTGTTATTAATATGTACAAAGCTTCCAAATCGTAGACCATAGCTTTAATATGTAAGTTCTTATATTATTGATATATATATATATATATATATTTTTTTTTTTAATGTATTTTTTGGGCATTTTTGTGCCTTTATTGATAGGAGAGAGACAGTGGATAGACTTGTGAAAGGGGGAGAGAGAGTAGGGGAAGACACTCTGCAAACTGGTCACAGGTGGGATTCGAACCTGGACTGGCAGAAGCAAGTACGTGGGGAGCCTGGTTGCTAACCGCTCCGCCAAACCAGCACCCCATATTATTGATATTTTTATGGTAATGGAAATGATACAGATAATTATTATACATGTATTTTATATGTGTGTGTGTGTGTGTGTGTGTGTGTTCGTATGACTAAACCATTTGACACACTTTTTATGCACTCCCTTTATACTACAACTACTACTAATAAAAAACATTCATACTAACATTTTCAATGGTAAAAAATCGTACATCTTGTATCTTGTATCATGATTGAAGAGTTATTGTTATTATGGTAATGATAATTGTAATAGATAATTTAATAAAACACTGAAAGTCATGATGAATAAATATTAAAATGATACGTTTTTAAAGTGATACATAGTAAATAGCAAATAATATTATGATGTTGATTATTAATCAAATAAAAATAAACATTATAATAATGTTTTGTCCTAAATAATCAAAATGTAATACAATAATAAAAAAGTTAAACTAAAAATAATTGTGATTTGCTGTTTTGTGACTACAGCTCCTTCTACTACTACTACAGCATTAACAGCCAGTGGTTGTACTTCTACATCAATTCGTACAACTATTCCCATTTCCACTTATACTTCAGCTATTAGTCCTCATACATCTTCTTTTTATTACTTCTTTATCTACTACTGATAATATTACTTAAGCTCTTAAAAGTCCCCATGCCTCTAAATTCTAATTATCTCCACCAAGGAGGTAATTAGAATTTTTAATTAGAAACTCTCCCGAAAATCTATGTTTTCGGGAGTGTTTGTCCGTCCGTCCGTCTGTCCATCTGTAAACAAAATAACTCAAAAAGTGATGGATAGATTTTGATGAAATTTTCAGGAAATGTTCAGCATGGGAAAAGGAAGAACTGATTCGATTTTGGTGTTGATCCGGATCAGTGTCTGGCAGCCATGATGAAAAATGTGATTTTTGTGAATAACTACTGAACTAAAACAGATATTATTATGAATCCAGTTGCCAATGGTATGTCTTCATGGTCAAGGAATCTAAATATTTACATGAAATAAAGGTAGGAGTAATATTTATGGTGAAAATGACAATATGGCTGAGGACTGTGGCGCTGGCGGAGGTCTGCGCTCTCCGAGTGCTTTTCTAGTTTAGTTTGTAATATTGTTTCATAAAGATTTCCAATTAGAGGTCAAATTGGCTCTTTTTTGACTACCAGTGATGATAATGATATCAAACTAATATTCACCAAAAAACATATTAAATTTGGAGTAAAAATGTGAGCCAAATGTTGTTCTTACTTTTGTAAAGTATAATAGTAAAGTTTATCTGTTGATCTCTTCATGATGACAGGTCATCGCAACACATAAAAGTCAAAGTAAAATATACAACAAGAAAATAATTCTGTGTATGGGTAAATGGGTTCATGTGTAATAATTTGCTGTAGCTGGCATTTATCTATAATTAATGAGCAGCAGAGCATGACAAATGTTCAAAGAACACATTGGCTCTGAAGAAAATAAATAAAAAATCTGATTTAAAACACAACAAATCAAAACAATTTGCTCTCCTTTTTGAGATGATCCTTTGTGCAGTCATTTAGACATGCTTATTAGTCTCTCTGTTGATGGCAGCAGATGAATGTGGGGCTGAACTCCTGCTGCAGTCATCGGACCATCTGTCCCACCTCAGCCAGTGACGCTGGGACGATTCTCTCCTGGCAAAATGGAGAGAACATGAAACCATGCCCTCTGTCTCTCCTCCAGGGAGAAACAAATCCAGTCAGCCTTCTTATTTGTTCACATTATAATTGCTCAAAATACCTCACTGATGAGGCTGCACGGTGAAACAGTGGTAAGCACTGTTTCCTCAAAGCTGGAGGCCTTCTGGCTCAAATCCTGGTCAGGGGCTTTCATGTGTGGGACTCGAGCTCCTTTCTAACTTGTGAATCTGTTGTGACAGAAAGTGTGCCTGGTTTTTTGTCACTGTATGTCAGCCATGTGATTGCCTGACAGTCATTCAAAGTTGTACCCTGCCTGTCAGCCAGTGACAGCTGCTGGAGGCTCCGGCCTTGTCTTGTATCTAAAAGAGTGAGCAGTATTTTTTTAAATATTATTTTGGGGCATTTTGTGCCTTTATTGGTTGATAAGTCAAACAAGTAGCTCCATAGTCGTCTCTATCTTTTGCATAACTCAAAGGCTCAGAAGGCTGGAGATGCCTGTGTTTGACTTTGAGAATGTGTTTTTGAATTTTGTTGCGAACCCTTGCTATCAATCAATCAAACAGTCTTTATTTGTATAGCTCAAATTCATAACAAGTGTTATCTCAAGACACTTTACAACAGGGCATAAAACTCTTCATTTTATAAATACACATATATGCATAGATACACATATACATATATATACAAATATATACATCCAAAACCCAACATGTATCCCTATAGCCAATCATGAATCCTTCCAATATGGCAGCAAGAAAAAAACCTTCTGTTAAGCAGCAGGAAATCTTGAATGTAGACCCCAGTCTTATGATGAACAGCAAATCTGTCACAGTCCCCAGCCTTCTTCACCCAGTATTCTCCTTGCCCCTCCCGTCTCACCAGGCAAACTCCACTAAACCTGTGCTCCTGAACACACCTGCAGCTCATCTTATGCAATCAGCCCAGCATACTTAAGCTCCAGCTCCACACACACCAGTTGTCAGATCGTCTTTGCTTCATGTAGGCCTTTCCAGCCACTTATCTTGGACTGATCACTCGTTGCCGACCTGTTTCGTCTCTGTTCCTGCCCTGCTCGCCTCGCCCATGGACAGATTACAAGATCCCACCCTGTTTGTGCTCTGAACCTGCCTGTGCGTCTGATCCCAGGCTACCGACCTACTGACTGACTCCGACACCGACCTTCCAGCCTGTAAATCCCGACTGTGCTGGTAATCTGATCCCTCGCCCATCCCAGACTCTCCAACTGTCTGCTCCCAGTCTTCTGTTCATCTGTACTGTGAGACATGTCACCTCCTTGTGCCCGGAGGTATCGTCTTCGGCTGTCCTATTGGCTACAGGATTATGGGTTCAAACCCCAGCGGACCAACATTCTTACAGACTCTGTTCATGTTGGTTCAGCTTGCACTACCTCGTGGCTCAGAGGTATCGTCATGGACTCCCTATCTGGAGATCTGGGTTTGGAACTTGCTCAGTACATGTGCTTTATTTTAAAGTTATTTTAAAGTGTTAAATAAAGACTGTTGATTACTCCATCTGCTGGCTGCTTCACATCTGGGTTCTTCCTGTGTCTGGATGTGACATAAATCCGCACAATGCTGTGTTGAGTGTGCGGGTGAAGGAAGAGAGGTAAGCGGAGACAAGTGGCCTGAAGTAAGAACTAAAGTTAATGACAGATTCATGGACCATAGACCAGTCTTTGTCAAATTTGTCTCTCCTGAAAACACATTTATTAAAGGTTAGCCTCTTGAGATGGTACATCTTGTTGTCATGAGGGTCCTCATGTCTGTATGATTGTGATGGTAATTGTATAGAATTATAATCAATAATAGTCTTATTTAACCCTCTAAGGCCCAAGACCATAGATTATAGCCAGGAAATTCAAATTTTTTGGAGCTGAAATGTTTGTTTCACTTTCTGCTGAAATCCATAAAAATCAAAATGTCCATAAAATTCTACGTATAGATTTTTCATATCTCATTTGATACATTAGGTGTTTTCGGCAACTGATTATCCATTTGAGGACATTTATATCATTTATCTGATTGCATTCAGGTGGGTTTTTTTCTAATTTGTTGATCATATTGAGTAGAAAGAAGTATTATAAAAGTATGTATCAAATATGATACAATTGGCTTAATAGGGTTAAAACAAAAATTTATGGCAGTGACAAACACATGGGTGCCGAGACAACTAATGCATCCCCACCATATTAGCCTCTGTTAAGTCTGAATGGAGTAAAGGTAGACCTTTTGAGATGTGACATCCCATTTTCAAGAGGGACCTCATGCCTATGTGATGCTCAAGAAAGTTACTATAGATGTACCAACCATGGATAGCGAGATTAAGCTAATATCTACATTAACAGCTATAATGATTATGAACTGGAATGGGACTAAAGAAATGGCCAAATTTGTGTTTTGTCTGTAATTGTCTAGCTACTGTCAGGACTGAAGGAGCCCATGTTAGCAGTGACTGTTCTTCTGTTCTTTGTGAACCAGTGGGACGAAATAATGTCAAACACAAGGGAGATGCTACACAGTGTATCCGATGATTAATTAACTGTTAATCATGACACCAAAGAAATGGGAGAGTACAAAGATATTGAACTGTCTTTTTATGTCCTATAGAATATATATGAGTACCCTAACATGGTGTTACTTCCTTTTTTATGTTATATTGTGTTAATTGGCAACTCCTCCAGCTGGAAGAAATACTAATACACTGAGGAGAAGCCTCCACGCTAGCTTCCTGGAGCGCTTAAGTGTGCCTGGGCATCCAGCAAGCATGCCATAGCTGGAAGTGAACTCTTTGATGTGATTGCTTCTGAGAAACGTCATATTTTATTGATGCTTCCATTAAAGTAGCATAGACGTCTGTGTAGAGTCTGAGAGGAGGGAGGCTGAGCTCCGGAGGAACAGGGAGCTCATGAGCTAACAACACAGAAAAATGCCCTCCCATACACAGCAGCAGCATCGTTAGCAGAAGCTCCTTCTTCGCGAACCCTTGGCTTCTTATCTCGCCTCCTACAACAAGCTGAGGAGAAAATGTTTGATCCACTGCTCCAATTTGCTGTAAAGCTGAGAGGAAATAGCATGTTTGGGTCAATATGTGGTAGTATGAGGTTGTTATCTTGTGATTGTTGAGAGTGAATCACTTCCAGACAGTACTTAGGCTTTAAGAGAGTATAAGCCTGGTTCTGCTTATATTAGAACAGGTCTGTCGCTGCAAATGGTGACATTAGCAGTTTTTCAACTACATTTCCTATTAGGTTGCATCATCACTTTTGACTCAAATATCCTTTTTTTTTGCTGTTTTGTGGATCAAGTAGTGAGGTAGCATCAATCAAAGCTACATTTCCTTCAGCCATATTGATATAGTCTGTCTCGGCGGAACTACTCACTAACTAATGTTTCCCACATGGACATGGATGGTTACTCTGTGAGCCAGAATAAAAACTGTCTGTCACGGGTACTGTCACACACCCACACTGATTGGCTGTTGCTGCACAGCCTCACATGACATCACCAAAAAGATGAACTTTTTCAACTTTGCCGACAGAGCAACGTGGTCGCCTTGATTGCAGCAATAGCGTCGCTGGAGGGTTAACCCTGCCCTGTACATTGATTTTACATGGAGGGTGGTCGCCATGGTCACTCAAGCTATGTTCCATATGTTGGCAGCTTTAATTTTCAGCACGGCCTTTTTCTGTGTGAGTAGGTTGAGCCGAAAATAGATTGAGATCACTTGCAATATGGCAGCGTCCATTACAACGTTCAAACTGCTTCATCCAATTATTTCACTGTTGATGGGTCCACAACAACAACTGGGACCCACTGCAGCGATACATACAGTGAAACAACCTCCCTTGCTCTCCCAACTTCACTTTTCTTTCTCTTGCTTTCCTCCATGATCGTTTCTGGACCAGCAGTCTCCTAAATAACAGCATAATCGAGCCACAGATTTGAGCCCTTTAATATATGTTGAAATTACATCAATTTTTCATTGGTGCTATGAATATTTCTTCAAGCAAATCCTCTTCATTTTCTTGCTCAAGAGGTTTTTAGTGTAGAATCGTGTATTCATGAAGTCAAATTCATCAAGAGTTTATGTGAAGGAATGAAATATTAGCATATGGTCAGAAAAATCCCAAACCAATGTTCCTCAGTTTTGTACTGCAACGTTTAAATCTTGTCTTTTTAAAAATGTGACTGCCCTGTTTCACTTCATTTAAACATGTTTTGACATATTTATCCTCAGCAGGATATTTAACATAGCTTGGTCCTCTTAGTGGTAACACTGCTTTATCTCATGGTGTTTTTAGTTCCAAAGTTGTGGGTCAGAAGACAGGAAGGCTGCTGCTTGCATCCAACAATGTAAAAGTGGTGTCATAAATGGCAGTTAGGCTTGTCTTTTAATATGGTTTGTAGTTTAGAAGCTTGTTTTTGTATGGCAGTGTTTTAAATGATCTGTTTTAGCTGTTCAAAAGATATGTGGGCAGTGTGACTTTACAATGATACTGTCATGTCATAAGGAAGTCTGTGATGCTTTCTTCATTAGAAACACCTTACTAGTAATGGGTTAGACCCCTGCCTTCGATTTTCATGGCACAGATTTGTAAGATACTCAGGTAGGCCGCGGCATTTAAGCAATTTCAAGTTGGTACTAAAGAGTTCTGTAAATTAGTGGATACATAATAATAGTTACACATTTTTAAGACAACAGTCAGAATGAAACAATTTAGATAACCACACAGTTTGCACACAATAACTCTACAGATAAGCTATGGCCCTGGAGGCCATGGCACCCTTAACATTTACCTATGTTGCCTCATAATCAGGGCAACCTTGGATGAATCTTTGGATGGAACTTTTGGTTAAATCAAAATTCGGACCCTACTAATTAAATATCCCAACAGATATTGAGATCGATCAAGCCAGGCAGCACTTGTCTTATCTTTTTTGTTGAGCCTGTGCAAATAGTAGCCACAGTTTTCTATTCTTAGCTGACAAGGGCGGCACCTGGTGTGGTCTTCTGCTGCTGTGATTCTGCTTCAAGTATTGGTGTGTTGTGCATTGAGAAATGATCTTCTGCCTGCTTTGGTTGTTTGAAGTTGTTGTACGCGCTGCCGGATTCTTTCTATAATCTTAAACCACTTTGGCCATTCTCCTTTAACCTCTTGCATTAACTTGGCATTTTTCCTCTGAGAACTGGATATTTTCACTCTTTAAGGCCATTCTCTGTCAAACCTAGAGATGGTGGTGCAGGAACATCCCAGCACATCAGCAGTTCCTGTCTGGCATCAACAAACGTTCCACGTAAATCACCTTTCTTCTTCATTCTGATGCTTAAACTGGAGCAGGCCATTTTAACCATGTTTATAAGCCTTAATACATTGTGTTGCTTCCATGTGATTGGCTAATGCCTGATTAGCAGCTGTACAGTGAATGTGTGTGTCTGTTCCTTTCGCTTGGCGGTGTGCAAACAGAATGAACAAAATATGGTGCTTTTGAAATACTGGGAAAAGAAACTCAAGTCTACATGTATGCACCTTGAAACCTGTGCTGCTCTCTGTATGAACTTCACTTGCAGATTATTTTGATTAAACAAACTTGATTAAATAGCACAAAAACGTGTTCATCAACTTTTTCTTGAACAGTAATACGTTTTGGATTATTCTTAGCTATTTAATGCTTAATGTTGAATTAATTACCAATCAATTAGTACTCAATATGTAAAGCAAAACTCTCCTTAGGATTAAGAAATCAGGAATTTAAAAACAAATTTTAGTTCAAGATCTTTTAATTTAATGGTAATTTGAGCCCCAAGTCACCTCTAATGGTTGAGTATTCAGCCTGTGAATGAATAAATGAAGACAAATTGAGGACTCCCTCATGAATGCAGCCGCTCACTATCCAGATATGTGAATAAATCTGATTTTTGTTCTGCTTCTTTATACTCGCAGGCTCATCCAGGGAGGTGGTGGCTCCTGTTGAGGTCTCAGAGCAAATGGTGCAGAAGCTGAGAGGGAAGAACGAGTTTACTGTGCTGGTGACCCTCAAACAAGATCACCTCAACTCTGGAGTCATTCTGTCCATTCATCAGTCTGAGCACAGGTAAGATTTAGCATGAAGTGTGTTTACATGCACACTTATAAGTCAATCATTTGATGTTCGGAGTCATAAACGTCTACAGGGTGGGCCATATGTTTCCTTACATAGGAATAATAATCATTCATGTTGGACAACAGTTTATATTTATATCATGTGCTCTGTATTATTACCACAGTTTCAAAAACACACATTTAGGAACGTTTTCCACTGTTGATGAAGTTGCATTTGCACAGTTGAAGTTATATATGTAACAGCATTGGTGATACATTCCAAGAGATGATTTATGTCTCGTATCTTCACCTGCTGCACCATGTTCTTTAAGTGCTCCCAAAGATAGATTTCAATTCGTTGCTCTTTTGTCAAATGCATCTTCTTTCAAAATATATGTTGTACATTTTCCCGGAAGCTTGTGGCCCACCCCTGTACTTTAGGATTATTATTTAGGGCATTTTTTGACAGGAGAGAGAGAGAGAGAGAGACTGTGGAACTGTCCAAGCCCGGATCGGCAGAAGCATGTATATGAGTCTTGCCTGGTTTCTTCCCACTCTGCCAAACTAGCACCCCATACACATCTGATTTATAAAGAAGGTTTTTAATTCACCTTGAGAAGAAAGCCAAATGGAAAGATAAGGACTTAATATTAAAATTAATGTCAACAAATATTTTGAAGAGAAGACGCCAAAGTGAAATTTCCACACTAATGATAAAAAAACCCTACAGAGAAAAAAGGCAACCTCTTATTTTAATATTATCCTCAACACTTTGACTTTTTTCTCAAAGTGCTAATTAGCAAAAAATCATCTTCCTCTTAGTATTTCTTTCCTCGTGACTGTCGCTAATACTTTCGTCCTTCCAGAAAGTTAAATCAATTAGTTTGATTCAGTTAAATTCTTTTTAGCTGCATTCAAAATCTTTGTCTCCAAGGGGCAATTAGAAGGCCCTCTTAGCAACATGACAACATAAACAAACAGGGACATAAACAACATCACAAAGGCAAAGCAAAGCAGACCTAGAAAGTTTAAAGTTAGAAAAAAACATAAGAACCTCAATAGCAATGCTGTTTACTTTCAAACATCAGGAAATGTCCATCTGAACAGAGCTTAATATGTTATATAATATCATAAAAGCATCATAGAGCTCAACAGGAGATTGATGTGACCCAGTCAATAAGATCAACCACAGTAATCAGTGCACTACTAAATCATTTGTTTTTGTAGCACACTAATTAATGAATTATGTATTTTACAAAAGGAAAACAACAAGACTTTATTCTTATTCTTCCGCCACACCTACCGTTAAAGGATAAGTTAGGTTTCTACATCTTTCACATTGTTTATAGAATGAAGTAGAACAATATACTCACCCAGAAGGCTTTCCTGATGCAAACAGTGCTTCGGGAGATATTTAGATCCAAAATCGGCGGACATCCGTATAATGGTAGCACATGGGGCGTACAGCGCCGCTCCTAAAACTGCATAAATCGTCCAAAAACTCATTAGTTTCACCAATATTCCATCATGGTCCACTCGAGCTACTCCTCCGTTACAGTCTGGGGTTGCTCCACCCATTCTTTTGTGACTGTGCTGACCTCTGAACTGAAGAAGAAGAATGTTTGCCTCCGCGCATGCGCAGTACTCTCTGGAGAGCTGTTCTTCTCTTTGCCTCCACGTCCTCCTTTCGATGAGCTCCTCATCTGTAAACTCTGGCTCGAAACTGTAAGGACACCCATCATATTCAAAGTTCTCCTCCAAAACATATTCAACCAATAGATATTCGTCCATTTTGCACAAAACTGGAAGAAGAAAGTCGTTGTGTAGCCGGCAGTCTTCCCCTGAAACAATGAGCCGTACTGCGCATGCGCAGAGGCAAGCGTTCTTCTTCAGTTCAGAGGTCAGTACAGCCACACAACATGTCTGGAGTGTCACAGACTGTAATGGAGGAGTAGCCCAAGCGGACCATGGTGGAATATTGGTGAAACTAATGAGTTTTTGGACGATTAATGCAGTTTTAGGAGCGGCGCATTACATGCCCTTGTGCTACCATTATACGGATGTCTGCTGCTCGATTTTGGATCTAAATATCTCCCGAAGCACTGTTTGGATCAGGAAAGCCTTCTGGGTGAGTATATTGTTCTACTTCATTCGATAAACAATGTGAAAGCTGCAGAAACCGAACTTATCCTTGAAACAGTAAAGCAAAGTCAAACAACTCTGATATACAGACTGTGGTGACCTGGCATCACAGTAAAACAAAATCTTCAATGTTAAGTTAGTTAGTTAAGTTCATAGTTCTTCTTAGAACTTGTGAAACGTTTTGATGATAGTTAAAATTTAAAATAGCACATTTTCAGTTTGAAAGATCATGATCAAAGGTTGGAGATAAATAAGGAAAAAAGAATAATATATAATATTATGTTGCATCATGACTTGATATAATGTACGAACATCACTAAGTAATGATGGGACCCATCAGGTAATTTGATAGATAGATAGATAGACAGATAGACAGATAGACAGATAGACAGATAGATGGATTGATAGATACTTTATTCACCTCCATGGGGTCAATTGAGGTATCTTGTAGATCATAGGTCATCATAACAATCAGCATAACAGTACAGATACAAGTGCAGATAACAATAGCAAGAACACTGTGATAAAAACGTGTGATACAACTTAAAAAATTAAATGTTAATATAAAGTAAATACCAGTGTTGGGAGTACTGCATCACAAAAGAAATTTGATTATTGTAATGCATTCCTTTTTACCGTAACCTAGTAATGTAAGACATTACAAAAAAATAAAACAGTAGTATTTTACTTGGTACAAATGTCAGTAATGCAAGTTACAATGCATATTTAATTTAACCCGAAATGAAGAGGTTTTTTTTTTGCTTGTTTGAATACAAATTTGCCAAATAGTCTGTGAGATCAGCGGAGGAGTAAAGTGCTCCACTAGGCCTAAAGTTACAGTATCTCTAACACAATTTACCAGAATTTGACCTTTTGTCTGTTTTGCTGTGATGGTTTCTTGTATTGTGCCATGAGCCATCAATGCGGCTGTTATATTCTACTGTTTTAGCCTTAAGCCGAACTCAGTCCAATAGCCACCACATCCCCTCCCAATGGATGTGTAATGAGCTATTTGAGCATAATGAGCTACATTTAGAATGCAAATCTGTATTTCCTGTTATTTTGACAAGAATAACTTAAAAGTGATGCGATAATAGTATAATGCCTTACAAATGCCTTACTATTTCAAATACAGTAATATTATAATGTAACTAATTACTTTGAAATGACAGTGACAAGTAATAAATAATGCATTACGTTTTTGAAGTAACTTGTCCAACACTGTTAAGTACATAAGTCAGATGATAAATAACAGTTAAACAGAGTGAAACAATAAAAACTCCTGACTACCAATTAACCCAATTTTAATTTCAAAAAATGGTAAGTGCATAGAGATGGTGGAAAGCCAGCAAAAATCTCACTCTGACCTGAGATCACAACTTGATAAATCCCTGATTATATCTAAATAACACCATGAATTAGAAAGGAAAAAGAACATCAACACGAAAATGATAAACGGATAAATAAAAGCAGCGCTGTCAGTCCAGGCTATTGGAGTGAAGCTGTTTGTTAATCGTTGCTGATAAAGCATAATTATTTGTTTGTTAATTCAGCCTCTCTGTCTGGATTGTGTCATCAGCTGTCTGCTTTGTGTTGATTGAACCTTCATGTTTGTATCTGATGAACATTTTGGATGTTTTACACACCAGTCAAAGCAAACCAGCCCATAATACCCCGGCGTATTATTCTTCACAGTCCATCACCGATCCAAAACCCTGAGTCTGCCACCGTGGATCGAAAACTGATGAGACGCTATCTGCAGTTAGCATGCTAATGTCTCCCATTAGCTGCTGGGAGCTGAGCCGTTGGATGATCAGAACAGCAATCTGGATCCTGCATAATGCGTTGATTGAACAGTTTGTACATTAAAGTCAGTCCTGAGACGGGGGGCTCACAGGGATGTTAATGACTTTCCCCGCCGCTGATTAGCTTTCCCGGCAATTCGTATGCGACAAAGCAGCGCCGCGTGGTTTCATTTGGAAACGTGGCAGGGACTAATTCGGCGTCAGAAGTGGTAGCTGGAGCCAGGATGGATGTGCAGGCATGATGGCGGGGAAGTAAATCTATTAGATGAGGTTTGCAGATAAACACTTTCTGTTGCTGAGCGTCTATTTTTCTTTTGAATAATGTTTTCAGCGAATGAGCCCAGTTTCAATAAGTCTGTCTTTAAAGGCCGTGGTGCTGAGTGTGTATCGGCAGCTCTTTCCATTAGTGTCACCATGCTCTGAGGATCTGACGGCCCTCCTCGAATACTAATATGTCAATGCAAAGGCCCGAACGTCCACATGTAAGTGAAGATGATGTTGCACTTAGCCATATAGTTCCTTTATGCTCGACTGGCGGTGTGAATAAGCTCTAAATGGTGAGCAGATGCGTGTGCACTGCTTATGAAACGAGGGACTTATTATCTCTTTTCACAGAAACCCCAGAGTGAAGTCATTTTTGTGGTGCGTTCAGGTTTTTATGCCTGCAGAAATAAGGGCTCAGATCAAGTAATGAGGCTCTGATGCAACAGGAGATACTGTACGAAGCAGACAATCCAAATGCAGACAGAAACCGTCCTTGTGTGGCTGTTACTAGAAACAGGTAGAAGGCATTTTAAACTTTTTGAAGAATTTATGTTCAAGTCACAAATTAAAGCTTTAGTTGAAAGGATTAATCATCAGGATACATTTCATTGAGATATTTTTTATTTTAACATTAAGTAAGTGGGTTGTTTATGTTGATTCATGGATTAGTCTACACCTGTCTGGTAGATGTTTGGTTATGGGTGGAGTTTTGGTTATGTAGGTCCGTCAGCACAGGTGTGAATGTCATTCTTTGGCTTTGTTCAGGTTGAGACGGGCTGGATGCAAAATGTTTTTGACCGTGAAATGGGGAATGTAAACCAAGGTAGCCTATTGGTGTTTTTTGTGTTGATGTTGAATCATGGAATCCTCACCTGCTAAAATTAATGGGACATCAACTGCAGACCTGTGAGTAAAGGAATTATTAAAGGAATGAAAGTGGACACAAGTCAGATCACCAGTCAAGCTTGTATCATTCAGGTGGCTTTTAAACCTGCTATAGAGGAATCTGCCACTACAAGTCCCTTGTGATTTTTGCTCTGCAGGTTTCTGGAGCTGGAGAGCAGCGGGCAGCGCAGCGAGGTGCGTCTCCACTATCGGACCAAAGGCCAGCAGGCGCACACCGAGGTGTTTCCTTACAGCCTGGCTGATGATCAGTGGCACAAAGTCTCTGTGGCCGTCAGCGCCACTCATGTGATACTGCATGTCGACTGCAACAGGTAAGATACAGGGGTGGGTTTTATGTGTTAAAAGTAACCTCAACTAGAAGCTCTCGGAGAGCACAAACCTCCGCCAATGCAGCTCACATGTTGCTGTCTGTAACCAGTATTTCCATTATAGAGCTACCATCATAATATGATTCCTTGACCCTGAAAACTCACACTTAGCACTCAGAATCATGTTGAAATCAGTATGAGTTAGACAGTTATTGAGCAAAAGGGATCATTTGCTAATGGGGCTTGTCTGGATCAGTGTTAATTTTGTTGACAGATTATTTTCTTAACAGTTTTCATCAACAACCTTTTCTCCCCTGATGACAACTAGACAGTAACTAACAAAAGCAAGTGCACATGGATCAAACTAAAGCTAAATTAACTGACATTTTCATCAACAAAGAAAACTAGACTAAAGTATTTGATGGAGACCTAATCCAATCAGACCTAATTTGGTCATATAGAAAGTAAAGACAAGTTAGAAATATATCCAATCACAGCTACTTTGGTTGTGTGGAAAGGTTGAATGAGTTCAGAGGGACATCCAATCACAGCTGCCTTAGCTTGGTGGTGGTTGGATAAGTTGGGAAGCCAATCAGAGCTGCTTTCTTCAAGAATTGATTTACTCATATAGAGCAGGTTCACTGTTTGTTGTCAATTCTGGTATTGTAACTGAGATGCTCTGCCAGGTAGCCTAAATAAAGGTGACTGCATTTCACACAAAAGTTAAATTTGTTTCTGTTCATTTATAAATTCAAACTTTGCTGTCATTCAGTAAGGGGTTATTAGATGTTTCATTCTATCCAACTGTAAAACACGACCTTCAAAATTCAGGGAAATATAAAAATGCCTTACACTTTACAACTTCATATTTTAGTCGACTAAATTTACAGTAGATTTCATCGACTGATTTGCTGTGAAATTTCATCAACTAAAACCAGACTAACATGAAAACAGTTAGATGACTAAATTATGACAAACTAAAATATATTTTAGGCAAAATACTACAACTAAAACTAACATAAAACCTGCTGTCAAAATCAACACTTGTCCAGATCGCCACCAAAATCTGTCCAAAAACAAATGAACGAAAACAGACATACACAGGCAAACTCGATGGGCAGAACCTTTCAGAGGCATATCTGTCAATCACATTTGTTACAGGCCAGTCAGATAATGTAGTAGGCAGGCACTACATGATCAACTACCTAGAACAAAGTCACACCAAACATGTTGAAAGTGAAACAAAAGTATCCTGCCTCTCAAGTCCTGTGTATTTCTTTAGAAAATTACAAGAAGTGCTGATATTTGTCTAAAAAAGGTAATGCAACAAAGCACGGTTAAAAAAAAGAGTCACAAAAAGCACACAGGACCATTAAGAGTTGCTGAAGGGTTTATCTATTGACTGTAGGCAGAGGCAGGCTAACACTGCCCATTGACTCTTAAGTGTTTGAGCTAAGCTAATTAGCGGTGGGCGAGGTCTGCCCATCTCTTCTTTTTTACTGCACACAGTGAACAGAACTGTGTCTATCAGCTTATCATGGACTGGAAAGTAAGGGAAGAAATGAAAACAAAAAGAAATGTTGGCATATCCCTTTAGGTCATGTAGTTTGACCTCAGCATAAGAAGTTGCGGATGACGAACCCCTGGCTCATACATTTGATGATAATTTCTATGCCGCACTGAGAGCTCATGGTCAGTTTTTGCTGCTGAAGGATGGCCCTCTTCTCCTGTAGCTTGTTAAAACAGCCGCAGTGACGTATCAAAATCTAATCTGTGACCTCCCCTCAAGGGTGAATTCACACGGCGCTGACCTTTATCACCATCCTCCTCCTCATCATTATCATCAGGATATGATTTAGGCTGGAGGCTTCTTAGCTCCGTGATGCTGCCTTTTTGAAAAATAGCTTCACAGGAACAAGTTTTTCCAGAAAAAACAAACTCATGAACTCAACACGGATAGAAACTGAAACTCAGCGAGCAATTACTGGGCCTAATTAAGCAGGATTCTCTGCGTAAGCGAGTAAATTAAATGGGAAGACCTCACAGACTTGATGCTTTGCACACGGAGCAGCTAACCTCTGTCAGCTGTCTGATTTAAACCGCTTTAATGCAGGTTGATGGATCGCACCTTCGCTTGACCCACATCATGTGTACATCTGCTGTGTGAAAAAGAGGCTGTTACTGTGTGAGTGTGAAGATCCTTCCTGGCACAAAAAAACTGAAGCAGACGGTGATGCCATGTGTACCGCAGACAGCATGTGACCATCTGAAGCCTCCGCAGGAGAAGGGTTAACAGAAGGATTTAACAGGCTGTGACCTGTGGAGCAGAGGACGGCTGCAGGATTAATGTGTTTTCATAATCGGAAATTCAGTCCCTGAATACAACTGCAATAATTAAGATGGGATACACTCAGTGGCCACTTTGTTAGGTACACCTTGCTAGTCCCACTTGTTATTCTAGACTGACTGATTGATTAAAATATCACACAAATGTATATGTGCCAATAATGCTTTTTAGGCGAGTATCTGCAGATTCAGTGATCTTGAATCTTTAAGATAATATTGTGGGGTGCTGGTAACCAAGCAGGCTGGATCCATATCCATGCTTCTGCCACTCCGGGTTTGAATCCAACCTGTGACCAGTTTGAAGACTGTCCTCCCCCCACCTTCTCTTGCCTCTCATCACAAGCCTATCCATCGTCTCTCTGTATCCTGTCAATAAAGGCACAAAAACACCAGAAAATAATCCTCAACACTTTAACCACCAACTCAACTGTTTGGCAATAAATTCAGGGACATATATGTATTAAGAAAAAATCAGAACAAATCAAATCATTGTTTAATTCCTTCAACATTTCAGGAAACAGAGAAAACTACAAACAAACCCAAAACCAAATATTTTCTTGAAGTATGATTTACAGTTTTTAAAAGCTAACAGTTGATGACATGATGACATAAAATTGCAAAAATATCTGGGACAAAATCAAATAGAAAAGATAGAAATGTTTGCAAATTACATCGTAATCGAAAATGATTTAAAGTTGATGATATTGTGTTTGACACTGTTGCTTTGATGAATTACAGATGAATGTATGTAAATCATAATTTCAGTGAATAGTTAAGTATTTAAAATAATAATTGTGGTAATAATAATAATAAGAGCTTTTAGCTGTTCAAACCTTTAAATCCCACTCAAAGCAAATTTCAGATCTTCTGATTTGTTTGCAGTTCTTTTCTGTATCCTAAAACATTGACAGATACAATGAAGTGTTGTCTTTTTTGACACATTATCTATTCCTGAATTTTTGACCTCTACCAAACAGTTGAGCAGAGAGTTAAAGGCTTAAAAAACAAATGACAGGTAAAGGTGTGCTCCAGTTGATCTTGGAACTTGGATGCTCTGAGTTACAAATTAGACATGCGATATGTATGTAAATATACATATCATACAAATAAGATTTAATAAAAATGAATAATAATACATAATATTCAACAAAATAGGAAGGGAGTTACATTTCTGAAAATCCATAAATGATTTGCCATTTATTATATCTATCTATCTATCTATCTATCTATCTATCTATCTATCTATGAACATATATATATGAACAAATATATATGTGCATACATGTAAGTGTGCACATACACACACATACATAAAATGAATGCCTAGATTAATGTCAAGAGATAATGAGTAATGAAATTAATTATGGCAATATAAGAGACATCTGGCAAAAAAGAAGACCCCCACCCTCATTCCCACCCAACCTCCCTCCCATCCACCCACCCATCCAACCCACTTACTAGTCATTTCTCATTTCATATTACTTAGCTAATATTATTAAGTTAACAGGATCTCAGAGTAAGGTATTGTAAGAGAGTCTCCCAAAAATGTTTTCAATATATGCTCGGAAATATACTGTAGGAAATAAAAGGTTGGGGTTTGCTTTGTATTTTGTTGTCAATCCAGGTTAAGATACTTTGCAAAATTAGCAATAAATGAAAATATTTATTTAAAACTGGAGTAAATTCGAGATCCTAGCATGTTTCTTTATGAGCAAAAAGTGCTGTATGAATAAACTTTACTCTTTTATCTGACTTCATGATTGAAGTGTAAAACATCAGTGTGATGTGACTTCAAGGTCTTGTTGCCTCACTCTTACCTGCAGGTCTCCGTCTAATCTCTGCATTTGTTCTCCAGGATCTATGAGCGAGTGGTGGAGGCCCCGTACATGGACATACCCGAGGATGCTGCCTTCTGGCTTGGACAGAGAAACGCTGCTCACGGCTTCTTCAAGGTTAGCTCTTCTGCTACTCTGACCCCCCCCCACACACTCTTTTCCCCTTTCAATGTGTGAATGCTGAGGCCGCCCCGATGTGTGATAAATGATTCAGAACGACACGGACGAGTAATGCATCTCAGCAGCTTTTTATTCCCCCCCCATACTCAATCTTGATTTATACTGTATGGTCTCCCTCTTTGTGCGGCTTGTTTGGTTTTTATTTATTACAGCTGTTGGATTTAATTGTGTGCATTTCTCAAGGCTTCCCATTTTAATTTGAGGCTTTGCGCCGGCTACCCAAGGAATTGTCTTTCTCTTTTTTCAGTCCTTGTTGTCATTGTTTGTTCCCTTTTCCCTTAGTCTGCAGCTAGAAGCCCAGTGCAATTATCTCACAACCCCCACAGCGCTGATTTGGAAGAAATCGTTAAATAGCCTCTGGACTCTGCTCATTAAGTTTTGTCTATAGTATTGTTTATCAGCCTGGGATTCATATATTGCCTCCCTCAGACTCTCCAAATTTCCCACCTGGGGAGACATGTTTGGACTAAATGTCATCTCGCCAGCAACTAAAACTATTTTAATCAGTCTGCTGGTGTTTGTGTGTGTGTGTGTGTGTGTGTGTGTGTGCTTCAGGGTCTCTTTTAACATTGTGTCCAGTCTGTTAGATTTCCTCCATGTTAATTGGCAGATGAAAGAAGCCGTGGAGGTCACCCTCTAATCTCGTCACGTAGGAGCATCTCTCTTTCTCTGGAGCCTTGATTAGTTGCCAGGAAAGGCTTGTTTCCTATTAAAGCACACTGCTTCATTAGTACTCAGGGACTCACATGCTAGGGCTGGAAGGTGTTGTTGAGTCTTTAAAAACACATCTGTGTGATATTTAAAAGAGAACACAGGGCAAGACAGCAGAGTTTGGAAATGGACTTTCTAGTCTTTAACTACTCAAAGCAGCTTTACACCACATTTAGCCATTCACTCACTCACTCACTCACACTCTGATGGTTGGAGTCTCTCTGTATCAGCTAACACGGTGATTCTCAAACTGGGGTATGCAAAGTGACATGGGGGTAGGGGAATACAGGTTCAAACAGTTGTTTCAGTAGTTCAAGTTCAAACTGGCAAATGTATGTATGGCAAATGCATGACTTCCTGATGAAGCCTTGATGCCGAAACGCGTCGAAGTTTGTTTTTAAGGTCTACATGACCATGCCGTTATAATAAAGGCTTTTTAATAGTATAAAGAGAGTGCCTTGGAGTCTCTTTTTGTTTCATGGCAAATGTATGTATTGTGAACTTTGATAAAGGCCTGAAGTGTTGGCAGAGAGGCTGGAAGTTGGATTGGTGAGGCATCTTGGAAACGGAAAACTGTCCTGAATAGTCTAAGATTCTTATAGTAACATAAGTTCAGTCAGAAAGCCTTCTAATTGAAGCTGTGGTGAGTTTGTAACAGCTTCAAATCCATTCATTAATATGTTCCTGGAATGTACATTTCTTTTTGAAAAGTGAACTGGTGTTGCCCACTGACATTGCTGGTAAGTAAATCTATTTAGTGAGGATTTTTTTTTCTTTTGTTTGTATGTTATGCATGTTAAATGTAGGAGGCGGCAGGTTTACAGACACATTTCTTTTTCTAGCTGCTATAAATGTGTGAGAGTAGGGGGCACATGGCTGGAGGTCAAGTGTCTGAAGGGAATGCGAAAATTTTGGGAACCACTGAGCTAACACATTCCCACTCTTATGCCCATTTTTATGCCACTAACACAGCAGTGGTAGCAACATGCGGTTAAGTGTCTTGCCCGGGGACACATCGAGATGTGACACCCGAAGCTGGACTCCAACCTGCAACTGCCGATCACTGACCAAGCACTCTGTCAGACTTTGTAATAGGATGAGATGTTTTATCAAATGCTGGAAAAGAACTTCTCGAGACATGACTGGGTCTTATTGGATAGTGATAGATGTGGCACAGTCCAGGTGGACACACACAAACGCACACACAAACACACACAGCTTGCTTTTATGTGTTCACAGTTGTGGTTCAGGTCAACTCTACACAGCATGCTCAGTGGTCAGACTCTTAGTGTGTGTGAAGACACATGAGAGACTAATAGATACATAGCTCACTTAAATATATAGGTAGGAAACCATAATGTAGGTATAAGACCTAAATATGGATAAATATATGGAAAACGTAAAAGAAAATTGAAAGGATGGGTTCAAGACCTTAAAAAAAGAACAAATTTATCCGAACACTACACCGCCAACACCCTGTTATTTTCAATATATACTCCCAAAAAAAATTGATTATTTCTCTTCCATAACCCTCTCAGCTTCATGAGCCCTAAACCATAACACCTGCTTTGTTTACTTTTACATTTAAAACCTTATAATTATTTTTATGGGGACAAAATCGAAGCGCACTCTTGTCAATCCAAGGAGGGTTTCAGGTCGAAAACATCCCTGGGACAATTTTTCTTAATCCTACTATGAAATGCTTTAATGTTTGGGTTTTCATCCCATTTTTTACATGATGAACAAAGCACCGATGTTTTAAGACCTCCATTTTGACCTTTAAAGAACTGACAGCTTCCTGTCCCTCCACTGGCCAATCAAATGCACTGAATGTCTTTTTTTCTTGGCGACAGTGTCCAATCAGGAGCAGCCAAAGACTAAGTTATCCATTATTTCCCAGAAGAATGAAAACACAAGTTTGAGTATGTTGTCACTATCTGCAGGCCAAGCCTCTAAGCCCAAGTGGCAATTTCGTATCAGTGGAGCACCCTTTTCTTTCTTTTTCCAAACTGACCAAAAAGTACAGTGACCACTGAAGGCAACAACCTCCAACAGCTCGATGCAGCTCAATAAGACCAAAACACCCGCAAGAGCAGAAACCTGTTGCAAGTTAGAAACAAAACAAAGTCTGAAACAATCAAAACCCAGAAAACACCTGCAAGCGTTGCAAAACCAAGTACAACAGAAGAGCTCCAGGCCGGGACAATTGTCTGTGGCAGGGAGAGCGCGTGGGAGAGATGAATGAGAGAGACTGCGGCCATTTCCTTTTACCATGAAAAGTGTGAAATAAAGGAGTCTTGCCTGAACGTTGGCTCAAAAATGCCTCTTTCTCCTTCATGTATGAACAGGATGTGTAATAATATTGTATCAAATAAAGGTCGATGAATGCATGATATGGTTTATTTTGAGCACTTTGGGCAGATATTAAAATAAAATAAAATAATTATATTCCATTTTTACCTGATGAAACTAATATTATTGAAAATATGACCTACTTGACTATGTGTGCAAGCCATATGGAGTACTTTTAAGGTCCACTTCTTGAGTAGGTGATACTTTTGTGTACTCTGAATATAGACTACTCCAAAAGCTGATATAATAGTATTACGCATTCTGTTTATTTGTTTAGGAAAAAGAGCCATCTTAGATTGAGCATTCAGACAAGACTCCTATATTTCACACTTTTGATGGTTAAAGGAAAAACAGGAACATGATAAAGCATCAGCCTGCCTGTAATCCCCCTCTTGTCAACACGGAGCATTTACCGTAAAGGTTCAAATACACGAGCACTTCAAATTTAGGAGCAGCTTATTTTGCGACAGTCTCCCTCGTCTGTCTTTCCCATGTGCTCTCCCCCCTTCTGACTGCTTTCCTTGTCCTTGTCCTTGTCCTTTAGTGAACAGAGTCAAGCTGTTGTGGGCTATTTGCCTTCGTGGGCCACCGTAAAAAAAGTCATTTGATAGTGTGTCGTTTTTTTGAACAAGTGCTGAAAGGAATAATGTTAAAAAGTCTTTTCTTAAGTGAAAACTGGCCAAAATGTGTTTTCCTGCATGAAAGAAGCCATAAGATTCATGTTATAGCACATTATGTTGCTATGAGAACTGAAAATAAACTTATTTGTTAGCATATCATTTTTTTTAATGCCAAAACGGGAAAAAAATGCCAAAAAAAGTTGTTTTTCAAGTGAAAACTGACCAGAAGCTATGAATTACAGACCAAGAACATTCTCATTCGGTCAACTTGTGACTCTTAATCGCCTTACAGTGTTAGCGTAAATGGTTGTTGGTCTCTCTATGTGGCCTTGTGATTGGCTGGAGACCAGTTCAGGGTGCACCTGCCTCTCGCCCAGTGTCAGCTGGGACTGACTCCAGACCCCATGACCCAAAAGGGGATGAGCAGTATAGATAATGGATGGATTATTATTGTCTTTGCTGAAACATGTGAACTACAGCTCATTCAGATATTGAGTTTGGTGATTTTGTTCCACAAGGCCCATCCCTAGCCCTCACCCACTCTGACTCAATGTGTATTCATGGGTGTTCACTGAAGATGAGAAAATCATAGTCCTGCCTGTGCTGCCCTGATTCAGAATGAGCGTATCTGCACCTCTGCTTCACATCTTAATGAATATCTTCTTTGCAGTCGACACACATCATGAGGTAGATAAATCTATTTTTTCTCACTTACCCGCTGTCAGAATTTGTTCTTGATTTGTATGCTGACGGGACAAATTGTTCTACGTCCTTTTCTAAAGGAGGCTAAACAATTTACTTTCAATTTAAGCAGTCCCAAGTGCAACGAGAGACATCAAACAGCGCTCTGTTCCTCATGCCAGAGCTCATTCCACTGTTATTTTTTAATCTGGCAGCATGAATCCTCTCTTGATTGTTTGTGTTTGGTAGAAAATTACTTTTAGTGATTTCACTGCATCAGATGTGATTCAACCTCCTCGCTCTGCCATTTGTTGTTTTTCACAAATTCACATTTCCGGTACAGATGGAGCCAGGCGACCGAGGCGTCCCACGTGTTCCTGCGGGCGTACTGCAGTGAACAGAGTGCTGCTGACACACGGGGATCCTGTTTGAAAAGTTTTTAGTCAACGGGAACTGCATCGCTACATGACTGCCCCTGCTGCTCAGATTCAGACAACTATATTTATCACATTATTTTTGTATATATGATGATTTAAAAAGTTTACTGCAGAGGAAGGGTAATTTAAGAAGTTTGCTACTAAGTTTCTGCTCCCTTTACATTAAATGAACCACAAAAAGACCTAAAACTCAGAGAGTTGGTTTCATTTGACACTTTTAAGAGGGTGTTAAATGATTTGGAGATGTTTTTACGTCACAGTCCGTCTTGTCAGTAAATTGTTTTTCAATAGAATTTATTGTTTTTTGTTTTATTCCAGGTATTAGGCATTTTTTTGGTATTTTTGTCTGTTTGAAATAACTTTGTTGGCTGTGCTGCTGCCTATGTCTGTCAGGACACATTCTTGTTAAAATAACCTTTTACCTTGGTCTTACTCTGTGAGTTTTCAGAGGAGTTTTCCAGTTGCTTCCATTTTTTCCACAGCTTTTAGACAATGATATTTTTGTATAACAGCACTATTCTGTGGATAAAGTAAGTGTTAAATACACTATTCAAATAGGTGAATGAGGATAAAAAGCAGGTTGACAGAGATTTAAATACAGCAATATGGCAGCCAAAGAAGTCAACCAAGTGGCCACAATGCCAACAAAGGGTTAATATGAACCTGTTGTTACAATTAAATCAGAAATTTCCTCTGTTTTTATACCTCCATCTGTCTACCTGTTTGCACAGGTCTAATCCTAATATGCCTGTGATATAATAATAATAATAATAATAATGATAATAATAATAATAATAATAATAATAATAATAATAATAATAATAATAATAATAATAATAATAATAATAATAATAACTAGAAAGCACTCGGAGAGTGAAGACCTCCGCCATGTTGTCATTTTGACCATAAATATTACTCCTACCTTTATTTCATGTAAATATTTAGATTCCTTGACAATGAAAACATACCAGTAGCAACTGGATTCATAATGATATCTATTTTAGTTCAGTAGTTATTCACAGAAATCGCATTTTTCACCATGGCGGCCAGACGCTGATCCCAATCAACACCAAAATCAAATCAGTTCTTCCTTTTTCCATGCAGAACATTTCCTGAAAATTTCATCCAAATCCGTCCATTACTTTTTGAGTTATTTTGTTCACGGACGGACGGACGGATGGACAAACTCTCCCGAAAACATAACCTCCTTGGCGGAGGTAATAATAATAATAATAATAATAATAAGAATAAGAATAAGAATAATAAATTTCATTTAAAGGCACCTTTCATGACACTCAAGGTCACCTTACAAAAGAACAAATAAAAAATAACATTAAAACAGGCTTAAAAACAGCCATAAAAACAGGTATAAAAAACAATGCAATACAAATGACAGTGCAAGAGATCAGAGGGAGCAGAAAAGCTTGAACAGATGAGTTTGGAGTCTGGTTTTAAAGAGGGGTAAAAACTCAAAGTTGCGGAGATCAGGGGGGAGTGAGTTCCATAACTTGGGAGCCGAGCGACTGAATGCTCGGCCCCCCTATAGTGGCAAGGCGATAATATCTCAAGAAGTCTTTCAAAAGTCCTTAGAACTCTGACCTTGTGCCCAATTACAATTCCTAACATGATAATAAGCTGATTAAATTTGGTATAAGGTCACAACTTCAGTTACCACCCTGTGCTTCACTCGCAGACGATGTATATCTTGCTGAGACAAAAAACTTCCATGTGTAGCTCCAGTTTGAACCTTCAGCCTCTTAGATCAAGCTAGTGCCTAGTTATGAGACATTTCATCAGACATCTCTCTGTGCTCAATTCAGTTACTGTAGGGACTAAACCCTCCTAAACGGGGCTGCTGGTCATGTGTCTGCATGTCCTGCTTATGCCTGAGTCCATGTTAGATCATGTGGAAAATGTACCATGAGCACACAGAGACGCCACTGCCCCTGTGGGTCTGTATCCACTTACTACACATTAAACGCCTCATGTCCTTTTCCTGCCTGTCTGCCCTGTATAAGGGGCTCCTCCTCCTGATTTTAAACTTTGATGTGTTTTTGTTTTTTTTGCAGGGGGTGATGCAGGACGTGGAGATCCTGGTGATGCCACAGGGCTACATCTCTCAGTGTCCAGATCTCAACAGAAGTGAGCAGAGCCTCTTATTTAGCACTCTAAAGGAGCTTTTTCATTGAGTGTTTAATTCAAATTACCTCTGGCGGTAATTTGGCAGAGTGCTTGATTGCATTAGTTGGCTTCTTTAATTTGAATTCTGGAAAGAGTCTGAAGTCAGTGGAGTAAAGAAGATTTAAAACAGCCAAGCAAATGAGAGAGAATTCCTGTCCCTGAAAGTTTGCTTGATAAAATGTTGTATTTATCATTCAGAAGATTAACGTTCAGTTAGAAAATCTCAAACTAAAGCAAGTTAAATGAGCTGACAGTTGATTTCACTGCTTTCAAAGTCACATTAAAAAAGTTTAGAGGCAAAATAAACTTTGGAAGACTGGCTCTGTAGTTTTCTTGAGAAACAGATATTATTTAAGTTATATGGTGATGCAGCTAATGCTAACTATCCCTTGTAGTGTTGCTGGAGCAGACGGATGATTTTCTTGTTTTCTTGGGAAACACACAAACATCTCATGGTTTAAACAGATTTTCACAGGGATTTAATTTCTCCAGTTATCTTAAAGAGCCCAGAGGACTTTTTGCACTGATGTTTAAAATGCTTGAGGCCTTCCTGCAGATATTCACCCAAGAAGTTTATTGAATGTTTAGTCTCCTTTAACATAGAATTGAAACATATTTAATAAAGTTTCTCTTGTTATATAATGTTGCACTTGTGTTCACTCTTACTTATGGATGTCTTTTATTATTGTTTTTAAAAAGTACCTTCACATGACACCACCAAGATAATATCAAAAATAAACACTTTTTTTAGTATCCCCACTTTAAATTCTGGTATTTTGCAGTGCACTTGTTCTTTACTGCAGTCGTCTTGCTCCACTTACCTGCTCTGTTTTCTCTCTCAGCGTGCCCGACCTGCAATGATTTCCATGGACTTGTGCAGAAAATCATGGAACTGCAGGACATCCTCGCCAAGACATCCAGCAAGGTAAAACATTGTCAATGAAACAACCTTCATCTAGTGTTAAGTCTGAAAATAAGTCATTAATGTTGAAAATGATCTGTGATACGTATTTTAAAAGAGCATTGCAGAAAGGTTAGTGGCATTAAATGTCCATACATCAATATGATGTTTTTCTTTTGTTAATATAACAAAGGATATCCATGAAGGAGGAAATTTCACTTCTTGCCAAACACTGATGTACATAACATTTAAAGGAGTAGTCTAATTTTGAGAAAAACTCCTTCTAAGAGGTCATAACCAAATCAAAATTATTTATTGAGGAGCCTGCGTCCACAGCTGCCCTTGTGCTGGAAGTTTTGATCATGATAATAAAACTCACGCCTTCCAGCGTTTTCATCACTCCGTGCCCTCAAGTCAAAAGTAGAGAGACTCCTGATGACAGCAAGAAGGCGAAAGTGAATGTGATCACACTTGTCTTTTCAAGGAAAATGTTGTAGCTCTACAGCCGCTAATGGTGTCAGAATGTGATTTATTTACTTTGTCTTCATGTCAACATCTTAGGGGCCGTTTATATGGGCCCTAAAACGGTCAAATCCGATACGTTTTCAATGCGTTTCGGCATTGTGTCTACATGGGAGCTCTTTCCAGCTTGTCCGACACCGTCAACTTTTGAAACCAGGCTCCAGAGTGGAGAATTTTCAATACACTCTCCATACAGCGCTGTGTAAACCCATATAAGAGCGTTTCAGGGTGAAACCCTGATGTCAACGCCTGTGTAGTACTCTTTCACATGAAGGCTGCTGATACCAGGCACAACAACAGCTTCGGCCGTCAACCGGGTAACGTGTGTGCCGCTTACCGTGCTTGGTTTGTTATCCAGACAAAACTATCCAGATTGCATTAGTTGGCAATTTGCCAGGTTTGTTGTCCAGAAAAAAAAATCGTGCGTCTTTGTGCGTCCACTCACCATTGTTGTCTGTGAAAAGTTTGCCGTCTTTGTATATGTATTGTAGCAGTGCTGCCTCTCTACAAACCTACACTGCCGTCTACCAAACCCGCACGCACACTGCAGCGGCTTCATTCATTTCCAGCGTCATCGTCTGAACGCGGATCGACTTTGAATATGCAAAGGAAACATTTTTGCGTTTTTTAAGGCAGAGAGTGTCCGTGTAAACGTAGCCTTAATTTGCCACCTTCAGTTGCCTAACAACATTTTACACTGTTGAGAAGCACTTTAAAATTGTGAAGCACCTCCTTTGTAAAAAAACAGCAGCCATGGACACAGGTCATCACACAGGATCGCAGCATCAGCAAGTAAGCAATGTGCTGCTGGTGATGTGGACACTGGAGGTCTGCTCATGTTAGCCTTCTGCCCTCCTCGAGGGTTCACAAGCACAAATTACTGCTCCGATTGTTATACGTGAGTGTAGACCCATAAACGAACTTCATCACCTGTGATGTCACAGTATTAACAGGAGGCAAAAGAAAGCAAAACTCAAGTCAAATAAGTTCTGATGAATTACCTTGTGTAGTTGGACTCTAGGACATAAGGGCTTATTGTGTCGGCTTGAAACTGAAATTCAACAGATCTGCTTCATTTCTTATGTGTTACGTTTTTTGGGGTTACTCTCTATAAACAACCCAAAAGCAATTTGTTAGCCAGCACTTGCTACCATGTCTTCTGCCTACAGCTAAAGGCTGATTTATACGTCTTCATTCAAGCTATACTGTGACCTTTGCCCAAGGTCTATGTATCTGTAAACTGATTCAGAGGGAGCAGAGCCCTGTGACTGTCAGTCTCTGAGTGCAACTCAGACAGAGTTTAATGATATTGGGTTAAATGGATATTGCAATCTGTATTATGATATTTAGAGCCTTTTTTTATGAATGATGACAACATTTCTTTGGCTTGAATTGAATGCCAGACCCATATTCACTGTGTGTCAGAGATTGGCAACTTAAATTACCTAGAGGGCCACATAAAACCTTTTTCCAGCCTGAGGGCTGCACTGTCCCTGCTTTTGGACACTCCTGAATGGGAAAATAATTTTTGATAAACAAAATATGCAAATATAAAGTCGTCATAAAACAGTGTACTATTTTTCATTTATTATAGCATAAGCACAAGCTATTGTTACAAGTTAGCAAAATGAACTTTCAACAACCAAACAAATATCAGTCTAGATCATATCGATACATTATTTGTAAGATAACTGAATTTATGCATGGTCTTGTATTCACATCTCATGCTAAGCACATTTGGTGGATCCTCTGATGTTTTTTTTCTTCATGTTTACAGTTTGTTGATTTATTTAAATTACTGGAGGGCCACGTTGAGTAAGGTGGAGGGCTGCATGTGGCCCCCAGGCTGCCAGTTGCCCACCCCTGCTGTATATTTAAAATGATAATGGATTTGACATTTGACTAATAATGTCTTAAGATTAAAAACAAGAAAAGAGTCCATAAACTGATACAGCTTCTATACACTTTTGCCTCTGTTTCCTGGAACAAAACACCGTGATCTCTTACTTTTTCTTCAAGATGGTGTTGATGCCGCTGTTACATTCAGCACCCCTTGGACAAATCTGTGTTAGCAGCTTGGGTGTAGACATTTCCTGGAGCTTCAGTCACTTCACTGCAGTTGGGACAGAGCTTCTGATTGTGGCTGCAGGCCTGAATTGTCTTGTGTATGTGGTGCTGATTTCTCTGTCATTGCTCGGCTGTTTAGCTGGATAATTGTGTGCATCCCTAGTAAAAGCAGCAACAGGCAGTTAGTGACACATTAACAGTGAGACAATTGATGCAGAAACAGTCACTGGTGTCTAATGTTTGACTTCTGTGCTGTTGTTCTTCCACAATCTGCCCTCTCTATGTGGATATAGATGTAGAAACAGGCTGACTCTCATCCTCTCTCCTTCTCTTTTGTTTTTTCGGGGGCCGTCGTGAGCAGCTGTCCAGAGCCGAGGAGAAGATGAATGGTCTGGACGGCTGCTATTGTGAGAGAACCTGCAGCGTCAAGGGGGTCGTCTACAGAGAGGACGAGGGCTGGACAGATGGCTGCAGGAACTGCACATGCTCGGTGGGGCTGCGTACTTGAGTGCTCGACAGCCTGTGTGTGTGTGTGTGTGTGTGTGTGTGTGTGTGTGTGTGTGTGCCAGAGTAATAAAGAGCCAGAGAGGGCATTCATTTTAATTAAATGTGTGGTTCGATGTTTTACCACGCTGAATGTGGAGTATATGAGACTGTATGTGATTGTTTACATATGCATACATACATGTTTGCAGGCATGTGAGTGCGTCACAGAACAAATGGATGTGTTTGTTTTTATGAGTGTGAGGCTGATGTGTGTGTGTGCTGAGCTCAGAGGGAACATGAATTTTTCATTCTGCCTGAAACACAGTGTGTTGTTCTGTATGTGAGTGCATTGGTGTGTCAGAGTTGGATGATTTATTAAGATTTGAAACAACATACAGGAGAGACAAGATGGTTTATGTAATTTTTTATGTTGATTTTCAGATTAATACCAGGCCCAATGCTCATTTATGGTAGGGCAGCAGCTAATGATTAATAGGACTAATGCTAAAAAGTACAACAGAACTACAACTAAATATGGTTTGAAAAATGAGAATTTAGGATAATGACAACTTTTCTGTTTGATGGTGGACAGAGACAGAGGTGCTAAGAATAAGAATTTATGATAACAACATATTTAAGGACACCCTAACGATAAATCTGTCTCATCATATCTTTAAGTATATCTGCTTATTCATACACTGATGTTTTTTGTTTCTTGGATCATTTAAGTAAAAAAAAGAGCTTTGAAATTGCTCCTCGCTGCCTGCTTGTCCAAATGCTTTGTTAGTGACTGCTGTGAGGAGCGAGGAAGTGTTTCTATCAAAGTGCTTTTCTCCTTAAATATGGGAAATTTAGTAATAAATCTATAACTATGGATTACTGATGACACAGTTTGGAGTACAGATTTTGTTCGAAAAGGCTCCTTAATTCAAAGAAGCAAGCGAGCTCCCAGTGGAACACAGCCAAGGGGGGTGCAGTCAGCTTCACCTTAAGCCAGTTATAAATTAATGATTTGAAAAAAAAAACAAAAACCTATTTTTATTTTTCATGAGGTAACTATAAGCCTCCTTTCCAATTAGCCCAGTTGTCAAGGCTTCTGGTCCATACCATCCAGACCTACTTTGTCTGTTTCTGTGTTCATCTCAGCCTGTGAAGGTCCCTCTTTGTTTTGCTCCCCTGTTCATCAAGTGTGTGGAGGTGGAGGGGTGTTTGGGTGCAGGAGGCCCCCACATTGTCACCAGTTTGTATTCTCATTATTTCCCTGCCTTAGACGAGGGTTGCCCCAGTAACCTGAAAAAAGGGGACTCTATTGAAACCCTGCACGGCATTCTGGACCAGACACCAGAACAACAGTGCTTAGCAATGCTCAGCTCTCTCAAGGGTCTCATTTGCTGCTGCATAAAGTGTGAATAATTGCCAAAAAGAAAATTAAAAGCGATCGGAGATGCGGGACTTGTAGCACATCAGCAAACAGATTTCACCCCCTGTCAGTCTACTCAACTTTGGAACATAAAACTCATTCCCGTCCCAAGCACCCAGTCGGAAACCTTCACACACCACTAACCCAAACAGAGGAAAAAAAAAAATCACATATCTCTCAGAGTACCGAACCTAATTGCTCTTGACAGATGATAATTATCATCAGGGATTTGTTCTGCCCACTCATCCAATGAAATCGCTCCGTTCGCCAGGAGCTGTGTGCTGCCATTGCTGCGCTGCAATTAGGGAATTAGATGGGATATGTTCTTTACCTTATGTGTGGCAATTAGTGGAGACCTTTAAAATTCAAAGGTCATGCATTAAGATGTTATCAATTATGAGGATCAGGTTCAGAGTTGTTGCTGTCACAGAGCTTTCATCCGGAGAAGAAATGTTAATTACAGACGCTTGGGAAAGCTGCGGCAAGAAGAAAAACAGTTTTAATGTTGTATATTTGCTAATGAACTTTAGTGAAAGTTTGTGGAAGAATATAAAAGCCACAAATAAGGAAAATATTGTAAGATAGAGGGAGTTTTCAAGAAACGAGACAAAATATTCAAGATGATACAGAATTGTGTGTAAATGTTCAAATGATTCAACAATAAGGTTGAAATATTTATATTTCTGCTTCATTTTGAACATGTATTTCAGTTAGATATGTAATATTTTTGCATTTTTACACTTTTGCTACTGAAAATGTAATCCTATTTTTCAGTTGTTAAATTCCTTATTAAAAATTGTGAAGACTTGTTTTATTTATTTTTTATCAATTTACAAAATTCACAATTAATGCACAGAGGTGAAAATCTGGATAAAATCAATACGTTGTGTGACACCTTTAAAAAAAAAAAAAAAAAAAAAAACTATTTGTGTTCAGTTTTACACTCTTGTCAAAATGCATGAATCAGAGTGTCACGATTCTGTCTGTTTTGGTTATTTAATTTTATGTTGTACATTGTTCCTTGGTTAAACCTCTTCTGTTTTCCTTTTGCTTTCTTGATTCTGTTCTTCTTTTCAGATGACTTCGGTTTTGTGTTTTGTCTCTCGTGTTTCTGCCTTATTTTGAAATCCCTGTGTTCCTCGTGGTGTTTTCCTGCCCTCCCTTCTGTGTCTCCCTGATGATGATGATTCCCTCCACCTGTGTGCTTGTCTCACCTGTGCTTGATGATTCCCGACTGTATTTAGTCTCTGTGTTCTCCATTCTTTGTTGGGTCATTGATCGTCTTTCCTGTTCACCATGTGCTCGTGTTCTTCAGTATCTCCCGTGTGCTCAGTGTGATCTCCCGAGTTTGTCCTGAGTTAGTATTCTTCGTTGATCTGATTTGTACTTTGTTTTTGTGTTTGTTCCACTTTTTTTGGTAAAGAATTGGTTTGTGAGTTTGGAACCCCTTTTTGTTAGTTATTAAAGAGTTCTGAGGTGATCTGCATTTGGGTTCTGCATCTTTGTTTTTTGTTAGTTTTTGGTTTTTGAACCGTGACACAGAGTTGTATATCTTATATAATTTTGTGTTTTTGTACAAAACCCAAAACCAGTGAAGTTGGCACGTTGTGTAAATCGTAAATAAAAACAGCATACAATGATTTGCAAATCCCTTTCAACCTATATTCAATTGAATACACAGCAGAGACAAGATACTTAACGTTCAAACTGAGAAACTTTATTTTTTGCAAATATTAGCTCATTTGGAATTTGATGCCTGCAACATGTTTCAAAAAAGCTGGCACAAGTGGCAAAAAAGACTGAGAAAGTTGAGGAATGCTCATCAAACACTTATTTGGAACATCCCACAGGTGAACAGGCTAATTGGGAACAGGTGGGTGCCATGATTGGGTATAAAAGCAGCTTCCCTGAAATGCTCAGTCATTCACAAACAAGGATGGGGCGAGGGTCACCACTTTGTGGACAAATGCGTGAGCAAATTGTCCAACAGTTTAAGAACAACATTTCTCAACAAGCTATTGCAAGGAATTTAGGGATTTCATCATCTACGGTCCGTAATATCATCAAAAGGTTCAGAGAATCTGGAAAAATTACTGCACGTAAACGGCGAGGCCCAAAACCAACATTGAATGCCATACATATATATATATATATATATATATATTGTAAAGGATGTCACCACATGGGCTCAGGAACACTTCAGAAAACCACTGTCAGTAACTACAGTTTGGCGCTACAGCTGTAAGTGCAAGTTAAAACTCTACTATGCAAAGCGAAAGCCATTTATCAACAACACCCAGAAACACCGCTGGCTTCGCTGGGCCTGAGCTCATCTAAGATGGACTGATGCAAAGTGGAAAAGTGTTCTGTGGTCTGACGAGTCCACATTTCAAATTGTTTTTGGAAACTGTGGTCGTCGTGTCCTCGGGACCAAAGAGGAAAAGAACCATCCGGACTGTTATAGGCGCAAAGTTCAAAAGCCAGCATCTGTGATGGTATGGGGGTGTATTAGTGCCCAAGGCATGGGTAACTTACACATCTGTGAAGGCACCATTAATGCTGAAAGGTACATACAGGTTTTAGAGCGACATATGTTGCCATCCAAGCAACGTCTTTTTCATGGACACCCCTGCTTATTTCAGCAAGACAATGCCAAGCCACATTCTGCACGTGTTACAACAGCGTGGCTTCGTAGTAAAAGAGTGCGGGTACTAGACTGGCCTGCCAGTAGTCCAGACCTGTCCCCCATTGAAAATGTGTGGCGCATTATGAAGCGTAAAATACAACAACGTAGACCCTGGACTGTTGAACAACTTAAGCTGTACATCGAGCAAGAATGGGAAAGAATTCCACCCAAAAAGCTTCAAAAATTGGTCTCCTCAGTTCCCAAACGTTTACTGAGTGTTGTTAAAAGGAAAGGCGATGTAACACAGTGGTAAAAATGCCCCTGTGCCAACTTTTTTGCAATGTGTTGCTGCCATTAAATTCTAAGTTGATGATTATTTGCAAAAGAAAATTCAGTTCAAACATTAAATATCTTGTCTTTGCAGTGTATTCAATTGAATATAAGTTGAAAAGGATTTGCAAATCATTATATTCTGTTTTTATTTACGATTTACACAACGTGCCAACTTCACTGGTTTTGGGTTTTGTGGTATCCAAATTTACTGGATCCTTATAAGCACAAGTGTCTCTTTTTTTTTTTTTATTGAAACACAAGTATGATTGTTTTATTGTTCTTTTTTAAAGATCCCAGGATTTTAATATCAGACATCTTAGCATTAGCCTGAAGTGTTTATTATCATCTGCCCTGTATGACTTTCTCTTAAACTCTGCGCTTCTGTTTCTGTCTCCCTGTCAGAACGGCACGGTGCAGTGTGAGGCCATCTCCTGCCCTCCCCCTCAGTGCCCGGCGGGCACGGCGGCTGCCTACGTGAAGGGGGCCTGCTGCAAGGAGTGCCAGCGTGAGTGGAGCACCCTTAACCCTGTCACCCTCCCACACTCATACAAACACGGACACAACCACAACAGAAACAACAACGCACACACCGACAGCTCCACCACCAGATTTAGAGCTCGCATCACGCCTCCATAAGAGCTGCCTGACAATTGACCAGGGCTTCGCTGTGTTGCTAAGCTACCTCCTAACATGCCTCTTGAGATGCATCCAACCTTTTGCATATACATGGAGCGATCAATTATTCACTCGCAGGCTTCAAAACACAGATGGCCACCAGTCACACCGACATGAGCCAGTAAATGTGGGATCTCTGCATGTGAGAGAAAGTAGTCCCTATTTATGGCCGCCATGTTAACAGTGAAGATAATGAAATGTTAAAAGCCTTAAGTGATGTACGCTTGCAAAAACAAAAGTGTCCTTTCAACTGCCCAGCTTTCAAACTTGTAAGCGCTGATCTGTTTTTGTTGGATGAATTATTCTGTTTCATCACGTATCCACAGAGCGGGTTTGTTTTCTCCTCACGAGTCTCTCAGCTCAGCAGTGAACTTGCATTAGCCTCCTCACCGCAGCACTTTGTATCTCATTTTTCAATTCCCTTTTTAATAAAAGTCAGATTTTAGAGGCTACCAGCTGTATCTGACCCTGGATTTGACCAAAATGAAGTTGATCGAGATGCTTTGTTATTACAGACAGAGCTGATCATCAGTTATTGAAAAAGCATAAGTGTTGAGGAGAGGAAATAAGAGGCTGCTGGTTTGGCAGAGTGGGAAGTAGCCAGGCAGGATCCATATACACACTTCTGTCAGGGTTCAAATCCAGCCTGTGGACAGTTTGCAGGGTGTCCTCCCCTTTTCTCTACCTGATTTTTGTCAATGAATCTGGTGGATCCAGATGCACTGCAAATTTTGAAAAATTTGCTTAGAATTTGGAGCAAATATTATACTTTACTATCAATAGCACCTGCCTACGAGAACATCAGACTGGCCTGTAAGGAATGTGATGGACAGTATTATCATGCAGTCATCTTTTGTTAAGGTTTTGAAAGGTTTTGCCTTCACCAGTCACTTATTATGAGCTGTTACCGAAATGGAAAATTAATGTTCAGCATAACTTATATTGACAGGGTTCCCACGCGTCGTGGAAAACCTGGAAAGCCTGGAAAATGATTGACCAATTTTCCAGTCATGGAAAACGTATGGAAAATGAGAAAAAACATAAAATGTCCTGGAAAAGCTTGAATGGTCCTGGAAAATTTTTAAGCTTCCCTCTGTCCCTCTGCGCATAGCCTAAATGTCTGTTATCACCTGACAAAATTGAGCAGCAGAGTTTCTCTGCCTCCAGCCGTCAAGTCGGCACAGCGCCCCACGTGACGCTGCCAGCCAATCAAATTGCATGTTACCTCAGCGCAGTCCTGCTACCAAGTGTTTCCTTTGTCTTTAGATTTACTAACTTTTCAGACCCCAGTGAGGACTAGTTTTTCTCCCAAAAAGGGCCCAAAACTGGCAACTCAGTAGAAGAGTGTTGACAGACGGTGGAGCAGCACAGAGCTGTAGTGGCCGTTAACGTTTATCAGGCTGCGCGCTGAGATGAAACGCCTCTGAGTGATTTCAGTAGAGCCGCAGCGATCATGAGAGGGACAGCTTCGAGATAGCAGCGGCTAACAGGTAGTCTGACTGGGCCACGTTTCGCATAGTATCTCGTACTGTTCCAGAAAATACGCTAATGAATTGGAAACACGTCGCAAGGAATTTCTCTCCATTTAAATAGTATAGCGCATGTGCACAGAGAGAAAAGAATAGCAACATGTCATGCAGATTTCAGCTAGCTACTTTCTAATTAAAGTAGCAGGCAACACCGAGTGAGATGCACATAGAGCACAGGGAAGAAGAAGAGGGACAGTGAAAACTGAAGACTTGCATGCTTATTTGAACAACTTGCAGTTCTTTTACCTAAGGCTGTAAGAATAATTGAATGATATTCAACATGGCTAAATAAACAATAAATGACAACCAGTCCTTATTTTGTAACTTTCAAGCCAAAAAAAAAAAAAAAAAATTAGAAATGTATTATGTACTTGGTAACATAGGCACTTTGAGCCATAATATATGAGAAGATACTGAGTAGATACAATTATGCAAGATAAGGTGTATAGATAGATAAATATATAAATATGTGTGTATATATATATATATATATATATATATATATGTGTGTGTGTGTGTGTGTGTGTGTGTGTGTGTATATATATGTATAAATAAATAAATGTATATATATACATATATATATGTATACATATATGTATATATGTATATATATATATATGTATATATATATGTATATATGTATATATATATATATGTATATATATATATATATACATATACATACGGAGAGATAGATAGATATATAGATATAAACTCAATAAAATGGTGATAAAAAGAAATAATAAAATATAGCGAAATAAAATCGAGGCTACTTAAACAGTAAGTCAAAAAATCTATATATTAAAAGTCAGAGTAAATAAAGATAAAAAAATTACTCAACTTGTAAGCATAAATTTATAATAGTAATACACTACACAAAAGCCAGACTTTACTTCACTCTGTCAAAAACATTGGAAAACCTGCAGGAGAGTCTTAAACTGATTCAGTAACTGAGGAACTGTTTTTGGAGGAACATTTCTATTACATGGCCTTGTTCTGTTTTATGTTGACCTTTTTACCCTGCAAGTTAATATTCAATTTAGAAGTATTTAGGCCAGTATCTTTTTCAAGGCAATTTGGCAGTGATTTTTAATGCTTCGTAATGCAGGTATCAGATGTTTAAAGGCAACTGCATTAAACAGAGATGAATTAAAGGAAACAGTTTTGGTGATTATTAAAAACAAAAGTATTCTGTAGAGAAAGTACAGGAAAGAAAGTAGGAGAAAATGAAAAGCTGAGGTGAGAATTTCCCAAATCGAAATTGTAACTTAAGTTGTTTATGTGTCGCTGGAAGCTGTGGGTGTGATTGCGCTATTCTACTATAAATTTGTCATAATTTCTATGAATGTAAGAGATTATTTGATATGTATGATAGCAGCCATAGACTGCACATTTTCTAAACATAGCAATGTGAATAAATGAACAAAATGTATGGTCCCACCGTTGAAAAGGACACTGCAAAGTGTGCGTGTGTCCGGGGGAGCGGGGTTGAAAACGTCCTGGAAAAGTCTCGGAAATGTCCTGGAAATGTGCTGGAAAATAATCTCTAGAAAAGAGTGGGAACCCTGATTGAGTTGTCTATCTGGTGTGTCAGGCTCCACAGGATTCCACTTTTCTTAAACCAGCCCTGTTCTAATAGTCGAAAGGCAAGCATTCTTGTCAAACTATAGATGGTGAAACGCTGGACTTTAGCTCCAGCTGCTTGCAGAGAAAGATTAATTATGAAAAGGATCAAATTCATATCCTGCAACTTTAATCTTCCCTTTCCGGCCGGCTGCTTGACAACTTCCAGCAACTCACAGGCCGATTCCAATCCGACTTTTTACCACTGGAAATCCCCTCCCTGGGCTTGTGCATTTGCAGGGCTTCTCCATGAATTGGCACTTCCCTCACAAGACTGCAGAGGCCTTGTTGAGGCACAGCTTAGGCTGTCTGACCAATAGCAATTTTCCAAAATCAGAAATTCTCAATATATTTAGCCCAACACCGCTTTTTGAACCAGACTTCAAAGATGTTTATTTAGGACATTAAAGATGTTTTTCCCTGCTTTCAATCATTTGGGTGTCAGGTTTCTGCAGCTAGCCTCAAGTGGACACTCTTGGTACTGCAGCTTTTGGCACTTCAACTTGAGCCTCCATAATCAGCCTAGCAATTTTACAGCTGGTGCTTCATTAGAGAGCTTCCTCAGGCACACCACTGCCTTTTCAACACTTCATCAGTCCAGCGTGGATTATTATCAGCACATGTCAGCATCCTTACCTTCGTCCTGTGGGGTCAGAGGCTGCAACATGGGGGCTTAAAGCTTGACTCCCAACCTGCTGCTGTGATGCACAAACAAACACACAGCTCATAATCCCCTTAAACTCAACACCCTGTGCAAACTTATCTCTACAAGGTAATGCTAATTACGCATGCTCGGGCTTTTGGAGGGAAGAGAGCAAGTTTCCCCTCTACAAAGACATGAATCACTCTACAAATTAAAAGCCTTATCTGGCAGTGCAGGGGTCGTTCAGGGAGGGGGGTGTTTTTTTAAAAGATCTGTCAAGTAGAACTTTAAATGTCTGGTTCAGAGGTCCACTTTATTTACAACACTGCTCTGACCTGCTGTGTCAATCACCCCTTCTCCTATCAGTGTGAATCAGTCGGACCCCTTGAACACTTGTGCTTATTTTCTCCTCATTATCATACTAAACAGATTCCCCTAAAGTGTGCATTAAGGAGTGATTTCTCGCTCTAAATGGTAATTAGTCCATCACTTCCTTAGTAGCTCGGTTTAATTGGGTTTGATATGCTTCATTTGGTTTGACTTAATTTACCTGAGGACTTTCTAAACCTCTTAATAACAAGGAGAGATTTCTATCACATGTGGAACAGGTTTGTTACATAACTCCTCTTGCTGTGCTGCTAGTTTTAAGCCCAAACCGAAGCAGGAGTGTAGATTTGAGGTAATGTGAATATAGTCCGCAGAACAGTGTTTGTTATTACATGAGACAAATCGCCTTTTAGAAGATAACGATTCTTCAATAATCAGAAAATAACGACACAGATTTAGTATAAAGGGGATCAAATTGAGTTTCAGCAGCTTCAATTTTCACCTTCCAGCCAGTCGCCAGTCAATTCCCAAAATTTTAGCCACTGGAAATCACCCTACCTCTGTAGGCTTGGGCTTAAAGAGATACGCAGTAACACAGTACATGCATTTACATTATTTATATATTAACATCCTTCCCTCCCAAAAAAAGAAAAAAAGACAAATAATAACAATTTTTATCATAGTAATGGCCAGAAAGTTAGGAGGAAAAAGTGTCAATGTAAACTACCAACATAAGCATGAACACACACACCCATACACAAAAATTACCATACACGTACACTATACTTACACACCACACCCTAAGAATTAATTTCTTTCGCATTTGTAGTTTTAATGTGAGCTAAAAAAAGTTTCTAAGCATCAAAAAACTTCTGAATTGACCCCTTTGCCACATACCGAATCTTTTCCAGTTGAACATAGTGCATAACTTCTCACCAAGTGTCCATATAGAGGTGGCATTGGTTACTTCCATTTTAGTAATATTAACCTTCTGGCTATGAGAGTACAAAAAGCAATTAGAAGACACCGTTCTTTTGGCTGTGTGTGCTGTAACAAGGAAGAGACGGGCAAAACTCGCCCACCGCTAATTAGCTTAGCTCAAACAGTGAGAGTCAATGGGTAGCGTTAGCCTGCCTCGGCCAGCTTATAAACTCTTCAGCAACTCTAAGCTGTCCTGTGTGCTTGCTATGACTTTTTTTTTTTACCATGTTATGTTACGTTATCATTTTTAGACTAAAAAAAAGCACTTTCTGTAATTTTCAGAAGAAATATATATATGAAACACATGCACTCCACTGCAGAAGTGTTTGAAGTGGGTCAACAAGTGAACTGAAGTTTCACCCTGGCCATCTGTGGGAGGTGAGAGCTTCAGTGTATGTGGGCTTATGCAGTTACACCAGGACATCGACACATCCATATTATTACCTCCGCCAAGGAGGTTATGTTTTCGGGAGAGTTTGTTTGTCTGTCCGTCCGTCCATCTGTCTGTGAACAAAATAACTGAAAAAGTAATGGATTTTGATGAAATTTTCAGGAAATGTTCAGCATGGTGTCAGGGACCAAGCAGTAAAGGCTCACAACACAGGATTCATTTAAAGAAAAGTGGTTTTTTTTATTTTACCCAAAGAAAGTTGTTCAAAATTACGGACCAAAAGTATTAGGAATTAGGCATATAAAAGAGGTCAACTTAACATAGCACTAAATAAACTAAACAAACTGGGTGTCAACTTGACAAACAGAGCTGACAAAATGAGACAAAGGGAGCACATAAAAAGGGGTTTGGCCAAACCATAGGAAACAAAGGGGGTAAACAAAATGGCTGCCACATTAAACTAAACACAAATCAAAGTAACTAAACCCAAATCCCCCCCATGATGTCAGCAGACTTGGTCCTTCCCAATGAGCTTGATCCAGCATAAATGTTGCTCCAGCCCTTGGCCACGCCTTTTGCCTCTGAACCAGGAAGCTCCCCTCCCCCAACATCCAGGTAACTCAAAAGAAACCAGAATTAACAGAAAAATGTATTTAAATCTTACAATGAATAAACTGTGCGCACTACATTTAAACAGTGTAAGACATAAAGCAACTAATAAACTAAGACTGAATCAAAATAATGTGTAGATGTGTTCTTTTAACTGCAAAATATGTGTCAAACTTATGAGGTGAGCAGCTGATGAAGCGAGGGTTAACATTACCAATGTGTGGCTGTGACCATCACACATGGGAAAAGGAAGAACTGATTCGATTTTGGTGTTGCTCCGGATCAGCGTCTGGCCGCCATGACGAAAAATGTGATTTTTGTGAATAAACTACTGAACTAAAATAGATATCATTATGAATCCAATTGCTAATGGTATGTTTTCATGGTCAAGGAATCTAAATATTTAGATGAAATAAAGGTATGACTAATATTGATGGTGAAAATCACAATATGGGTGAGGACTGTGTCGCTGGCCGAGGTCTGCGCTCTCCAAGTGCTTTTCTAGTCTACTTTTAAAACGGCTGCTTCTTCTGAGAGTTTCTTTGAGATTGTGTAAAGAGAACTGTAATTTAACCTTTGACTCACTATTAAGAAATGCATTCGAATTGTGTTCCAGCCTCTTCGTTTAGCAACTTTTTAGGTTTTATTTTTCAGCTCAATCAATCAGGAAGCAAATATGCAAGTTAACTCAAAGCTTGACTTATCTTCATAGAGTTATTCTAGCATGGATGGATTTCTTTAATTTCTTCATAAATGCATTTTTTTTAATATAAAGACAGAGCAGAATTTGTTAAAATAACTTTTGACCTTGTGAGTTTTCAGAGGAGCTGTGCAGCACAGAGTCCCCACTGTTTTTTCCAGTTTTTAGACAGTGATATTTATGGATTGCAGCACTACCCAGTAGATACAACCAGTGTTACACACACTATTCAAAGAGATAGATGAGGATAAAAAGCCAGACAGATTACAGAGTTTTAATTCCAGCAATAAAAAAGTCAACCGTGTGGTCACAATGCCAGTCAAAGGATTGAAAAATCTGTTAAAGCTGTCTTTAGGTCTGTTGTCTCTTGTCTTTATGTACATGGAATATGCTACAGTAATATGCATACAATCTGTGGTCATTTGAAAAACAAAAAAAATATAAACAACACTTTTCTTCCTGTTATATGTATCATCTCAGATTTCAGAAAGTACTCGTTGGAGAGCAGAATGAAAGTCTTGGTTAAGTACAAAGATGCTTCAAAAGTACTGAGCCACATGAAATTGATTACCATGCTGAATATTGTAAAGTTTTCTTGTGGCCTAATTGTGTCTTTGAGCTGATGATGACTATTTGTGTTCCTGTCCAGCTGTCTGCATGTTTGGTGGAAGAGAGCTGGTGGATGGGGACAAGAGGGCGGTGCGGGACTCCTCCGGCAGGTGCTTGCTGTTTGAATGCAAGGTGAGTTATTTCATTATGTGTTAGCTATTCATAGTATTTGGTTGGCTAGGATGACTCTTTTGTGCCTTCATTTGGCTTGTGGTATAGTAGTAGGTCTGCTAGAATTGGTTAACACCAAGCAAATTGGTCAAGTAATGAAGAAAAAGTCCCTTTTTTGTTGAGTATAGTGATCATAGTCAGTGTATCTATAATTTTCCAATGATACTTGCCTCATGTAAGTCCAACTCTCGCTTTAGTGCTTCCCTTTCTTCCATTGATCGAAATCAGTTATCAGGATCACATGACTTATATAGAAGCTTTCTGAGATAATATCTGCATGATGCAGGTATCATTTATACAGAAAGTGCTGAAGTTGTTGAATTAGCAAATGATTATACACTTCTGTTTGTGCCCAGGAGCTTTGTTTTAAAATGAGTGGTCAGGCACAAGGCTTGAATGTTCCGAAAGTTAGGATGCAGGAAATGGCTGCACTTAGAACTTCCCTATGCCGAATGCAAAGAGTAAAGCATATGGATGCCTCAGAGAGACTGACACACATCCACAAGATCAAAACACACACTTAACTGAACTTGGCATGCAAAGCATCACACCCTTACAGTTAAACATCAGAGGATTTGTTGGAAATTTTAATTCAAGCTTCATAATAGGACATGCGTGTAATACTCCCAGAAACAAGAAAAAAACACAAGATTTAATATTTTCCTGAAACTTGGAGCTTCAATTCCAATATTTCTATATATACTAATGAATCTCGCCAATTATTATGCTCACAGATGATAAAACAAGCTGTTGTGTGTTTTACCCACACGGTAGAGAAGATAGCTCAGGATCCCTGCAGAAAAATGAGAAACTGCTTAAAGCCAACAGTTATTTGACATTCAGTAAACAGGTCCATTATAAAGCAAAAACCTGCCCGATCTTGTTGGTTCTTGCTGGATATTTTAATTATTTATGAGGTTTCTCTTTCATGTTCTTATAAAAGTATCTGTCTCGTCCTTTTGATCTCTTCTTTTGCTCTGGATACTTCAGTGGGAAAAAAACATTTTTAATCAGAGCATTAACATTGATGATACAAGGTTCTGTGTATTTTCTTTGAGTAGATTGACATGATAAAAAGAGAGGAATCAAATAATCCATTGATTCAAATTCAGACCAAACAGCTAGCTCACTTTGTAAATAGTAAAACACCAGCTACCCAGTGAGCACTGATTAATGGGGAATGAAAGCTGACTCTCTGATTGGTTTGATCTGTGTTTTTCCCAAAGTACACACATATAACAAAGGCTTATTATCCATCCTCTTCAGACATTCATCCTCAAAACCAAAAGATATATATACTGGCACGTCCCACACTTTAGACAGCGCACTTCACACTATCAAAATAGGGTCCCATGTGGTTTTATACTCTATTTATCTAGATCCTTATTCAGTGGCTACCTCATCTCAAACTGAGCAGATAAATCAATTCTCAGTGAGCCAGCATGAAGACGTCCACTCTGGCTGAATTTGGTTCATCTGGCTTGTCATCATTTTGTTATTGATGGAGAAAAATTGGCAAAATTGTTCTGATGAAGTTCATATTTGGAAGGCAGAGTGTTACACCTGTCAATCACAGGACACTACAGCCATTCTTTCGTCCTCACAATCAGAAATCACACTGCTCTCAAATCAGATTCATTCTCCAATTATTCAGAGTATTTCCTTTTGTCTGCCTGCAGCACCAGCTGGGTGGGTTGTTCACTTTTGGGACTAATTCACTTGATGACATTATGGCAGACAGGACCAATCAATCACAGAGAAGTGATTTGAAATTTTTAATCAGCCCTCTCCATGGCGTCACGTTGCTCCTCCATGAATTCTGCAGAGCTCCATCAGACTGTGCAGCTCCACACAGCTGTGTGGCTCTCTCGGCCACACCTGGCCCATCTGTAGTCCCGCTGAAGTGAGTGGCAGTCCCAGGCAGATCAAAGAAACGGGGATGGGGAGCGCTGTCAGTCAGCCCACTGCTGCATGCTCCTGCAGGCTTCCCCTGACAGCTGCTTGTCACACCTCTGATCTTCTGTATGCCTGCTGGCTGTGGGAGGGGCGGCAGGCCAAGTTTTGGGTGGTGGGTGGAAGAACAAGAAGATGGTAGAGTTTGTTTGGGAAGTTGTTGAAGAAGAACTTGAAGGTGTTCTTTTTTCTTTCCCTGAATAAATATCAGTTTTGTCATAAAGTAACCTTCAGTCTTGAAACCAGAGCAGAAGTTCCAAAAACTGCAGTTTCTTGAGTGTCAGCTTGACACTCAAGGCCTAGTTAATAAATTGTTTACAGTAAAAACTCTGTGTCAAACCTATTTGGAAGTGGCAACTGGGGATGGAAATCACGGGAAACCCCAGGATGCGCGTGCCGATTGCAGGAGGTGACTGTACTCAGAACCTCCCTATGCCAGATTTAAAGTAAAAGCCTGTTGATGCCTCAGGGAGATTGACACAGATCCACAGGATCAAAACACACACTTATCTGAGTTTGGCATGCAAAGCAGCACACCTCTACAGCTAAAAATCAGAGAATTTGCTGGAAATTTTTAATTTAAGCTTCATAATGGGACGGAGAACATGCATGTAATACTCCCAGAAACTGCCTGAGCGAATATCAGTTTTTATCACACAGCAAACCTTCAGTCTTGAAACCCGAGCAGAAGTTCTACAAACTGCTGTTTCTTCAGTGTCAGCTTGAAGATAAAGTCAGCTTCCAGGCATTTGCTGAGTTAATAGATTGTTTACAATAAAAACTCAGGGGTGTCAAACTTATGGGAAAGTGGCAACTAAGGATGGGAATCACGGAGAACCTCAGGATATGAAGAGGAGGTTGCTGGAGCCTATCCCAGCTGTCACTGGATATGAGGCGGGGCACACCCTGAAACGGTTGCCAACCAATTGCAGGACCATATAAAGAGACAGACAACCATTCACTCTCATGCCTAAAGGTGATTCGGAGTCACCAGTCAGCCTAATGAGCATGTTTTTGGTCTGTGGGAAGAAGCTGGAGTGCCCAGAGAGAAGCTATACATGTACAGGAAGAACGTGGAATCTCTACACAATGCAGCAATTCTGCACTTATTGACATACTGCAAAAAAAAAGGGACAATAAGTCACAATCAGTTTTGTCTGTCCCTTTGGTGTTGAAGAAGCTGAAGCGTGTCCATGCGTAGGATTTACAAGTGTCTGTGGCATCCTTCCGTGTACTTTCCTATTTGCTGATGTTTGACATTTCCTCCTTGTCAACTTTCTCTTTTCTGGAAATTTTTGTTGAAATTTCATGCATTCCAGTGTGGAGGGCCCCCTTGAGCAGCCATCAAGTAATGTCTCTGGGAAATAAACCCATGGGGACATAAGGCATGTTTAAAGTGCCTTTTTTTATTAATTAAAATATTGGCACCAGCACATCAATAAACGTGTTGTGGGAGGGAAATGAAGACAATAGCCTTATCAATTTTATGTTTCATCTGTTGTGGAAATTGTGGCCTGTGGTCCACATATCTGAAGTCTGAAGTACAGAAACAACATTTACTCTTTGTTAGCCCCTCATTTGTTTGTTAAAATTTCTCTTTAAAGGGATACGCCAACATTTTTTGTGTTTTCCTGTCTTGCTTCACTCCCCAGTCCATGACAAGCAATAGACACCATTATTTTGACTTTGTGTGCAGGAACAAGGAAGAGGTGGCCAAAGCTTGCATGTTACAATTTGCTTAGCTCAAACACTGAGTCAATGGGTGGCGTATTTCCTTTAAAAATTACATGAAGTGCTAATCTTCATCTAAATAAGGATAAAGTAACATAGCTAAGTAAAAAATGAGTCACAACAAGCACACAGGACCATTAAGAGTTGTGAAACAGTTTATCTGATGACTGTAGGCAGAGGCAGGCTAATACTACCCATTGACTCCCAGTGTTTGAGTTAAGCTAACTGTCGGTGGGCGATGTTTGCCCGTCTCTTTCGTTGTTACTGCACACACAGTCAAATGTCTATCTGCTTGTCATGGACTGAGAGAGGTACAGCACAAAAACAGAAAAAATATACCCAGCCTATCCCTCCAAGTTATGTATTTTTCCAAGACCTAATGGTCTTTAAAGTCTGTTGTCTCTGCTCAAATGTGCCTCATATTAATGACTCCAAATTACCATGCATGAGATCATTAGGGAGAACTGCCAAAGGCATGCTGGGAAGAGGAATCCACTAATCAGATTTTACAGTCTGGCCAAACTCACATGCAGGGATAATCCAGGAGATTGATTCAGTGTTTGTTTAGTGACGATGCATCATGAATCAGGATGTAAATCATCGAGGAGAACAGAAGAAGACAAAGAAAAGACAAAGAGTGATTTATTTCTTCAGAAGAAGTTTGAAGAAGACAAAAAACTCTTCTATTGACCGATGAGTAATTGGTTTGTAATATGCGCACAGAGAGGAGGACGAAAGCGAGAGAGGAGACACAATAGCTGAATAATTACCTTCATAATTATAGGAAGGCTCTGTGTGAATGGAGGGGGAGCAGATGTACGAAGTCTCTCATGAGGATTTGGTCTCTTTCCCTCACAGGACAGGACCATGCATCGAGTCGTCCCCACTGAACCCTGTCCAGAGCTCAACTGTGCCGAGTCGGAGCAGATCACCCTGGGTGACAGGTGCTGCAAAGTCTGCAGAGGTATGAGGGCTGCGTCACTGCTTACACATATACTCCTGTTCAACTGCTCATTAATGCCAACCGCCAATCACACCGCCTGATATGGTCAAACTGAGCATCAAATGGTGAAGAAAGTTTGTTTTAAGTGATTTTGAATGTGGGATTATTTGTGCCAGACAGGCTGGTCGGAGTATTTCACAAAAAGCTGATGGTGGGATATTTCACACAGAATTATATCTTCAGTTTATAGAGAATGGTCCAAAAAAGAGACAATATAAAGTGAGCAACAATTCTGTTGGCCATGGCCTTGCTGATGTCAGAGGTCAGAGGAGAATGACCTGCAGAAATTAAAAGGCATCAGTAATTCCAAATAAGCACTTTTTAAAGCCAAAGGGTATGAAGAAGGCCCCTTTTAAATGAACAGCATGTTGAATTTTGAAGCACATGGGCCACAGCAGCATAAGATCACTCCAGGTGCCGCTTCTGTCACCTGAGAACAGGAATCCAAGGCCACAATTCACACTGACTCACCAAAACTGGACACTAGACGATTGGAAAAGGTTGCCTGATCAGAAGATTCTCATTCTTGCTGCCACAATCAGACGATAGGGTCAGAAATTAACACATTTTGGGGTGCTGGTTTGGCAAAGTGGTTAGCAACCAGGCACCCCATGTACATGGTTCTGCCGGTCCTGTTTCGAGTCTGCCTGTGACCAGTTTGCAGAGTGTCTTCCCCTGCTATCTCACCCCCTTGCTCAAGCCTATCCACTGTCTCTCTCCTATCAATAAAGGCACAAAATGCACAAAAAATACATTAAAAAAGAGAAATTAACGCATTTTACATTCTGTCGATATGCTATACTTTTTCCTTAGGTGAATACTGTGACTTTTCTATTTGCAGACTTTTTGTTGTCTAATTAGAAAGAAAAGAAAATAATAAAGAAATTGAATAATTTTTACATGCATAGAAGTTCTAATAAAATTCAGTAAAGTAACTGTTATGGTTGCAGATTTAGGGAAATACTGATGTCTGCAAAGAATACGGCATAACTTTGTAATGTAGTTTTAGTCGTAGTGTTTTGCCTAAAATATCTTTAAGTTTTAGTCAAAATTTAGTCATCTTAATTGTTGTAATTTCAGTCATATTTTGCACTTGGATAAAATGAAACATCTAATACCTTTTATTGAGTTCTAGTAAAGTTTGAATGTATAAATGAACGAAAACAAATTGAACTTTTGTGTGAAATGCAGTCACCTTTATTTAGGCTACCTGGCAGAGCATCACAGTTACTATACCAGATTTAACAACAAACAGTGAACCTGCTCTACTTGAATACATCAATTCATGAAGAGAGCAGCTCTGATTGGATCACTCCCCAACTTATCCCACCACCAAGCTAAGACAGCTGTCATTGGATGTCCCTCTTAACTTATCCAACCTTTCCACACAACCAAAGTAGCTGTGATTGGATATATTCCTAACTTGTCCTCACTTTCTACATGACCAAATCAGGTCTGGATTGGATTAAGTCTCTGCCAAACATTTTCGTCTAATTTTTATCTGTTGATGAAAATGTCAGTCAATTGAGCTTTAGGTTTTGTTCATGTGCACTTGTTTTTATTAGTTACTGTCTAGTTTTTGTCAGAGAAAAAAGGTTGTTGACGAAAACAATGACAAAAATAATTAGTCAACAAAATTAACACAGATTCTCTGATTATAAAATTGTACCTAAAACAAATGAAAATGATACTCACTTCATGCCCTCAGACAGAAGCCTCAGTTCCAGGAGAAAAGGCTGTGATTCTGTGACATAACCTTTCCTCCAGCCCTCTGAGCCTCCATCACTCCTCTCCTCTTCCCTCCTCGGGGTCTCAACCTTTCACTCTCCCTGCCTCCCACAGGTCATGACTTCTGTTCAGAGGGCCACAGCTGCATTGAACACTCCGACTGCGTGAACCTGGAGGCAGGAGACTGCTGTGCTTGTAAGGACGGCTTCCGCCCGCTGCGAGACGATAATGCCTACTGTGAAGGTACGCCGCGGCTCTGAATAACAAACTCTGACTTTAAGCTGAAGTTTATTTGACCTCTAAGAGATTATGGGCTTGTTTTTGTGTGTTTGTGCCTGGGCTGCTTCCAGAAAGGGTTGAAGGGGGGACGTTTATTCCTGCATTTAGGATGACATGGTGTTTTGAAGTGAGTGTTATTTATAGTTGAAGATTTACAATTGTCATAGAGCTCTTGCTGCCTGATCTCAGCCTGTCTGATTCAGTTTGGAGTTAGAGATAACTCACATATCAGCTGCACACACGCAAGGTCGTCGCAAAGGAGTCTGATATCAGGAAGAATACATCTGATGTTGATGTAACAAGTTTCAAGTGATTTTTAGGGGTCATGGTGGCTAATACATAATGTTGTCAAACTTTTTTGTTCACTATCTTGAGTTCATATCAAGATGTTAAAGCTGCTGTGAGGAGTTTAGGCTGGTTATAAAGCAGAATAATTTGTCTACAAACCAAACATCTTTAGGCCCACAAAATAAACCAGACCACAGCCGTGAAGACTGACTACTTATATGTATAGCAGTTAACAATATGTGAAACTAATTCTACAGTATTAATAGAATATATACACCATTGTCCACCTTCTAAATGTGAAAAATAAAAACATGTATATATATGTATATATATATATATATATATATATATATAAATATATGGATTGGTCAATCATAATCCAATCATATCGATTTAAGATCTAAATATAGTTTCTAACTGTTGTCCATTCTTAAATGATAATCGCATGCAAATTTAGGACTGTCTCGCAACTGAACGGCTCTCTTACAACTGCAAATTTGTTGTTATCACTCACTTAAAAGACTAATTTGCAAATGTCACATCTCTGGCATAAACCAACAAAGAAGTAGGTCAAAACCTCTGTTTACAAATAGAAATACATAATGCAATGATAGTAGAAAAAATGTAACATAACGTGGAAAATAATAGTCACAACAAGCACAGAGGACCTTTTAGAGCTGCTGAAGAGTTTTTCTGATGACTGTACACAGTGGCAGGCTAACACTACCCATTGACTCCCAGTGTTTGAGCTAAGCTAATTAGTGGTATGCAAGCTCTGCCCGTCTCTTTCTTGTCTCTGCATGGATAGAATGGTGTCTATCTGCTTGTCATGGACTCAGGAGAGAGGCACAACACGAATAGAGAAAAAACGTTGGCGTATCCCTCTAAGAAAAAATATTTTGTTCAAGCCAATAATGACTAAGATGCTAAATTGTAATTAGAGTTGTGTCCTTTTGCTTGAATACAAACGTATTTTTTGTTCCCCAGCTGTTTGGAAAGCCCTGGCCTAGTGGCTGTCTCTCTTTAGGGTGCTCTGTTGCAGCCATATTTGCTTACGTTTTGGGCCTCAGGCAGCCCCTCTTCAAAAACCTTGAACTACCTCTTTAAGTCTTGTGTGGGCTGCCTAATAGTCAGAGAAGCATTCACGGCTGATTTCCACCCTTTAAAAGTTCCTACTATTCATCTCTGGAACAATTCAAAAGCTACTTCTCGACTTGCCTCGGGGTTGAGGTTCATAATTCAGCAGACTAAATACACGCCATTAGATCTGCGTTTTAAGGTTTTAGCTCTTTCTCTCCATTCTTGGATTTAAATGTAATGAAGCTGTTGCCTTATCTGACCTGACAGGGAACAAGAACTTAAATGCTGCTCTCTGATCCTTGTTGTTTTGTGCCATGCTGCTTAGACAAAGACGTGAATGACACAGAAATCCTTACAGTGTGCAAACTAATGCAGCCATTTGCTAAATACCCATAAAAACACTTAGCTGAATTCATGCTTTTATCACTTAATCCTTTTGTGATGGCCTCCTGTAATCCCCTCATTATTGGTGTCTGAAACATGCAGTAACTGCAGCTCTGAATGCGCTCTCAGATGAATGTTTGAGTCGGCTGATTAATTTCTGATATGAGGAAGATGCTGATGGTCTTTATGTTTGCATACATCTATTCAGTGTCCTTCTGCCAGGGCTGCCATTAACATCACGCCATCCATCATCACGGAGGTCGTTCTTTTCTTATTCTGGGACGCTCTGCAGCCTTGTTGCATCAAAGCTAAATGCAGGCCAACACTCTGGTAGTTTTTTTAGACCAGGGCATTTTTTAAAATTTTCAAATAACACATAAAAAACAGAAACAATTAAAACAACAACTCCTCAACTGTGAAATAACAGCCAGATAATGCTACAAATATAAAAATGGATTTTATATGAAATAAAATAAATGAATAAAAAAACAATAATAACAATTGAATCAGGTAAATAAATTAATAGTAATAGTTATTATAAAATTAAAGCAGTACAAAAGTGAAAAGTCTTGTAATTTGAAAATAAAAAATGTTGAAAAAATGAAATTCCAGTGTCTGTTCTTGAAGTTTTAATAATAATACTAAAAATAATACATTTTATTTTAAAGCACCTTTTATAAAAACTAAAGACACTGTACAAGTTTAAAACAGCAAAAGTGCCAGCAACCAGTCATGGCAGCGTCCGCTCACCCAGGGGTTGCCGAAGATGGAGACAGGAGGGAAGAAGAGGGGAAAAAATCCTCTGATCCAGAGCAAAGTTCAAAGGAGGAAGAGAGGTGGGGGAAGGGGATGGAGCTTCTGTCTGCTTAACATCCAGAAGTAGAGAGTTATCAGCCTATCAAGGCTGATGTGGGGGAGCCAATGAAGATGCTTGTTTATGGGTCAGGCCGAATGTAATGTTCTGTCTGACTTTAGTCTGGTTCTCCAATGGCATTGTTCCAACAATCAGAAACTGGGGGCCATTTCAGCCAAACCAAGCGGTCAGCTTCTCCAAGGTGACATCCTTCTTGCAAGAGACTTCAAGAATCGCATCTGCTAGCGATTTAGTTCACGTGCCGTTTGAGTCTGAGTGTTGACAGCCCTGCATATTCCCTCAGAAGCTTTGTTATAGATCAGGAAACTGCTATCTCCAATCTAATCTGACATGCCAGATGGACAGTTTCATATATCCACAACAGAAATATTTCACTAATCCATCTGGAAATGAGCCGTTAGAATATGTTTTCAGAGGTAGAACCTTCAAAAACAACAGCAGTTTGTGATTGGACAAATGTTTGGCTCGTTACACTCGCACAGACCAATACATATCAAGCAACGCTGCAGCGTATGACTTCTACTGTCTTCCATTAACGTTGGAACTGGGAAGAGGCAAGTGGGAGTGATGTCATCTCCAAGTTATCAGCATACCAGTTACAAAGATGGGAAAAAACATGCCAATCTAGCAGGCTATTGTTAGCCATTGTGTTAGCCATTGTTAGCACACTCTGCATTGTAGTTCACAAATACCACATGAAGAATGTAGTATTTTATATCCAAAAGTCAAACAACACTATGTATACAGTTGATCAGTGCCACACACACCAGTCAGGAGTGCTAATAAAGGGATTATTACAGGAACTTAATAACTGTTTACACTGGGGGCAGCCTTCTTCAATTGTCAACTGGGGGATGGTGATGATGCCCTGAGTTCCTTGTAGGAAATTCCGACCTCTGGGTGTGTTCCAGTTGAGATTTTTGACATGTTTGTTTGCGGCTATACTTAGCAGCTATACATAAGATGAGTTAGCTGTTACCTGCTACGGCTAAAGGCTAACAACGGTTAACGGCCATTACCCTTAGTGGCTAACAACAATTAGCCGTTAGCTTAAACTACCTTAGACTATCATCTTACATTAAATTATACCACACAGATGTCATTTATCACTTATATGTGACATGAACCTCGTTAAAACTCTTTGAGTTAAAATAAGTGTTTTTATTATTCAAAAATTCAAGAACAAGAGAATATTGTAGTTCATACGTCTGTAAGTAGACACGAGGTTAGCATGAACTAATGCAGTGCTAACTGCTGTTCATGTTGGAGTCTGTAAAGTGTTCAGCTCAAACTTCTGTCTTCAGTTTTCATTGTCAGCATTTTAGTGGTAATACGTTTAAATGTGCTCACTCCGAACCTCAATACTTTGAAACGTGTGCAAGAAAGTAAAATTCAAGAGCAAACATTGACATTTCAGTATTAAATGTTATTTTTTGTATCTTTTTGTTTTCAAATAACACTATTGCCCTGGATTTAGCTCTATGTATTGAACTTTTAAGCACAATGCGAATGATTATGACAGCGCTGCTCCCTTTAAAAACAGACGGTGTTGAAGCTGATCGCCTTCTGACAGTGCTGCATCACATGATTGAAAAAACACGCTTCATTGAGCAGGCCCTTTTTTTGTGGAGCGTGGAAATAAAAGACCTGCTCGGAGTTCAAACGTTCACACGCTAAATTGACGTCTGAATTCCTCGTCTTACATCTTTGACTGAATCCAACCAGATGCATCGTTAAGAAATGATGACTTTATCATCTCCAACGCTACCCGGCAGTAAAATATGGAGTAAACATGGTGTCGTAGCTGCTACCCCCCCGGTGCTTCTCTGCTATTAATGAGCAAACACGGCTTCAAAGTTATCCAGATTCGTCTGCCTGTGACCTTGACAGCTGTCCTGTTAATATACTGCCTTCTTGATCTATCTTCTGCTCCGTGCATGCTCCCTTTTAGAGCATCTGTTTGTGAGCCTTGGCCTATTTTTTTATCTACAGTCACACACTCACTCATATATATTCTCTGTCACCTTCACCATAAGGAGGCTGAGGCGTAAGCGTGCTTTGTTTCTCACTGGGACAAAGGAAATGAATGAAAGAAAAGCCATTCACAGCTTCTGGATGTCTCTCTTTAATTTATAGATCTGAGCGGTTGTCCAGGTAATTAGACGGTTTAAGAAAATCTGCATAACAGAGGAAATTATCAGATTTAAATTAATGGATGACTGATGCTGTTGTAGCTGCAGGTTTGGATTGTACGGCTATAAGACGGCTTTATGGAAACATCAGAGAGACAGTTGTAGAAACTCATTAACATTCACCGACAAGCATGCCAAAGTGCAGCTCAGGGGGCAGTTCTATTTATTAAAGGGATAGTTTGGGTTTTTTAAGTGGGGTTGCTCAGGCCTGTGGCTGTAGTCAATGTGATTACCACGACATAGCCGTCAATGCCGCTAAAAGCTCCACTTTTGGGTCAAAATGAAACAAAAAAACTGGCTTGACTGGAGCCAACAGTAAGATTCTGTTTATCCTCACGCCGGGTCAAAGGGCTGCGGCGGGATCAGGTAGAGGTCACTGGAGTACAAACTGGTGTAAACTGGATTCCCTGGGTGTCACAAAGATAGGTCGCCTCTGTAATCTTCCCGGATGTTTGTGTGTACAATGAAGAAGTTTCATTCAGAATTTAGTGTTACACTCTGTAAAATTTAATAATAAGAGTTTTGCAATGTCTTTCCTCCCCCAAGGCGGCTATGGTTTTGCCAGTGTTTGTTTGATTGCGAACAGAATTACTCAAGAAGTCATGAATGGAATTCGATGACATTTTCATGATGGGTCAGAAATGGACCAATGACCAACCAGTTAGATTTTGGGTGGTGATCTGAATCCAGATGCTGATTCAAGGTGTAGTGTGTAGAAGTTGGCTAAATTTTGCTGAGCCGAAATGTTGAATATAGGGCATAATATTTCTATTTGTGAGTGAAGTCAATTGGAATGGGTGCACATTCATCCCCATAAAACTTTGGTTTTCTTTTTATAAAGTTAAAAGAAGCTTTTTGTTAAAAGAAGCTTTTTATATATATGTACTAGGGTTGGGGGATATGGCCTTGAAATAAAATCCCCGATTTTTTTCCACAACACTCGATTTACGATTTTAATAGATTTTTCCCTCCCTAAAAGAAACAAAACTCCCAAGTTTTGCCTTTATGTTGTCTAAATGTTTCCCTCTTAAAGTCAAAGTCTGGGTCATAAAAGGTTGATTATGTAGTATAAACGTAGGCAGGTTTGTCTACATAAACACTAAAAGGCTGATGTATTTTTACAATATTAGCATGAAACTCTCTGATCAGTATTTAATTTACTTAAATAACAAATACAAGCCTATAAAAGTGCTTGTGCAAACCCTACAAGGCCAACCATCTTAAAAAATTTTCAATTTTTTCAAAAATTGCAACTACTTACAGTTGGACTAAAGCAAGAAAAAAAATCTCAGTTTTCAATTTTTTAAATCTTCCGCAGAAAATAATTAGAATTAATCGATTTAATTGATTTTTTACCCAGCTCTAATATGTACCCTGGTTTTCCCATTTGTGGAGGCTGACATAAATCTACCATCTTGTCTACTGGTGGGTGTTGGGGTCAAAAAGAGCCAAACTTGATTTTTGAATACAAGTCTGGACACTGGTCCTGAAATCAACCTGGATGGCATGCATAGGAAAGGAAGAGAGAGGGCAGGTATTACAAGAGAAGAAAATGTTGCAGTGTTTGGTGACGAGGAAAAGATTGCATGTTGTTGCTTTGCACTGAAGGATTTAAATTGCCCTGTTTTAGATACTTTCTGATCTTCACTTGCTCTCATTGCTTAGTGATGAGATGTTTTAGTATTGGATGGGCTTGTCAGGGCCTGAAATGTAACAATGACCTGAAATGTTATTTTAACAAAAATGTTATAGAATACGAAATGTAATAACTGGTAAATAATGTAACAGGATGTTGAACCAAAAAACGTAATGACTTTTTGCCAAAAATGTAATAATTTGTTGCATATTTGGTTGGTTATTACATTATGCCCCATAGTGTATTGAACTTATTATGTTTTGGGCGCAGCATCTTGTTACATTATTAACCAGTTATTACATTTTGGGTTTTATTACATTTTCTGAATAACATTTTGATCATTGTTACATATTGAGCTCTAACAGGGCTCGTTCCTGCGCCTTTAGGGATTTTTTTTCAAGTGTTGTTAACAGTGCAAGTTAGAGCATTTCCCCACAGTTTTGATAGTAACTGGCCCATTTGCAAACTTGCAGTGTGCCCCAAATCACATGGACTGCATTTAAAAACAGAGAACAGAAAAAAAGGCATCCAGCGTTGTGAGTGATGGTGATCTGAGACTCCTTGCCCCTTCATTTACACCTTGCCCTCTAAACAGCGTTCATGTGCTCCACCGTTCACCAAGAACACATCCAAATTGCCTTTTGTTTCACAAGCAATCGAATATTCAACTGAACAAGAAACATTCATGTTAAATGGGTCTAGTTTGTCTGCACCCACCTGCCTGTCAATCACTACATGGTTTTCTCTGCTTTTCTCCTCTGTGAGAGAGTTGTTGTGATGTTTATGTGTTTTTATATTTCTATTTTATACACTGTATCATTGTTGACAATGTAGTTTGTTGCTGAATGTCTGTATAAATTAGAATATCCCACTAGGGTACACAGCATAACTGACTGGTGATGACTGCTTCTCCAAAACTGTATTAATTTTATTATTTTTTGGCTCAGCATCTTTTTTTTTTGTTTGTTATCACAACATTTTTATGAACATTACAGATTTTCTGATTATATGTCGAAGTGATATGATTTAGAAACTATATATATATTTAAATTTATATTTTTATCTTTATTTTTTAAGTATCTTTTCATTTATCAATTTATTTATTGTAGTTATTATTATTATTATTATCATCGTTAAAATTATAACAATATTTATCTAGCTAGCTAGCTATTTATTTTGTTTGTTTTTGATAGATTTACTGTCTTTTTTCCCAGGTTAGGGTTACTGTATGTCGCCTTAAATGTATTCATATTTATAATTTAAAAAGTTGTGGGCTCTGCTGATATGTACCTGTTATTTTAAGGGGGTAAGACAGAATTTAGAGGGTGCTTCATCCCCCTTATAAAGGTTCTAAAAAAACTTGTGATTCATGCTCCTGGGAAGTCCAATGTCTCATGTCCTTTTCCTGTTTCTCCTCGACGATGTTGTTCTTGTTAATACAGCACTGCAGTTGAAAAGAAGTTTCTCTGAACAAGAGATGGCTGATTTAGCTCACCACAGTTTTATTCATTTGTTTTACTCAAATGTTATAGAAGAGAGTGAAAGCTGATGAACCTTTATAAGACTGAAATGGACAAAAGATTCAAGGTCCACTAAAAAAGCCTGTTTCCTTATGATCACAAGATATTCTTGTTGTTCTTATATGGCTTGTCTGCATTTACTCTGTCTAAGAAATCCAGGAGTAATATCATTTATGTTTGTAGTAAAGCCTGAATAGCCCAGCCTATTACCCTTTTTTCGACTTGTGTGTCCAACATCAGCACATCAGACCCACAGTCATCTCAGGAGCAGCCCGACTCCCGCGGTGAAATTGGATGTCAGTATTTTTAGCGACTGTGTTTGCATCAGAGGCCGCACAGAGCAACATGAAATTGACTCAATTTGCTGATGGAGTCCACTGAAAAGCAATTGATTTTTAGTGTGTCTGCAGCTCACCTACTATATGACTGTGCGTGCGCTTGTTTGTTGAAAATAGAAGAACCATCTACCCAAAACATTGAGGATCCCGCGGCTCCGTGAGCGAATGTCTGTGCTCACATAATAGGTCCACTATTTTTGTCGCTGCAAGAAGATGTGCAGGAAGATGAGGGAAATTGCCTCCTTTCAATTCTGGAGGAGTTTCAATATGGCAGCGCCTTGGAGATGAGATGGGACGTCCAACTTAGAGGAAATTTGGTGTATTGAGCACAACGGGGGGATCACAAAACAGAAAGAAATGGGAGCCCACACAAACACAAACACAGCCTTTTATGAGTGTGCGTACACCAACCTACACACTCACACATGCACGCTCACATGCACACGTGGTTTCTGCAGGCGCCGGCTGTCAGCCAAACAGCAGAGTAGTCACAATTTTCCTTATTTTTAGGTTTTTGTTGTAGATGTTTGTGCCTTTACTTACATTCAGGACAGTAGAGACAGAAACTAGATAACAGGGCCGCTTGGTCATGAAATAATGATTTGATTCAGGTTTTATTTTTGTTTAACCTTTACTAGAGAAGTCCCACTGAGATCAGGCTCTCATTCACAAGGGCAACCTGGACAAGAGGGCAGCAGCACACGTCATAGTAAATGCAAATTGAAGCAAAGATTAACGCAATAACTTACAAACAATGTCTAGAGAGCGCAAACCTCCGCCAGGGTAGCTCAAAAATTGCTGTTACATCTACAAGCAATAGTTCCATGATGGAGTTAGCATCATAATAAGATTCCTTAATCCTGGAAACCTCGCACTCAAAACCAGATAATATCATTATCAGTTAGACAGTTATTGAGCAAAAGTGATCATTCACTGGCTGCGGTTATCTGGATTGCTACCAAAATCTAATCATTTTAAATCCTGCCATAACCAACATCTCTTGAGAATCCAGCAGTTTTTGCATAATCTTGCTAACAAAAAAACACACAAACAAACAAATAAACATACACAAGCAAAACATAACCTTCTTGGCAGAGGTAGATATGGAAAAAAGTCAACAATTTGACACAAATGCAGCAGTTTTTAGAACAGTATCATTATTATTACCTCTACCAACGTGGTTGTGTTCATGCCAGAGTTTTAAAAGCAAGATAATGGTCATGGCACAAAGAATGGATACGATTCTGGTGGTGATCCAAATCCGGATAGCTTTAGGAACTTAAATGGATAACCCAACATATTTTTTGTCTTCATGTCTTGCCTCACTCCCCAGTCCATGACAAGCAGATAGGCCCCATTCTTTAAGCTGTGTGTCCAGTAACAAGGAAGAGACAGGCAGAGCTCACCCACTGCTAATTAGCTTAACTCAAACACTGGGAGTCAATGGATAATGTTAGCCTGCCTCAGCCTATAGTCATCAGTAAAACTCTCTTCAGCAACTGTGAACAGTCCTGTGTGCTTGACGTCACTCATTTTTTTGACCATGTTGTGTTAAACTATCTATTTCCAGACTAAGATTAGCAGTTTTTGTAGTTTCTGAAAGTAATACATATGGTACTAAACTGCAGGGCACATGCACAAACTATCACAAACATGCTAATAAGTTGGTCAACAACAGTGTTGGGAGTAATGCATTACAAAAAGTAACGATTACTATAATGCATTCCTTTTTACTGCAACGTAGTAATGTAAGACATTACAAAGAACAAACACTCATATTTTACTTGGTACAAATGTCAGTAATGCAAGTTACAATACATTTTTCATTTAACGCGAAATTAAGAGGTGTTTTTTTTTGTTTTTGTCTTTGATTTAAATACAACTTTGCCAAATACTCCATGAGATCAGCAGAGGAGAAAAGTCCACCGTTAGGCCTAAAGTTAGGCTCTAACACAATTTACCAGAATTTGACCTTTTGTCTGTTTCTTGTATGGTGCCATGAGCCATCAATGTGGCTGTTCTATTCTACTGTTTTTAGCCTTAAGCTGAACTCAGTCAGATAGCCACCACATCACCTTCCGCTGAATGTTCAATGAGCTTCTTGAGCAGCCACAAATCCATATTTCCTGTTATTTTGATGAGAGTAACTTAAATGTAATGGGATCATAGTGTATTGCCTTACATTTCAATACAGTAATATAATGTAACTAATTACTTTGAATGACAGTAACAAGTAATTAATAATGCATTACATTTTTAAAGTAACTTGCCCGACACTGGTCAACAAAACAAAGCCTCCGTTTATGAGTAGAATAGTACTAAGACTTATACCTGACTTAGAGTAGGGCCAAGGTTTGCTAGTGGAAAAGGGCCATAAATGACCAATTAGGTCTGATTGGATTAAGTCTCTTTCAAGCGTTTTTGTCTAGTTTTTATCTGTTGATGAAAATGTCAGTTCATGTAGTTTTAGTTTTTGTCCATGTGGACTTGTTTTTATTAGTTACTGTCGAGTTTTCGTCAGGGGAAGAAAGGTTGTTGATGAAAACTATGATGAAAATATTAGCCAACACATGCTTGAACGTAGCATATGCAAAGTACACCACGTCTGATAATTTCATATCTGGAGTCGTGGCAGAGAGGGCTGTCCGATTGACAGTTCAATGCCTCCCGAGCCCCCTATAGCTGTCCACACCCCCCCACGTTTGAGGATCCAAAGCTTTGCACATGCAGCACATTTTAAAGTTCTCATCAGAAGACGAGCATGACAAAAAGCAGCTTCAGATTCTAGCTCTTTAAAACCCTCCTAGGTCAGAGATGGGCTCAAAATAGCCGATGAGATCACTTCTGTGTAAATTTTTTATCGAAGCAGCAGTAGGGAAGACTCATGGGGATACTAGCCCTGTCTTTGTGTAGTTCAGAGTGTGTATGTGCACAGGTGCTTGTGTCTGTTGGAGCTTTTTTACAGCAGAGGAAGAGCTCCGTTTTTCTCTCCAGTTTCTCCTCAGACTAGAGGCCTTGTTCTGCCTCATGCATGTATGTTAGAGGGAGAATTAGACTGAGGAGCGAGCGGTGCAGGAGTGATGGACTGTGGGATCGTCTCTAAATTGAACAATTTGTGTAGTTCAACATGTTGAGATGATAAAGTTATTCATCGCAGCAATTTGGACAACTCCAGACAGACGTTCCCTTTTGTTGTCTGGTTTTTGAAATGCCCTACTTTTGCGAGTCTGTCAAACTGCTTCTAAAAGAAGGGCAGCATGGGGGCTTTTATGTGAAAATGTGAAATACAAGATGATAGTCTGTGAAATAGGGGACATAAAAGGAGATTAAGAGAGTGTGAGATGATTATGTTTTGATGTGTCCTAGAAAGTCTCCTGTGTCTGACTCATGTAATTCGACACAGACATTTTTATTGCTTGAATTATGTTTTGTTTTTTTTTAAGATTATGTTTTGGGCATTTTGTGCCTTTATAGAGACAGTGGATGGGTTTGTGAAAGGCAGAGAAAGAGAGGGTAGGGGAGGACACTCTGCAAACTGGCCACAGGCTGGATTCCCAAACCTGGGCCGACAGAAGCATACGGATCGTGCCTGGTTGCTTCACAACAGTGTTAGTGTGGTAGTTGGTTATTATTTTAATCATAGTTTTCATCAACACCCTTTCCCCTGATAAAAAAACAAGACAGTAACTAATAAAGGAAGTGTATGTGGCCTAAAACTAAATGCTTGACAGAGACTTAAACCAGTCAGACCAAATTTGGTCATGTTAAAAAATAGGGACATGTTAGGAATATATCCAATCACAGCTACTTTGGTTGTGTGGAAAGGTTAGATGAGTTGAGAGAAACATCCAATTACAAGTGCCTTAGCTTGGTGGTGGTGGGATAAGTTGGGGAGCGATCCGATCAGAGCTTCTGGCTTGATGAGTTGATGTATTCATGTAGAGCGGGTTCACTGTTTGTTGTCAGTTCTGGTGTTGTAACCGAGATGCTAAGCCAGATAGCCTGAATAAAGGTAAGTGCATTACACACAAAACTTCAACTTGTTCTGTTGATTTATACATGCAAACCTTACTAGTATTCAGTAAAAGATTATTAGATGTTTTATTTTATTCAACTGTTAAAACATGACTTCAGAAATTCAAGGAAACATAAAAAATGCCTTCTTATTTCAGTCGACTAAATTTAACAGTAGATTCTGTCAATTACAATGTTGTGAAATTTCATCAACTAAACCTAGACTTAAATTAAAACACATATATGACAAATCATGATTGGAACTAAAAGATTATTTAGGCAAAAGACGATAACTTAAGCTAAATTAAAAAAAAAAGTGCTGACAAAAATGAACACTGCTTACTACTCTGTCAAACCAAAACCCCCCTTATTTTTATTGACAAAATCTGAGATAGTTTTTAGTTTGTAACACTTCTACATTCTCCCAGCAGAAGAGACAGCCTAGAATAAAAGCAGGAGAGTCAGGAATTGAACGTCTTTGCCCAGTGATGATGGAAATTACCTAAGCTTCCCTGCATGAATGCAAAACTCACCTATCTGCTGTGCTGATGTGTGGATGTCTCTTCCACTGTGTAACTTGGCTTTTTCAGTGACTTGCTGATTTTCTTTTGGTGGAGAACAGAGCTGCATGATTTTTTTTGTGGTTTTATTATTAAAGTAATATAAGGTTTTTGCTGAACACATCTCAACAGTCAAAATCAGTGCTAATGCTTTTGCACACACTGGTGTGCCTTAGGAGTTTGTGGAGCCATGACTTACAACTATGTCACTTTTGTCTACATTTATTTAGACTTACAGTCATATTTAAGTAAAAAACTATAAAGCCTCTGGGGACAAAATGTAATTTTAATAAAATTTTAATGGAAAATCAAAGTTATATGTTTCATTCAGCATTATTAAAACATTTTGGAGAGAAAAAAACATCTTAATTCTAAGAAACTCTTGATCTAAATCATCTTATTTTACAGTTAGGATGAATTTAAAGGACGGTGTGGGTGTAGTCACTCTCGCTTTGGCCTGAGGAGGCAGATTGTGTGGGAGTAAAGTAGTTTTGTTGCCTCTAGGTAGGAAGGACTTTTTTTTTTGGCAGTGTTATTTATTACATTGTAGAGAGATGCCCAGTGCTCTCCTACTTTACATTCAGTTTCAGATTACCCTAAAATAAAAATAGCTGTTATTTTCCAAACCTTGCAAAGATCAGTTCTGAGATGTAAAGATTTTCTCCAGATCATCTATAAATGCTTAACAAATTTATTAGGGCACCACTGAAGGTAAGGTTTCTGCCACAACTGCACTAGATTATTGAACTGCCAGACTGAACCTGCTGTGCCACAGCTAAAAAATAAGACAGTTTGATGCCTCAATAAAATGTCAAAATGATGTGTTCAAATGTAGTTATAAGGGGTATTTTTTTGTGCTGTTGTTATCCAGGAAAAATGTGAAATATACAGTGGTTAAAGCCCTTAAAATAAAAATAATGTATATTCCTCTGCCACTCAGGTTAACTTTTTGAATTTGTCTCAATAATTAAGACTAAAAGTCAATTTTAGACGTGTCTCTGTGTATGTTTGTGTGTTGATGATGATTTAATGTGGGTTTTAAGGCCTTAACAGTGCAACTTGGTCATTATAAATATCTACCATACCTTGTGCCTGCACACAGATGCAGCTTTTATCACTCATAAGCCTCATTGTGTGTGTGTGTGTGTGTGTGTGTGTGTGTGTGTGTGTGTGTGTGTGTGTGTTCTTGTACTTACTACATTGTGAGGACCGGCATGAGTTTTTAACCAACAGAGTGAGAACATTTTTGGGAAGTGAGGACATTTTGGCCGGTCCTCACTTTGTCAGCCTCTAAATCACCTCTAAATAGCATGTAGAAGCTCCCCTGTGATTTTCAGCAAAAGTCCTCAGAATGAGTCAATGTTGAGAAATTCTCGCCAGAATTTCACACTGATTTTGCTCTCTGTTCCACCTACTGCTGAGATTGGGAACTGCAGCTAAATTAGTCCTGCTCCACCTCTGGCCGAAATTAGGTATTGCAGCCAAAATATCCCCATACAGTTAAGCCTACAGGCCTCATCCTCTGCTGCTGTACTGAAAGCCAATCCTAATTATTATTATTTTGTTTTGCATAGCCTTTTAGGAAGCTTATCTTTTTGATTTGTTAAATAAATCAATGGCTAATTGTTGAATTTGTGCTGTATTTGTTCTACAATACTATTTTTCCATGTGATCTGGTTAAATTTAAAGAATTAAATTTCTATATGTAAGGTATAATAATAAGAAGAAAAGTAAGTAAATCCTATATGCTGTCCAAAGCCCACTGTCATATTTTTAAAAATTTTATATTGTATTAAATAGAAAACAATACAGGGACATTTTCTCTTTGTCTAGACCACATTTTACATAGTCCAGATCCAAAACTTCTATACTTAGACAAGATAAATCATTACTAGATCATTACATAGAGGCTTGACTGTTTAAAGCATATATTTACATATATATATTAAGCCTTTAACCTGGGTATTTAAATGCAATAAGGGGACATTTTGCCATTTTTTTCATCTCAAGACCACATAGAAACAGATCAGGATGGAGATGGTCATAAATATAACAAAGGTTTGAATATGAAAGTGGGTTTACACAGTGGTGGTGAGGGTTCACTTGCTTATATAATGTATAACTTGCTTTTATAATGTATAACATGCTATAAAAACAGTTAGATGTGCAACAACCAAAGGAGTAGTTGCTCAGCGTTGCTGTTTAAGTTTCACCTTAAATGCCAAATTTAAAAGCTGTAAATGAGGCGCCAACCTTAGAGACATCTACCTGCTGCATGCCAAGGCTAAGGGCTTTAATTTAAATATAGCTTGCATTTTGCAAGTATGCATAATGCAATCATAATTTAACTCTGACATTCTATTTCCAGGAAAAGCGGGACCCAAGCACTACAAAATAATATTTGGCATCAAACAAAATGAAAAAGGGTAATTTATAGCTCATATTTCCATTTATGTAGAGGCCTATCCACTCATTTGCATTGAAAACAAAGTGATTAAAATATGGTTTTAACAAAGAAAAGTTGACCAATGCACCATTACCATGTGAAGTGGCCTGACTCTAAGAAAATGTTGATAATTTTACCATTATAATATGACTATTCATGTTGACAGTTTTGGTTCACTCAAAAACATGAAGGCCATAAATAACTGGCCATGAAAATTTGACATTAGCCTAAATTTAGCATGTTTTATTGATGTCACAAGCCCTTTTAAAACATTAAATGTAGGTATTATTTATTATTAGATTCGGCTCAGAATTCATGCTTTTATGCTGTCTTAAAACTTACATACTTCACCATGCTTATCTATGAGGTTTAGACTATAAAAAGCTTTGCAGTGTTCCTACTGTCAGACACTTGCACATATAAACTAATGTATCAAATATTTCAAGGCATAAATGTCCACCAGCTGTGGAACACTCAGTACAAAAATTTTCCTGCACATATGATGCCCACAACAATGGCCCTTACAAGTCTTCATTTCTTGAACTTACGTAGCTTAATGATTTCCCAGCACAGTTATTTGCTCTGTAGGACATATTTGTCATATTGAAGTCAACAGTAAACATTATTGTGATTAAAGTGGTTGCTTACCTTTTTTGTATAAGTAGACAGCCCAGATATCATCTGTGTTGCTCTTGTCTCCATTAGCATCTTTGCTAGCAAGGTAGCTAATCTCTCTATGCTCAACATAACAAATCCAACTAAGGAAAATAAAGAGACAAAATTGTCTTTTAAGTATTTAGTCAATCTTTCTCTCTCTCTCTCTGTCTCTCCATGTGTCAGCCATTTGCTGCACTGTGTAGCTTGTATTGTATCTGTCTTTGTTGTAGTTAATGTTGCAGCCATTTTGGAGAAAGAGGGTGTCGAATTTCACTCCATGTGTTGGATGGCTCATTATCAGCCAATGGTGTTGCTTAGCTTGATTTAGTCAATGCCCCTGGATTCTATTGTCTCTGATGACTACATAGAGGTGTCAATCATCCATATTGTCCAATCTCTTCGCAGATATGACTAAACAAAGGATACATGTGGTAAATTTTGCAGCTGCTCTGTAATCACACAGGCCAAGCAAAGATAGGAGAAAAGAACAGGAGGTCTCACTCCTGTGCCTGGACATTTAGGACATTTAGATCTCTGTAATTTTTCACTAATTCTCATTAAAGGCATTGATTTTCCCAGCATTATTGATTCAATGGAATTTTTTTACTTTGGGACTGTATTTCTCACTAGGCAAGAATGAACAATTTCACATCTGCTGGTTTCCAACCTCATATACTGGGCTTCAGTACCATATATCCGTATAACTACATATCTAGAAAAATCTCACAGGTCTTCTCTTGATTTTAAGTCTTCCTTTGTCCAAAGTAACCTTTAGGCTGAGATAGACTGACTTAAAGATGGGCTGGTCATTTTTGGATTAGGTCCCAAAATAGGGCATCATGCTTAGTAGGCTTTATGTAACATGTTTAACATGTTAAAAGGCTAAATAAGAAAGAGACAGAAATAATTACTGAATCAAATTAAAGATGTAAGACAATTTTTAAATTAATGTATATATATTTGATAATCAGAGATTGGGCCTTAATATAGGCCTTAAAGAATCCATTTCAGGTTTTAGGCCCATTTAAAAAAAATCTCTTCTGATTCTATAATTCAAAAAACAAGATGCTGAGTACAAGTGGCTGAAATGAGTTCCTTCTCAGGGTGTCCAAGCTCTCCCTTAGGGACAGGGTCTGAAGCTCGGTCATCCAGGAGGCGCTTGGAGTAGAGTTGCTTCTCCTCCACAATCAGAAAAGCCACCTGAGGGGACTTGGACATCTGGTAAGGATGCCTCCTGACAGCTCCATGGTGAAGTGTTAAGAGCCACCTCCCACCATCAGGCAGCCGGGGAAGACCCAGGACACGCTGGAGGGACTATGTCTCTCAGCTGGCCTGGGAACACCTTGGGGTCACACAGGACAAGCTGGATAAAGTGGCCAGGGGGAGGGAAGTCTGTGCTTCCCTGCTTAGGCTGCTTCCCCTGTGACCCGATCATCAGAGTAAAGAAATAAATGTGTCTTTTGCACTGTGCTCAGGCCATGAAGCCCTGAAAAAATACATCAGTCATGAAAAATTACAATGAATGAATAAATTAGGAGTGGGCCTCATTCTTCTGGCATGATGGTCTCTGGATGTAAGCGGATCACAAGACCTGACTTCTCAGAACTGGACTGGCGTGAAGAATTTTGTACTGGGACCCTGGGGCTGATTTTTTAATATGTTATACTAGACTCCATTTGGAGCAGAATTGTGGTGGTTTGGTGACTCTACGACTTTCCTGTGCCCCCTGGCGCCATGGGAAACTTGCACAAGTCTGGACTTTGAAGTCCCATAAATCAGCCATATTTGCTTAAAATGAACTGAAACTTTTGGAGGTTATTCAGGTCACCTCCATAAACCAATGATCTCAAGGGCGTGTCTCTAGGTGGTTCCTGGAGCTACTTTCTGTTTGGGAGGGGCTAGCAAAACGGTTCTATCACCATTTGATTTTATAATTTTCAGAGGTCCCACAGTCCAGGTTTCATCTCTCTTAGTGCCACAGAGGTCAAATGAGAGCAAAATAGCAACAGTGTTCAAAAAACATGTCTTTTTTGCCCCTGTTTTTGCCTCGAGGGCCCTGGAGGTCTGAAAATATTTTTGAGTATTCACATTGGACTAAATATCAAGCCTGTAAGTTTTGGTTCAAATCAGTAAATGAATCTCTGAGATTTTGAGCTTTTTTGGTTAATGTGGCCTGCTGGACATGAAAGGGTTAATCCTCCAAACTTTAATAGGCTGGCATCTGGGCCTCTGTGATGCTAGGAGGCTGATATTAAAAATCCAGATTCAGAGGTGCCTCTAGAAGTTGCATATAAGTTTTGGTGTCCATCGGCCAATAAATGAGGGAGTGGGTCTCATTCATCTGGCATGATGGTCTCTGGATGTAAGAGGATAACAAGACCTGATTTCTCAGAAATGGACTGGGGTCAAAATATTATTACTGGGACCCTGGGGCTGATTTTTTAATATGTTATACTAGACTCCATTTGGAGCAGAACTGTGGTGGTTTGGTGACTCTCGACTTTCCTGTGCCCCCTGGTGCCATGGGAAACTTGCACAAGTCTGGACTTTGAAGTCCCATAAATCAGCCATATTTGCTTAAAATGAGCTGAAACTTTTGGAGGTTATTCAGGTCACCTCCATAAACCAATGATCTCAAGGGCATGTCTCTAGGTGGTCCCTGAAGCTACTTCCTGTTTGGGAGGGGCTAGCAAAACAGTTCTACCACCATTTGATTTTATAATTTTCAGAGGTCCCACAGTCCAGGTTTCATCTCTCTAAGTGCCACAGAGGTCAAATGAGAGCAAAAGAGCACCAGTTGTCAAGAAACGTGTCTTTTTGGCCCCTGTTTTTGCCTCGAGGGCCCTGGAGGTCTGAAAATATTTTTGAGTATTCACATTGGACTAAATATCAAGCCTGTAAGTTTTGGTCCAAATCAGTAAATGAATCTCTGAGATTTTGAGCTTTTTTGGTTAATGTGGCCTGCTGGACATGAAAGGGTTAATCCTCCAAACTTTAATAGGCTGGCATCTGGGCCTCTGTGATGCTAGGAGGCTGATATTAAAAATCCAGATTCAGAGGTGCCTCTAGAAGTTGCATATAAGTTTTGGTGTCCATCGGCCAATAAATGAGGGAGTGGGTCTCATTCATCTGGCATGATGGTCTCTGGATGTAAGAGGATAACAAGACCTGATTTCTCAGAAATGGACTGGGGTCAAAATATTATTACTGGGACCCTGGGGCTGATTTTTTAATATGTTATACTAGACTCCATTTGGAGCAGAACTGTGGTGGTTTGGTGACTCTACGACTTTCCTGTGCCCCCTGGTGCCATGGGAAACTTGCACAAGTCTGGACTTTGAAGTCCCATAAATCAGCCATATTTGCTTAAAATGAGCTGAAACTTTTGGAGGTTATTCAGGTCACCTCCATAAACCAATGATCTCAAGGGCATGTCTCTAGGTGGTCCCTGAAGCTACTTCCTGTTTGCCTCCCCCTTCCCTAACCGTTCTACCAGCATTTGATTTTATAATTTTCAGAGGTCCCACAGTCCAGGTTTCATCTCTCTTAGTGCCACAGAGGTCAAATGAGAGCAAAAGAGCACCAGTTGTCAAGAAACATGTCTTTTTGGCCCCTGTTTTTGCCTCGAGGGCCCTGGAGGTCTGAAAATGTACTTGAGTATTCACATTGGACTCAGTATCAAGCCTGTAAGTTTTGGTCCACATCAGTAAATGAATCTCTGAGATTTTGGCCATTTTAGCCATTTTGTACTCTAAAGGGTTAATTTTCAACTGAGAAACAGGCCCTGCAAAGGCCTCTTTAGAGTTAGGGATCTGATATTGCACATCCAAACTCAGGGGGAGACCTAATACCTGTGAATCTTTTGATGTCAACATATACTCAAAAACCAGGGAGCAAGACTCATTTATGCATGCTTAACAGGCTCAGGCTTCATCACTACTAGTAGGCCTCACACATGGAACAGGGGGTCTTATGTGGCTAGACCTTAAAAACTGATCCAGTGGTTCATCTCACTGCCCTGAATAGTCCAAAGAAAACATTCAGACCTCTAATCCACTGAGAACCCCCATGTCCACCATGTCCACGGGCCAAGCCTTAGCAATTTAGTACTTTGTTTTAATGAAAAAAATTTTTGGTCTCCATGCATTTTAATTTTCAACTTATATCATGATACTGATGCATGTCCCTGAATCCCCTGGACCAAAACCTGATAGACCTGATGGAAATACGCCCACTTTGATTTTGGGGTTGTGTGTATGCAGCAGCCCAGGGCCTTCAGAACAGCTTCACAGTATATTATAACTCTACAGGACGGATAAACTGTCTCCTTAAGATTTGTCCTCAGTAACAAAAAGCTTAATTTAACTAACTTGACTGACTTATTTACTGAGAGAGTCTCAGGGTGAATATAGGTGGGAGTGTATCAGACAGACAGAACAGTGGACTCAGACAGACATCACAGGAGAGCAGATTATCAGAGACAGTTACAGAAACCACTGAATGAATTTTAACAGGTATTTTTAACATCATTTAGTGTTATGGTGATGCAGCACTACAAGGGGCCCACAATCTCTAAGAGGTGTAACAGATTGAGATTTGAGGACTGGAAAATCTGTACAAAGTTCATTCATGTTATTTTTCAGATTTATTAAATAATCTGCATTTAATCTGTTTCTCCACTCCTTTCTTTTATTTGTCTCAAATCTAATAAAAAAACTAAATTAAATTTCCTCAATAAAAAAAAATCAAGAAGTTAAATGTTTTGATATTAGTTGTTTACTTAGCTGTCCCTCTATATAGTTTAAGGACTTTCTAATGCTATTTTAGGTGAAATTTAGAAAGTGAGGACCATGAAAGGGTTAATGAAGTTTTAGAATGAGTTCTCATGAGAAGAGGCCAGAGCTGCTCCTGTGTGCCCATCCCCACAGCTCTGAAGCCCCTGACCAATTATCCAATCAGAGCTGGAGAAGCCAGGTGAAGAGTTCAGCCGCTGAGACCTGCCTGCAGCTGCACCTCGGCTGTGCCCTCCTCTTCTCACACTTCAACAGCACAATTTCAAAATGGAGGGATTTAAAAGAAGACTCAGAACTTTAAGGATTCACGCAGAAAATGTGAAGAGGAATTTAAAAATGCTTGGGTGAGTAATTTTTTTCTCTGCACTTAAAATGATCTTAAGGCTGCTTTGTGTGGTTTAATGAATCATAGTGACGTGACCATACGACCTCTTTGCTCAAATGTGCCCCTTTTTAGTCTTAAAATTATGCTGGGGGATTTTATAAAATCCTTAAAATGTCCAGGTTTTGCTGAGCTTGTTCTACTAAGTTGTCACCAGTGACAGAACAAGATGTGCATGATTCAAACTACTGTTACTCCTGAAGGCAAGGCAAGTTTATTTATAATTATCATAATTATTAACAATTATGAGAGAAATTGTTAAAATTTTGAGATAAAAAGTCAAAATTCTGAGATAAAATTTTGAAATAAGATAAAAAGTCAACAGTATAAGATAAAAATTGAAATTATGAAATAAATTGTCAAAATTTTGAGATAAAAAGTCAAAATTCTGAGATAAAATTTTGAAATGAGATAAAAAGTCAACAGCATAAGATTAAAAATTGAAATTCTGAGATAAATTGTCAAAATTTTGAGATAAAAAGATATAATTTTGAAGCTAAAAAAGCTCAAAGTTATGAGATAAGTCAAAAATTTGAGATAGAAAGACATAATTTTGAGGCAAGAAAGCAAAATTATGAGATAGTCATTATTTGTTTTATCTTTCCGAATGGCTTTTATGCACCCTGCTGCTGTGTCACACCTCCCGTTGTATTCTTATGTAACTTTTGCTTTTATGTATCGTTCTTACAGTATTGTTTTATGTTGTTTTTATCCATAGTGTTCTTATTTATTTTCTGACACTACTGTAAAGCACTTTGGGGGACTTTTGGGTTACTGTAAAGGGCTTTAGAAATAAATATTGATTGATTGATTGATTGATTGATTGATTGATTGATTGATTGATTGATTGATTGATTGATTGATTGAAAATTATGAGATAGTCATTAGGTAGAGACCAGTTTCTCCCATGAAAAAGGTTTCAGTTTGTGTTAATAAATAATAAATTAAGAAGACCGCAGGCTAACATTAGCTGTTCCTGAGCTGTTACATCAGACTGTCAGCTGAAATGCAGTATTACTAAAAATGTTATAACACTTCTGTCCTGCTGTTAGACTGTAACATTCACAGTCTGCACCTTTATTTATTTATTTGTAATAATGATTGATTCAGTTTCACAGTATTAAAGCTTATTTATAACTCTACACCTCACATAGCACATACTACCCATAGAGTACACAGAAGTTTGGAAGAGTTTTTAGTCTGATTTCTGATTATGTTGGCATAATAAAATATTAGGTGTTCAATAGCCAGTGTGATTTTGATGGAAATATAGTAGGTAGGCATGTACAACCTAAAACAGTCTGATCAAACCGTCCGACATGTTCTAGAAAAATTACAAAAAATTTGATTACTTAGATTATTATAGGTCTTACTGAATGGGAGAAAGCCAGAAAAATGACTGAAATTTCACTAAAATTTTGGATTAATAACTAATGATTAGTTAAGGATTGTAGTTAGTTGGTGAGTTAGCAGAAAGTGGTGGTGGTTATGCTGATGCTGCAAAATTATGAGCATGTTTGCTCCAGTCTGATGTGCCAAGGTAGACTGAGGACTACTACCTGAAAAACCTGACACCCAAAATGGATTAGACAGAAAATCTGCATTGGTTTACGGACAGACACGGCTGACGATGACAGTGACTTGACCAGTTACAGCCCTTAGAAAAACTAAACAGAGCAGACAGTCGATGAAACACTGTACAATGTCATCAGGTCAAGTTTAAGTTTACTGCTGAACCTGAGGGCTGTGAAGCAGCTCTCTCCTCCTTTCCTCTGTTTTACTTTTCATTTCTTTATCATTTCTGGGTCAGAATGTCTACACATAAACTGCATTATCAATGTTCACATAAGTAACAGTCTCCTGTTTGAGCCAGGCTGTCATGGTGAGATAGAAACAGTTTAGTTTTGAGGTAATTGTGCTGGATTCAGATTTGGATCAGTTAAGGTTTATTATTGTTTGTATCTAAGGCCTGAAACAGGTAATGTTTTTGTCTGACCTTGTTCCCATTTCACTGCAGTTTTGGTACATTTCTGAGATGCAGATGTAAGTACTTAAACTCTGTCAAAAATATTATTTTATAGATGGAGGGCTGCACCAGGAGACAGGTGGAAGACCACCTGTTAAGCAGAAAGACAGCTACAGAAAAACATGAAGGTGATGGTTTGGGTGAGTTTGTAACATTTACATGAGTGAAGTGTAATAAATCTGAGTTTAGTTAGTAATTAAAATTCAAGTCCTTTTTTTTTGTTTTATGACATTCCAAAATATCAGCAGCCAAAATACCAGTGTGCATCATCAGAGCATATCCACCCAGAGTATTAAACACTGTACAGTCTAAACCTTATGTTGGTACCAGTCCTTCCATCAGCCCCCTCTGCAACTCATCAGCTGTCTCATTCTTCACAGCACGTCTGAATATCTCCATTTATTATGAATAACAAACAAGAGTGTCTTTAGGTCCTTTATAACAAAAGACATATTGTTATATTGTTATATATAAGACAAGATGATGGTGATGATGAGGATCGGGAGACAAGTAAAAATCTCATTCTGTGAAGGTTTGCATCTTTAACGAGATTATTTCTAATCTCTTGCACATTCCAATAAACCTAACAGTTAGTGTATGTTCCTTTGTCTTTGGTCAAAATGTCTCTGATTCAGATTGTACATTTTATGTACAACAGTAAGACCACATAGAGCCAAAGTTCTTAGAAGACAACTGAAGGGATTCTTGAATTTTAATAGCTTGTAGAACAGTAATCTATTACCATCTAAACATAAATTCAAAAGGTCAGCTACCTCTGCCTAGAAACTTTCAAATCTTTTCCAATGAGAGATTTGGTTTGTATTCACATCTTTTTCACATAAATAACATAAACCTGGATTGACAATGAGGATGCTTTCAGAGGATTTTCTGAAAGCAGAAAACTTACAGCTACTGGCAAATAGTCAAAATAAAGCATGTAGAAATGTTTAAACAAATTTTAAACCTCCCTGTGCAGAAGGTGGGCAGAATAGCAGTACAGGAATAAATCTGTTTGAAAATTTAGAGGATTGGTCGATATTTTCCCTGTTTTGCTCCTGCTGTAGACAGCGTTTATTTTTCACTCTCTTTTAAGGACACATCATCGTCGACTGCCATCAGGCTCACACAACTTTAGAATATGAGGTGGTAACATTACCTCAAGCCTACCGCCACTTACGGGTGCTTTAATTCAGTATCTTTAAAGTTAATGTTGACAGTTGGTCCTAAGTGAACTGCCCAGAATATTTGGTCACTTAACCAGCTGTTTTTATTTGCTTGCAAACACGTAGTATTTCCTGTATCTGCTTCACAGTAAAAGCCTTCCTCTGGTTTACAGAGTTAAAGCTTTTCATAGCAGTAACATCATGGGTTTGTTTCAGCAGCTCTGAAACAGCTGACAGGGATGAAATGGTGGTGATTTAACACTGATAAGTGAAAGTGCATAAAGTAATCTCACCACTCAGTTACAAATCATATGCAGATGAAGAAAATCTCCTCCTACCATTTTTGAAAAAAAAAAAAAAAAAAACACTGAGTGCAACCTTTCTGCCTAAATTAACTGAGGAAAGGTCAGGAGGTCAAGTGGCCTCACAGATGTGCAGTCTTCTTCTGTCTGGTATAATTGCTGCTGGCTTTTTTAGTGCCACATTATGCAATTAAAAATTATTTTAATCCTAATATAGATGATTTGGGATCAAAAAGCACATCAGTATTTGGGTCAGACAAGGAGATAAAAAGTTAAATGCACTTTAGAAGAAAAAATACAAAATCAGGAATTTTAAGTAAACAGAAAATTAAAAAGTTTAAATGTGAGATGCACAAAACACATAAATCATCTCTTCAGTGTACTTGTTGTTACTAAGGTGTCCTTTAAGTTAACAAAGTTCTTTTAAGGTGGGGGCTTATAACATACTTTTAGTGAATAAATGCAACTATTATATTTCTTATTATGTTACTATTATTCTTTATTCAAGGCAGGGATCAGATGGTTCTAATAAGATCTCAGTTTAAAATCAACTCAGCCTCTAATAAACTCCTTTGTTTTTTGTTTTATAGATGCACCAGAAATTGAAGTCAGGAGAAAAGGTAAAAGACCTTGGGCTGACCAGGAGAGGACTGCAGTCAAACAAGCCTTACCAAGTTCATCGAACCTAAGGAGGTACATGTAAGAAAGTAGGGACAAATTAAGAATGTAAGCAATGACTTTGGTTGTGTTGAAGGGTTGGATGAGTTAAGAGAAACATCCAATCACAGCTGCCTTAGCTTGGTGGTGGTGGGATAAGTTGTGGAGTGATCCAATCAGAGCTGCTCTCTTTATGAATTGATATATTCATGTAGAGCAGATTCACTGTTTGTTGTCAGTTCTGGTGTTGTAACTGAGATGCTCTGCCAGGTAGCCTAAATAAAGGTGACTGCATTTCACACAAAAGGAACATTTGTTTCTGTTCATTTAGACATTCAGACTTCACCAACATTCAATAAAGGGTAAGTAGATGTTAGGTAGGTAGGTATGTAGGTAAGTAAACTAAAGTATTCAGACTTTACTAACATTTGGTAAAGGTTTTTCGATGGTTCATTTGATTCAAGTGTAAAACATGACTTCAGAAATTCAAGGGAAAAAAAACAAGGAAAAAAATACCTTGCCACTTACACCTCATATTTTAGTCAACTAAATTTACAGTAGATTACAGTAAATAAAACATAAAAACTTCAAATAAATGTAGGCAGAAGATTATAATTAAAACTAAATCAAAAAGTGCTGTCAAATTTACATGGATATCTACTATACTTTGCATGACTAAGGAGTGTTGCAAAGGGATATTTGGTTAACAAGACTGAGTAATAATTAATTATTACTGTAAATTTATTTACTGTTACTGTTCTGTTCATTATGGATGGAGTCTGCAATTTTTTGTTTAACACTGTGGAACAGGATTTTATGACAGAAGTATACACTTCTGATGCTGACACTAGATTGATTATAAAAGGTGTGCTCAACCACAAAAGATCTTTAACATATTAAATTTTCATAAAATTGCATGATCAACCAATGTCAAGTTTTGTTGACTGGCTACTCACAACTGGTTTTGACTATTATTCCAGTTCGGCTTTATGTAGAATAAAGTCACACAGAATTTACATGACCTATACAAATTGTGCTTTTTGCAAATTTAACTAATAATATAAGGATTAATTGTTATTGTAATGTCTTAAAAATTATATTCTATGCTTTATCTTTTGACAGTTAAACTGGCAATAAAACAACCACTTTACCCTCCAGAAATAACAAATTTGCTCTTTAATAAATACAATTTCAATAAATGATACTGCTGCATTACTGGTGATAACATATTTTGTAAATGAAACATTTGTCATTTCAGATTTACATTAAAAATATTCATTAATGGAAACAGCATCCTAGTAGACCTACTCAAAACATTAAAAATCCAAACCTGGTGTCTGGTCCTCACTTGGCTGGTAAAAAACTTTTATCTAATTCTTGGTGTTAAATGAAATCTAAGGCGGTGTATTGGGTAATGGCGCCACCCTGAGTTCAAAAATAGTTTTTTTGTGTTCCTAGGTTAAGTAGAAATGGTGGTCCTCACTTTGTAGGCCTTTTCACTCGGTCCTCACTATGCAGCAAGTACAGGAATGTGTGTGTGTGTGTGTGTGTGTGTGTGACGGTGTATTTGTGTACTTTCTGTGTAAGCTTATAGCTTCCACACAGACCGATCCAACTGCCACGGCTGTCTTTTGAATGTCACAAGGTGGCAGCGGGCTAATTGGCACTGACTGAAGAGCACGGCCCGCTCCCAAACCCAATCACAGCCAGGATGAGGCTCGAGCCTCTGGGCCCCCCCACCTGCCAGGGTCCTGACCCCCCCTCACACACACGTGGATAAATCCCACACATATACACACAGGCTAAACAAACACACAGTCGGCATCGCTGTGTGTGTTTATACTCGTCTAACCTTTCTGACCTCGCTGAAATGTCACCAAAAACAGCAGCGTCCAGACACAAACACCTCCAGAGTAAATAACAGTTTCCAATCCCTGCTTAACTGATATCCTTCAAATGTCACAGAGGACAGGCATCGACTTCTTCCTTTTTCCAGGTGGGATCACACATAATTCAGTGACTTGCTTTAAATGGAGCTGCAGCAGGTAGCGCTGTTTCCTCACAAAAAGATGGATGCTTTAAGTTGATACAAAGGCAAACGGCCAGTTCAATAAGAGGAAACTCCTTCAAGAGCAGAATCATGCTGCAAACTAGAAACGAAACAGAACAACAACAGAAGACTTGAGGCCTATATCACGAAGCAGGATTAATTTCCTAGCAAGATAACTTCAGGGTTAACTCTTGATTATCAATAGCACGAAGCTGGTTCCTTTTTTATCAGAGTAGATCACCATGGTGACTTACTCTGAACGGCTATCCTGCTCCGGAGCAGGATAAGTTGGAGGTTGAATCTGATCCTGCAAGATGACCCTCGCACTAGCCAATCAGCTTCTCCAAATCAATGCCCTGCCCTCTTCTCCTGAACCCGATAGAAGGAGCTGCACAACTCTTGAGACGAGCATGAAGATGAGAAGGAGTGTCACAATACCGATTTGACCCACTAGATCAACCTGACGACGCGCTATGAGATGTACCGGTTCTCACGGCCCGGAATCATCTTTACCTGGGTGATATATTGGAGCCGTTTATTCCCCGTGTGACCCGCAGGAGCGGTGCACGAACTGTCCCACTGTCGTTTTGCATCGCCCTGCAATTTAAACTTCACTTCTATAGCACCTTTCATACATTCAAATGCATCATAAAGTGCTTGACAAATAAAAGGGATGTAATTCTTATGTGAAACAGCACATTATTTCACATTATATATCATGTCCATCATGTCCTTCCTGGTCTTTATTCATGTGTTTGAGGGATTTTTTTTTTTCTTGCTGATTTTAAATTATTAATTTGGGTCACACTTCAGATCAGTGTGTTTTCATGATTTAATTGAGGCGACGACTTAAATCTCAAATGTAGCTGATATGACATGAAACAGACCAACCTACCAGACACAGTTATGTTTTTGTATTTTTTTTTTATCTGCTCCCACGACCTCCTCACTATAGAGGGATTACATCTGAGGAAATGGGGTGATAATTGTCAGACATGCAACACGTTTTCACAGTATATTGCTTCACGAGATTCATGAGTGTGAATCTCATGCCAATGATGTGTAATTTGTAGGGCTGTAATCAACCAAAGAAATTGTTGGTCAACTAAAACACAGAAATTGTCGACCAAAATCGACCAATCGACCCCCCCCCACCCCGCCGTGTTTCTCCCCTGTGTGCCTCTTTCCCTCCTTTCTTTCTCTCAACACAAGACTCTTTGCTTTCCAGTCTTTATCAATAATATGGGCAGTCACTGTCATATAGGACTCCATTCGAAGAGACGTACACATCTGTTATCTTTATCTATTAACTAGGAAGCTTTCTCTTTTTTACTCCCTCATATTTTGCCGTTACTGCATGCGCAATTGTGAGGCGCGCTGGCACTGAATATCCAGAAAAACATTGGAACCTGGATATTCATGGGACTCTTTTAGTGTTCCCACACAGAGTTTCATAATAACCACGTTGTTCACTACAACAGACACTTTGAAGGCATCGCAACTTAAAATTGTGCTGGGATGTTTTTCCCCTGTGTGCGCCTCCTCTATTTTTTTCTCTCTCAACACAAGACTCTTTGCTTTCCAGTCTTCATCAATGAAATGGGCAGTTACTTTCGTATAGGACTCCATTCAAAGAGATGTACACATCTGTTATCTTTATTTATTAACTCGGAAACTTTCAGTTTTTACTCCCTCGTATTTTGCCGTTAGTGCGTGCGTGCGTAATTGTCTGGCGCGCTGGCACTGAATATCCAGGTTTCAATGTTTTCTTGGCCTTCCACGACGCCAATGGGCCTCATATCCTCAGAAATAAAACAGTCAATTCGTTCTGTGATGTCGTTTTTGCATTTGGGTGTTTATATGAGGCATAAAATCCATGCCTCATGGGTGAGGGATGCCGCTGTTGCAGCACGGGCAGCGGGCAGCGGGCAGCTATAAAACGAATAAACGATTATTAGAGTAGTAGAATATTGAAATGTTCTTAAATAAAAATTGAAATGAACGATAAATACATTAAAATGGTGTTCTGAGACATGATGGGGGCGCTCAGAAAATACCCCCATTTCGCTTGATACGTTTCTCCTGATGAAATGAACTGCAGGGGAAAAAATTAATTGACACATTTGGTCGACCATTCAGAATTTTGGTCAACTGAGCACGCATCGACCAATTAGTCGACCAGTCGACTTGGACTTTACAGCCTACAGGCTTCTTCATCCTCATATTTTAACTTTATCAGACGCTGCTCTTCACATGTTAAATATAAAGCTCTGTCAGTGCATTCCCGGTGCTTCTCGGCGTGTTCTCCGCTCATGATTGTGATTGGTCAGCTGCCTCTGAGCCCTCCCCTTATACGTATACGTTCACGGCTCTTGATGAGACAATCCTGGATGAGTTACCGTGTTGATAACTTGCATCGTGCTATCGGTTATCCTGATGGCCATTGTTGCGGTTACTCAATTCTGGATTGATGTGAGTTAGCAGGGATAAATTGACCGTGCTTCGTGATATAGGCCTCTGGAAGCCTGGAGATGGTCTGGAGCATGGAGAGCACGTAGGAGAGACAGATGAGAGAGACTGTGGACAAGCCAACTACTTCTCTATTTCCTGTGGTCAAATCAACTGCTTCTAACTTCAAAGTGCTCATGTATTTTAACCTTTACGGTAAATACAACACACTGACAAGAGGGAAGCAATGGGCAGCCAGAGAAGCTTTATCATGTTTCTGTGATTTTCCTCTTACCATCAGGCTATCAGACTGTACAGCTCCTCACTGGGGGGAAGGAGGAGCAACAGGAAGACAAAGGATGGGAAGGAGCATTAGCCGACCAGTAGCTATATTTTATTTTTCTATCTTTATTTTATTTTAAAAATCTGTTTCAGTAACACTTTAGAGTCACGATCATTGTAAGACATTTATAAGCTATTAGTAGATGTTAATAAATAGTTAACTGATCATAAACAAACCACTTTTATACGTTTGTATTAACTATCTACTAATATCTACGAATAGCTTATTATGTCTTACAAATGATCGTTATTCTAAAGTGCAACCTCTATGTCTTAAGTAATAATTGAATTTATTTTTTTAATTTTTAATGTAATTTTATCTATTATTGATTTGTTTTGTTTATTTAATATTAATTTAATATTTATGTTTTATTTATGAATTTCATTTGTACATTTTTAATCCATAAAACCCTCCCATGAACTGGTGTTGAAAATTAAATAAATTAATTAAATAGCACAGCATCAGTGTTACTGTTTGTCCATCACAAATAAACAATTAAGAAAAAGGTTTATTTATATTTTTCCTTTTATCTATTGCTTTATCTACTTTTGGAAACTGCCATTGGAATCCTAATTTCCCAGAGTTTACCAAAGTGATTAACTAAATTCTATCTAATCTTATTTAATCCAATCTAAACAAAAGTGTGAAATGTAGGATGTTCAATTAATGTTTGTTGAGGATGCCTTTTTTCCCAGCATAAATAAAGAGAATGGGTAATGACATTGTATCAACTTTTTGAGTAATCTATTTTCAAATTTCACAAAAATATTATTCACTCAAAAGTATACTGTCAAAGTACTCCATACTGCTTTTGCACAAATAGTCCAGGAGGTCCTCACTACAGTAATACCAGTATCATCAGGTATAAATGGAAGAAAATTATCTAATTTCATTTGAATATCTGCCCATAGTGCTCAAAATAAACCACGACATGCATCATCAACCTTTTATTGATAGAATTTTATTACACATTCTGTTCATTCATGTTGAAAAACAAGCATTATCGAGCCAATGTTCAGGCAGGACTCCTTTATTTCACGCTTTTGGTGGTAAAAGGTAAACAGGAACATGATAAAGTTACTCAGCCTGTCTGTCATCTGCCAGTTTGCCCTCGTCAGCCACTGTCTGGTTCTCCAGTTCTGAGTGTTTGATTAAGCAGAAACAGAAATGTAGGGAAATAAGTGTCATCACAGAACAGCTGACAAGAAAACCAGCTCTGATGGATGGAGGAATTCATATATCTCCTTAAATATCAATGAACGTTTCCCTTCTAAGGTCTGAGAGTAGGAAATTCACATTTAAGGGCCTCAGGAACAGGAACAGGCCTCAACATATTGCTGAGCCTATGGTCTCTTAAAAAGAAGCCAAAAAAAGCTTTTATGTCGCAGCATAAAATGAAAGGCGGTCCCTGTTATATGAAGCACCAAACTTCCTCCAAAACTGTAGATGAGCTATAAAAGGGCTGTAAAATAAATGTAAAATCATAAAAGCAGGTGATGCAGTGAATCCAGAGGTGGTACGACATTATTACTTTTTTATTGCTCAAAAACATACCTCCACCCATGTTAAAATGGACTTTTGTGTGGAAAGTTGTTGAAGGAGTCACTGCAGTTCCTGTTTCTCTGCTTTTCAGACCTGATGGTAGATTTCCTGTCTGCTTAATAATAATTCTCATTAGTGTTATTTCAAAAGTCCAGTTATTAAAATCCATAAAACTAAAGATTTTTTTGAAGTATTTGGGGTTTTTAGATGCTGCCTCTCATTTATCAAAGACAGAGTTTAGTTATTTTTGCATGAGATCTTTTTGTGGATGTTCAATTTAGGGATGTGAAATCATGATCACTTAAATTCTCATTATACTCATTGTTTTCGCATCATCTGTGCCAAAAAGTTGAAACTCCACATATCAGATGGATTGTTCAGTTATTTCACTGGTTCATTAGGGAAGTAGCTCATACACAGTGTTTGTTAATTGGCAGAACCTTTCAGAAGCGTATCTGGCTGGTGATTGGGCAATTGTTTTGTCAATCACATTCATTATAGGCCAATCAGATAATGTAGTAGGATGATACTGCCTCGGTGTAAGGTAAAAACAAACATGATCCTCTTTGTAGAATAAATTCGCCAAAACGTTTTGGAAGTGGAGTGAAAATATCCTTCATACCGAGACATGCTTTCAATGTTATTTGTCATTTTAGCCCTTTAATCTGGAGCAGTCACTTCCTGCTGTTGCTTCACACATATTTCCCACCTCTTTTGGCTTTATAGATTGTTGATTAGGCCGTGCCACTTTGGGCTGTGCACAATCATTGTAGACTGGAGCTTGACAAGATGGCTTTGCCTGATTAGATATGGAATCAGGCTAATCCAGCTGCTGCGCAAGGTTACACAAACTGTAAATAGTTAAATAACTACAAATAGTTTTGCACTGTCTCAAATAATATTTTCAAATTTCTGTGACTTTAAATACAAAAGAAATGATATTTTTGTAAAAGCTTAAGAGCAATGTGATCAGTTATAACATGATTATGACATTAAACAAACATTTTCGGGAGCATTTCTCCTGTAGAAATGATTTAAGGCTCAGTTTGAGAGCGCTTCTTGCCAGTGCTTCATGTTACTGGAAAACGAGAGTTAATGTCTTCTTACAAAACACATCCACAGCACTGTGACTGTCAAATGATGGAGTTTCAGTTAGAACTAATTGTAATTCAGACTTAATTAACTGCCCAACACTAATTCAGCCTGACATTATTTAATACTGTGATGCCTTTAAATTACAGGACACCATTTTCAAAAGAGAAAAGGAGTAGACCTAGAGCACTTCCCTGAGGAACACCTGAATTAATGGCATATTTTTTTTACAAAGTTGCAGACTGTAATTTAAAAATCTTTTTATTCTCTGATGAAAATGTTAGATAGCTGGACTGAAATTCAACAATTAATCTGTGATACGACTTCAAGCTCATCTCGAAATCAGGTAAATTGTGAATGAAGTTGAATGAAGCATCAAAATGTAGCAGTCAATTAGGATTAAAACTCAAATTGAGTGACAGCCCCATTTAAAACTCTTCTGAGTGTTCAAATAGTCCCTCTGATGTTCATTAGAGTCGTCTTCAACAACGTGAACAGGGGACAGAGGCTTATCCTGTTCTGCTTGTGTAGCTGGTTGTTTCTAGTAGAGAGCATCCTCTCTATCTGTGTTTCATGCAGCTCCACACTGAGGTCTGGGAGTATGAAGATAACACGAGCATTGCCTTTGAATGTCCCGCAAAGACACTCCAATCGTGACATTACACAAGCACCCCCCTCTTATCTCTCGTTCTTTCTGTCTGTCCATCCGTCCATCCGTCCTGTCCCTCACCAGCTCTCTCCCTCAGACAGATGGTTTTCAGTACGCAGCGGCGGGACGAGGCTTGCTAAAACACTGTCTGATAGTCCTCTGTAGCCGGTTCCCCCGTGAGCAGATATAGAGGAGTAAGAGCAATGAGCAGAGAGACAAAGAGCAGTCTCTGTGGTCCAACGATGTCCAACTCAGCAAATAATCTACACTGCTGGCCTTGACTCCTCAGGGGAAGGAACAGAGTCCGAGGATGCTTGTTTGGTTTATAGAAGAGTAACTGAATTAAATATTGAGATGTAGTTTAATCAAAAGCAAATACTACTTTGCTTCAAGAAACTTGAATCAATGCATTTAACTGTCTCTTCACATACTGCACTTTTATAAACGTGAAGGATAAGAAGGAGGAGTGTAGGAGAATATCGATGTTCCTGATGTGTCTTGATTTTTGCTGCAACAGTCAGACAGTCGGGTCAGAATGTGGCGTAAATAAGACAGAAGCGTTGATCCATCCTGTCTTGTTTCAACAGCACATGCTGTTGGTAATGTGATGATGTTAGGGGTATTTTCATGGCACACTTTGGCCCCCACAGGACCACTTGAGCAGTGTTTGAACCCCAAAGCCTACCTGACCATACCCATCCCTTCAAGACCACAGAGTCTTAATGGCTGTCTTTAGTTGGCTCCCACACTATAGTTTGGACACCCCTATGTTAGAGCAAAGACATGATTGGCTGTCATGACTGAACTCATTTACTGCAGGGTGTGTCAGGGAAAGTATGTTATACAAACTTCAGTTCAAATGAAGTTGAGGCATTGTGTATGATGGAAATAAAACAGAATATAATGACTTGCTAACCCTTTTCAACCTACGAACTGATTAATTTCTAGGGATGGGAGAAGAAATCAATCCACATAAATATTGGGATTGTTTGACGATTTTTGTTCAAAAAATGTGTTTATTAAATTTAAATGCTTCACTTTAGTCTTTTTTAATAAGCCACTTTTAAATGTAATCCAAGCTTTTGAGGAGGGCATATAAACGGCAACGGTTTTTTATTAACTAATCATTTATTATTGTTGTTTAACAACACGGTAAAAATATATTGCTGAATAAATCCCAAAAACAGACTCACGTGTAATGTGTATTTTTCCTGATATAGTCTGTAGGAATCATCATTGTCCATCTTTTTTGCTGGTGTTAATAAAGCTTTCTAAAGATTGCAAAAATTGCCAATATCGTAGAATCGCAATTTAAATTGAATCAGCACCTAAAAAAACGGAAAAAATTGAATCGGGAGAAAAGCGTATCATCCCAGCTCTATTAACTTTGTTGTTTGTTTTTGCAAATATTGACTCAGTTTGAGTTTTTTTTTTTTTTTTTTTAAATATTTTTTGGGCATTTTGTGCCTTTTATTGATAGGAAGGAGACAGTGGATAGGCTTGTGAAAGGGGGTGAGAGAGTAGGGGAAGACACTCTGCAAACTGGTCACGGGCGGGATTTGAACCTGGACCGGCAGAAGCAAATACATGGGGTGCCTGGTTGCTTACCACTCCACCAAACCAGCACCCCTCAGTTTGAGTTTAAAGGGACTATGAGGAGTTTCTAAGTTATTACAAAAAAGTCTCACTTTTAGATATATGCCTGATTGAAATACACACTTTAAGATGAGTTTTATAGCATCTAAATAGGTTATCTATAAATGCTATTCCTTAGCCTTCTGGTCGGGTCGGACAGAGCTGGACTGGCCTGGATACTCAACTTCGGGAACAAGACAATTAAAACTAGAGCAAATTTATATTATTCGCACACGTCTTAGAGCACCAGGCTTAAATAGCGATATATAGCCGGCTACAAAGCTACGATACTAAGTTTTCCAAAAATTGCTTGTTGTCACACATCAAAAACTACTGCTACGTAACTAGAAAGAGATACATTACCTCGTCATGTTGCATCCTGTAAGTTGTTGAAAAAGAAGCTGTAAAGCAATGCAGAGATCTGAGGAAGGTCCGAGCTGCATTCATTAGCATCACAACAAATGCAGGCTTTGGCTTGTGGTGCGTTCCAGTTGTAGTCTGAAGTAGGAATTTCCGAGTTCCGAGTAGGAAACTAAAACTGGAACGTCCCCCGAAGTCAGAATTTCCTACTGGGAACTCGGTGAAACCTCGTCACCCCCGAGTTGACAATCAAAGATGGATGCCCCCAGTGTGAACAGTTTTTTAGCTCCTGTAATAATCAATTTATTTGCACTTCTGACTGGGGTGTGTCACTCTAGATCAGCTGTAAACATATTGTTAGACTTATATTTACAAAAATGCTGCCATAGCGATCATCACATTCTTCATACAACACAGGGCGTGCTAACAACAGCTAACAATAGCCTGGTAGCTCGGCATGTTTTTTTCTGACTTCAACTGGAACGACAATAAGTTGGAGATAATGTCACTCCCAGTTCCGAGGTTACTGGAATGCAGCATTACGACAGTCGCCGCACGTGCTTATGGGTAGCAGAGTCTTAATGTTGGCGGAAACAGATTCTCCTCACAGTCCCTTCAATGCCTGTAACAGCTTCCATAAAAGCTGGGACAGGGGCATGTTTACCACTGGGTTACTTCTCTTTTTCTTGAGCAACAGTTAACAAGTCTTTGGGAACTGAGTACTCTAATAGTTCAATCTTAGGAGGTGGAATTTTCTCCCGTCCTTGTCTGACAGTCCAGGACCTCTGTTGTGGTGTTTTTGGCTTCATAATGGACCACACATTAGCAATGGGAGAAATTGCTGGACTTCAGTCAGCCTGGTACCTGCACTCTTTTACTACATAGGTTGTACGCTGATGTAAAACTTGCAGAATTTGTCGACACATTGTCTTGTGGAAATAAGCAGGGACATCCCTGAAAAAGACGCCACTACGATGGCAGCATATATTTCTCTGAAACCTATGTGAACCTTTCAGAATTGTTGGTTAAAGTACCCATGCCATGGGCCCAATCACAGATTCTGGCTTTAGAACTTTGCTCTGTTACAATCTGGTTGGTCCTTTTCTTCTTTGGCCCAGAAGTGTGGACTCGTTCGACCACAGCACACTGTTTGACTTTTGCGTCAGTCCATCTCACGTCTCACTCAGTGCTGTTGATATATGAACTTTGCTTTGCATGATGGAGTTTTAACTTTACTGTTAGATGTAGAGATGAACTGTATTAACAGACAATGATTATCTGAAGTGTTCCGAAACCAACATGGTGATATGCTTTACAAAATTCTGTCAATGCAGTGCTGCCTGAGGAATCGAAGGTCATAGGCATTTAGTGTTTGTTTTCGACTTTGTTGCTTACATGCAGAGATTTCACTAGATTCTCTAAATCTTTTGATGATATTGTGGACTGTAGAGGATTAAAACTCTTGGAATTATATGTTGTGAAAGGTGCTTAAACTGTTGGACTGTTTGCTCACACAGTTTATGACACAAGTAGTGAACCTTGCTCCATTCTTGTTTCTGAATGACCGAACCTTTTGGGGGATGCTCCAATAACAAAGTTTAGCAGCTTGAACATTAAATGTCTTTTTTTTTAAATTGTGTATTCAGTTGAATATGGGTTTGCTAATCCCTGTTATTTGTTTTTATTTACGTTTTACACATCGTCTCAACATCATTGGCATTGGGGTGTGCACAAACAAAATTATCCTCAATCCTCTCCATGTTCTTTCATTCAGAAGAAAATTGCTGGCTGTTAGTGACAAAAGAGAGGATTGTTTTTTAATCAGTTTACTCCCTGTTGTTCAACACAAAATGAGTTTCACTGAAACGTAACAGAGCGGCTCACAATTGGTTTTCTGAGCCATTACCTAAACATCGAGTGCAGATTGATCGTGAAAACTTAAACTCATGAGATTGGACAATTAGTCCTCCGTAAACTGGCACAAAAAAGACCCGAAACACAAAAAAGCCAAAGCGTCACTGTCAATTTTTGGCAGGAGCAGGAGCCAATTAAGATGACTGAGTGGAAAGAATCCCATTAGGAGTCAGGAAGAGTGGAAATCTGCACTGTGAGAGCCCAGGCAGGCATTGTCTAAATACCAGACACACACTGTGATCAATCACTGTAAACACTCAGAAGCCTGCGGTCTGACGTAGAACAATGAACATCAATGAGAAAAAGGTGGAGGAGGAGCTCTTGTGAGTGTGTTTGGGGAATTGCAAGTAGGTGTGATTGGTGTTATTGTTTTCTCTTCTTAATGTGCGCACTGACAGCTTTGACATCAAGTCTCATCGCATGTGGAGGCACCTGCAAAAATCCACCAGGCCTGGAACGACCGCATCGAGTGCTGGTGGGTGTTTGCGAGTTCTATTAAACATGCACTTAGCAGGCTTTGATTTGGCGTGACTTAAATGAAGCCCTCCACTTCTCATAGACAGAATAGCCTTGTTTACATGCTGCAGTGTGAATGGGGGTTAGCTCTCCATCACGACTCTCATTAATCTGGGAAAGATTTTCCACCACTCGTGAATCGATGGAGCATCATCATCAATCACTTGTCATGCTGTCACTGAGTGCAGCCTGCGGGCCAGAGGTCTAAACTGTATGCAGCGTGGAGAATAAACGATAATGAGAGTTCCGGGACGGGCGGATCATTAGTGTTAAAGATACTTCTGATCATATTTAGAGCAGTGTAGTCACTGAAATTAAGCATATGTGTTGTTTTAAGTAACTTATTGATTTTCTTGATTGATACTTGTTGAAGTGTTAGAAATCTGCTAAAAGCGGCTCCTCGTCCATCTTCTTAAAGGGATATGGCAACATCCTAGTGTTCATGACAAGCAGACAGACACCACTCTTTCATCTGTACATCAAGTAACAAGCTGGGCAAAAGTCACTCAAGGCTACTTAGCTTATGCCTAAGTCACACATTCCCGTTTCTCATGGCGATTGTGCACAACTGTACACAATTGACGAGGCTGGTGTGATCGCTTAACCTGACAAGCCAGATGGACAGCTCCATATATCTGCGACAGAAATGTTTCACTAGTCCATCTGGGTAGGAGCTCTTTAAATTTATTTGCAGGGGCAGAACATTTAAAAAACAACACAAGCTTGTGATTGGATAATGGTTTTAATCGTCACATTGATCACAGACCAATCCACATCAAGCAGGGTTGCCTCCTATAATGAAGCAATGTTTTCATTGAATTTGTCTTTTTTTTCTTTGATCTATACATTTTATTTAATTATTTTGTTTATATTGGTTGCTAATGCTGCACAGTGATTTTTGAAGACTGTATGATGCAAAATGTGCCTGTTTGTTACTTGAGATAGCTGAATAAAGAATTGAAAAAAAAAAAGTAGCATACACAGCGGCTAGCTTAGCCGCTAACAGCTAACAACAGTTAATGACTGTTAACTGTTAGCCGCTAACAGCTAAGAACAGTTAATGACCGTTAGCCGTTAGCTGCTAACATAGCTGCTAACGGCCTTATACTATCGTCTTACACTAAATTGTACCACACAGATGATTCATTTAACACTTATATGTGACATGAACCTCATCAAAGACAATCCCTACAAGTAAACTTCTGAGGAGGGCAGATTTCGCCAAGTTTTACTAAGTATCTATGAGGACAATAAGCTAATCGGCAAGTCTGTTCTCAACTTCCGATTTTCAACTTCCGGTTGTCCTCACGTCCGCATTCTACAGCTCCCACCTCTCTTCCCTTATTGGGCCGTTAAGAATTCAGCCGAGTGAATTCATTGGACAGTGGAGGCTTGCAAGACAGAGCAACAGGATTTCAGAATCAGGCAGGTCTGTCTGCTCTGCAAGGCTAGTGATCGCTATGATACTGGATGAAATGACTGTCTCACCCCTGGACACACCCCCTAAATACACCGTCAGCAGCGCTTCTACAGCGCTTCGAGGGGCGTTCGTCCCGCTCCAGCTAGGTTAATACAGTGATATGACAAGAAGTCCATGAATTTTCATCCCACTGACATGGCGTCAGCCCCACTTGAGCTCAGTTTGCGTCACGTAAGCCCCGACTGAGCACCGTCGCTTGCGCCGTCTTGAACGGGACACAGTCGGGGCACAAACACATACATCCTTGTCAGTCGTCATCATAAAGCTTTCAGGATTGAGCCACGATCAGCCCGACTGAGCTCTGTACATGCCACGCTAATACCGTTCACATTAAGACTGCATTAGGCTTCCACCCCGCTATACTGAGAGCGGTGATACTCCACAACAGTTTTGAACAGTTCAAAACTGTCGGGACCCTTCCACGTCCCCCGCCGTTCATCCACGACTATACAAGGCCGATCCAGACCAAGTAGCGGATGCACCACGACCAAAGCGCGTTTTATCAGAGTTATGACAATCGTGCACAATCGCCATGAGAAATGGGAATGTGTGACTGGGGCTTTAGATCAAACACTGGGAGTCAATGGGTAGCATTAGTTTGCCTTTGCCTACAGTCATCAGACAAACTCTTCAGCAACTTTGGACGATCTAGTATGTTTGTTGGGGCTAATTTTTTTTACTGTGTTATGTTACATTATCTATTTTTAGACTAAAATTAGCAATTTATGAATAAATTAATATTTTATTTTTGTTACATAAATGTTCACAACAAAGACAGAACACAAACTTGTCAATTACTGATAAAGGTGTTAATCAGTTTTCCCACAACACCTTCCTGCAAATGATTCACAATAAAATCTTTTTTAGAAAGTAATGGTATATGTTCACTGAAACAGTAGGCAACTCATATTTTGAAAAGGATGCAGATTGTGATAAGTTTGTATTATATTTACTTAAATAAAAAAATATTTATACTAGTGAAACAGATGTAATTACAGAAAAAAAAGTCCTGTTACCCTCTGTAGTTTAGGCAGGTCAAGGTCTCTATCACATTTGAGTAAAATGATGCTATTTTTATAAATGTCATAGGATTTTTTTGTATCTTATTTTTAAGGACCACTTTTAGTTACACTACAGACCACTAGGTGTCCATGGACCCTAGTTGAGAAATATTGCTGTACAACAGAAGAAAAATTGACATGTAAGAAAGAAAAACCCAGAGACTTTCTTTTTTTAATCACAATACTGTACCATCATTACCCCTTATAAGAATAAATTGATTTATGCTTTAAGGTTTTCTGAAATTTAAAAGAGTTGCACTTAGTTTAAATTGATCAATGAGCTCATTCCAAAATGTTATCCCCAAAACTGAAACACATATTTATTTAGTATTTATTTAAACTTTTCTTGTTTTAAACATAAGCTCATCTCATAAATTATATTTTCTTTTTCTTGATTTAAAAATGTGGAAATACAAGCAGGAAGAGTATTTACTGCACAAAAAATATCTCCAGCGTTTTTAAATAAGTAATGTCTCTAAAATTTCACATAGAAGATCAAATAAAAAACTGATAAGTGGATTCCACACATCCAACTTTATTAATTACTCTGATGGGTCATCATCCATCCATCCGTCCATCCATCCATCTTTATCTGTTTTTGGGTTGTGGGGCAGCAGTGTGAGCAGGGAAGCCCAGACTTCCCTCTCCCTGGCTACTTTGTCTAGCTCTACCCGGGGGATCCCAAGACGTTCATAGTCGCTCCAGCGTGTCCTGGGTCTTCCCCTACTGATGGGATGTGCCCTGAAAACCTCACCAAAGAGGCGTCTGGAAAAGTACCCGCGGTTTCAGCACAGTATGACGTATAAAGCAAATTTAATAGCAGGAAAACAGTACTGTTTTTCACTCTGAAGCTGGACTGTTGATGGATTTTATCGTCAGGAATGATTTGATTTGAGTATTGATTCATGACTCAAAGATTCTAGAGAGGCAGTACAGCTTTAAAATTGTCCTCTAATTATTAAAATCAATGTTTATTACCTCAGAGTGTTCATATAGCTCTTAATACTTCCACTGCTGGAGCTTGTTGTATTTTATTCCTGACAGCAGGAAATAAAAGCCCTCCTCCTTTATGCAAATCAAGGACATTTTTTCTCCCTCTGAGGCCGACTCGCCCTCCGTCTTCAGATATGACCATGATTGATTCAGTCGTAATGCTGGAATGCTCAAAGGTGAACCAAAAGAAAGCTGCCGTTTTCTTCTCATCCATCGCGGTGTGGAGAAGATTGACCCTTGGCACTCTGCTCAGTGATAAAAGCCGCTTGTGAATCCTGTCCAGCCTTCTTTACTTGGCCCGTCACGTGCGTTCTTGTGACAGGCCAATCAAGAAAATGGAGTGCGTTAATGGAGATGGAGATGGCTGCTCTCCGGCACACACGTTGGTGAGGCGCCCCCTCATCATCTCACCTCCTAACATATTGTTTTAACAAACGTAACTGCTGTCACGGGGGGCTGAGATGGATGGTGTCGTACAGTTAATAGGCTCTAAATCAAAGCAGCAGCACAGACGGCCAATCACAAAGCAGGGAAGCTGTCACCTAGGACCTCCGCTCAAGGTTACCACTGTGATTACTGAATATGTGCTCTTACTGGCCGTCTCCTCGGTGACGCTTAATACCATTTGCTGCTCTCGCTCCACTTCATCTCCTGCTATCTCAATTGTTCACTCTCACTTTTCAGCACTTTTACTCCTCACTGGGTCGTTTTTCTGCCACATCCTTCTCTGTTTAATCCGACTGCACGGTTTTCCCTCCACCTCCTTCTGTTCCCTCTTGATTTACTCTCTCATTCGCCCAACGTCTCACATCCCCTTTCTCTCTACCTTTACTTTATGTTGTGGCCAATGGCAATGTTAGACCATTTTGGGGATGTTAGAGCCCTTTTTACTTCTTTTTTTTTTAGTGCCCATGAAATACTAACAGTGGTGGCCCATGCCCCCTAGGTTTTAAAGTGAGACGCCAACATTTTTTTCTTTTTGTGTCTTGCCTCACTCCCAAGTCAGTGACAAGAAGATGGACACCTTTGTGGACTGTGCATGCAGTAACAAGGATGGGACAGGCAGAGCTCGCCCACCATTAATTAGCTTAGCTCAAACACTGGGAGTCAGTGGGTAGTGTTAGCCTGCCACTGCATACAGTAATGAGACAAACTCTTCAGCAACTGTAAACAGTCCTGTGTGCTTGTTGTGACTTGTTTATGTAACGATAACTAGTTTTAGTCTAATGGCCCTTTTCCATTAGCCCCACTCTACTCTACTCGACTCTTCCCGGCTCTACCCGGCTCTACTCTACTCGCCTTGCGCTGCTTTTCCATTAGCCCCAGTCGCCTGCCGAACGAGGTGCAGTGTCGCCGTAAACAGCTGAGCGGCTGTTTACGGCTGTTGTATATTTTCCAAAACACAGGAGAGTTTTGGAAAATATACAACAGAATGAAGCAGAGGACGAGAGCAATCAAGCTGAAAAGAAAAGATGTATGAGGGTAAGCTAATGGTAGCTACCGCTACCATGGTAGATTGTTGCGCTCATGACTCATCGATGACAACATTGTCTGACCAATCAGAAGCCAGCAGTCGGTGACGTCATCTTTTAGTATCGACTCAGCTCGCTTGGAACCAGAGCGGAGTAGGTACTAAAACTAGCTTGTTTTAGGAGGTATCGGGCTAGTGGAAACACGCTGCAAATCAAGTAGGGCTGAGTAGTGTAGGGCCTAGGCATGCAAGTGGAAAAGGGCCATATGATTAGAACTTTTTATAATTTTTCAAAGGAATACATACGAAACTAAAACATGCACATCCTACAGCAGACGTAATTGTAAGAAGGTCAACAAAACAAAATATTGTGCTTTTAAAAGCTACATACAACACTCTATTTTTACTTGTTTGTTTTGTTTCCAACAATAACTTTTTTAGCACAGCATTATGTAATAACAATGTACTTACAAGCATCTTCAGTTATTTAGTAGACAGTAGAGCACAGGAAAGTAGAAACCACAACAACTTCTTTCTTCTTCTTAGCTAATTTATGATGACTTATGCTAAAACAGCCTGTTTTTGGCAGAGCTGAAACAGAGACTTTTACAGGCATGTCAAATCAATACCCAAGGATTTATTTTAGGTTAGAAACATCTTTAAAGGGGTTGGAATACATGGCCTGGCATTTTTTTTTTTCTTCATCCTGTGAAATTTCTCCAGAAAAAGGAAACCTCTGGCCATATCCCTTTAGACATAGTAGACAGTAGAGCACAGGGAAACGGAAACCACAGCAACTTCTCAAGGGCTATTATAGCTAGTTTATGATGACTTATGCTTAAACAACCTGTTTTGGGTAGGGCTGAAACAGAGGGGTTTATGGGCATGTCAAATCAATATCCAAGGGTTTTTTTTTAGGAAAGAAACTTAAAAATTAATGTTAACATAAATGTTGGTCTGCTGACCCCAAGCATTGCAGCTTTTAAGTATAGAGACTTTTCAATTTTACACAAAAGAAGAAAGAAAGTCAGGCAGAAGTGCATGGATCACTCTATCATTCCTCCATCTTTGGTCTCAACTCATCATCTGGAGTTTCATTTCAGCTTAAAGCCCACTGGCAAGTATTTTACCTACCCTGAATTTAAAAATTCCTCGGAACTTTGAGTCATATTTCTTTTATCCCTCTGCTGTTTGACTCTTCCCTTCTACTGCCCCTTTGTCTCCTGCTGTTTCCTCTGCTTCCCATTTTCTTTCTGCATCACCATTCCTCTCAAAGCCAGTCACAGAGTTTAATAAGCCTCCATTCATTGAGTGAAGGACATGTACTTTCATCGCCAATTGTCTGCGTGCTTCATTTATCGTTGAAGCTATTTGAATAGCTGTAGGCAGCGAGTATTGATGCAAGTGTGAAAGGAAGACGACCAAGGAAATGTGAATGCCACAGTTGTAGGCAGGTGCTGAGCTCTTAGTTTGCTGGGCGGTGCTCTACCCAAGGACACGCCGGCAGAGTGAATGCCAATGCAAAGCTATTGAAGTTCAATTTCAAGTGCTCTTTACAAAAGCACCTGGCACAGAAAATATCCAAGGGTGTACGTCCTCCTGCGCTCTTTAAGACAATGGTGGTGGTGGATGAATAAATAATTGGTTATGTCAAGGACTATGAGGTTTGTCCCGCGAAAATTTGACCTGCACTACCAACAGGAGCAAGGCCTCACAGTACGACACAAAGTTTGTGTGGTTCAGATTGTATATTTGTGTGGAATTGCACTCAGTTGCATCACATTATCAAGATTATTTTGTTTACCCTGCTGTGTTGTGCATCTTCTTTCTGAATGTTTGGCATGCAGTTTGGGAGCCAGGAATAGCTGTTGCTAGGGCAACAGTTATTATGGATCTAAATATGGAATCATGAGAATGAGAAAGAAATATAATCAACAATCCAATAAATCTGATCTTTAAGACTGCACCTCAGGAGTACTAAGTACAAGGGTGAATGGATTTGTATCAACAATTTAGTGGCATGAACCAGATACTGCAGTCATCCAACTTTGTCATGCTTAAATGACTGTTTGAATTTTATAGCCCCTGTTGCATAAATTACCAAAACTATTTCAAGTTTTGTAAGACTTCTAAAAGAAACTTCAGATCAGAGTCATATTTTAACCAACATCTGCTAAAGCTAAATAGAGAGGAATGCTGGACTTAGGGCCTTGCAATTTGGCCCTAAATATGATCCCCTCTTTTTTCTCAGAAACTTGATTTAAGATTTAATCAAATTTTCCTAACTGAAAGAAAAAAAGAGCACTCAACACAGAAATAACATCAAACAAGTTTTGCCTTAAAGTAACCACGTCCTTCAAAAGTCAGTTTTCTTTGCTTATTATGTTGCAGTAAATGAATGGGCTTGAGCAGCAGGACAGCGTCACACCCACCTCACAGAGAAATGCACGAAACATCTAAATTTTAATTTTAGTTATTTTTTCAACTAGAGCTGAAACGATTCCTTGAATAATCGTGAATATTCGATTACAAAACATCTTCGAGGCAAATTGTGTGCCTCGAAGCCTCGTTTAATATATAATTATACATGTAAAATATATATCTGGACTACTATACAGTGCACGGTGTTTGACACGGACGGTCATTTCTGTGGCACAACGCGCCTGCTACCTCCGCTTCTGCGCGGCTCTTAAAATCATGAAGGAAGAGAAAATAGAGGGACAGAAAGGAGAGAGTCCACAGAAGAAATGGCAGGGAGTGTCCCAAGTGTGTGGTTGCTACAAGAAGGGACGAAAAGAAAACAAAGTGCAGTGTGTCTGATGTCAAACGGAGTTAGCTTAGCACATAGCTTAGCGTGATAGCACGTTGTCAATGCTGCAGCTCGTCAACAGTAAACATCTGGTCTGTGCATCAAGTCCGCACTCCGCAGAGCGACACAAAAGGATGACACTCATGATACATCAACAGAAGCAGCTAATGTGATCAATAATTGAGATATGGGCTAGTAAATAACTTTGATTATGGCTCCGTGTAAAGGCTGGTTCAGAACGTAAATCAATGCGGAGGCTACTTGCCCAGAATCATGTGTATTTTGTTCACATACTTTTCACATCCAATAACTTGATTGCAGAGAGTAGAACAGGAAACACTGACAGTGAGTAGAGGAAGCAGGTGTAGGGAATGCTTTCATATGTTATAGAAATGTACATTAGCTAGTTAAATTATCTTAGTATCTAAGTATGATATTATTTGGTCCTAGAAATAAAGTAAGCAAGATAAGATCAACAATATGGTACAGTAGTAAAGGCAATAATTTAGCAAAAAGAGACAAGCATGAATACAAATAAAATAAAAATAATCATACTTAAAAAAAACACTGAAAAAAGCAAGATATGGCCCAGAGTAAAAATTATAGTATAGATTTTGATTTTGAGATCCCATTTATGCTCAGAATGCTCAAAATAAGTAAAATAAGTTGTTAATTTAAGTGACCTGGCTTTTCTGTTTTGTGTGTTGCTCATAATAATCATGTGTAGTGATTCAATGTAAAAAAAAAAATAGCAGTGAGCGCAATGTAACTGTTATCCGATTACTCGATTACTCGCCCCAAAAAATTGATAGAGTAATCAATTACAATAAGATTCGATAGCTGCAGCTCTATTTTCAACTGAATCAGTTTAAAGCCCAGCCCTAGCTAGATTACATATATGTGTTGGCAACTTCCTGGGCTTTAATGCTAATAAGCAACTCCACACAAGTTAACTGCTTGTTAACACTAATCATCCAATCACACGGTGCATCTACCCAAATTCAATGTGTCATGGTTGTTGGTGCTAGACGGGCTGGTTTGAGTATTTGAGAAACTTTCAAATGAGAATTTTCATGCACAACCATCTCAAGGGTTCATGAAGAATGGTTTAACTAAGGGAACATATCTATTTAGCAGCAGTTCTCTGGATGAAAATGGCTTGTTGATGCCAAAGGTCAGAGGAGGGTGGTCAGAGCGGTTCAAGATGATAGGAAGGCGCTTCTATCATAAAGAATCACTCACTGTAAACAAGGTACACATAAGTCCTTTTTGGAGTAAACATGTTGTACTCCTGAAAACAGATGGGCTACAGCAGCAGGAGACCCTAATGTGTGCCACTCCTGTCAGCTAAGAGAAGGACTCTGAGGCTACTATTTACCAAAGTTGGACCATAGATGGTTGGAAGAATGTTGCCTGGTCTGATGAGCTCAGATTTCCACCATCAATTTGTATGATAGGATGAAAATTCAGCCTAAACAACATGGACCGTGCATTGGTGGTGGTGTTATGGTGTGTGCGATATTTTGCTGACACAGTTTGGCCTCCGTAGTACCTACTGAGTATTGTTCAAACACCACAGACTACCTGAAATTGTTACCTCTGATAAAGAGGTTATGTTTTTTACAGTATATGTTTGTTTGTCTGCTTGTTTGTTTGTTAGCAAGATTACACAAAAACTTACAGACAGATTTTGCTGAAATTTTTGGGAGATGCTGCTTATGGCCTATCTTTGAAATGATTAGGTTTTGGTGGTGACCCAGATAACTGGCATTAGCAAATGATAGTTTTTGCTCTGTAACTGTCCAACGAATGATAATATCAGCCTGATTCTGAGAGCTAGGTGTGGGTTTTCCCTTGGCCCTTCACCTTCATCTTCCCCCTTCCCCTTTGCCCTCTGTTTTAAGGGCCAATGGGGAGACTCAATTCCCGCTGTCGTCATGTAGAGCCACTGGCTGGCTGCCACGTATTAGGCGGACAATAGCCGTGGCTACAGCTGTAAAAGCTAGCTTGTTATAAAGACAAATAAGGGACGGACCCATAGAGTGAATCCCAATTCGACCCCTTAGCCCTTGTCTTACCCCTTGGTTTTGCCGAGGGGTGTCCCATTTCTCCGTAGGGCCAAGGGGAAGGACTAAGATCAAGGGCTACACGGCCCTCTTAATGAAGACAGACTGGGACCCTGCTTGAAAGGAAGGGGTATGAGAATTTCCCATAATACACCGCACCCGCCAACACGAAGGCAGAGCGGAGATCGAAGAAAGCACTTAATTATTAGTCAAAATTAAATCATCAAGTATATCAACATCATAAAGTAATCATGTTTGAATTGTTGGTCATATTGTACAATTTCTTGTTGCTTTAGCCAAAGCTAAAGCTTTCACAGCTTTAGCTATGGCTATCAAAACAGAGGACTAAGGGGAAGGGGTAAGTGGAAGAATTGGAATTCACCCTTAATCTAAGATCCATGTTGGCCCACGAAAACATCCTCCTGCTCCTATCTATTGGTAGAATATTTGCCACGTGACTGAATAACAACACTTGAATTTAGTTAAATCAGTGCACCTCGAGTTATTTCCCTGGATTAGGCGTCAAGAGGACACACTGTTTTCAGCAAAGCAGAGTTTTAATAAGTCCAGGACCTTTTGAATCAGCCTCTGTAGCCTCATAATTCTTACTCCATTAAATCTATTTACAGCATTTATATCTAAAAGTATGCTGCAGCCAAACTGAGTGGCCAGCAGCAGCGAGGAGGGAAGCAGCCAGCCCTCCACCCGGAGTGCTGTACTTTGAATAGATTGAGAATCGAGTGGTGCAACCTTAAGTGCTCGAGCGCCCGCCTCTTAAAGACCCTCTGCATTTCGACCTCTGTCTCCTTCTGATGAAGACAAATGGCTCTTCGCCGCTGGCTGCAGTAGAGCCTTTTGGAACTTTTTGTGGTGCTGACCAATGAGGACAAACGGCGTAGGAGGGTTTCTTAGAAAGAGGAGACACTCAGAATGGACCAAAGTATAACTGCCAAAGTTTCTGCTGCAAAAATCATTCATACAAGTTAGATTAGAATATTGTGCAGCTCTTTCTTTCCACAGATAACTCGGCTAAGCCCTTTCTTTATCTTATTTGTTCTTGACAGCTGAATCTTTTCACAAATATCTGATCTGTCACTTAATGGAAGCCTCGTGAACAGTTGTTGTCTCCCACATGCATTCAAGCCCACACAATAAGTGAGGACAAACTTTTCTCCCACTTCAGCCTTGACTCCCACTCCTCTTCACAGAGAGGAAGCATTATACAACAAGTCGTGATGGGTTAAACTTTTTTTGAGATTCTCCAGACAGTGTAAAAGCATCTTTTACAAGACATGAACACATATGAAACATTGGTCTGAAGGAGTTTCAACTTGCTGTAAAAAATGCCGTTTACCTCGCATCACCTTACAATAGAGCTGGGTGATATGATCTGAAAATGTTTACAATGTGTTCAATTTCCTTTTTGTTACCTCTGCAAAGAATGTTTTGTCTTTGCTGAGTGCATGTTTGATTATTAAGAAGATCTCGCAACAACTAGTGGATGATTTTCCTGAAATTTTCAGGAAATGTTGGTAATGGCCAGACAGGCTACGTTTACACGGACACTCTGTGACTTAAAACACAAAGATTCTTCCTTTGCGTATTCAAAGTCGATCCGCATTCAGACAGAGACACTGGAGACAAATGAAACCGCTGTAGTGTGCATGCCAGTTCAGCAGATGGTGGTGTATGTTTGCAGAGAGGCAGTGCTGCTACGATACACGTAAAAACCTTTCACAAACAAGTTGGCGAGTTGACGCACAGAGACGCAGGAGTTACTTTTCTGGACAACAAATCAGTTCAGACAACAAATCTGTCTAGATAGTTTTGTCTGGATAACAAACCGAACACGGTAAGCGGCACACACGTTACTCGGTAGACGGTCGAAGCTGTTATTGTCCCTGGTATGCGCGTGCAACCTTCATGTGAAAGAGTACTGCACATGCAGTGACTTCGGCGTCTCACCCTGACACACTCTGATATGGATTTACATGGCGCTGCATTTAGAGCATATTGAAAACTCTCCACTCTGGAGCCTGCTTTCAAAAGTTTGCAGATTTAAGAACTCCAGGTACCGTTCTCATGTAAACAGGAAGCCAAGGTGCAATGAAAACTAATAGGATTTACACAGCTTCTGAAAGTGATAAGATTTTGATGGTGTTCCAGATAACCGCCATTAAAGACCAATCATTTATGTTCAATAACTTTCTAAATAATAATGATATCAACATGATTCCAAGGGTTTTGGGTTTTCATATTATGATGGTAACTTTATCATTGAGCTATTGCTTATCAATGTAACAGCAATTTGCAAGCTACCTTGGCTGAGGTTTTGCTCTGTAAATGCTTGCTAGTCTGTGCATAAAATCACAGCTCACGTCAATTTTTGGTATTTTGTCGCTTGTAGCTGATAATGTTGTGCTATCTGAGTTAAAATGATACCTAATATGCTGCTATCACTGTATCGGCATTTGAGCATGATAGCACAGGTAATGCATAAGGCAGATTTTTAAAGAGTCTTTTTTTCTTGCTATCATCAGCGCCTGCCTCTGCTGTTTGTCAGTCTGTGACTGAATATGCCGACCATGACTGGTAACCACTTGCAAATGCGATTTAGTTTTCCAGCTGTGGGCGTGTTCTTGTGAGTGACAGGCAGCTCAACACAGCCAGCTTTTGGTTCAGTTTTGGGGTGCTGTCACACCAAACATGTTTGGTCCAGACCAAATGAGCTCTGGTTCAACCTTTTGGAGAGTTAAGATGATTAAGGGTGGTGTGAAAGCTCACACGAAATTTGGTGCAGACCCAAGAACCAAACTCTTGTCTACAAAAAAAAAAAAAAAAAAAAGCAGGATCTGGAGAAAAATAAGTTAGCAAACCAAAAAAGCAAGCAGTTGTAGCTTGATAATGGCCACTGACAAAATCAAGCACAAAGCCTCTGGTTCTCTTAATAGGTTAGAATCTACAAGTCAGAATATGGTTACAAATTGGTCTAGTAAATATGAAATTTTCAATTAGCCACCTTAGTACAACTTTGTATTTATGTTTTGGCTTAATGCTGAGCTGCTCTAAGCTAAAGGATGGTCTTTGGTTGGACAAAGTGCAGTTTGAAAGAAAACAAAACCAAGTAAAACTTAAAGTGTTGCATTTTCACCTGGGCCTGCAGAAGCATTTATGGGACATGCCTGGTTGTTTACCGCCCTACCAAACCAGAATCCCCATTGAATATATTTTTGACAGTAGCAGTAAAATCAAGCTTCTTTTGCCTTTTTAAAGGCTAAAATACTGATTTGCTTATCCAATGACAGAAATCCTGCATTTTTTTGAGAGTTAACACTTTTAATTTAAGATTAATAACCAATAATCTCCACCATATTGACACAAATATATAATAGCATCGATATCAACAGAAAACAGAAATTTTCTGCCAATACCAATGTTTAGCTTTTGATGTAATTATCTGCAGAAAATGATATCATACCAGACATATCATGTTTTTTTATCACTACAGCCTCCACGTATAGAACAGCCTACCTGAAGATCTGAGGGCTGCCCCTACCTAGTAACCTTTTAGTTTTTTTATTCTTCAGCTTGACTTTATATTTTATTTTACTTTATTTTATCTTTTACTTCATTTCAATTTTATTTTTTCGTTATTTCATGATATATTTAATATCACATTTTAACCTATCCTCCAGTGTTACTCATTTTAAACCGTTAAGATGGTGTTTCCTCAGTACGTACTGGGTACAACAATGATCCTGCTTTATTATTGTCTTTCATTTATGATGCATTTTACCAGTACTGTGCATGGATTATGGGGTCAGTGGGTTTTGGGGCTGGTGGAGTGGGTTTGGGTCATGATTCCTTTTATATTATTCTAATTATCATTCTGTTTGTAAAACACTTTGTGCTACAGTTTCTGTACGAAAAGTGCTATATAAATAAAGTTTGATTTGATTTGTATCCCCATCAATAAATAAGCCTTCTAAAGAAATGGATGACATACTGTTGAACAATTAGACCTTGTAGGGTATTTGTTAGGTTATACAACAAATCCATTTTAAAGCAAAATGTGAACAGACTGGTAGTTCAATGCTCATTTGTCCTCATTTATTAGTACTGCCACAGCTTCCCTGCTCATGCATGCTGCGGTACATAGCTAGGAGCTATCAGCTAGCATTGCCTCTTTAAACAGATCTATAATGATCTTTAATGTGTGCCAGTGGGCGTTACCATCAACATTACCTACAGTAACTGCCTTTGTATGTTGTCTGAGCTGTTGGATATAAAATCAACATCCACACACACTAAAGTGTGTTCAGTCCAACTATTTGGATGTACTGCTTCATAGAGCATGAATATAATTACAAAGCAGGGTCAAAAAGTCACTTTATTATTTGTTATTGCGCTGATGAATCTGTTTAATAGTGTAGAGTTGGAGAAGATCCTCCTCGAGGCCCGAGGTACGAATGCTGAATACTGATTGAACAGAATCTTTGATCAGCTCCACAAGAGAGCAGCTGTAATTTATGAACAGATATTTTACAGATATTCATGTCAAAGTTGATTAATTTCTATTAAATTTTGCCTTATAGTGACCTTTAATGCACAGAAATCATCAATAAATAATGAGCATATTTTACAGCTGGATTCATGTGAATGTGGCTGCAGCCTTATTAAACCCAGCTCTTTATTCACGGTCGTCTCTCCTTCTGTCTCTCCTCTCTTTAGATATCGATGAGTGCGCTGAAGGGAAGCACTACTGCAGGGAGAACACCATGTGCGTAAACACTCCAGGCTCCTTTATGTGCATCTGCCATACGGGCTACATCAGGATCGATGACTACTCCTGCACAGGTGAGTTTCTCGGCTGCCCTTTTGACTGACTGGAACCAAATGAAGAAGGGGTGCTTTTCCATTCTGGCTTAATAGGCTTCAGCTTACTGGGAAATGCATCAGTGAGGAGGATGTTTAGCTGGCTTGGCGCGGTCTGGAAGATGGTATTTTGAGATTGCAGGTACAGCAACATACGGGAAAAATAAAATAATAATAAATTGTTGTCTGCATTGGTTTGGACAGTGACAGTTCAGAGAAGCATCCACTTATTTGACATCAGCCATTAGGTTTGATGCTACGTTGCGATGATGTGCTTCTTGTTTTTTCTTTGGATGCATATCTTTAGTGAGGAATACACAAAAAGATCATTGCCCAGATTTTGAGCCAGAATCCCTCCTTTTGTTCAAAGTCAGCAAAAACTGTGACAATCTGGTGCTGTGCTTGACTGACCAACCACCACAGAGCAGATTTGGACTAGGTCCACAAGGAGTAAAGAGCTTGAAAGTAATAGGAGTTTTATGGGAGTGGAATACAAGTGGATCAGGGGAACTTAATTAGTGAAAGCTTCCATGGTTTTTGACCATTACAGATTGTAAACGTACTCAAAATTGAAAACATGAACCGGATTTAAAGGAAAATATCGGTTCTTTACAAACAAAATACAGTCATGGAAAAAATTATTAGACCACCCTTGTTTTCTTCAATTTCTTGTTAATTTTAATGCCTGGCTCAACTAAAGGTGCATTTGTTTGGACAATTATAATGATAACAACAAAAATAGCTCATGAGAGTTTAATTTAAGAACTAAGAACTATTCATTTTCCATGGTTTTCTTGATAATAACCAAAATTACTTAAATTCTTACATCAATAGCTATGGCGTTGTACCCCCAAAACACTACTTTAAAGCATTCCATGTTTTCTTTTCTGTTTGCTTTAAACACATGATACACACAAGAGTTAATACTTTATTGCATAGCCATTGTTTTTGATGACTGCAGCCATGCGTCTTGGCATGCTCTCCACCAGCTTCTGACATTGTTCTGCTGTCACAGCAGCCCATTCCTGTTGGACAAATTCAAACAAATTTTCTTTGTTTTTGGGCTTGTGGTTCTCCATTTTGAGTTTGATGATTTTCCACAGGTTTTCAATTGGATTAAGATCTGGTGATTGAGCAGGCCAAGGCATGGTGCGAATGTTGTGGTTCTCCATCCAGGCTTTAACTGACCTTGCCGTGTGGCAAGGGGCATTGTCTTGTTGGAAAATCCAGTCATTCGAGGCAGGAAAGAGTTTTCCAGCTGATGGAAGAAGACTGTTTTCAAGGGTAGTCCTGTACATGACCTGGTTCATTCGGCCTTCTCACAATTGCTTTTGCCCTGTTCCACTCAGACTGAAACAACCCCAGATCATGACTGATCCACCCCCATGTTTTACTGTAGGGGCAAGACAGTCTGGGTTGTAAGCTTCTCCAGGCTTCCTCCTAACCAGTAAGTTGGCTGGAGTGGGCATCAATTCAAAATTGGATTCATCACTGAAGAGAACCTTAGCCCAATCATCAACAGTCCAATCCTTGTGGTCTCGAGCAAAGAGTAACCGGGCCTTCCTCTGCCTTTCATTGATGAAGGGCTTCTTGCGTGCTCTGTGTGACTTCAAACCAGCTTCAACAAGTCGGTTTCGAACTGTCCTTGCTGAACAAGTCACATTTCTCGACAGTGCCCACTCATTTTTAAGGTCCCTGGAGGTCTGACGACGATTCCTGACACAGGAACGGATGAGTGCACGGTCATCTCGTGGGGTAGAAAGACGTTTCCTGCCACGGCCAGGTAGCAATTTGGTAGTGCCATGTTCAGCTTGTTTTTTGTTGTTGTAATGAACGGCTGTCTTGGAGATCTTCAGTTTTTTCGCTACCTGTCTCTCACTCATGCCAATTTCCAGCAGTGCCAAGATGGCTGCCTTTGTGGCTTCACATAATTCTTTTGTTTTAGGCATTATGTGAGAGCTGAAAACTTCTGAGTTGTGCTACGGCTTGAATGTAAGCAGGAAACCACTCTAGGCCTTTGCATGTGCAGTGCTGCTTGTGACATGAAATGGCCTCTTATATACCCTGGGAATCAATTAAGCTTAAGAATGTCAAATAGGACATAAAGTATTATGTGACCAGCTGCATTTTTTGTTGTGTTCATTGTATTATACGTTTAGTGGTACCAGATATTAGAATGAACAAGAAATTGAAGAAAACAAGGGTGGTCTAATAATTTTTTCCATGACTGTATATGAACTCCAGCCCTTTACTGTTAATGTCAGTGTGTAAGTGAACCGCTCTGTCTTGTTTCTGCGTTTCAGTGTGTGTTTTTCTGTGGTTGGTCTGTTTATTTTGTGATGTAAGGTGCGTTTAGAGTGATTTTATCCTCCCTGGTTTGCTCAGATGAGGATGGGGGTCAGCCTAATGTGAGATTGTGCAATTTTCTGGCAGATTTTGCAGGTTTTATTTAAAGGTGTACTGCTAGGTTTGAAGATGAAGTGGATTTCAGCTTAAATGTATGGTGGCTGAATAGTGAAAAGCAAAATAACAGAATGTGACATGCTTTTGCACGTCTTAGAATAAATGTACATTTTCAGAAACAAAGTTACAAGGAGGAAACACTTATATTTATTTATATGGTACATTCACACAGCGAACAACACTAAAGAGCCGGTGTTAAGGTTTAATGTTGATATTTCACACTTCTGAAAGTAAAGGGAGATCTGTAACATGGAAATTGCACATCCTGCCCATCTAACTCTTCATAACAGAGCATTTACCATACTGATTCAAATAGAGGAGCACTTTCAATTTAGAAGTGTACCAAAGAAAACAGGAGCAACTGGCTTGACCACTGTGGCTTTTTAAAGTTTGCAAGCTGATGTGACAGCATGTCTGGGATTAAGTCGTACGTATGGATCTCGTTGAAGATTTTGAAGGTGTCTCACTCCTCTGTTGCACCTTTTTTTTGTAAAAAAAGTAGACATCCACACAAAAAGAAAAAGTGCAGTAGTTGACTCAAAATAGGCACCGCAAAATGGGCAAAATATACTTAGAAAATCACTTCAACCACAGTAGGGTCCTCCAACTACTTCATCTGATTGGCCCATCATAAATGTGATTTATTTAACAATGTCCAATCACCTGACAGATTTGCTTCTGAAAGGGTCAGCCCTCCCCAAACACCTTCTGTAGACTCTTTCCCATTTGGACAAGTTAAATATATTGAACCGTCCTTGTGGTGTGCCAGGCTAATAATAAAGGGATACTGTCCTATTTCTTTAAATTTTAGATACAGTTTTATCAAACTTCTGCTCAATACTGTTTCAGAGCATGGACACTGTCTAAAATTAAAAGTGCAGACCCTAACCATACTTGGACAAACTTTCTTATTCTTTGTTCGTCTCATACCAGACTTCATCTAATTAGACGCACTTGTCTGTGAATCTCTCTCTCTGCAATTATACCAGCCTTGTTTATTTAATATGCTGGAGATTAATATCTGGCTTTGATTCGCTCCTATTGGTTTTGCTGTGATTTCTCGCACCATATTAAAATAAAACACACACTCAGGAATCGATAGCAGCCTTTTGACTACATTATGATTCAGCAGAAATGAGTGCTGGGAAATAGACTGAAGACTCAGGGAAAGAGCTTGAATCAATTTTTGGATTGTGTTTGTGTAGATTACAAAGTGCATCCATCTCCCTCTTTTATTAGAGTATAGACTCCTCAAACAACATAATAGAACATAAATATGCAATGCCATAGCGTTTATATCAATGTCATTGCAGCTCTTGAGAGCTTGATGTCGTTTTCTCAAAGATATGCAGCTTGAGGAGTTTTAAAGACTTTCCACTTGTGGATCTTTTGCACGGCTCACATAATCTGCTTGCTTGTATTCTTTTTTTTTGTCTCAAATAGATTTTTTGTTTGTTTGACTTGTTTTTCCTTTTAATATCTCATAGTATGTCCTTTTGTTTATCAAAAAATTGATTTGGTTCAAAGTTGAAGGGGTCGTGGTTCTCAGCCTGACTTGGTATTGTTTTAGGGTGGTTTTGGTCCGGTGGAAGATTTTGTACCAGCATGTTGAGGGGACTTGGGGGCAGAAGCTTAAATTTCGTTTTTACCGAGTTGAAGTGGGATGTAGAGGGTTCATAGCAATTTCAGCACTCTCATTACTGAAGAAGCTGGGCGTTCAGGGACATGATCTGTTAAAGATAGGAAATGAGATGTCAGAAAAAAAACATCCTAGCAAACAGGTTTTCATTTGAACACTTTCATTCTCCAAATAGTCTTTACTCCAAGAACCATAGACACTCAGCAGCACAAGATGATGAGCTTTCATTTTATGGACTTTCAGGAATCACAAATAATACAGGATACAAGAAAAGTAAGCCTTTGGACCGGCAGGCAAAGGCGACTTTTCTCTTGCTTTCAGCTCAAGGTGTTGAGATGGTAGGGCTGGAGGTCCTTAGTTTCAAATGTTGGTATACAATTTGAAATTGAAATAGAAATAAAGTTGCTAAAGTTTCCTTGAGAAAGACCAAATTATATGCCATTTATTGTGCTTAACATGTCTCTTCAGCATGATAAAGCACTCTTGTGTTCAAGACAAAAGGTTTGCAGCATCAGGACTTCCCCTTCTTCCTCTGTTTACAGCGTCAGTAGCTGCCTGAAACAACTTGTCACCCCTTTCCCTCTGAAATACACCTACCAGTGTGACATCGTATTATTTTGTCAGCAGGTTAAGCCCATTGGCTTCAACTGACAGCTAAGTGAAATGCATAGATTGAGGAAAGAATGTAGTTGTTGAAGACATGGTGCCAACCTATGCTTAACTTAACCAATCACCACAGAGCAGATCTGGACTGGGTCCACCAGGAGTAGAAGACCATGAGCTCTCTCTTAGTGGAATACAGGTGGATCAGGGGATACTATCAAGGAAACTACCAAGTTTAGATTGTAAACATACTCTAGCACTCATCAAAATCCACTTCATAAACCAGATTTAAAGGGAAATATGGCTCTTTTTGTCCTTTTTGTATGTGTCAGTGTGCAAGTTAACTTTTATGCAGACAAAAAAAAATGACTTTCTTGGTTTTGACAATGACAGTCCTGAGAATTATCCTCTTATTTTACATCAGCCATTAGCTTTGCTGCTATATTGGTATGATGTCTGGATGGATGCGCTTCACTTTTGGGGACAGTGCGGTAGATCTTGCAGACATTATGACTCTTGTAAATGTCTCAACTATCTTTTTTTTTTTTTGGATGAATATCTCAAGTGAGGCACGCATTAATGCTGCGTTCACACCGCAAGTGACCCAGCTACCAAAATCGCGTCACCCACTGACGTATCGTTGCGTGTCCATAAATACCTCATTTTGGTCACCGTTGCCATCAGTCATCGCTCGGTGACGTCTAGTCCGCTTGAGATTCACCGCGATCATATCATATATCATATGATAGGATGTATAAGCGGACATTATTCCAGCTGTATCCTTTTCATTCACTTATCAACCACAAAACACTGCAGCTGATGCCCTGCAGCAGCATCATCTGTGAGTTTCTGGCGGTCCGTCTAGGCGGAACTAATGTCCTCACTGACTAGTGTTTCCCACACGGACATAAATTGTTCCGCTGTAGTCCAGATGAAAAACTGTCTGTCACGAACACCGTCACACACGCACACACCGCTGATTGACTGTTGCCGCACAGCCACACACGACATTGTCTGAATAGATCAACGTTTTTTTACTTTGACATCGCGCGACAAGCTATGTGGTAGTGTGAAAGTGGCTGTCGTATCGCGGGAGGGTTAGCCCCGCCTCATCGCAGCTGTACATTGACTTTGCATGGAGAGTGATCGCTGAGGAAGTACAAGTAGCGTGCGGTGTGAACGCAGCATAAAGATTACCGCCAAGATTTGGGCCTGAATCCCTCCTTTTGCCCAAAGTCAGCAAAAGTGTGACAATCTGGTGCTGGGCTTTACTGGCCAACCACCACAGAGCAGATTTGGACTGGGTCCACAAGGAGTAGATGGCTTGAAAGTAACAGGAGTCTTATTGTAGTGGAATACAGGTGGATCAGGGAAACTTAATTTGTGAAGGCAAACATGGTTTTTGAACATTACAGAGTGTTTCCATACTCAAAATAGAATACATGATTTAAAAGAAAAACTGGTTCTTTACCAAATAAATAAGTTAACTTCAGCCCTTTATTGTAAATAGCAGTGTGTAAGTGAACTTTTCTGTCTTGTCTCTGCGTTTCAGTGTGTTTTTAGCCATCATCTGTTGTGTAAATGTTCTCGGTGTGTGTGTGACGGGGAGAGAAAGACGCTAAGAACCTGTGAAACAGCGAGACGGTGAGACTGTGAGCGGAGGCGGCAGACCCATTTGTTCCTGATCAAAGTTGAAACCAGAGTCAATTTCATAAGCAAACCAAATCAATCTTTGAAAGATTGTGAGAATGACTCTTTGTTCTCTGTCTGTGTTGTGGGTGATTGTGGTCACGGCCTCTCTTGTTCCCAACAGCCTCTTCCTCTGCAGTGTGTAGGCTCAAGTTGATTGGACAAGTTTTATTGTTTGTGGGTAAAGACGGACGTTATATCATCCTGATCGATTAAATAATGCGAAAAATATTAAATATAGCTTTAACCATGACTTGATCATTGATTGTAGGAAATAAAAGTGTCTGCATCAATGAATAACTTTAATATGTGAGGAGAAATAAAGACTTACAGCAGTGCCATTGTAGTTTTATAAGGCACAATGAGGTATTCTAATTTTGAAAGATGATTTTGAAGTAGAGGGGCAGGTGGATGTGTTGGGGAATGTTAGGGAAACTTTGAAACAGGTTTTGTCAATAAAGGGGCCATAATTAGAAACAGATGGTGAAATGTGTTGTTCAGAATGTTTATCTTGATATTTTCAGTCATTTATAAAGAGAAACCGACTGCATTCAGTGGCTGTATCCTGGATATTGTGGTTCATACTCAGCCAGAGAGCAACAGTCAGGCATTGTGTATCAATAAACACAAAAATTCTTGAACAACCTTCTGCCGGTCATTTGCTTTTCAAGATAAAAAGCTGCAAGAAAGTGAAAGTACAGTAGAGGGCAAAGTAAAGGGCAGAAGTGTTTTTTGAATAAGAGTTATTTGGGCAAGTGGAACCGCCTAATCACCTTGAAGGGATATGGCAACATTTTTTGGTATTCACGTCTTGCCTTCCTCTATGACAAGCAGATAGACACCACTGTTTCGACCTGGCGTGCAGTAACAAGGAAGAGACGGGCAGAGCTCTGCCTCTGCTAATTAGCCTAGCTCAAACACTGGGACTCAATGGGTAGCCTTAGCCCGCCTTTGCCTACAGTCATTCGATTAACTCTTCAGCAACTGTAAACAGCCCTGTGTACTTGTTGTGACCCATTTGTTTATTTTTTTACCATTTATGTTTCTTTATATATTTTTAGAACAAGATTATCACTTTGTGACATTTTCAAAGGAAATGCATAACCACAGGGTACATTCGCAAACCTCCGTAGATGTTCTTGTAAGTCAACAGGGCACCCAAAATCAGCAATTCAGGATGTTGGAGCAGTCTTTTAGAAGCTTTATTTGGTTTGCACAATCACACCTTTTCTTTTTTTTTAAATTGAGCTCAGAGCTGGGGTGATGGAGGTGAAGGTGGCCAACTGAGCGACATCAGAGGATTTACTGTGTTGTTGAGGTTCTCACTTTCTTTAGGGGCCAGGTGTCGGTCCAGTCAGTCCAGTGTGTATCTCACCCCATTCTGACTCTACCCAGAGTTCCTCCACTATCAATAATGGAAAAAAATCTGCACTACAAAAGTACTAGAGCGCCAGTGATGTGGTCTGGTAATTTGTTCCATCATCAAGGGTTTGGGCCCAGCTTTGATTGCCACATATTGATGTGTCCTTGGCCACGTTAGTAAACCCCAAAGTTGTTCTCACTGCTGTTGTTCTAAATTAACAGCTGCTACGACAACATTCATACTAATCTCCTTACGGCTCAGCTTTAGCACTGAACCACACCAGCAGATACTGATAATGTTTCCCTTAAAGAATTGTGATTTTGTTTTTACCACAAATAAATGCATTAGCATGCAATTTTTGATCTATCTGATGGGGGGCATAAACTCTGGAAAAAGCAACTGCATTGTCTGTGTAGGTTCTCCTTTATCCAGTCATGGTTATCCAATTCTTTGTTATAGTGGCAACTGGACTTGCTAGAGTACTTGAAGATGTTTTTCCAAAAGGCTTCTTCAGTTTTAATGTGACTGGGGCCAGAGATGGAAATGTATAGCCTCTGTTGGTCATCCAGCTGTGGGGTGGTCACCTGAGGGTTATTACAGGGTCGTTAACCTGGTTTCACCTGTTGTTGTTTTAGGCCCAATTTACACAGCAACTCTGTCACGAGAAACGGAAAGGTTTTTCCTTTGCGTTTTCAAAAGCGGTCCGAGTTGGACACAATGTGAAAACGATGTACGTCCACATAGATCCACCAGAACAACTGAAAATGCAGTAGGCCAGACCAGTAGTTGGCGATGTAGGTTTTTAGTTAAACAACAGTGTTACAACACATACACTCTCCAGTGAAGACAAACATTTCTCAAACAACAATGAGTGGATGCACAAGCCACAGGAGTTTGTGATCTATACATTTTTTTGTCTGGCTTATAAACTGAGCACAGTAAGCAGCACACATTTTGCTCAGTAGATGGACAAAACTGTTGTTGTTATTGCTGTTCCCATGTGCGTGCACAACCTTCATCCAAAAGACTTCTGTGCATGCATAGTGCGTTGTCGTTTTCCCTAATAATGCTGATTCCTGTTTACATGAAGATGGATAACAACACGTCTTCAAAACTTTTCCCTCTGGACCCAGGTTTCAAAAGTTTGCAGACTCAGGCACTCCAGGCACTGTTCTCATGTAAACGGAAGGTGCAAATGCAATGAAAACTCTCCTTTTTTGGCCATTTTGTTGTTCTGTAAATGGGGTCCTAGCTTCCCCCGGGGCTGTTCCCCTCCTTGGTTTCTTCAGGTTTGCCATGCATGCATTATGGTGGTGCCTGTGATCCAACAGGAAAGTGTCGATTAGATTGTTCAAAGGAATCCAAAACTGAATTGTAGATACAGGATAAGAAGTACCATAAATTCCGGACTATAAGCCACTACTTTTTTTCTACACTTCAAACACTGCGGCTTATAATATGGTGCGGCTTGTTTATGTTTTTTTTTTCGTGGCGGCAAAAACAGTTTGCCTAGCAACAGCAGACCAATAAAATTCTTCTGTTTTAATCTCTTGGACATGTTTGCCCTGCTCTCTGTGACTTGTTCTCTGTGGAATGGGAATATAAAAATTAATATGAGCTAAAAACAAAGCACGCGTCATCAAAAAAAAAGCACATGGCGCGCTCTCCGCTGTGGATAAAAGTAAATAAACTGGCTTTGATCAGATGATTTGACAGGCCGAACTAGTGCCAAATTATCTAAAAAATAATATTTGTGGTCACCTAGGTGTAGATGGGCGGGGATGTGGTGTACAAAGTGCTAATAATAAAAAAACTCTAGTTTTTGAATGGGGTTTGGCCCGCTGCCAAGCGCGTCACAGGGCGCATTTGCGGGTACGTGCATCAGCTGATCAAACAGCTGTTCACCACAACACGCACACAGGCACAAACAACACAAAGTTCATGGATGTTTTTCAAAATTTACAAGCACGTTTCACAGAGAGGTTTCAAGTTTTTATGAGTTTATGTTTTATGATTTATTCAGTTGGGCATATTTGACAAACAACTTGGAAAAAATAGGTGAGGTCCGGACCTCGTTGACCTCATACCTGGCTACGGCCAGGTGGATAAGTCGTGTGCAGCCGCAGGTGCAGCGTTAATGCGAGTAAACTTCAGTGGGGCGGGGGAGGGGAGAGTGAGCCAACATTAGAGAAGGGGTATTTACGCGCCCGCCGATCGTCACAGCGGGCTTTACGCGCCATTACGCTGCAAAGAACCGGCACCCGCAGGCTCGTACCGTAAGCACGCATAATAAAAAATGAAGACAACGTGGTGCTCCCTCCGCTACATCACTGGCATGGAGTGACACCGAGGTAAAGAGCCGCATCCGGCACCGGAACTGCGGGCTGCAGGGAGCCGCAACAAGTAGCCCCATGCGGCTCCGGAGTTTAGACAGTAAATGAGGCCGCTCTTCGTCCTCCATTAAAATCCGTTAATATCACAGACAGTGACAGCTCCTTCCCCCCCGCAACACACACACACACACACACACTCATACACGCGCGCACACACACACAAACTCTCTCCGCCCGGTTGACTGAAATCCGTCGCAGCGGCGGAGAACTTTAATCCATGCTAATTTCTAAATAAAAATAATGAAAGAATGAATGAGTCTTTGAGCTAATTTTTCATATTACTACGTGGGATACTGCGGCTTAAAATCCGGTGCGGCTTGTACAAGTACAATATTGATTTTTTTTCTAAAATTAGACTGTGAGGCTTTTAATCAGGTGCGCTCTGTAGTCCGGAATTTACGGTAACTTCGTCCACCGCTTCTGTTCAAAGATGGTTCCTCCAGTGTAGCAAAGAATTGGATAACCAGCTACCTCGCAAGATTGGGAAGTGGCATCTTTGAAGGTAAAAGGAATGACTGGATTGTGATAGAACATTCACTTTTTGGGATACATTCTTGAATCAGAAATACCAGAGGCCACTGAAGCACAACAAGGCTTTGAAAAGTTTATTTTGAAGACATTCAAGGTACAGCATGCATTCAAAGTCACTGTGTTATCCCAATGACAAACATAGGACCGCACTCTGAGTAAATCTGATGCAGTAATCCTCCTATGATGTCACATATCTCTGTCCTGCATGGAGAAAAAAATACAATGTCATCCCGAGTAATGAGTGGCAGCGCTTCCTCACTGTCGTGCGATTGTTGCAGCTCATTATGTTTAGCTGCGTCTGTGTCTGTATCATCTCTCCAAATGTGGCTGCATTTTCTCAGAAGCAGAACCATGGCCCACTGGTTTTCAGTTCCTGTGAAGTCTTCATCTGCCAGACAGTGAAAGTACAGATATGGGGGTCGAATAGAGGGACGGGGGTAGTTTTGACAGAAGTTTGATTTTTAGAAATTTTACAGACAACGGATGAACATGAGACCCTTATCTTTGACTTTATATCTACAAAACCAGTTCATCCTTGTGTCTGAAGTAATGTCTGTGTAAAGTTTGGACATTGAAGATGTAATGTCCAAATGCAAAAGCCGAATATTTGGACATTTGACCTCTCACTTCACTAGTCACTTTTCTTTTTTACTTTATTTTTTCCTTCTTAAGGAAGTTGATATAGCTCAGAGGTTTTGCGTTCTTATTTTTAACTCCATTATTAATGCTCTTATCTAATTTACTGTCTCTTATCTTTTTTAATGTCTTAAATTAATCCTTCTTCTACACTTTGTATAAGAGCAACTGAAACGACTGAATTTCCCCTCGGGGGTTAATAAAGTATTTATGATTCTGAATTTGAAAATATAAATCAGTTTGTCCTTGAGTCTAAGTGAACAAATGTAAAACTTTTAACAGAAGTAGGTTAAATAAAACTTGAGATAGTAAGACACCAGAAGTGATGAAAGAACACAAACCTCCACCAAGACGAATGAAAGTGGTTGATGAAATCTTCAGAACATTCCTGGACCTTGATCTGGATGTGGATCATAATTCAGGCCATCACAAAAATCTTATCACTACTTCCTTGTGCCATGACCAGCTGATTCTGAAAGTGTTATCAAAATTAGCTGAGAACTTTTTAAAGGTCATTTTGGGACATAACACATTAAATTGGTTGGTTTTGTTCTGATGTAGGTATAATTTATTTGCATAACCAAAAGAAATTGTTTTAAAAATTTATTTCAGACTGTGATTGCTCTCTGTAGAATTTCCCCGTGGGCATCTTAGAGGCTCCTTCAGGGCTACCAGGTGCTCGCAGGCACCCTGTTGGCTGCCCCTGCTTTAAAGGATTTCCACTTGTGCAAACAAACTAATGACAGCAGAGTGAAACATCTGACCCGCAGCCTTCCTGCCGTGTCATTGGAGTTTGAATTCAGAACCACGAGACGCTGCGACACAACAAGCACTCGCTGAAAACTCCTTTTTCTCGCTCCATCACGGCCCCCCGTCGAGCTCCTCTCTCCTCTTGTCAATACAAATCAACAAATAATAGAGCAAAGTTTGGGATCTGTGGCTTTTTCATAAACAGGCGTCTGCAAGGCATAAACAAGTTAAGGCAGGCATTGAGGAATAGTTTCCTAAGAGAGTAACAACTGTGCTCTCGTCTCTTTCCCCTTACTCAAGTGATTTATCCGAAGAAAGAAACCTCCGTGCTTACTCAGTCTGTTTCCATATTATCTTTAGACAGCCGCTCTACCTTATGTGACTCCGCTCTGCTTCCTGCGCTTTCTCCGATCATCTGAGCCCCGGGCAACTTTTATTGTTTTGCTCATTTGTCTCCCTTCCTCTGTGCACTCCTTCCCTCAGATTCACAATGAAGATTAATACCCCCAAACCCGGTGGATTAAACTGTGTCACAATAATTTATGTAGCTTCCTATTAAAATGCCTTCAAGTCACAGGAGTGGAATACACAGCGATGCATTGCCTTATAAAAGTCAATTTGTGTGATTAAACCAGGGCTTATGCAGAGGCCTGGTGTAATGACTTTCTCCCTGCATCAAACGTCGTAATCTCCCCTCTGAGTTATGCACTATCAGCTCCCACATATCCACAATCACAATATTTGAAATAATGAAAATAACTATTGCCTTCTCAAATCCTAAATAATAAAACTTTGCATATTTTAGCCATTCAACATAGTTTCAGTCTTGCAGAGCTTTTATCTGTTTGGTATTTGCTCAGTTTTGCCTAGCTCTCTAGAGGTGATTTAAGGTCACTTTCACATCTAAAACTTGGTGGACTTGGTTCAGTGTTGTGTAGTCAAAGCCATAGTTTGGGCTGTAGCTGTGGCTACCTGGTTCATTGTTCATTATGAACAGAAAATACTCTGTGTAACAACTTTATTTATCTCCTAGCAGCTTGCCATTTATTTGAGTCATCAATCGGCTGCTCTGATTAAAATGGCATACTTAAGCGTGGTCCACACATAAGGATTTTTTAAGTCTTCAGATTTTTTTTATCTTTTAGAGACCCCACACATGAAGATAAAAGATCAGACGTTGAACAGTTTTGATGGTACTGTTTGTGGTGTGCTCCGATAATCTCTACACAGCGCACACTAAACGATCCTGTCCCACCACTGATCTAGAATCTAGTCTTCAAAGACAGAAATTTAACAAAAATGAACAACAAGAAACAAAGCAACAACCGTAAATGTGTATGTCTGTGGTAACAATCAGAAAGCACAACATGCAACATGGAAGAGGACATGTGAGGAGAGGGAATGATGGTGATCTTGGGACTATTTTTGATGGAAAAATCACTAACTAAATTAAAGAAAAGACTGTGGAAAAAATCCTGGATACGGTGTGCATGTGAATTTCTGAGCAAATATGCCTTGTTGAGGCCAGAGGTCAGAGTATAATGGTTGAGCATTTGAAGATGCTAGAAAGGCAGCAGTAAATCAAATCGCCACAAACCAAGTAAGACCAATTCTGAATGAGAGATATGTCATATCCCAAAGTTTATGGGCAGAAGACCACACCAGGTGTCACTCCAGTCAGCTCAGGACAGGAAATGGAGGCCCACCAACACTGGACAACAGAAGATTTGAAATATGTAGCCTGGTCTGATAAGTTTCCACTACTGCTGAAGCATTCAGATGGTACACTCAAAAACTGGTTTTATAAGAAATTACAGTGAGTCCACTGCACTTCAGTGGCCTCCACAGTCTCCAGATTTCAGTGCAATAGAGCACTTTAAGGCTGTGGAAGAATTGGAGACTGACATCATGGATGTGCAGTTGACAAATCTGTGATGCTATCTTGCCAATATGGACCAAAATTCTGGGGAATGTTTCCAGCACCTTGTTGAACATACGTCATGAAGAATTAAGCAGCTCTAAGGGCAAAAAGGGTTCAACCAAGCAAGATGTACCTAATAAAGTGGCCACTGAGTGTACATAAGAGACTGTAGTGAGCAACAATGAATTGTCTACAAACAAAGCAGGACATTTTTTATGTTGATTGTGTCAAAATGTTGAAGTACAATTTAAACCAGGGCCACGAATTTGCTTAACAGATGATAAAATAAATCGTGCAGTGAAACTCACCAGAGGTCTTTTGCATCCGTCTGTTAATTAGCTGAGTTGAGAGTCACCTCTCTTGTCCTGGGTGCAGTAATGGATGATGAAAGTAGCAGGATGCTAAGCTGTTAGCTACAGCTTATTAATAGCTATTGAACATCTGCTTCTGTTCGCAGAGATTCCACAGGGAGCTCTGGTTACCCACAGAAGACATATTACATCCATGGAGGGCAACATTAAACCCCACTTCCCCACCACCACCACCTATTGACATTGTACATTCACATGATATACAAGCGTCTTTATCGTCTGCAATGGCCCCCACCAATTAACAAATAGCTGACTCAGCAGAAACATTGTGCCCTGCTATTGATAGCTGTGTTTCCAGATGCTTTACAGTGTCCCATGAAAAACCTGTCCGCCTGGTTAAGAGGATTAAGTTGACTGTAGTTCATTTCATGGCTGAGTGTTTATGTGCAGAATAGTGGATTAAAGGGCTGATCCGCAGATTTAAGCCAGCATGGAGCCCTGGTTATGTTTCTCGTTGGCGCGCTGTGGGGTCGCCGGCCTCAGACACAAGTCCGTTTTTTACATCGTGACCATCTGCAGCGAGGGAGGTCGTATAGGATCAGCTCCCAGCTGGTGGTGGACCAACACATGCTGCCATTCATGTACTTGTTAAAGTGAAATATGTGCGACCGAATGTGTAAGCACAGCTCTGAAGCTTTTAGCTAAAGAGACATCCCCAACTTTCTTAACCCTCCTTTATTTGGCTAGAACTTTATCCTCCATCTTGAAGGTCAAGATTCTTCCTCTTTCTTCCCCTCCGCTCTCGCCTTCTCCCCAAAGTGCCCGCGGTGCTCCTCGCTCTGTGAGATTAGCAGCTAATCCATGAAAGGTAGCGGATTGGTTGTGCTCTCCCTTTGAATGCTATTAAATAAGGCTGTCCTGAGGTGTGTGTGTGCACCCAGTGTAGGTGTTCATACGTGTGCCGGAGGTGTGTGTGTGTCCTTGCTCTAATCCTGCGATAACCAGGCCCGAGCCCCTGAGGGGGAGGAAGGGAAGGAGGGCCGGGCAGGGGAGGGTATGAAAGGATGGACAGGGCCAAGAGGTGGAGCAGGGGGCTCGACAACAACAGAGATCAGAAGAGTTTTGTCCTTTAGTCTGAGGGCTCAAAGGTCTGACCACTGGGAGGGGTGTAGTCAAAGTTTCTCGATCTTTTTCGGTGACTTAAAAGTATCCTGCTTGAAAGACTGGGCTGCATGTAGAGTTTGATTTGCAGTTTTTAATGTCCTATTGGTTGTAAGAATGGTAAAATGCTTTTGTAATCTTGTGAACAGTGCACGTTGACGTTTAATATACTCATAAAAAAGTACTAACTTGTTGACTTCTGGCGTTTGTCGCCAAAATGTATGATACCTTACCCACAAGCTAATAAATCCATGAAAGTAATTTTCCCCTTCAAACATTTGCAAAGCCAATTTTGGCCCGTATTCTGTAATTACTTATCTTCTTTTATTCAGTGTTGGCAGATTGTTGGTTTAATTTTCTTAATGCATTGGCAGGATGTGACAAAGTCAGAGGCGTCGCCACATAGATATAGTTTTCTTTCTTTATCTCAGACATGTGGATTTTCGTACCTTGACATGTTTCGGCAGAAACTTCCGACTTCCTTAGATGTGTCACCAGATGATAGGTGTGACGTGTTAAATCAGCTGGTGTTACGGAGGTGTGACCCTCCTGTCAAATTTTCTGACAGGAGGGTCACGCCTCCTGCTGTCCGTTCGTCTCTGCAGGACGCTGCTCCAGGTGTGTAAGAGCATGTATGCCCCCTCGTCCCTGTTCATCGTCCCTGGGCCCCGTTTCCTGATCTCGATGGCTTACCTAATCCAGCGCTGATGTTTGTTGTACTCGGTTCGGATGACTCTGGCCTTGTCCCAGTCCATAAGATGATTTTCCCTTCTGCAGTGGTCGGTTATGGCAGATTTGTAGTTTTCCTGCTGTTCTTTTTCTTTTATTGATCTTGTTTGTCTTGTTACCGTTTCTTTTTCACACTCCTTCTGATGTTCTCTCCGTCGTGTGCTGAAACTCCTCTCCGTCTCCCTGATGTATGTTTCATTGCAGGATTGGCGTGGTATTTCGTATATGACATTGCATTTATTGTTTTGTTCGATTTTGTCCTTCGAGTGTACCAACAGTTGTCTCAGTTTTGTGTGTGGTTTGACCGGTGTGTTTCCTCATGGCCCTCTGGATGCGTTCAGTGACCCCTCTGACGTACGGCAGCATCACCACTCCTCTGTTTACTGTTTTGTTTGTGGGTTATTTTTGCCCACTGTGTGGTTTCTCTTCTTCTCACCTGTTCTGCGCCTTTGTTTATTGCCCATTGTGGATACTGACTGTTTTTTAATGCCTCCAGTATGTGCTTTTCTTCCTGTGTTCTGTCCTCTGGGTCCGTGATTATTGTTGTGTGTTCATATAGTGTTCTGACGACTGAGAGTTTGTGTGCAGTGGGATGTTCTGATGTCCATAAATGATATTGGTCTGTGTTTGTGGGTTTCCTATGGATTTTTATATTTATTTCTCCAGTGTCTGTATGATGAATTTTGATGTCCAGAAAGGGTATGGTTTGTTCTGTTTCCTCCTCGTGTGTGAATTTTAAAAATAAAAATTCATAGGAAATAAAAATAAAAATCCATAGGAAACCCACACACACAGACCAATATCTATTATGGACATCAGAACTTCCCACTGATATTCAAAGATATTCAACCCCACTCCCCCCCATTAGTGAGACTGTTAGTTGGCTTTGCTTGGTATTTGAGCTGTTCAACTACCCCAGACTAGCCTTGAATTGTCTCTTGGGTTGTCCCATTAACCAACTTCAAACTTATTTCAAACTAAAGGTGCGTTCACACCGGACACGACTTTGTGACCATAATTGCGGTGCCAACTGAAGTCACGTCGCGTGTCCATAAATATCTCATTTGGTCACCATCACTGTGGCTTGGTGACGTCATGTCTGCTTGAGTTTTACTGCAATCATATCTTATGATAGGATGTATAAGCTGACATTATTCCAACTGTATCCTTTTCACTCACCTACCAACCACAAAACACTGCAGCTGATGCCCTGCAGCAGCATCATCTGTGAGTTTTCTACAGTCCATCTAGGTGGAACTAATGTACTCACTGACTAATGTTTCCCACACAGACATGGACAGTTACTCTTAAAATCTGTCTGTTAAGGGTACCATCACACATGCACACACCGCTGATTGGCTGTTGTCGTACAGCCACAAACAACATCATCTGAAAAGACCAACTTTTTCAACTTTTGCGACCAGTGACTTGGTGTGAATGCGGCCGTCGCGTCGTCCCATTGCGGCTGTACATTGACTTTGGATGGAAAGCTCAAGTTGTGTTCAGTATGTAGGCACCTTTAGGCAGAATGATTTTAGAAAAAGATGCAATTGTGTTTCTCCCAGATATTGTGTTTACAATTAGATTCATGATTGTCTTCAACTCAAGCTTCAGTTCAACATTCACTATGTTTATAGTATAGACAACACGGAAATCAATTATCAAAAGCACATAATACATTATTCATCATCTAATACTGATGATAAATGATCTGTTTTCATTGTTTAAGTGATACTCCAACTTTTACTCCTAAACAAAGGCTTTGTACTGTATTTACTGTATTTGCTGTACAAATGAAGTAAATTTATGGCCCTTTTCCACTAGCACGCCTTGGCCCTACTCTACTCGGCTCTTGCAGCGTGTTTCCACTCGCCTGGTACCTCCTAAAACAAGCTAGTTTTAGTACCTACTCCGCTCTGGTTCTAAGCAAGCCGAGTCGATACTAAAAGATGACGTCACCGACTGCTGGCTACTGATTGGTCAGACAATGTCGTCATCGATGAGTCATGAGTGCGACGACCTAGCATGCTAGCGGTAGCTACCATTAGTTTACCCTCATACGTCTTTTCTTTGCAGCTCGATTGCTCTCATCCTCGGCTTCATTCTGTTGTATAGCTTCCAAAACTCTCCCGTGCTTCTCAAGGGGTATTTCTTCTTGCCACCTGCAGTCTGCTTTCCTTTTTGACTCAGTTGGTGACAAAAAGCCACAGATTGTTGTGTCGCGCTCAAAATGACGTCACCACAGAGCCGCTCTCTGTTTACAGCGACACTTCATGCCGTTGGGCAGGCGACTGGGGCAAATGGAAAAGCAGCACAAGGTGAGTAGAGTAGAGTCGGGTAGAGTAGAGTAGAGTAGAGTAGAGTAGGGCTAGTGGAAAGGGCCATTAGTGACATTATGGTGCTAGTGCTTTGTTGAAATGACTGTTAGGGCAAGTTCATGGTCTCTCAATTAAATGGTGATGCTTTGCTGCTGACATCAGGAGGCTTGGACCCACCTCAGGTCCTCTCTTGGTCTGTCTTCAGGTTGACACAATGTCATTTTAAGACAGATATATATCAGCATAGCAGCTTCCAATGATTGGTCTTCAAACTCTCTTTTAGTTTCAAACTTCCTCTTTGCTCTGACTTTGTCAAATGTTTTCTACAGTCTGTTATATAGATGCATAGCCACGCTGTGCCAAACATTTCCATAAATTCTAATATTTGTCCTGAAACTTGATAATAACAATCAACAATCCTACAAATATCTGGATGGAGGCGGTGCATTTAGTAGCCACTGATTTTTCAGTTGTGTTTTCAGCTTTGTTTGTTGCTTTCGCGGACAAATGCAGAGTCATGGGGGAGGCAGAGGAAGTTTCGCCCTCCGCCCAAATCATCAGATCTAAAATGTTTTAGTAAAAACAGCCCCAGGTCAGACTTGCTGAGGCCGGTGTTGTTTTGGCAGAAGTTTCAGTCACTCGAGCAGGAGGAGGAACGGGGGGCTCATGAGAGAGAGGGAGAGAAAGAGAGAGGGAGACACAGAGAGAGAGAGCGGGAGAGAGGTGCCCGGTGACAGGCTCTACATAATTGATTGTTTATCTGTCTGCAGCCCGAGCAGCAGCAGTCAGCCAGGAAATACAGCGCTCACACCAGCACACACAAATTGACATTTTATAGATGTTGCCAGTGAATAAATGTAGAAATATTTGTTTTGAGGGGGCGATGGTAGGTCAGTGGTAAAGTACATCACTTAAGTGGAATGTGAGGGTTCAGTGCTCAGCTCCTGCAGTCATATACCAGTGTGTCCTTTGGCAAGACATTGAGCCCAGTGGTTCTCAGTTTTATTTTTTTCCCTTTGAGTTTGATAGTTTTCTTGCCTCTCCTCCATCCACCAAATGTGAAGTCCTACAAAGGGCGACGTTGAGATATTATAAATACATCATAGCATGTAAAAAAATGTTTGGCCACTAAGTACTGTGACTAAACACAGGAATTAAATGCATTAATTTGCCATTTTTATTTCCATATGTGACAATAACATGTCCTCTAACCCCATCATATCTTAAAAAAAAATCAAATTGGAAGGTGGCAAGTTGCATACTTTATATACTCTATTTTTCAAAATAAGTGAGAGAAGTGGACAGTGTTGACATTGAAATGACAGAAAAGGACATTTAAGATCATTAAATGTTAAAGTAATAAAATGTTTATAGAAATAAGAAGGTCCTGGCATCTGCATGTTCTTCTTTTCCTTTTGATTGTTGGTCCTGCTTTGTTAAAAACTGTTTAATTCAGGGTTTTTCAAAACACATTAATCAACTAAACCTGTTGTCGTAGTATAGCCCAATTTGATTTTTACATAAATCCCACCTCTAACATGACAAATACCCAATCACTGAGCAGAAATTAGGATTAATTTGCGCTTACAATTCTAAATTCCAAGAGACCCATGTACAGTATCTCCAAGCTCTTGCCCCATGGTTTGAGAAACAGTGATTTAACCCAAGTTTGCCTCCAAGGCTGCATAAGTGGCATTATAAGAGCTCAAATGTGTATAACTGTCTGTAGTCTATACTGTGTTTATCATCCCCATTATGGCCAGCGGGCCCCAGAAAACCCATCAGCCTTTGCTGCTTCTTCTGGAAGAATGTGTTTCTTCAACCACACCAGAGCTGCAGCCAGACAGCAGCATTTACCCGATAATCTCCAATAAGATTAGTATAGTATAGTTTATCAAATTCCATATAATGAATGTAGAACAAAACTTGTCAAACAGCTGTTATAATCACAAATGTCTACAGTAAATAACTGAAGCTTTATCAAACCTTGAAATTCCAGACATTCGACAACAAAGATTAAACTCAACAAGTCTCAGTTTTCAGTCTTTTAATGTGAACCAGTAAATGACAGGTACTGTAGTTTCTCTGTTATAACACTCACCTTATTTTTTCATTTTTTTTCTTTTTTTTCCAGGAAAAACACTTAATTCAAATATAACATACATCCACATTAAGCCCAAGTCTTACTCTCTCAGACAACTCAAAAATGACCTTTATTCTAAGTTTTAATCAACGAAATTTTGTTTTTTTCACAACAAACGCCGCACATGATTTTCTCTCTAAACCAGATGCGGAAAAACCTTTTGCTTTCCGTATGCATAGTTACTCGATTTCTGCCCGAGCCAGCTCAGTTGTAGTGTACCAACCAACCAGAGAGCATCTATCAACATATCTGTCTTCAACCAATCACAGTGCAGCTATTTTGGTCCTCTTGCTCACAATGTGTCAGTGCCCTGTGATTGCACGTGAATGGTACCATAATGCTGGAGAATTACACGATCATTACACAGAGGTTAACTAACTATGACCCAAAAATATTGGATTAGAACAGTTTAAACCAACACTATGTAGTTTTTCAAACATAATATAATCCTTCGATATTCATTGTGATGGTCTACCACTTTACAATGAGTTGAATGACACCTCTGTCGTGGTTTGGAGTGGTCTGTATCCCTTTCACTGGCGCTATGTAACTTCGAGGTGGATGGTGGGAACCCTGCCACACTAAAAAACTACAAGTTTGGACTGCTTTACAGCATACGTCACTTCCCCCGATTCCTGATTTGTTTAAAACACGGAAGTCTCGGCAAAAGCCAATCATGGAGCTGTAACCATGGCGGAGGAAACGAAGAATGTAATGAATAGAAAAGTTTTGTCGGAGGATACAAAACAAAGAAAGCGAGAGAAAAACATGCTGAATGCTCGGACCAGAATAAACATCGGTTCGGCGTTCACTCACTGGCGTGAAATAAAAGACGAGGAGGGATGTCCGACTACCATCAGGTATGTTGGGCGACTAATTTATGACGAAGTTCCTCAGAAAAACTTGACAGGAAAAAAGTACAGCACGACAAATCCAGAACGTACCAGTATGTAGTTTTGTTTAGACCTATTTCAAGTGTGTGATATCACCAGCTCGTCGTTGTCTTACTTTTATTCACTTTATCGCTTCAACAGGACGGGGGCGACTTCACAGTAATAAAACCAAGTTGAACTTAGCGATTTTTAACATCATCATTTAGTCAAAAATAAATACATTACCTCGTCGCTATCCATCCTGCAAACCGCCGCTGAAGACAGAAGAATACTTTTGAGCGAAGTCCTGGCTTCTGTGATTCGCCTACAAAACAAACGCACGCGACCGGCAGATCTGTATCCTTACGACAGTATGCACGCGCTAGAGCTCATGGGTAGATGAGTTCACTCTCCGGTCAAACGGGAATCTTCCGTAGTGCTGCTTTAACAGTCAGTTTAATAAGAATCATGCAAGTTTGCCGGTAATGTTTTGCAGACAGAGAGAATATTTCAGTTTTTTGTATCAAATCTGTTGCAATCTTGATGCTGGGAGATGAAGTATTATATATTTTGCTTGTGCTTTTTATAATAATACGCACCCGAAAATGAGACCTTATTTAAGAGCAAAAAGTGTGTGTTATAAAAGAGAAATTACGGAATATGACAATGTCATCAGGTGGACACCTGTGCTGCAAAAATTAATCAGTTAATGTGTTTTTATTTTGTGTCAAGACATGTGACAAGGGTAAACTCCTGGGTAACCTAAATTCCAGGCAGCCCATCTAAACTCATAGGTCATTGTGGCAGTACACACTGCAGCACGCACACACACTGAGCACCTGGTGGCTCGGCTGTCCTGTCTGTTCAGACTGACGGCTGGCTGCTCTGACAGATGTGACCTTGGGAAAAAAAACGCCACGCTTCCTCTCATCTCTCCGCGCTTCTATTACTGTTTTATGTGCCGATGCGCCGGCTTTAATTCTGCCCAACAGCAGGCGTGTGTGTGATGCAGCAGCAGGCCTCCTAAGTGCCCTTCAATCCATCTCACACACAGACCAACACGCACACACATACGTCAAACCTGCATGGAGGAGCTCATCACAATGTCACTTTCAATTTGGATGAGCCCACGGTCTGCTCAGGAGATATAATGGATCAGATGATGGCAGAGAAATGGGTAATGCAGCTCAGGTCTCAAGCAACAGGCATTCACATTGCTGATGCTCTCACTCTTCCTGTGTTAGCTTTCAGAACTCAAACTTCTTTTCATAAGCCAATTGAGTCATTCAAGCAGCACCAAAGTAGGGCAAATGGCATTAAAGGGGCACTGCAAAATTTTTATGGAGTTGGATGGACTGGTGCAGTGGTCCAACTTGTGGTCATACGTCGTCATTATTTTTAAATAATATACATTATCTGAAACAAATATTGGCAATCTCAAATCCAACAGCGCTTCAAGCCCCCTGGAAGCCCACTAGAGGGCCCTGAACACTATGTTTGGAACCAATGGTAACAATATTGAGGAGATGGATTGATGGACGTATGGATAGATTAGCCAGAACTATTCTCATAAATTGGATGAGTGGGTGGAAAGATGAATGGATGGATGAGTGCAGAAATGAGTGGATGAATATGTGGGTGAATGGTTGGATTACTGGATTGGTCAGATCAAAACACTTCCAATAAACTAGGTGAATGATACACTGTTAAATGGGAGGTAATGGATTAATGGTTGGACAGTTGGGTGGATAGATGAATAGGTGAATAGGTTGCATGGGAAGATGATCAATTGATTGATGGATGGGCAGATGGATGGGTCAATAGACTGATGTATGTATTGATAGATGAATTAATGAATGGATGATTGTATGGATATTATCTGGCTGGTAAAAAAATAGTTGTATAGGTAGATTGAGGGATATGTAGATATGTAAATGAATTAATGTTTGGACTGATACATAAATACCTGGATGGATGATAGAAAAGTGGGTAGGTGGGCAAATGGTTAGATGGATGAATGCATGGCTTTAGGGATAAATAGATGCATGGATGATAGATGGATGGATGGATAATTGGATCAATGAATGGTCTGGAGAGTGAATGGATTAAAATATGGATGGATGAATGAATAGATGGATAAACTAGAAAAGCACTCGGAGAGCGCAGACCTCCGCCATCGCCACAGTCCTCACCCATATTGTGATTTTTACCATAAATATTAGTCCTACCTTTGTTTCATTGAAATATTTAGATTCCTTGGCCATGGAAACATACCATTAGCAATTGGATTCATAATGATATCTATTTTATTTCAGCAGTTATTCACCAAAATCACATTTTTCATCATGGCAGCCAGACGCTGATCTGGATCAACACCAAAATCGAATCAGTTCTTCCTTTTCCTATGCTGAACATTTCCTGAAAGTTCATCAAAATCCATCCATTACTTTTTGAGTTATTTTGTTCACAGACGGACCGAAGGACGGACAGACAAACTCTCCCGAAAACATAACCTCCTTGGGGGAAGTAATTACAAGATTGGTGAATGGATAGATGGACCAATGGATGGATAAATAGTTGGATGGTTGAATGATAGATGAGTGGTGGATGGATGATTGAATGTAAGGATGGATAATATGTTTATGTATGGATGGCTGAATCTGTCAGTGGACTGGTGGGTGGAGGAATGGATGGATAAATAGACATATAAATGAATAACTGCTTAGATTGGTGGATAAATACCTGGATGGATGGACAAGTCATTGAATGGATGGATAAATAGTTGGATGGATGAAAGGATAAATAGCTGAATGGATGAAAGGAGAAGTAGTTCGATGGATGGATTAAATAGATTGGTGGATGATAGATGGATGAACAGATGCATGTATGGATGGATTAATAGTTAAATGGCTGGGGGGATAAATATGTGGGTGGGCCAATGGATGAAAGGAAGGATGGATGAAAGAGATCCATGAATTGATGGGTGGATAAAAACATGCAATAATGGTTGGATGCTGTCTGTTATTGAAACAGTGGACAAAGGATGATTGTTTCTTTAACGTAAAATCTAACATGAATTATGATAAAGTTTCTTTATAAGCAGAATACTTCTAATCCAGTCAACACCTTGAATGACTTACGACTGTATCTTTCAAAATTTTACAGAGAAGAAGACAAAAACATAGATAAAAAATATTGTAGCTTTAAGAAAAGGACAGGGTGCAAAAATGAAGAAATGGAAGACGAGAAACTCTTGTTTATGCTCCAGAGTCTTAACATTTTCAAAGAGATTAATCAAACCACTTGTCCTTCAGCAGCCATTCAAAGCACATTTCTGCTCCATGAAAGATGTACGAAATGTTCAAAGGGTGTCTGGTGAAGGAACCACATTGAACAAACACTCGAAAGAAAAAGAGCCCTTTTCCAGTGGAGACCTTTCATCGTGGGTCTTTGTTTGAAAAATGAAGGAAATCTGCAAAAGTTAGAAAGTTTAAAAAATGTTCTCTGAAAAATTGACGAAGAGGTAAAAACTAATCAGAAAGCAATATTTCTGTAAGTCTTTCAACACAATGAACATTCTTTTGTGCATCTCAGGAGGAATGGAGATAAAGAGACAAGCTAACTGAAAATTGTATTGAGCTAAGTAAAAAATATTGCTTCACTGCACTAGCAAGCCCTGGTCTATAAAGATCTTTCAAATCTAAGCTGATGTTAGAACAGTGAAAGAGCCACACATCAGGACAGATTATGTCAGATTTTATAGTTTTGTTCCCTTAGTGGGGGGGTGCACGTGTACAGCAGGTAGTGCTGAAGGAATATTGAGTGTAGAAAATGAATGAATGAATGAATGAATGAATTTAAAATTTAAGGGGAATGATTTACTAAGATGATACAAATATTTAGTTTCATGACAGTGAAGGTTAGGAAATATAAATGTTTATGGTCCCGTTTCAGATAATATTAAAACAAGAACGAGCAAAAAATAAAAAAAAATAAAAAAGCTTCCTAGGACCCTGTTCATAGTGACATTACTACCCATCCCTGTCATTACCTCTGCCAAGGAGGTTATGTTTTCGGGAGAGTCTGTCCGTCTGTCTGTCTGTCTGTCTGTCTGTCTGTCCGTCTGTCCATCTGTCCGTCCGTCCATCTGTCCGTCCGTCTGTGAACAAAATAACTCAAAAAGTTATGGATGGATTTTGATGAAATTCTCAGGAAATGTTCAGCATGGGAAAAGGAAGAACTGATTTGATTTTTGTGTTGATCCGGATCAGCGTCTGGCTGCCATGGCGAAAAATGTGATTTTGGTGAATTACTACTGAACAAAAATAGATATCACTGGAAAAGCACTCAGAGAGCGCAGACCTCCGCCAGCACCACAGTCCTCACCCATATTGTGATTTTCACCATAAATATTAGCCCTACCTTTATTTCCTCGAAATATTGAGATTCCTTGACCATTAAAACATACCATTAGCAACTGGATTCATAATGATATCTATTTTAGTTCAGTAGTTATTCATGAAAATCACATGTTTCGTCATGGTAGATCCAGACGGTGATTCGGATCAACACCAAAATTGAATCACTTCTTCTTTTTCCCATGCTGAACATTTCCTGAAAATTTCATCAAAATCCATCCATTACTTTTTTAGTTATTTTGTTCACAGACGGACAAACAAACAAACTCTCCCAAAAACATAACCTCCTTGGCAGAGGTAATTATGAATCAAATTGCTAACGGTATGTTTTCTTGGTCAAGGAATCTCAATATTTAGATGAAATAAAGGTAGGACTAATATTTATGGTGAAAATCACAGTATGGGTGAGGACTGTGGCGCTAGCGGAGGTCTGTGCTCTCTGAGTGCTTTTCTACTTTAAACTGTGACAGAGCAAATCTCAACATTATTCCTCTCTTTAACTCCTAAAGTCTAATTCATCTGAAGCCTTTTTTCTGTATCAGATGGTGTTGCTGTTAGAGCATCTCGACTGCAGCAGGCATTAAAATTAAAAGATAGAAAGTCTCACCGTGTAAACATGCACGCAGACTCCAGAGGATGTGTCCAGAAATACTCAGTAAGTCAGTACACAGTGTTGAACTCCACTTAAAGAGGGTAAACATGAATCACTGGAGGAAGCTTTATTTTTTTCTGAAGTTGATTCACAGCAGAAATGTTGCCCAGCTTGTGGTGAGGAAATAAAAATGAGCTGCTTAAAGAGAGATAGTTGTCTAAAGCCTGCTTTATTTATCTCATGATCTCTCTTCTGGGCAGTGTTCATGCTATCAAACTTCGAATCAAATCAAATCTGCTTTCTTTTTTGTCACAACGAGGATCATTTTTGTTTCCACACACACAAACCCCCCCTGAGAAATTCACCAGCTCCATTTATACATCTGTTTATCCTTTCATCGATGGCCCATCCACTCATGCATCTGATCAACTGTTCATCCATCAACCCATACTTCCAATTGTCCATCAGTCTGGGATGCAGCGAAGCTCAAAACACCGCGAAAAGTGACGGTGTTAGCGGGAATGAGGAAGACCGCGGAGCTCTGGTCAGACGAGAGAGAAGCTGGGGGTAAAAAGCACAGTCAAGGCAGCAGAAGCGTTCATGGTCGGCCTGTAAATTACAGTGATGATGATGGGTGGGTAACTAACCACTTTGAAACTATAGCCTTTTTAAATCTTGCAAAATTGAATATTTTCTTGAAAAAACTCTGGTGCTTAAAGGGTTAATAAGCCACTTTTATATGCAATCCAGGCTTTTGAAAAGCGAAAGTATAAACACCTGGTTAAAATATATTGCTGAATAAATCCTAAAAACTGACTCACATGTGATGTGTATTTTTCCTGATATGGTCTGGAGGCATCATCATTGTTCATCTTTTTTGCTGGTGTTATAAAAGCTAACTAAAGATTGCAAAAATCAGCAATATCGTAGAATCGCAATTTGAATTGAATCGGAACCTAAAAAATCGCAATAAATTGTATCGGGAGAATAGTGAATCGTCCCAGCCCTAGTAATTTACATTTAAGAATGGATTACAAATGAAAAGCTCATTCGCATCTGCAGTTCTCATCATTCACTTAAAAGAGCCGTTCAGAAGTCTCAGCTCATTCATGAACGTCTCAGCTCTACTCACAGATACATTTAGCTTCCAGGTGGTAGCTCTTCTAAGTGTTTGCTGAATTAACATCCATGCCGTTGTACTTTTCATTCTGCCGCCCATGTCTCCCCTCCAAAATCCAGAGTGGGGATTTTTATTCGCCAGTTGGATCCAGCGTGTCATCATGGGCTGTAGTTATTAGTCAAGCTTGTCTGTGGGATTTTCACATCAAACCGTATCACTGACTCCACAGCAGCAGCAGCAGCGATTACAGCTCCACAGTCCTGCCTTCGAGGGGACATTTTGTTAATACCCTTTTAAAACTTTCAGAAAACATTTCTCTTGCTGCTTAACAGACAACTGTGCCAATTTGCAATACTCAAACTGGACGACTGTGACTCAGGAAACGCTCAGTACAACATGGATTTGCTCCAAAAACCCAATTCACTGTCAAGACTTCCCTGAGAATGTAAGAAACAGTATTCAATAAAATGAAAGATGGATCTGAAGGACTCTTCTCCTCACAGAAATGACTCGTCCTCCAGTCTGTCACTGATGTCTCATAAGCAGACTCACAGCTGTCTTAAAATCACATCATTGAATCCAACGCTGAGCCTCAAATCTCTTTTTTATAACTGAAAATGAAACAAATCACCAGCTGGATGTGTTCATTCCTTGTATTTACAATCAAAAGAAAGCTTTTTAATAAGGCGTTATTTTCCTGATAGTAGTGGTGATTTGCAGATGTGGGGGGGGGTCTGTGCTGCCACCACATTATTTATTTCATGGTTTTAACAGGACACAGAAGAATGGGATAATGATATGACTGAACTGTTTGCTCAAAGCATCTGTTTTTGTTTTGTTGTTTTCAGAGCATGATGAATGTCTCAGCGGGCTCCACAACTGTGACGAGAACGCTCTGTGCTTTAACATGGTCGGGGGTCACAGCTGCTCCTGTAAACCTGGATACACTGGCAACGGGACTGTCTGCAAAGGTGAGCCCGCGGATGTTCACGATATCCTGTACAGAGAGATAGGTTGGACTTTAAGGTCAGAAAATAAACCAAAAGCAGCAAAACATTTTTTATCCTCTCATATCCAAAAAAGTAAATTCAGTAAAGATTTTTTGCTTGGAACGAATTAAGACGTGACCAAAAAAATCAGGTCTTAGAATTATGGTCCAATGAGCACTTAAAAGAGTTGTGATGTAGATGGGGTTAGCTCTTAGATTAGCCACAGCTTTAGCCACATTAGCGCTGTAGCTTAGGCCTCATCCACACGAAGACAACCGTTTCCAAAACGATCGTCATAAAGACGAAGGTGTCTCAGAAAATGTGTGCGTCTATATGAATACACTCAAACGCATCAAAACGCTGTAAAACACATGCCAGACCTCTTGGGCCGCTGTAAGGATATGACGGAAACAAGCGGAAACAGACGAAAAAACAGTTGGCATGCACACTTGCGGCAAAAGTTGTAAACAGAGATTGTGATGAAGTGATCATAAAGTGGCGTAATGTGTCCTCGATAATTGTTTGTTCAACTCGGTGGTGATTGAGAAGAAGGAGATTTTGCTGCAACAGGGATAGTAGGGTCACTAGCTTCATCAGCACATATGCTTCACGTACGCCGCCATTGTCGTTGCCGCGTGTGGCGCATGCGTGTCAATGAAGATATGAAACTATGACGTAAGCGTATCTGAAAACTTGCGGAGAGCCAGTAATCACGGAGCTGCGTGTACGGCATTTCAAAATCTTTCCACTCTGGAACCTGGTTTCAAAAATGATCGTTTACAGACCCCCAAAACGCCGTCTTCGTATGGATGATACGCAGATTTGGCAAAAAACGTATGTGTTTAGACCTCGGTTTGGCTCTGTGTGGATGGGGCCTTGGTCCATAGAGCAGATAAATAAGTCTCTAGTTAGTTTAGTGTATTTAGTTTGCACAAAAAGTGATTACATAAATCAAATTGGAAATGTTTAAAAAAGGGAATCTATCAGGAGAGGTCAAGGAGCCACCAGGCTTATAAAAGTGACCGCACCTTTCTATGAGAAGAAAATAAAAGATAAAGAACAATCTAGATTTCAGTAAGAACACAAACAAATACCAGCATACATCTACATGTGCTCATTCATGTTTAAAAAAGAAAAACAAATAATCAACAATAAAACAAAAATAAAGAGGTTTAACAAACAGAAATATTGTAAGTATAAAAAATTTACAAAATTCTAACAAACTTGAGGCGTAGAGATAAATAAGCTTCATGACTTAAATGTCAAAATAGTTATCTTTTAGAAGTTTGTAATGATGACGAGCTCTCTGTTACATGTCTTTTCTCTTTCCATATTGGTACACCACAATTTCTGATGGAAAACTGACCATGTTTAGTTTTATAGAAAGGAAGGTGAAGATGACTAACCTGTCTGGTATTATTTGAATGAATCAGTGAATTTATTATGAAGAAATTTCTAAATGCTGATGGTAAACATAACGGTGGGAACATGTATTTGTAAAAACAACACATATATTTGATGAATGTTTATAACATGTACTGTGAGATTGTTCAGTATTTTGAAAAGTGAGGCTTCTGTTGAGTTAGATAAAGTTGCCGATCTTAAAAAACGTTTTTGCTTCCTGACAAGATGTAGGCTGATATGAAATTTAGTTCCTTATTGAAATACGACTAAAACAAAGTCTAGAATCTGTGTATCTTTTTTCGCTCACTTGATTTTCAAAATAAAACCAAACTCAATATTCATTTCAACACAAAAATGATGACACAGTTACTGACTCTTTTTTTCTGTTTCTGTTTTTTGTGCTCAAATGAAAAATTAGAAAAACAGATTAGTTTTATCTGATTTTGAAGTTCTCGTCTGACCCAGGAGTGAACTTTACCCAGACGTCAACAGCAATCTCTTTTTACACTACTATCAAGGCAATGGATGTTTATGTGATCTTTAGTGGCTTTAAAAGGACATGACCACAGATAAAATATCAGTCATCTTTCAGGTGTGTTTGTTGGCTTTACTCAATAGCGTACAGATACATTTTTACCTTAGCTGTCAGCTGAGAAGCAGCTAGTAAACAGGTGCTATTTGGGTTGCCAGGGACACTCCTGAGACCAGGACGCCACTGTGACTGTTCTCTAAGTTGTTCACTTCCCTGTGTCCACAATATAGATAGTTCAAAGCATAGGCCTGCATGTTTTTCGTTGTTTAAGTTGATACACAAAAAGTTACCTTGTCTATTGAAGGCACAGTTGCCACCTCCAGCTATACATCCCTTTCCACTGATCTTGCTTTGAGCACAGAACCTTCTTACGGACATTTCAGAGCATCTTGGTTGTCCTTTCTCCTGCAGCTTGATGGAAATGTCTGCATGGGTTTTGGGTAATTCTCCAGTCCAACCATGACGCTAAAGGCCGTCTCTTGTTCTCGAAACCTCTGGAAAGTTCACTTACAGATCATTAAAGGAGACATATCATGCTTGACAGCCCTTTGTGCTCTGATTGGTCAGTTCTACTCGGGGTAGAGCCAGCTTGTCCTTCTTCTTCTACTGTATTTTCCGGCAGGCTCAAAGCAGCAACCGCGTATTGAGTCCCCCTACAGGCCAGAGCTGGTAATGAGTGAGTGTGAGCTAGGGCACTATAAACCCCTGCTGGACGGACGTGTTCCTCGGTGATGGTTTTGTGGCTAACGGACATCACAGAGGAGGAAGTGTTTTATCAGATTACTCCAATAAAAAGAAAGGTACCTCGTGACGTCACGACGTTTGAAATCTCCAGCTATACATCCTTTTCCACTGATCTATTTTGAGCATCAGAACCTTCTTCTAGGATATCAGAAAAAATACAATATCTCCTTTTCTTGAAAGCATTGATGGAAATGTAAGGTCTTGTTTTCCAATTTATTATATTATATGTAAGTATTAAATCATGCATCAGCATGATATGTCTCCTTTAAACTTTTGCCAGACGAAAACTTCAAAATCAGATGAAACTCTCATTATGCCTTTTTCCCATTTTTAAATTGAGCACAAAAACAGAAATCTGGAAACAAGACGTTATCAGTGTTTCTTATTTCGTTTTAGAGACAGATATAAGAAAGTCGTTTTCGGATGGTTCACAGATTGTTAAGGACACCATGCTTTTTTTGTTGACCTTCTTACAAGCGTGTGTGTGGTGGTTTGTGCATGCACCCTGCGATATAGTTTCATATGCATTTCCGAAAAGTAAATCTTAGTCTAAAAATAGCTAATACCCCATAACAGGGCAAAGAAAAAAGTCACAACAAGCACACAAGACTGTTTAGAGTTGCTGAAAAGTTTGTCTGATGACTGCTGGCAGAGGCAGGCTAACATTTCCCATTGACTCACTGTGTTTGACCTAAGCTAATTCCCACAGGATGAGCTCTGTTACTGCTTACACATTTGAAAGAATGGTGTATATCTTCTTGTCATTAACCTACAGTATGAGGCAAGAGACAAATACAAAAAAACAAGTTTGGCATTTCCCTTTAAAAGTCCTTGCTCTGAGAGACTGTAAGAAACTGACTGCAGCTTGTGAACCAATGGGACCTAATTTTGGATTTTATGGTGTACTATAAATCAGCATTCAGCTCAAATACATTAAAGGAGACATATCATGCTGATGCATGATTTAATACTTACATATAATATAATACATTTGAAAACAAGACCTTACACCCCCTTAATTTTCAAAAAATTAAATATTGTATTTTTTCTGATATCCTAGAACGAGATTTGATGCCTCTGAAAATAGGTCATTGCGAGATGTCCGCGAGATTTCAAACGTCATGACATCACGAGGTCCCTTTCTTTTTATTGGAGCAATCTGATAAAACACTTCCTCCTCTGTGATGTCCATCAGCCCCAAACCCTCACCAAGAAACACATCCAGCAGCAGGGGTATAAAGCTCCCTCGCTCACACTCCCTCATTACCAGCTCTGGCCTGTAGGGGGACTCAATACGCAGTTGCTGCTTTGAGCCTGCCGGAAAATATAGTAGAAGAAGAAGGACAAGCTGGCTCTACCCCCGATAGAACTGACCAATCAGAGCACAAAGGGCTGTGACTTTGCGAGGTAACTGTAGGTCATCCTGAGATCCGAGCATTTCAACAAGACCTTGTTAACCGCCTAAAATGAGGATTTTGAGAACGCTATTGAGGGGCAATGAAGGAACTAAATGACTTGTACTGAGGACAGAAATGCTTTACAGGCATCCTAGTCTGGCATAGTGAAAAGGAGAACCAAGCATGATATGTCCTCTTTAAGATATCAATTTTTGGTCTGTATTTCCCAGCCGTAGATACATTCCAGCTGCGATGTGCAGTTATTGCAATTGAAGCACACAGCATTTGCAGTAATAAATTGCTGGAGTGATCTGTTAGGAAAACCTGCTCCACATGGTATTATTTTCTCACTGGATCAGGTTTCAGTGGTTATTAAAATGTCTCTTTCTTTGTTCTGGGGAATCAGGTTTGTGCAAATACTTTCATTTATTTTCATTGCGTTCTGTCATCTTTCATGACTTCTCTGGGTTTTGGGGACACTTTAACTCAAGGCCCATACGTCGAGATAATGAACATTTCTGAATTAACCTTGGAGAGATCCATTAATCATTTGCAATAATATCACGAGAGCCCCATAATGAATCACAGCACCAAATTAGCTCTTATTCTGTATGCAAATACATATGCTGCTGCTGGTCTAATTACATAGTTAATGCTCGTTAATCTTGCTGAGTAATAGCTCTTCTCTTGTCGTCTATACCTCTAGCTATGTGTGACGGCTTGTGCCAGAATGGAGGGACCTGTGTGTCACCCAACAACTGCGTGTGCCAGCAAGGCTTTACCGGGAAGAGGTGCGAGACAGGTAAGGGTTCATTTAGATTTCACACTTTGTTTTCTTCCTCCAAAATAGCTCAAGGAGGATTTTTGACTCTAAAATAGGGACAGGAGACGGGAAGTGGAGGTAAAACGAGGGGGCGTTTTGACAGCAAAGACAGAAAAAGAGCCTAAGATTATGCTGTTTCAGTTTTCTTACAGAGCCTTTAAGGTCTAAAGGCAGATTTTTTTCTATTAAGGGTAAATGACATGTATTAAAACATACAGTCATTCCTTTGTTCACACAGCATTACACTGAATTTATGGCTATGTTTGTAACTCTCAAGATGATGGCACTTAAATGCATCTTCAGGAGATTTTCTTTCAAAATAAAAAAAACAAAACATGAAATGAGCGGATAATAAAATCTAGACAACCAAGAAGTGACTCGCAAAGATGTGAAAAAATCTACTCAGATCTTACAAGTTCTGAAAATCCAAATATATTCAGAAATAAAGGACTGTGGTGGTATTTGTGGTTGTATGAGTTCATACATTTATTCATTTTCTTTACCCCTTATCCCTTTCGGAGTTGACGGGGGGGGGGGCGTGATGTATGAGTTATAAAAGCAAATTCTAATGAATTTTGGACGTTGTGTGAAACATAAATAACCAGAAAACATCAATTTGCTGATTCTTTTTGCCCTTTTTCAAATTAAGTGCACTTCAAAGACAAGATAATTAATGATCAAACTAAAAAACTGGAACGCTTTATTTACAAATGTTTGCTGCTTTTGAATTTGATGCCCTCAACACATTGCAAAAAAGCTGGGACACGGGCATGTTTACCACTGTGTTACATCACCTTTTCTTTAAACAGCACTCAATGAGCTTTTGGGAACTGAGGACACTAATAATTGAGCTTTGGAGGCTTTCTCACTTTTGCTTGATGTATGACTTTAGTTACACAATAGTCCAGGGTCTCTGTTGTTGTATTTCATGCTTCATAATGCGGCACACATTTTCAACAGGAGATAGGTCTGGACTGTAGGCAGGTCAGTCTCGTACCTGCACTCATCTACTCTGAAGCCACAATGTTGTAACACAAAATGTGTCTTGGCATGCGTCTTTCTCAACACCTGGGTGTGGTGGTTCTGTCGCTGATTTAGCAGATTTATAGCGGGGTGAGCATTTGTCATTCATTCAATCTTTGTGTCCGCTCGCGCACACACACACACAGAGCTGAAGTGAGCATCCTGAGAAGTAACAAGGGCACAAACACTAATATGAATGATGGAATGAAAGTGACAGTTCCTAAGCTGAATGCCACAGCCCCAGTGTGGGAATATTTTGGTTTTAAACTGAATGACCAAGGTGTGAGCCCATGAACACCGACAACCCATACGACGTACTTGTTGTTACCATGAAGAAGGGGAGGTGCAGTGGAGCCTTCATCCTGACAGTCAACACTTACTGAGGGCTTTGGTCGGCAAAATTAATATAAATAAAACAGCGCAAAATGTTGTGCGCTTACAGACAGTGTTGTTCGCTATATTGCAAAAGAAATGTAGCCCTTCAATACGGTTGAAAAGCCAGCAATGTTACAAATGTTTGACAGACAGTACGAATTAACTGGGAGAACGTACATGTCAAAAACAATTCCAGAATTGTATAAACTCGATTTATTTTTATTTTATTTTATTGTTGTGTGTGTTTTTATTGGAGTTTTTTTTCTTTACAGAGACAGGGCTATTTTTTTTTAAATTTAGTATTATGATTTTTATTAACATGAAATTTGATCCAAAAGTGAGTCCATTTCATTTTCATTGGTTCGCCCCCCCCCCCCTCTTTTTTGGTTAAATATACTATATTGTTTGTTTAATTTATTTTAATAAAAAGCTCTTGACCTTCCAATTACAGTTTAATACTCTTAAGAAATTAAAGTTAATTGCTTTTGATACAGTGTACTCACTTTATTGTGACGTATATTATAATTACATTACTGAAAAAATGACGTTACAAAACAATATTGACAATAGTATCGTTTATCAGCAATAATATTTTGGACAATTATCGTCCAGCAAAATTTGTTGTCGTGATAGGCCTAGATGGCGGCATGTGTTGCTCCAAAACCCGTATGTACCTTTCAGCATTATCGTGCCTTCACAGATATGAAAGTTACCCATGCCATGGGCACTAAAACACCCCCACACCATCACAGATGCTGACTTTTAAAATCCAGGCTTTTCCAAAAACAATGTGAAATGTGGACTTGTCTGACCACAGTAGACTTTTCCACTTTGTTTCAGTCCATCTCAGATGAGCTCGGGCCCAGAGAAACTTCTGGTGTTTCTGGGTGTTGTTGAAATCTGGCTTTGGCTTTGCATGGTAGAGTTTTAACTTGACCTTGAAATGTGGTGCCAAACCGTGTTAACCGACTAGACATGGACGTCATGCTGGAGACCTAAACATTGTCAGTCTAAAGTCCAACCATTCCATCCTTTAGGCATAGTAAATGTTAGCCTTTGTCTAGTTTGAAGAAAATCCCTCAAAACATTCTTGAGATAAAACTTTTCTTTAGATGGACAGACAGAGATAGAAAGAATGATAGGTCAACAGAGCAGTAGTTAGATAAATGGATAGAATTATTCAATGCTGTTGAGATAGATAGATAGATAGATAGATAGATAGATAGATAGATAGATAGATAGATAGATAGATAGATAGATAGATAGATAGATAGATAGATAGATAGATAGATAGATAGATAGATTGATTGATTGATTGATTGATTGATTGATATTCATCACATCACAAGGACAAACTGTTCACACTAAAATAAATCAAGCTCATATAGTGAGCAGTGGTCAGCATTGCAGGGTTTTTGACCAGACATTCTGGCTGAAGTGAGCTCCACCAGCACAAATTTGTGGCCCTGTGGCTCCTAATCTGACAACATTGAATACTGTCAAAGACAACAAGAAGAATTGTGAAGTCTGACCTGAGAATAAGACCATCCTGTGTTAAACTATCACTAATGTGCCCTTTATTTGGCCTTAACACAGTTCAAAAACACGTTGACAATCTCTTTGTTCGCCTTAGTTATCTTGTCATTCTTCTGCCTTTGTGCTGCTGTCTTCTCTTTGACCCTTACAGAATCTGTAAATACAGAGATGCCTCCAGCTTTTATACTCCCATATCATCCCTGTGTGTGTGTGTGTTTATGGCTGTGTGTGTGTCCGCTGCTGCGTCTAACACTGTGGGTCTGCTCCGCACTGTGAATAATGAGCTTGTACCTCTTCCAATGGCCCGACGGAGGATTTGAACTGCAGTTGCAGCAGTATGGGAATTACCTCATATCACAGGCCATATTAATCAGCATGCCGTTCCCCCACATCGGCTCAGTGCCACCTCCGAATTACACCTGCAAAAAAACTCCTGCACGCAATCAGATAGAGTGTAAGCAGGTATTAAGGCGGCCTGTGTTTATAGCAGAGACCATATCGCCGCTCACTCCCTCGCATAGAAATATGTCAGACACATCGAGCAGATAAGACGCCGGGGATTGGATCTTATTCAGTGTGTGTTCCCCCTGCAGTGGTGGTGATTTAAGGTAACCAAGAACATCTCTAATCCTTGTAGTTGTTCGGAGGATTGACTGTACGGCTCAGGTCGTAGCGTGTGGTGTGTTTGCTTTTAACTGGAAGCTTAAATTATGAATGAGGACGGTGGAAGTGTGTTAATTATCACGGTTGTAATTCTGCTCTTGTCAAAAAGGTAAGAACAAAACTACCCTCACAGGCCACCAGGTACGTCCTTTCAACTGTTCATTTACTGAAATAGCTAATCAGCCAATCACATGTCAGCAACTCAGTGCATTCAAGTGTGAGTACATGGCCATGATGACCTGCTGAAGTTCAAACCAAGCATCAGAATGAGGAGGAAAGGGGATGTAAGAGACTTTTAATGTGGCGTGATCTGTGCTAGATGGGCTGGTCTGAGTTTCAGAAACTGCTAAACTACTGGGATTCAAACATAAACTTCTCCAGGGTTCACAGAAAATGGTCTGAGAGAGAGAAAATTCCCAGTGGACCGCTGTTCTCTGGGCTTAAAAAACACTTTTTCAACCAAGGTAATGGAGCCACTTAAATCTTCCTCACTTTCCATGACTGAGCCTTGGCTGATCCCTGACTGTCATGACTGTAATAAGATTACATTCAATGACATGGCAGAAATCTAGTGGCAGGTCAATGATAATGCTTCTCCAGTAGGAACAAGCCTATTGGTTGTGTTCTACTGAGGGAAGAATCATCAAATGATCATGTTAAAGGTGGAATTTGGGCTTTCCCATTGGCTGAATCTTGGCTGGCTATAAGCTGGGGCTCGGATGGCATTCAGCTTGAAGGGGAAAATTGAAGTGGCTACAGCTGAACAAAGAACACATCAAATCTTGAAGCAGGTGTTCACAGGGTGTCACTCCTGTCAGCTAAGGCCCGGTCTACACGACAACATTGGCACCAGAGGTGTAAAAGTTTTTAGTTTGTGTTTTCAAAAGTGCTCCACGTTCACACAGAGGTGATGTGAAAACAATTTACATTCACAGAGATCCATGAGAGTGACTGAAACCGCTGTAGTGTGCATGCATGCATGGTTTGTAGATAAACAGCAGTATTTCGACACCTGTCTGTGGTTTCCGGTGATGCACATACGCTTTCCTGTGAAGACAAACTTTTCACAAACAGAAATGACAAGTGGATGCACAGAGACTGCCACTAACTGGACTGGTGTGGAAAGGGAGATTGGTGGTTGTTCCTCGGTGTGGCCACAACTTTTATCTAAAAGAGTACTGTGCATGCTTTGTGTCATTGTTTTCCCCAAAAGCACTGATTCCTGATTACACAGTGACAATACAAAAAATTTTAACTTTGGAGCCTGGTTTAAAAAGTTTGCAAAAAAATCTACGGAAGAAGATTGGAAAATGTTGCCTGTTTAACAAATCTCTATTTCTGCTGCGACACTGAGGTGGTAGAGCCAGAATTTTACGTAAATATCCTGAGAGCATTGATCTATCTTGCGTCAGTGGTTCAAGCTGATGGTGGTGCTGTGGTGTGGGGGCTATTTTCTCGGCCCATTTTGGGTCTCTTAGTATCAATAGAACGTGTTTAGACACCAAAGTCTACTTGAGTCTTTTTGCTGAATAAGTCCTTCCCTCTGTGACCACAGTGTGCTCATCTTCTAATGGCAATTTACAGCAGGATGATACACCATTTCATAAAGTGCATACTTGCTTTCAGGAAATTTCTGGATCAGGTTTAGGTCCTCTGATCAGGGTCTGCTCGCCGCTTCTCACACCTGACTTAAAACAAAAGGAGGCTGTGAATTTATTGTTTTATCTTGTAGATTATTAGTTTCTGGTTGTGTTTTTACAAATTTGTTATATTCAAGCATTGGCAACAACAGCAAAAAAGGAAAAAAGGAATAATACAGTGACATAACTGAATACAAACAGGGAGTAACATTTTACCTATAAATAAATAATAAAGTGAATAAATGTGATCAGACCTTTTTGACAATTGATGTGGGCCGTTAGCTGTTCTATCACAATGTTTAACCAGGAGTCAAGTGTGGTGCACTCTGGTAGCAACCATTTCCTGATTATATTCTTCTTACTAGCCACCAGTAATACAATTAAATATATTTGTCCTCTTTCAGCTAGTTCAACGTCTTGGAATGACCCAGTGGAAATTGTCTTGTAGTGCATCATGTATCACCCCCACCCCCCACCCCCCCTTACCAAGGAGGTTATGTTTTTGCTGGCGTTTGTTTGTGTGTTTGTTAACAAGATTACACAAAAAACTACAGGACAGATTTTGCTGAAGTTTTCAGGAGATGTTGTAAAGGCTTAACTTTGTTCAATAACTGTCTAATAAATAATGATATCAACATGATTCTGAGCACTCGGTTTGGGTTTTCAGGGTCAATAAATCATGTTATGTTGGTAATTTAATCATGAAACTATTTTTAATAGGTGTAAGAGCAATTTATGAGCTACCTTGGTGGAGGTTTTTGCTATCTGAGTGCTTTCCAGTTTGTCTCTAGCATGAGGGAATATCATTTGGTTGCATTTCTGACTGTTGCTTCTAAATTCAGGGACTGTCTCCCTCTGGAGCTTCGAGCTGAGGGCTCTGCGGACCTTTCTGAAAAGCACTTGAAGACCCATCTGTTCAGCCAGCAGTAGCTTGACCTGTCTGCGTTTTTTATTGTGTTATCTATATAACTAACTTGATGTAGAGTCTGTTGAGACCATAGCATGATTATTTTCTGAATGGACACATATATAAGCAAATAAGCTGTTATAGTAATCAGAAAAGGCATCTTAAATCACCTTCAAAATATTCCCAGTTTGGTGTCTTCTTGTCAGATCGCCCCTGGTGTGTAAAGGATTTAAGTGTTAAAACAGAGAACATTTTCTGAAGAGGTCTCTTGCTCTTAGAATCTTCAGTCTTAACTTGAGCTAAGTCCTCATCACCTCTCTCATAACCTTCTCCTGCAGCGTCCTTCACGAGAAAAGCGTTCGAGCTGATAGAAAGTCGAGTCATGATCCTCCTTTGTGTGTGTTTGACTGAAGCAAACGCAGCCTCTCTGCTTGCTCATTGGTTCAGGTATTGATTGCACATAAAGGGCCTTTTTTTACGAGGCGTCCTTTTTACTGCCTGTCTTAAAGTAAATGAATTCCCCACATGGTGTGGCTCTAAGATGCTGAGGAAGGAGAGTGTGTGTATGGGCATTAAGGCCACGAGGAATGTGTTAACACACCTCACTCATAATGACTTATCCTCCTCCCCATTTTGAAGCAGAGAAGGTTCTGAGGATCTCGTCCTTTACTAATGGTGTGGTCCAAGCAATCACACATTTCATTAGCTTTGAGATCCCCCTGCTGTTCTTGCTTTGTCCACCTCCCATTCACTCTCTTTGTGTGCCTCAAAAACATCTGCAGAGTAGTCGATCAAAGGATGTGCAGCAGCTTTGTTCAAGGTGATTCTTCTCATCATGAGATGTTTTAAAGCAGATAAATGAATGGAAGTTTAGCAGGAACGGTTCTTTGGTTGGAGTCAGTTTTATTCACAGTGTTTTCTCCATGTCAATCAAATCAAGGTCAGGTGGAGAGTAAGTTTTATTTTTTACAGAAAAGAAATCTCTGTCAAGTAAAGCATTGATTAAACCTTTAAAAAGTCAAATCACAGTCCATCCTCAAAGCAGAGATGTTAAAAGTCTTTTCTGGGCGGCTGCAGGATGAACTAGAACCTCTTTTATGCCTGAGCTTGTTTCTGATATTGATTGATTACTGATGGCTGTTTCATTAGTTCTTGCCTTCCACACCAGGACTCTGAGAGCTCCCGTGTATACACCTCATTAGCACTGCTTGGATGTTGAAGCCGAGTAAAAACACACTAATAGACACCAGTATAGTAACATTAGCTCTGATCTACTAACCGTTGCATGGATGTCAGGATGAATCACCTGGAGGTGCCGCTTTAAGCTTGCCGTGTTTTCACCACGCAAATAAAGCAGTTGTGACTGGATGTCCCTCTTAATTCATTCAACCTAAAGTAGCCCCACACAGAGAGAAGTTTATGATAGGCTCCAATCATCTGTGCAGAAATGTTCAGTCATGTAAAATTTCCCGTTAATCAGCATTCAATGCTCAATAAAAGACACTGTCAGAGATGAATACTAGAAATAAAAATCCATGTTTGTATTGATCATCCTGACCTTTGCTGACCTTAAGGAAATTGCCTGCTTTGACTTTAAAGGGAGATTTTTATGACCTTTTTTCTGGTGGATATTGATTGACTATCTGGACATTGAAGCTCTGCAGAGCATCTCTGTCTTATCCAAGAGGTGCTTTATCATTTGTTTTTGCAGGTTCGTCATACCCTTTGAAAAGAAAGTGCACCCTTGTACATTTTCGTGAGTGCTTGTGACAAAGGTCTGAGGGGCATCACTACTTTTGAACAGCTTTCTTTCCTTAATATTTTAAATCCATTCATGAAAGAAAGCTGTGAAGAAATCAAACTTCTACAGTCATTTTCACAGGGATTTTGGATTGATGTGGATGGACTTGTGTCTATGCTGGGCTTTGAGTGATACTTGTAAAGAAAGATAATCACATCTGTCTAAAGAAATAAAAATCTGTTGCTATTTTCTATTTGATGACTGCAAGACAACTACATACGAACCATGACTTCTCCTTAAATACAGTTGTTTAATTCTTCTAATCAAGCCCAGACAGGAGTCAGGGGATGAATGATTGGTGTCTTGGGATCAGTTTGGGTTTTAGGCTCCTCTCTGCTCATCATTCAGCCTGATTACGATTCAACATTCTGGGATCTGAAAACAAACAATCGCTCTTGCACACAGTCTCTCACACATTTTTTATGTGCCACCGGCGACAAGATGCTGTCATCACAGCTGCCTCTTCAGCGTGCACGTCTGTCTCTCTCTTCCCTCCCACAATCTGACTCCTTCTCTCTTGTCTTGTCAAAGTCAGCCTCATGACAGCTACAGTCTTCTTGTAGTTGTAGTTTTAGAGTCCACAACAACCGTCAGGGCCCCCTGCTACAAGGCTAAAGCCTCTGCCACTGTTTGGAGACTTCAGCAGTCATTCAGTGAAGAAGAGTCCGTGTCTTTGTCTCCCTAACAGCATGACAGCAGCTCCCTGTGAGGGAAGTGTCTTCTGGAGGAGCTCACATAAATGTATGGAGGTTAATGCTGTGCTGGATATGCAGCTCAGCTGGAGCAGGAGGAGTAGGGATAGTTGGAGCATGCAGGGGTGGTTTTTGTAGTTTGTGATGCCTTTCCATATGTGGGACTAGCTCAACATGGCTAATCTGTTTTGGCACCACGTGCATCATTTTCCATTACAAAATGAATTATGACCGTTCTTCTTTAGGTCATCATAAAGCCCATTCACAATTGAGACTGTCACCAGAAACGGGAAGATTTTTCTTTTGTATTTTCAAAAGTCCCGGGTTCACACAGAGAGTACTGAAGCAGCAAATACACACTTCGGTATTAGGCCATAGCTGTTGTTGTTTCCTGTTGCGTGTGCTACCTCTATCTGGAAGACTACAGCACATGCACATTCCTGTTTTCCCTGACACCTGAGATTTCTGTTACACGGAGTCACAAAGGAAACATTTTCCAAACTATTCGCGATAGACCTTGGTTTCAAAAGTTTGCATATTCACTTCAGGCACCGTTCTTGTGTAAATGGAAGGAGCAAACACAATGAAAAGTCTCAGTTTTCGCCGTTTTCATTGCTACATAAACAGACCCTTATACGCCCTGCAAAACTGCCATGATGTCCAACACACCAATGGAAGACATTGAGGCAATCGTGCAGCTGGCTCTCTGTTTGTTAGATTTTTGTCACAACAAGATGACAATGTGTGTCCTGAGGATGCCTTCAAGCAAGGTCGGAATTCAATTTTAAAGGAACAGGAGAGTTTAGGGGGTTATACAGCATCGCAAAAACCAAGAACAAGGCAATTCGTATTTTGTTTGTCTTGATTTTACTCCACATGCATTAAACCCAGGCAAAGACCTACATGAGGCCCATTCCTGTTTGACTGAACGCTGTTGGCAAATATTTTGAGGCTTTTTGTACAGCTTTTGGTATAGACTTAGTTAAATATTAGACAAAGCCCAATTGGCAGCCATCTGATCTCATACATACAGGTCGTAAACTGTTTTTGAAATCAATATTTTACTTTTTTTTCTAAAATCTGGCATTTATCACAGAAAAAATTACCCTGGCACCAATGTAGTTGAAGATCTCTGTTAATTTTATACTGAAATGTCTCTCTGGTGTCAGGTTAGTATCAAATTTAACTTCTGATGTGGTACTGGTAACTATAGACAAAATATTAGACAAAATTCACTTTGCCTTTCGCCAATAAAGCCACAACAAAACTCCAATATATTCACACCTGAAGACTTTCATAGGACGTTCACATTACTGTGAGACATTACTTCTGTGCTGATTCAGGCTGCAATACATCTTAGAAGTGAGCGGCACGGCACATGCTCTCACATACAAAAAAAGACAGACACCACTCTCGGTGCTCCTGTCTCCAGCTGAGTCCTTCTGGCTTCCTGTTTCCAATATCACCTACCTTTGGAGATGGAGCAAATGGGGGATCACTTGTGGATCACTGTGGAGGCAATATGATCACAGGGAAATGGACGTGGGAATTGGCTATTAAAGACAACAGAAGAATTTTCCTTTTGACGACCACAAGAATAAAATTACATGCTCTTTCTTTCTATTTAAAGTAATGATTCACGTGTACATATGTATGCGACTCGTGAAAATCAGCCTCCATACACTTTCTTCATTGCAGAAATGAAACATGGCAAATCTATCAGAGGAATTAAACAGTGTTTATCTGCAATACACGTCTATTCTCACATTGAGAGTTATTTTGTACGTGCAGCTCATATCTGCTGCACGTCTACTATGACTGCATCTCGAGGCCCCTTGGAGCGTGAGGCCACAGGCAGTAACTTACCTCTGCCTAATGGTGGAACTGCCAATGGGAGCAGCGGTTTGGGGGGAGAGATGGAGATGTACGTGGGAGAGTGACAGATGCAAAACTCTCAGAGGGAGAGGAAGAAGAGGTAACGACGTGGAGTGATGGAGAGGGGAGCGGAGGTGGGGGTGAGGGGAGGTGAAGTGGAAAAGGAAGATACAGAGATGTTGGGAGTAACTGACAGATGCAGCGACGGGATGGGAGCCGCGCAGAGAGGGATGGGTGGTTAGAGGGTCGGGGTTAGAGAGTTTTTCTTCGCATTTGGATGCAGGATGGTGCTGGTGGAGGTGGAGGAAGAGGCGCAGAGCAGGGTGGATGAACATGGAAAAGCTTTCACTGAGTCTGGAGCGGCCCCTCCCACACACACACACACACATAGAAACGCACACTCGCTGTGAGCTCTTAGAGGCCTCCCTGGGGACTCCAGCACTCTGCTGCTGCAGCGGCAGACTGACGGCCTGTCATGAGTCGACGAGCGGGAGCTCTTCAACGCAGCTCTGAAACACACACATAAGCACACCTATGAGCATACGCCAAAAAGTACGAATGAGTAAGCACTAATTCTTTGTCAGCTCAAGCAAACAATTTTATTGTTGTGCAACATGGGCTGGGTAAAGTAGTGTTATTACAACATACAGGGTCCACAAGATGATAGCTTTCAGGAGGTTTACTTTGTTTCTTGACAGTGAAACTGTAAGAAATTCTAACAGTTTCATTAATGTTTTACACAAAAATAAATAAGGCATGTTAAATAAGGCAGCTCTGGAACTCTCTCCCACCTGACCTCCCAAACTTAAACTCTTTGTCCCATTTCAAATCTTGACTGAAAACCCGCCTGTTCAGGACTGCTTACTCCAGCTAACAATAACATGCCACCTCTTCCCCATACCTGTCATTATCTGTTGTGTGTTGTTGATTTTAATGTTGGTTTTAAAGTTGTTGTTTTAATCTTATACAGTGTCCTTAAGTTTTGCAAAAGGCGCTTTTGAATAAAATGTATCATTTTTATTAATGTTAGTAAACATAGGATTAGCTCATTAGCTGGGCAGTACCAGCTTATTAGCATGTAAGCATTAGCATTTCTGTTCAGCACAAGCTGCTTCAATTAATATCACATACGCTTTAAAGAAAATTAAACATTTTAATGCTTACAGACATTGCTCTACAGAAAGGAAAGGGTCTAAGCTCAAATGAAATCTCTGAATAGCACTATTTCCAGTTTAGAATAGAAGTGCAGGTACAAATATGTGAGAGCAGAAAATAATGCTCCTGACTGCAAGGAGATGGCACCATTACATGGGAAAAATGAACTTAAATGACTGTGTGTGGCACAGCACAAAATATTGCTTATTTAAGTATTGTTTATGTTAATAAACTCAAATGAAAATTGACACAGATAAATAGTTCAGTTTATTTATCACACAAGGGGCAATTCATTTGTACTTTTTCAGTGTACATTCATGCATACAGTGGCAACATAAATAAATAATCAATCCGTCAAGGAAACATATTTAAGCTTGGGACAGATAGAAATGTCTGGACATTAGAAGTAGCCTACATATACAAATCGTAGAGTAAGACAAAACAAGGTAAGACTAGAAAAGTACTCGGAGAGCGCAGACCTCCGCCAGCACCACAGTCCTCTCCCATATTGTGATTTTTACCATAAATATTAGTCCTACCTTTATTTCATGTAAATATTTAGATTCCTTGACCATGAAAACATACCATCAGCAATTGGATTCATAATGATATCTATTTTAGTTCAGTAGTTATTCACGAAAATCGTATTTTTCGTCATGGCATCAATTTCATCAAAATCCATCCATAACTTTTTGAGTTATTTTGTTCACAGACAGACAGACAGACTCTCCCAAAACATAACCTCCTTGGCGGAGGTAATAAAAGATAAAAAGCAAGTGAGGTAGAAAACAAGACAATGCAAAAACTGAAAAAACAGTCGTAAAAAAATCAATTAAGCGGAGTGGTAGTCAAACCAGCAACCAACTTACTTTGAAGCACTATCTGCAGCCTTCTGTATGTCCCAGTGATTTCCAAACCTATCCTGCCAGGCCCCACTTTGACAGATTAAAATGGTTGAAAGCCCCCCAACCCCCATCAGACACTTCAACACAGATGGCTAAACAAAGAAAAGACAATCAGTCATGTCCCCTGCTAACACATTTGTAGCCCAGTCATTCAACAGCATGCACTGTTTTTGTTAATTTTGCTGCGCTCCTCATAATGTTGCTCTGGTTCCCATCTAGTGGGCAGCATTGTGGCGCAGAAGGTAGTGCACATGCCTCACAGCAAGATGGTTCCCGGTTCGATCCCTGGGTCGGACAGGGCCTTTCTATGTGAAGTTTGCATTTTCCTCCTGTGCATGTGTGTGTTCTCTCCAGGCACTCCTGCTTCCTCCCACAGACCAAAAACATGCTCATTAAGTTCATTGGTGACTCTAAATTGCCCTCAGGTATGGTTGTCTGTCTTTCTATGTGTCCCTGCGATCTGCTGGCAACAAGTTCAGGGTGTACCCCACCCCCTCTCGCCTAATGGCAGCTAGGCTTCAGCCCCCCGTGACCCTGAAAGGGACACGCGGTGTAGAAAATGAATGAATAAATGAATGGTTCCCATCTAGGGGGAACCATGGGCCACACTTTGGGAACCTCTTGTATAACCAGTCAGCTAAAAATGCTTATAATGCATCCTAATATGTATATCTCACTGTGTTTTTCTCTGGTGTTATAATATTTTGTGGCTGTATTTGTATGTGTGCTTGGTGGCCTGTCATTACCATTAAGGGGGAATGGACGGGGTGGACAGGGGACGTGCCGTGCTGACAGACAGACCCCAGCCACAGAACTCTGACACATCATGAATTATTCAGGGTACAGCTGCAGCAGGGCACATTTTCTCCAGTCATAGATATAAATGTACGCAGGGCTGGCCGTGTAATGTGTGCCCCGAACACTCTGCAGTCAACACGGGAGCCCCGGGGCTAGCGTGAGTCCTTCTTAGGCTCGGCTGAGAGCTGCTGGAATATTAGGCTTATTTTTCAGCCAAAATGGACTCTGTGTTTTTGTGAAATGAAAATGGCATCATAAAGTCTTCCACCTAAAATAGCTGCCAGAGTACAAGAGCTTGACTGAGAGGGGTCATTGATTTGGTGATTGATCGCTGAATTCCGAGAATTGCGGGAAAATCAACACACATGATGTCTTGTTGAAATTGCGGCTGCTGTCCGATTTGATCGGGAGTGTGTTTTTGTTTGAGCTGCAGGCAGAAGAAAAGGGTTGCTCCTGCTGTAATGCCCCAGGCCTGTTTCCCAATATAGATTTTTCTAAGAGGCTGTTTTCTTAAGGCATTTCTGCAGGCATCTGTTAAAATTTTACAGGCATTTCCAAAGACAGCACTTAAGAGCAAATACAAAAGCACGACTGGTAGGACTCGGACTGTCCACTGTGTATGAGACAATTGAATATAACTTTAAATAAGCCATCAGTGTTATGAAAGATACCTAAAAGCACAGCATTAATGAAACATAAAAGCAATTTAAAGAGGAAAATATTGAGTGCAGTTTGATAATGTAGCCTTACCCCGAGACAATAATCAGAGCTCCAGTCCTGCAGTACTTTATATAATAAATAACACTGGGTGGGATATGAAAGAAATGAACCTGCTGTGCAAAACAAATCGGTTGCCAGACGCTGCACTTAAGCCCAAATCAAGCTTCAAATTGTGATAGATAACAAAAGCACAGGTGAGCAGAAGCACTTAAATTAAAGGAGGAGATATGGGAAGAGACAACAAACGATTAAAAGGAACTTTAGAGACATGAGATTAACTTAATATTGAAGGCTTAGACTGAAGTATATATCAGAAAATATCCCCACAACTTTGAGGGTGTCCTGAAAATAAGGATAAATTCGAAATCCAGAGGCTTACACCTCTGTCCATCACAGCGCGGTTGTCATTGTGAAGGTTGTTCTGGATGTTTCTGATCTGGAACTTGTTTAAAAGTCAATGAGGAGGAGTGTGGCATTGAGAATTGACAGATCATGCTTAGCTTATGAATACTTGATGCCTGTCATTGATTTTATAGCATTTCCTCCAAAAGAGGATTACAGAAGTTATTCTGTTTATTTTCTTTCCTGCTACCCTTCAGGCCTTGTGTTTGTCTTCATTAATTGATTACATCTGCTTATACTGCACTGAATAACAAAGTCTACACTGTCATTGTTGATGTCTGATCAGATTTTTCTTTCTTTCTTTCTTTCTTTATTAAGATCCCCATTAGCACTCGCAAAAGCATTGGCTATTCTTCCTGGGGTCCAACACACAAAGTCAGACAAAATACACACAACACATACAAGCAAGGTCAACAATAAAAAACACACAGCTCCTCATAAAGTATACAAAACATATATGTGCAAAAGGTAACAAAAACGGTCTTTCATTTGCAAACATGATGCAGAAACGAGGTTATAAAAACAATTTAACACATCAAACTTACTGTCACCCCTCATTTACACACAATAAACTCCAAGGGAAAAAAGAGGTGAAAATAAATTTCCTAACATTTATTGCTAATCATTAAATGTTATTAGGTACTGTTTCAACAGAGATTTAAACCTTTCCTTGGTATTTGCCTGAATGATCTGCAGTGGTAATGAATTCCATCCAATCATAGCTCTGTATAGGACTGATTTTTGGATTACACCTGGTCTTACTCTTGGTAGGATGAACCTCTTTTCAATTGCACTTCTAGTTTGGTAGTGATGTTGAGCAAACAGAAGATATTCTTAGGAATAATAACTTTGGAGATTGGGTCACAATTATACACCTAAAAAAATATAACAAACCATAAGTGAATCTTTATCTCACAGTAAGCCAGCCAAGTCTACTGTACATTTCAGATACAGTGGTTCTGTAAGAGCATTGCAGGGCACACCGAGCTGCTTTATTCTGAGCCACTTGTAATTTTTTTAAGTCTTTCATTGAAGCACTGGACCAAATTACAGAACCAAAATCCAGCTGCGACAGAACCAAGGAATTCAGAACTTGTTTAAAAATATCTGGAGGTAAACTTTTTGACACTCTTCTCACAACTGAAACACCTCTACCCATTTTACTGACAACATTATTGATGTGTTTCGACCATGAGAGATGATGATCCAAAGTTATACCCAATAATTTAGTTTCACACACCGGCTCAATAGGTTTGTTGTTGATAACTAACTTTAGTGCCTGTACAGATTTTAACTGATATTTTGAACCAAATATAATGGACTTTGTTTTACATACATTAAGAATCAATTTATTACTTGTAATCCATTCTGCCACTGATTTTAATTCCATCTGTAAAATATTATTTAATTCCCCTAATGAAGTAGCTGCAGCATCTATTGTTGAGTCATCTGCATACATGGTCACATGGGCATTATCCAAAGCTAGAGGTAGATCATTTGTAAAGACAGAAAATATTACTGGTCCTAAGCAGCTACCTTGAGGCACTCCACATGTAACCGGTTTTAGTGTTGACATACTTCCATTGAAGAAAACAGTCTGCCTCCTGTTTGTCAGGTAGCTCTCCATCCATTTTAAAGCACTCACAGTAAATCCATAATATTTCAGCTTACCTAATAATAAAGAGTGATCAATAACATCAAATGCTGAGCTGAGATCCAGTAGCACTGCTCCCACTATGTTCCTGTTATCTTGCTCCCTCTGCCAGTCCTCCACCATTTGTGTCAGAGCTGTACACGTAGAGTGACCAGGCCTATAGGCATGTTGAAAACCAGTGTTCAAATCATTGACAGCAAAATAAGTTTGTATTTGATCAAAGATAATTCTTTCCATTATTTTTCCTAAAGCTGGCAACAATTTATGGCTCATGTTGTTACTCAACCAGAAAAAACATGTGGTCCCACCATAGGGTGCCATTTGCTGAACAGTTATATTCTTTCCACACAACCAAAGTAGCTGTAATTGGATATATTCCTAACTTGGTCAACTTTCTACATGACCAAATTAGATCTGATTACATAAAGTCTCAGTCAAACATTTTCATCCAGTTTTTATTTATTGAGAAAAATGTCAGCTAATTTAGTTTTAGTTTTTGTCCATGTGCACATGTTTGTATTAGGTACCGGTGTTACAAAAGTAATGTAAATACTCTAATGCATACCTTTTTACTGTAACATAGTAATGTAAGGCATTACAAAAAAATATTTTTTAAAAAAACTGTAGTATTTTGCTCGGTAAAAATGTTAGTAATCCAAGTTCCAATGCATTTTTAATTTAACCTGAAATGAAAAAGTGTATTTTTTTGTTTTGTTTTTTTGTTTAAATACAAATTCGCCAAATAATCTGTGAGATCAGCAGAGGAGAAAAGCCCTCGACTAGGCCTAAAGTTACAGTATCTCTAACACTGTTTTTCGCCTTTAGCCGAACTCATTCAGAAAGCCACTACATCACCTTCTACTGGATGTGTAATGAGCTACATTTAGAATGCCAAATCCATATTTCCTGTTATTTTGACTAGAGTAACTTAAAAGTAATGCGATAATAGTGTAATGCCTTACATTTCAAATATAGTGATATTGTAATGTAACTAATTACTTTGAAATGACAGTAACAAGTAATAAGTAATGCATTACCTTTTTGAAGTAACTTGACCAACACTGTTCAGTACTGTCTAGTTTTTGTCAGGGGAACAACTGCTGTTGTTTTGTCAAAACTATGACGAAATAATTCATCAACAAAAGTTAACTCTGGTCTTTATTCAAGCTCGTCGACTTTAAGGTACACAAAGTTAAATTATAATGTACTTAGAGGTGGGCGAGATGGCAAAAATATCATATCACGATTTTTTAAAAATAAAATCGCGATCACGATTTTATCATGATTCTTTTTTACATTGATTTTTCTAGACTAATTTGCATGTTTGACCATTTTTTCCCTATGTTTAACATGTAAAACATGTAAAACCCTGAAAGAAAAAAAAAGGACAATCTAAGTCAAAGAAACTTTCTGAACAGGTTTTAATTTAAATAGTGCAGTTTTCATAAAAATGTGCAATAAATGTAAACATTAAAGGTAATGAACAACAATAAAGTGCACTTTTGTAACATAAAAACCAAACACACCAAATAGCTTATTGAAAAGGGTCAAATATAAATGCAAACTTCAGTGACTGGTTATCTCTTAAAGTGCAACAATTTAGAACAAATGTTATCGAACTGCAATGTCTATAATCTGAGTGAATAATACAGCAGCTTAAGAACAGATTTTTGTTCAGACATCTTCAAGCTTTTATCTCCTTTTCTCTTTCCACCGTGGCTTAATGCTACATAACCAAACAGGAGATCCTACCATGCAGTGTAATGTGCTACGATTGGTTAGTCGGGTGCGTCATAGTCTCTGCACCCACACAGACGATCTGACGATCTTTCTGCTTTATGAAATCATCCCCACGTTATAATTCTTAGCGATTTAATATCGTCATATCGCACACCACTAAATGTACTGAAGCTAGAACACGCAAACCTAAACATTCTGCAGTACACCCAAGTATATCCAACTGTGACCATATCTAACTGAGAATAGTTTCCTCCCTAATATCTTTCATTATTTATTTTCCTGCTCATCTCTAATCCTCTTCTGTACAGCGCTCCACTTTGCCCTCTCTTTTAGAAACTTTTGATTCAGCCCTGATGAGAGAGATTAGTTTTTTAAGACAGGGATACTCTAGGAAAATCTCCCCTCAAGTAGCAGATAAAGATCGATTACTTTAAAAATCATCCAAACTTTAAGCACTGTGAGGAAACCAAGCCTGTAAAGAATCTTCAGCGGTAGATAGCTTCTCTGTGAAATAATTGGCTGGACCATCTGCGAGCGTCGCCTCCTGTTTAGCCTCAGACGTATGCTTATTGACTGAATATCTAAACTGCTGCTACAGGATGAATGTGCAGCCAGTCTTTGTATTTCCTCTATTTTCAGCTCATTATCTCCTCCTTTCAAGCCCCCTGAAGCTTGTTAGGGTGCCGGGCCAACAGTTAAAATTTTCTGTCACTAAGCTGTCACTCCTGTAACTAATGGCCATCTCTGCCGTCCTTGGCCGGCCTCTGGCGAGCTCCTCAAAGGACGCCGTGGGCTTCTCGAGGGAGAGGAGCATTTGATCAGATGCTGTGGATGGACACCTCTCCCTTTCATCTTTCATTTCATCCCCCGCCTCGTGTCCTTGTGAGCACTTTTTAATCTGTGGTGCTGAATCACACCGTGGCTGTTTTAGCATCCACGCTGTTCTTTGAGGACAAGGAGAGAGATAAAAGATCTTTTTATATGGGAGGTGTTAATGATGCTGTTTAGATTTGTGACTCCCACACACTCCTGGAGGGTTACGTTCAAGAGCAGAGCGCAGGAAGCCCTGGAGCATTACACCTACACTGTAAATTGGTGTTTTATTAGGAGGAAAAACTCTCATTTCCTCTAACCGTGATCATTTAGCCAGCACATTTCTTCTGTCAAATTGATACTCTCATTAAAAGAAGTGATCTAAAGAGGGGAGTGTTGTGTTTATGAGAGCAAGACGAAGGCTTTTTATCTGAGTTTCCATAGTCTGTGTTTGGGGGATTAAATATTCATCACATTTTAACATCATTTTCTCAAGTACAGGGACGATTAAAAGAAATTAAGGAAATGAAACTCAAGTAAGAAATATTGGAGAAAAAGTTTAAAGCGAAGTAATAAAAGGGGGAGAAGACAGTGCTAAAAGGAAATGATTGGGGCAGCTGTGGATCAGTGGTAGAGCTTGCCTTCTCAACTGGAGGGCTTGGAGTTTGACCCTGTGGGTATGAGCAGAAGGGCATTTTAGGATCGAAATCACAATTTTAGACAACTCAGTCATGTGATCACCAAAGCTGCAGTTTTTTGTAACACTCCTGACTGATCCAGGATCTGTTCTGACAAATATTTACAAATTAGCAGCAATTTGCATTTAGAGAAGTTCTGGTAAGCAGGTCAACAACACAAAGCCTCTGTTTAGGAGTAGAAGTTGGAGTATTCCTTATATAATGGAAACAGATTATTTATCATCAATATTAGATGATGAATAATGTGTTGTGCTTTTGATCATTGATTTTCTTACTGTTGTCTGACTCTATACTGTAAACATAGTGAACATTGCACTAGAGCTTGATTTGTAGAAAACTGTTAATCATATTGAAATCACAATATCTGCCAGAAAAATCACAATCAGATCTTTTCCCCAAAATCGTTCTTCCCAAAGATGTAGCCCTCATTTTGATATCTGTTGTAGATTTAGGGTGCTTTCATCCCTAACAGATAGACCAAACTGGACCAAACGAACCCCTTTTACCTCAGACTAGAGGTGGGACTAAAGAACTGATCTTTGGTTTGCTGAAAATGAAAAAAAAAAACATGGTTCTCTGTTTACCCCGAATCGGAGTGTTCTGTTTATAGAGGTATGAAAGCAGTCAGATCAAAACAAGGACCAAATGAGGCAACGAGTTTTAATGTGTAACCATGGCAGACAGGAGTCAGAAGTAGTTTAAGTTACAGCTATATTTTAAGCATAAGTAACCCTTACCGCACAACATTAAGTACCGGTGTGAATTTGTGCAAGGGTGGAAACACCTACATCATGCTGCACTGCTAGCCTTGCACTGCAGCTGCATCTACCTTGCTCAATGCCTGTAGTCAGGCAAATACATGTTCTCAAGATTCAATCTACTTTAGATTGGGGGGCATGGCCAGTCATCGTCCTTTAAAGCAGGAAGAGGTGGGAGTGAAAGCAAGACAACAGCAGGAAGTAACTGCTTGTGCAGAGATTACCATAGATGCTAACATCTTCAGTAGCAGTTTTATCAGCCTTTGACAGCATTTCTTTATAAATTAACAAATAAATAACAACACTGAAAGCATTTATGAATAGAATAGATATTTTTACTCCACTTTTGACATGTTTAGGGTATGAATTTGTTCCTTTCCTACGACAACATCTTACATGAGAATGTGATTTATGGGATGGTCGTCCAATAACCTTCGGAATTTGCTATTAAAGGTTATTTCATTCCCAAACTCTTTCTATGGGCTGTTACCCTGATGCACTAGGGAAATATGTCGAACTGTCCATCAGGCGTGCCAGGTTACCACATTGCACGGTGAAACATTGCATAGCATTTAATATCAGGACTACTTTACATTTAACATTTTTGACCAGGAAACTCAACAGAAATAAGGGAACTAATTAAGATCTGAATTGATTGGCAGAATCAATAATGGCATTCAGTGATATAGACACTAAGTAATATGGAAAGCGCAGATTCAACCAAAGCCCAAGCAGCCACCAGTTTAGGTTAAAACAAAATGTATAGAATTCATTTATAACAATAAATCAAGTTTATTTTGAACTAAAGATGTTTATTATCAACCCAGGTTGACTCACTGACCTCTACATCATCCTTAACAAAACAAGTTCAGTCACTCAAGTCTGTAGAACAAAGGGATGATGTGGCCAGTTAAAGGATAGCATTTACACCTGCGCTGCAGTGACTATGAAAATTAGATGTCAAATTAGATAGCTAAAACTTAAAGACAGAGGTTAGAGATGCAGTAAGCTTGTAGAGCTCATCGGAGTCCAGAGTCGTAGAAGGACCCACAAAGATTCAAAATTGGATGGAAAGAAATGATTCATCCTAAATTCAAAAAGTAATTACCTATACATATATATATAAGTATATTTATATATATATGTATATATATATATATTTATATTTGTATGTATATATATATATATATATATATATATATATATGTATACATATATATAAATATATATATATATATATATATATATATATATATATATATATATATATATATATATATATATATATATATATATATATATATATATAACTTAAATAATACACGATTTAATTTGTTTTATGAAATTGGTCATTTTATTATGGAGAGTATATATGACTTGGTGCTTCTGCAGTCAGCCTCAAGAGGACACTGAAGGAACTGCAGTCCGCTGCACTTTAGCATCAATTTATTCACATTAAATGTTGATGAATTGTGTTTCTACTCAACCAAAGCACTAAGCACACACACTCAGTACACTCTGTAAAAGATGACATTCAACTGCACTAGAGACTGAAGGATTTTAGTTTGTTTTGAATGGTTTGCCTGTGAACATCTCTGGTAAAAATCTTTGTGAAGAAGAAAAGACCAACAGGGAGAGATGCTGATCACTGAGTTCATGATGAAACTTATAGGCAGTCAGAGGAGGAGAGTGACTCCCCGAGGTCACAGCAGGTTATCGACTTTAAGACAGGGAGTGGAACAGAGCCAGAAAAACAGTTTGTTCCCTCAGACCTAATTTACATTGATTGGGAGCTTGTCAGTGTTTCTGGCACAAAACAGGGAAAAAAAAAACCTGGACATGGACAGAAAGCAGTCAGAGACCAAAGTGAAAATAAAGAAATAGAAAAGAAGACAAATAGACAAACAGCATGTTCAAGCAAAAACATGGAGGTACAAGATCTTGTGTGTGCAAAACTAGGCTAAATAAACGTAATTCAATTGTAAAACATATAAAAATATGATTAAAATGGCACTTAAACTGTTATATGAAAAGGACGTTTTTGTATAGTTTAGCATGAAATGGTTGAAAAATGCTAGAAAAAAAGTGATGTGCATTCCCCGCATTGTAGGGCACTTCTATACACAGGACAATAAGTCCAAGGCCTCTGGAATTCTCCCACTCCTGCTCTCTAAAGGTGCGTTCACACCGAACGCTACTTGTACTACCTCGGCGATCACTCTCCATGCAAAGTCAATGTACAGCCGCGATGGGGTGGGGTTAACCCTCCCACGATGCGACAGCCGCTTTTCAAACTACCACATAGCTTGTCGTGCCATGTTAAAGTAAAAAAAAGTTGATCTTTTCAGACGATGTCGTCTGTGGCTTTGCAGCAGCAGCCAATCAGCGGTGTGTGCACGTGTGATGGTTCCCATGACAGACAGTTTTTCATCCGGCTACAGCGGAACAATATGTCCGTGTGGGAAACATAAGTCAGTGAGGACATTAGTTCCACCTAGGCGGACCGCAGTAAACTCACACATAATGCTGCTGCAGGGCATCAGCTGCAGTGTATTGTGGTTGTTAAGTGAACGAAAAGGATACAATGGAATAATGTCCGCTTATACATCCTATTATATGATATATGATATGATCGCGGTGAAACTCAAGCGGACGTGACGTCACCGAGCGACCGCCGACGGCAACGGTGACCAAAATGAGGTATTTATGGTCGATTTTGCGATTTTGATATCTGCGTCGCTTGCGGTGTGAACGCAGCATTAGGCACCAGTCGCTGCCTGAAATGGCACATTCCTCTGTCCCCCAGATTAGACCTACCAGTGATGCCTCCTACCATAGTTTCATCAGTATTTGAAGCGGATAGAGATTTTTTAAATAGCTAAAGTAAAACTTACAAAGATGCATAAGTTAACCAAAATGATGTTAAATATTCCTGAGGTGTTATTTTCTACATTATCTTACCATTCATCCCTTTCTGGCTCATGAGGGACTGGAGCCAGTCCCAACTGGCACTGGTTGAGAGTTTGAGGGAAGCCCTAGACCAGTAAATCAGCCAATTGTATGACCACATAGTAAGACAGACAACCATTTACTCTCACTCTCATATCTTTCGGGCAATGTAGGATCACCAGGCAACCTAATGAGTATGTTTTTGGTCTGTGGGAGGAAACTGGAGTGTGCAGAGGGACAACGTGCAAACTAGGCACTTAAAGGCAACCAAACCAGCAACCTTCATGCTGGGAGACATGTGCATTACTTGCAGTGCCAACCCGTTTTATAATAAAACATATTAGAATATTAAGGAGTAAGCATGTTACAGATTATAAAACAAGAACATTTTTTATATCTGAACATCAAGTAATTCAAATAAAGCTATGTCAATAAATTATTGCAGTATATAGAGGTGCCTGTGATACAGCACTTCTATGCACAAGACAAGAAGTCCACAGCATCTCATCTTCTCTGTCTCCTTTACTTCCTTTAGTGCCATGTTTTTACGTAGCTGTCTGAAACCACTTTTTGCCATGTTCCTATGAGAAGACCTTCTAGTGTTGCCCTCACCATGGTTTCATCTGCATTTTATACTGTTATAAACTTTATAAATTATGATAGTAAAACTTATGTAGAGAAAAAGTTAACCATGATCAAGTTAAACGTTTCAAATTAACATTTAACAATTGAGTTATTAAGCCATTCACACTGAACACAACTTGGCAACCGCGATTGTGTCGCCCACTAGGCCTTTGCTCAAAATATCAATACAGCAAAATACCACACATTCCTTGGGGATTGGTGTGTCAATACAGATTCTACAGAATCTATATGGCCTCACTGTTTTGATAGTTGTTGTCAATACACTTTGGGTAATGTCAATGGCACAGTTCAAGGTAGAAGCCATGATGAAGTACATGTTTCAGATTTGGACTTAGACCTACCATCTTTGGGGACCTGAATTTAAGTTTCTTAAGCTGTAGAACCTTTTAAAACTCTTCCTTGTTCTTTGGTCTCTTGTATCAAAATTTGTCTTGTATTCAATTTGTCAGGAATTCTCATAAAATCATAGTCAATGTTCACAATTAACTGCTATATTAATGATCATGGCCTAGCTGTCGGGATATGTATCGAAATTTAGAATTGCTGAAAATACCCAGGCTTTCACCCACCTAATCACGTTGCCTGTCCATAAATAGCTAATTTATTCACCTTTGCATTGCTAAGTGATGTCACGATCAAGATTCACCGCTACCATATCATATCATTTAAAAGGATGTATTAGCTGACATTACCCAACTGTATCCATTTCACTCACCTACCAACTGCAAAACACTGCAGCTGATATCCCTGCACAGCGGTGTCGTCTGCCCACTACAACTTGAGAACGGAGTTCTTTGCTGTCCCATCTGGGCGGAACTAATATACTCACTAACTCACGTTCCCACACGGACATGGATTGTCTCTGTGAGCTAGAACAAAACCACTATGTCACTGGTGTTGTCACACACCCACACAACGCTTATTGGTTGGCGCAACGCCAAGAGTACCCATCTGCAGGGACAAAGGTTCCGCCATGTCTCCCAACACACGACTGAATCAACTAGATCACGTCCGTCGCATCACAGGAGGGTTGGCCCCGCCCCATCGCAGCTGTATATTGACTTTGCATCGAGAGTAGTCGTCCAAGTCACATTCAATGTGAATGTGACTTGACCTCAGAGTTGTTTGTCGGCTACATGTTTGGACCATTATCCAAAAAAAGAATTCAGAGAGGAAGGGGCTCCAGGTGAAACAGCACAGCTGAGTTTCTTTCTGCTGTTGCTGTTATCCTGCTGTCGTGTAATTTCAACCAGCGAGGACCACAGAGTGCGTTACATCCATAACAATGCTCGAAAAACATCCCCATCAACATCACAGCTGAAGCCTCCCCCGGGCCTCCCACCCCACACTCAGGCACAGGTAGTGAATATTTAAAACCATATTAATTTTTCCCAGCCCTTCTCTGACAGCTCCCATGATGCATCGCTGCAGCTCATTCTCCCTCTCTTCTTTGCCTCACGATCCACCCACAAGGCCCGGGGGCTTGTGACTGTTAAAGCTCAAGCGGCTTGTTTAAGCACAGTGATTATGTATTCATTATTTATTTAGAGACGGCCTTACAAAGCACTCACTCCATCACCCGTAATTAGTGTGTCTTAATTAGGCCCTGCTAATGGCCAGAGCCGACGTTTAGCCGAGCACAACCTGCTGCTTCTCCCGTAATGACACATCTCCCAGGGATGGCCTGCTGCTGGGGCTGCGCTGCAGGAAAAGGCCAACAGAAATAACATGGTCCGCTCTCTTCTGCTGCAGCATACAGATTTGCTGTGTGAATGATGGCTCTTCCTCTTCCTTTGGAGAGAAAATAAGGATCCAAAAGAAGAAAATAAAAGTTTTATGATGCTTTTGTTTTCAAGGGGGAACCACGTTACTTCGTGTGGACCACTCAAAGAGCCAATTCCCCTGTAGGTGGAAGGTGATTTGGTCATACATTCAAGATCTGAATAGACTCTTTTTGTATATTTTAGCAGAGTAATATTCTGTGTGGGCGGGGCTTAACTGCAGCCCAACCACTTTGATTGGATAGTATGGCTGAACAATATTTAAAAAAGATCTGATTGTGATTTTTCTGGCAGATATTACCATTTCAGTTCACATCATGATTTTCTTAAAATCAAGCTTCAGTGCAATATTCAGTTTTGACAACAGTGAGGAAATCAATGATCAAAAGTACAAAACACATTATCCATCTTCTAATATTGATGATAAATAATGTATTTTCATTATTTAAGGGATACTTCAACTATCTTGAAGATTCAAAAACGAGGCAACAGGACTGTGTTGAGTTTTGGTCAGGAGTTTGACTTCTCATCCAAGAAGCTTCTTCAGTTCAAAAAGGCTGGTGAAGGAAGCAGATACTTATCTTACTAGAGGGAAAGACAACAACAGTAGAAGGGGAGAAGTTGGAGAAAGGACTCATAGAAAGTCATCACACATCTTCAAGATAACGATGACCTGGATGAATGAGAATCTACACAGACGATACTCAACTTCTACTCCTAAACAGAGGCTTTGTATTGTTGACCTGCTTACCAGTATTTCTGTAAATGCAAATTGGCAGTAAATTTTTAAGATTGTATGTGTGAAGTAGTTAACACAACGCTTCTCTTGGTCAGTCAGGAGCACCCACATTTATAAGGGACACCCGTTCAACTGATTGTCAATGCAAAATGCAGATCAGTCAATCACATGGCTTGTACTTATGATCTCACTTTGGTAGACCAATGCAACAAAAAATTTCTCCTCCTGAAAAGTGTTAGTTTTGTTGACTTATTATTTCCGTCATAGTTTTTGTCAACCTTTTGTCCTCTGACAAAAAAACTAGACAGTAACTCATCAAAACAAGTGCACATGAACAAAAAACAAATAAAGTTACATTTTTGTCAACAAATGAAAACGTGTCGGAGACTTAATTAAATAGGACCTAGGTGCTGCAGAAAGTAGAGACAAGTTAGGAATATATCCAATCACAGCTACTTTGGTTGTGTGGAAAGGTTGGATGAGTTAAGAGGAACATTTATTCACAGATGCCTTAGCTTCACGGTGATGTGAGAGATCCAATCAGAGCTGCTCTCTTTATGAATTGATATATTCATGTACAGCAGGTTCACTGTTTGTTGTCAGTTCTGATATTGTAACGGAGCTGCTCTGCCAGGCAGCCTGAATAAAGGTGACTGCATTTCACACAAAAGTTCAATTTATTTCTGTTCATGTATACATTCAAATTAACTAGCACTCAGTAAAGGATCAACAGATATTTCCTTGTATTCAAGTGTGAAACATGACTTCAAAAATTCAAGGAAACATAAAAAATGCCTTACACTTTACATTTTATATTTTAGTCGACTAAACGGGAGATTTGGTCGAAAGTGAATGTTGTGAAACTTCATCAACTAAAACTAGACTACAATAAAACAATTTAGAAGACTAAATTATGACAAAAACCAAAAGATATTTTACGCAAAACAATAAAACTAAAATAAAAAGTGTTGTCAGAACTAACACTGCTTCTGAACTTCTGCTTGAAAGTCCAGAGTCCTGCACTGCCCCTGATTTCCTGATTTTTGTTGTGCTCCAAAGACAGTGAGGGCATTTTGCAGCATTAGGTATCTTTCACAGTGATGGTCTTCTGTTTCTGCTCCCAGCTTCTGATTCTTCACAAGGCTCCACTTTACAGTAATTACTCATCCACCTCCTCTCTTAAGTGCTCGTAGATATGGATTTGCATTACAGTGTCTGTTTCATCTTCAGGAACTCACTGCATAACTCAATTTCCTCTCTGGTTGTACGATGATTGATTGATTGTTTGAGTTGCCTCTTTGCTTTAATGAAGACTGAGGACCAGTGACAACCACTCCATTACTGTACATAAAAGAGCAGCGAGTAGAAACCTTATCGCTGTGTCACCCACATGCCAATACAGGCTTTGTACACATTAATATTGACTCAAAGGTTGTGCCTCTTTTTCTCAGCCATCATATTAAACGTGATCTGACATGACAAATTGTAAATCCACTTATCTTTCAAATGGCATCCGAAGGAAAGAAAAGGTGCTGCAGAGACCTGCAGATGTTTCTGAATGATTCCTCCTGCAGCCTGTCAGGATTACCAGGTAGACCTCTGTGGGGATGGAAATCAGATTGAATTAGGTTACGGTGCAGGAGACGTATGTGTGGCAGCAGTAACGGGGTTTCTGCGCTGAGTGATGCAACACAGCAGAGCCGAATCCAAACCCCTGGGGCTCTCTGTCAGTCAGAGAGAGAGAGGGGAAGACTTTAAGAGGAGATTGTGAGGGGTGGAAGACGAGAAACCCAGCATGTGCCAGGGACATGGGCTGGTTATTAAGATGGACAGGGGGACAGTCATCTGGGAGTGAAGCCAAAATATTCAGAGCTCTTTCTGCTGCATGGCTGCAGAAGAGGTCATAAACAAGGGCTGTGCAAAACAGGCAAGGTATCACTTTATTTACTTTTGTGATATTGGATCTGTTTTGTTCTCTCCAGAGGTGGTGAATGAATTTGATTAAGAAATTCCCATTATTTTCCAGATCAAATTGGCCTGTGCACCTGTGGATCTTGATCCTTCATTTTTTATTAATCAATTTACCCCTATATATGGCTAATTCAGTTCCTGACAACTTAAAGCATTATTTATATCACATCACACTTACCTGTCTTACTTTGCTTTACACTCATTGAAACACATTTTAACATATATGTGTATATATAGAGTTTTAAAGTGTTTATATTTTCGATTTTCCTTCTTTTTTGTGTTGTTTTTTCAATTCTAGAAGTGTTTTTATTCTGCACCTGAGGTGAGATGCGCTCTCCCTAATGTCGCTGTATGCTAGTTGTACAATGACAATAGTACATTTTATATTAAAGCTCCTTTCATGACACTGAACGAGATACAACTACAACAATAAACAAGAAAATAACAGAAAAGGTGATGAAAACGGCAAATTGATGTTAAGTATGCAGCCCTGAACAGGTAGGTTTTAAGTCTTGATTTAAAGAGGGATAGAGAGTTCAGATTTCGGGGGTCCAGGGGGAGACAGTTCAAGACCTGGAAAACTCTATCTATTCTATTGTATTTACAGATCATTAAGGCAGCAATGGAAAAAGCTTGGAGATAGAAATCATGCCTATGGACACGTTGACCAAAGGAAGTCCCATTTCTGACAGGGATACATTTTTTTGTTTTTCTTGCCTCTCTTCGAGTCTATGACAGGCACATAGACATCATGCTTTTGACGGTGCATGCAGTAATAAGGAAGAGTCAGACAGAGCTCAGCCATCACGAGTTAGCTTCGCTCAAACAATGGGAGTCAATGGGTGTGTTAGCCTGCCTCTGCCTACAGTCATCAGATAATCTCTTCAGCAGCTCCAAATGCTCCTATGTGCTTGTGGAAGTGACTTGAACACCTGAAATCAATTATTTGGATGGGTAGGTGAATACTTTTGGTACATTGTGGAGGTCACTGGGATCAGAGAATAAAAGAAGAAGTTCTGAAGGAGCTGGATGGAGAGAAGAGGGCAGGCAAAACTGAACTTTAAACTCTGCTTGTTTGGCTCAAAGCAAAAGAAAACTGAGGAAAGGTGACACCTCAGCCCCCAGAAACAGACAAGAGAGTGTCAGAGTGACATGAAGAGGTGAAGCCAGACGATGAACAGAAAAGAAGAGGTGTAATAGCAGAGCGGCATAACAAGCCCAGGAGGGTGCAGAGGAAGAGTCGGTCTGCTTCCTCCTCACTTTACCCTCTGAGAGATGCCTTAATAGAGCCCTTGTTTCCAGACTGACACTCAAGATAATGAGTGGCATAACTGCAGTGTCTCGTTCTCCACCTGCACTTATCCCTCCTCCATTTTATTGGATCTCTACCCTACAGAGATCTTTGAATGTAGTCTCAAAACTTACTCATTATATCTTTATTCTGTCATCCATCATTTTAGGGTTACCCTAGTTCAGTTAGATGCAGCTACATGAATAAACTTCATCACTCTCCAGATTATATCCATTATATATGCTAATGTTAATATTAGATTGCTCCATCTATCCATGGTTGTTATTGATTAGTCCTCCATAATAATTACCTTTACAACCATGTGACATATCTTTCATACATTTATATTCAACAGAGACAAATAGGATGCTATTAAAATTAAAATTGCTTAATTGAATCTATAATCAGCAGAAACAACAGTAATGAGGACAGATTTATGATCTGGGTGTCCATGGGTTTGTCATAAATTCTTATTTTCAGTCCCATTGTCTCTGTCTATCAGATATGCAGATATTTTTAAATTCATAACCGAGATACTGATATTTCTGGTCAAGAGTGCTGTACAGTGTTACAGTTTTTTTGTGTGTGAGGAGCAGATGTAAAACAAGAAAAAAAACATTTAACTGTTGTAAAAATTAAACCCTTTTATATTTAAATGTACCCATGCAGTGATGAGAAGGTGCATCAATATTGTACATTTATCTAATTTTCAGCTATTCCTGCCAATGTATGACCAACATGTGTTACCAATATATTGTCTGCAAAATTTTCAATATTGGCTGATACAGATACTTAACTTTTATGCTGAGGCCACACCGGATGCGAATTCGCAAAGACGCGCGTCTACATTACATACAAAGTCAATGCAAAGACGCGTTTGGATGCAGATTCGCCCCGGGTGGCGTGTCGGACGGGTTTGGAGCGTCGGGCACGTTTGGGGCGTCAAACGCCTCGACGCTCGAGTTCAAACTATTTAACTTTCGACGCAAATTCGCGTGTCGCTGTGGCGCGTCAGCCAATCAGCGATGACATTACCCCCCGACGTCATTGATTTGATGAGGTTCTTTTCCATCTGGATTTGCCTGTACGGGTCATCACTGAGTTCGACTGTGTTTTTCTTGATGGAGTTTTGTCGTAAAAGATGGAAGAGCCTCAGGGACACCTACCTGAAGGAAAGGAGGAAGGAGCAAGAAAAAAGGAGCGGGGCAGTGGCACAGCCCGTGAAAAGATGGAGTTTCTCTGCGGTCCTCTCTTTCCTCGACCCCTTCATTATTCGCAGGGAGACCTCCGGGAACATGGGTCGGGGGGTCGAGGATGAGGTCGCAGGGAACAGCCAGGTAGTGCCAGTGGAGGTGGATTACCTGGAAGACGCAGCAGGCCCCTCAGGGATTGAGTGGAGAGGTTTGTTGAGAGATGAATATGCACACACACGCAAAGTATAGGCGGGCCAGATTTTGTCAATCTGTTTATAATGAGCGGGCTCTCTACTCTGCCAGCGCAGTGACGCGCGTCATCCCTCAGCTTGTCAAAATGGTCCAGCGTCCAGCCTCAGGCATTACGCGTGGCGCGTCACAGGCATTACGGGCGTTTAAATTCGCCAGTTCGCGTCAGGTGTGGCCGCAGCATTAGCCTGATATCGACTCATACTGATATCAAACTGATAGTAAATGTATATACTCTATGTGTATCTACAAAACGACTGGTATGGTCTCAGCATGCTCTATTGTAAAGTGCCTTGAGGTAACGCTTGTTATTAACTGGTGCTATACAAATCAAAATTGATTGGTAAAGATTGATTGACTGCATTGTGGGAAATAGTACACGGGATAAATTGTTCCTAAGCATCCTGCTAAGGGTAAATGTTCAGTAAAACTCTTCGCCCTTGCACCTTACTTCTGTGTTTGCTTTTATTTTCTTGTGTGTTGTCTTCTTCCAAAGGGAATAACAAAGTTTAGTCAGTGGAAACAGCCCCTTCCACATCTCTGACTGAACAAAAGCTTCGTGATTCAGTGCAAGCTTCCAGGCAGCGCCCCCGTCTGAATGTCATTGTTGATGACTTAATTATAACGATCCTTTATCATCATTCAGCAAGATGATAAAAGAAGAGGCCAGACTCTTTGTTAGTGTGTGGCATCCTCACTGTACCTCACACACTCAATCCTGTCAAGCCAAAGGTTCAACAGCACTGACAATGTTTATCCCAGACATGACTGTGTCTTTTTAAAGAGTTGATGTGGCTGCAGGCAGGGAACCGTCATGCTGGAAATGTGTCTGACAGGTTTGGCTCATGTGAAAGTGAAAATCTTTTGTTGAGGGTGTAACCCTCTGCTGTTACAGCCAGACAGTCGAGCTTTAGAGAAACCAAAAGACTGAATGAAACTGTCTGAAAATAACACATTTGCATATTTTTAGACTCACTTCACCATCAGTGTCTGGTATAAATAGTGTCTGACTGCTCCGGCGTGCTTTGAACATTTCATGCAGCCGAACTGAGGAGAGGTGGATAATTTAGTTGAGGCTGAGGCTGACTGCACGCCAAATGACTGCAAGCCTGATTTTCAGCCAAATTTGTACTTCGGCCATATTCTGGATTTGTCCCACATTATCCTTTTATGTGTTGTCAGTGAGATGACTTTATAGCTTCTGATCGAGTAGTAGCTTCCCTGACCTCAGACCACAGATGTAAAACTTACTTATCAGGAAGCATCACAGACTTAATGTTGCATACTTTTACAGCTCACAAACGGGAGGGCAAACATAATCACATCTGTGGCACATCTGTCTTGTGCAGTTACGCTTGTTCATTGGTGTCACTCTGCAAAACTCTGCCAAAATGCTTGTCAGTAGTAGTAGTGGGGGAGGGGGGTCGATACAACATGGTATCAAGATATTTGGCATGGTCATAGTATAACATGTCACAGCTGCGAGTCTTGATGGTTTTTGATGTATTAATTTTCAGCATTTAATAAAGCTCCAAGTTCTATAGAAATAAAATTAATTACTCTTTAAGTCCAGTTCACTGTGCAGGAGAGAGTTAGTAAACAAATATGACAGCACACAAGAGAGACAGACAGCTAGATAGATTGACATATAGACAAATAGATAGATAGATAGATAGATAGATAGATAGATAGATAGATAGATAGATAGATAGATAGATAGATAGATAGATAGATAGATAGATAGATAGATAGATAGATTAATCACCATTTTTCTGATGAAGCAGATGCATGCAGGGGGAACATAAGTCCACATAGTCCATAGCTCTGCTTGGCTTAGGACCTAACGATTGGCAGCCTCAAGTGGACAGCCTAAGAACTGCAGCTCCATGCACCACTTCATGGGCCTCATTTATAAACACTGGAGGTTTCTTCTTGAATTTCAAAGTTGGTTAAATTATCTACTAAATCTGTGGCCAGCCTCGCCTTGCATTACATACACTTCATCTCCTGTTCTCTTACCACAGTTAGCTTCCACAAAGAGCATTGGTTATTCTCCCTCTGTGGAGAGGAAAGGATTCATAATAATTTCAAAGGTAGGCCAATTATACAATTTGCTATAGAATTGCGATAATAAGCAGCCTTTTTAACCCAGCACTGCTGCCCTTAGAGGTGAAAATGAGGTGCTTTGCTCCCAGCAAACTGATGTAATTAGTGCGATGTGAGGTTGTGCTTTCAAGAGTCCCATGCTGCTAAAAAAAAAGAGCTGTTTGAAGCAATATGGAAAACAAAAAGAGGAGACTATTCTGCAGGTTTGTTTTTATGCAAGCCCCTTTTCCCAGACTCATGTGGGGAGTTTTTAAATAGATAAAACCCAATCTGCGGGACATTTGATCAACGGTTAATCTGCTGCAGAAATTCTATTAAAAGGCTGAGGGCTCATTAGCCAATAGATCTTAATCCCATTACCGGCTGGGCGGTGGGGGACCGTGAGCCCGGCTGTCTGTCGCTCTATGGGGGATACTGTTGCAGGCAGTGGCAGTAGAGAAGGTCACACACACACATACACTCACTGCCATTTTCATAATGAGTGCAGAGCATCATGCATCATGCACAATCATAAAAAAGCCATCAGCGGCTATGCATGCACGTTTAATCACAGTGCATGTCTGGACCTAACGTATTTAGCCCTACTGTGTAATAACAGGCTTTATTTCCCGGCCCTCAGTTTAATTAAATGTTCGCTGGAATATCAGACAGATCTGCCTCTTTGTGTGCATGTAGTTATTGAAAATTATATTGGATTTGTTCAAGGTTCATGTTTGTGCAGAAGCTGCTTGTTGAAATAATAAGGTCGATTGTATAAGCAGGGAGAAAAGCCAGAGAAACATTGATTAAAAAGAAGACTAATGGAGAACGACAGGGAGAAAAACAGAAAAATACAGGGAGGAGTAAGTCATCGCGAGTAATCGGAGTCTTTTGTTGAAGAAGAGAGCAGAATGAGGAGGCAGGGTCAAGGATATTTCTAAGTGGAGCGCTGTGAGAACAAATACCAGCTTCATCTATTGACAGACACCCACAGGCTGCCATAGCCGGAGAACCGAAGCTTCCATTACAAACCAATACTCCAAAAGTGTTGGGCCATTGTGTCGAACATGACTGAAGGAGGAGCACAGTGATTTGCAAATTCTTTTCAAGGTGCCCCTTCTCTAACTGACTTGTACCCTCTTTTTCTTCGGAACTGTTTTAATGCTTAACCACGTGAACACACTCCTCAGAGATTTTGGTCCACATTGACTTGACCCTAAAGATGGTGGAGTGTTAGAACCCAAATATATCAGCAGCTTCTGAAATAGTTGGACAAGCTTGTGAGCCAAAAGCCAAAAGTCAATTAACTCAGTGGTCCCGAACGATTTTTGTTAGGAAGTCAAGATGTTGGACTTTTACAGATATCTAATATTGCCAAGCTCTGGTTCTGATTAGGGCTGCACGGTGGCACAGCAGGTTAAAAAAAAGTTGCTGGCACTATCCAGAGCCATTCTGTGTGGAGTTTGCATGTTCTCCCCATGTATGCTTGGATTCACTTGAGACACTGCAACTTCTTCCCATGGACCAAAATCAGTTTAATTGGGGACTCTATATCACAGTTGATATAAGGAAGAGTTTGTGCCTTATATCAAGAAGGTTGCTGGTTCAATACCCTAGTTTACTAGGCCCTTTCTGGTTTGGAGTTTGCATGTTCTTCTTGTGTATGCATGCGTTCACTCCAGGTGCTGCAGCTTCCTCCCACAGATCAAAAATAGGTTAATTGGTGAGTCTTTATCACAGTTGATATAAGGAAGAACTTGTACCTCAAAGCAAGAAGGCTGCTGGTTCAATCCCTGAGTTTACCAGGCCCTCTCTGGTGTGGAGGTTGCATGTTCTCCCTGTGCATGCTTGGGTTCCTCCAATGGACCAAAAACATGGCCATTAGGTTAATTGGTGAATCTGATTTGCCCTTGGATATGAGTGTGAGTGGTTGTCTGTCTCTCTTTGTGGCCCTGCGATTGGCTGGTGACTGGTTCAGGGTGTACTTGCGTCTTGTCCAATGTCAGCTGGAGAGTTTAGGCGATAGTGAATGGATGGTTTAAATAAACATTTTCCAAAGTTTTTTCACAAAAATTTTCCAAATCTTTTGGAAATGGAGTTTATAGAGGCTTGTCGTTTTCACTCCAAGGTCAATAACTAATTTGTGTAACTGGGTGTATATATTAGACGCCATCAGATATTTTCTGAAATTTTAGATAAGGCTTTGTAATAAAGAAAAGTCATGTTTTTGTTGCCTCATTCACCCCCTGCTCTCTTTTATTGATACAGAATATGCAGCGAAATCTGATCAATAAAACCTACTGACAAGAATCACTCAAATGCTTGACACGTTGTCGTATCAATTATGATTTGATCGATGCTGAAAATGCCTACAGAGCGAGAATGGATCCAAACAGCCCAATCACAGCGCAGCGTTTGTTTTAAAGCGGACATCATAGTGACAGCACACAGATGTCTAATTGCTCCTCTTTGTTTCCTTCTTTTTTCCCCCTTCTCCGCAGATATCGATGAGTGTGCGGACGGCTTTGTCGAGTGTGATAGTAAATCCACTTGTGTCAACTTGCCTGGCTGGTACCACTGTGAGTGCCGCGATGGTTACCACGACAATGGCTTGTTTTCTGCCAACGGGGAATCGTGTGTAGGTGCGTTGAGACCTTTTCTCTCAGGATGCAAGTGTGGAAAGGAGGGAGGAGGAAATGACTTTCCTGTGTGGATGTTAGGCTTGTAAACTTGACCAGGACTCACATTTATGATTTTAAAAGTAGAGAAATAAAGAACAAATAACAAAGAGAAAAAGTCCCACATGCTCGTAGTACATTGAAGGCTCCACCACAGTGTTTGGCATAAAAGGGCTATGGTTATGTGAGTCATACAAATCTTTAATGCAAGAGATAAACATGAGGCTCAAGTCCTTGACCATTGACCTTGTACTTCAGAAATTAAATACATTCTTTGACAGGTCTTGTAGGACAGAGGTGTAAAGTCTGCTTGATTACCTTTTACAGGGTTTTCACTTTTCATTCAAAAGTATTAAAAGTCTAAAACTTAATTTTGAAAATTTAAGACTCTGAAAAGTGTAATTTTCCTCGTGAAAGCCTGAAGTGAAGATCTGTTTTCGGATTTTCGAAGTGCTGCCTTAAAAATCACTAGAAAAGTAACTGACAGCAGCAAGGTCATCCCTGTACACTAAGCAGTTCTTTAGACATGTCAAAACATGTCAAACACACAGTCTATAATGTTTCCCAATCAGGAGAGAAAAAAGAGCCTGAGCAGACTAGTATGAAATTAGTGTTAAGGTCCCTGGATTGTTGACATGTGAGTAAAACAACAATATATTTTTAACAAGTGTGGATTGAATGATGTTATTGAAAAAAATGATATGCAATATTGGTTTTGATTGCAGTTTTTCTGCATTGCAAAAATAGTCTCAATATTCGTCATCTGGGCCTTTAAAAGTTCTTGCAAAGTCAATCAATCAATCAAACTTTATTTATAAAGAGGTTTTCATACAATGAATGTTACTCAAAGTGCTTTACGTAGAAATAATTAAAAACATTCCCATAAACCCTCCTTCCCACCCCTGTTTTATATAGACTACCCACACGCATAGACATAGGGCTTCGCTCACGCACGCACTCACTAACAGACACACACACACACACACACACACATACTCACCTCCACACACTCATACACATACACACACACAGACTAAAATAGTGCAAGAAACTAAGAACAAGAACAAAAGAACAAAGTACAGAATGAAGTCTTGAATTTGATATTAGAAACTTTTTTTAGGACCGTGCTTTTAAGAGTTTCTTTCATGTTTGAGGTTTATTTAATTTTATGTTTGTGTGCTTGAGCTTCTCGGTCTGAAACCTCAATAGTTCATCCTTGCACCAATGTGAACAAATGGGAAGTTTCATAGACATCACAGAAAACTGTTCTGAGATATTTTGTTCCCAAAGCAAAGGTAAACCAGGAGACTCTATGACCATTGACCTGTCTTCCCCTAAATGTGTTCTTAGAGTATGAAATTAGTGCGTGGTTCAAACACAATCTTCCAAAGTATTCTTGCAAAACATGATCCTGAGGCTCCGCAACCTTGACCTCATATCCAAGACCTCAATATATTACATTTGACCTTGAGAAGAAGTAAACATTGTCCTTTGGCAGCCATCTGACAGTACCTTTCGGGTGGCCACTGAAGGTTATATGACCTTGACCTCAGACAAATGACTACAAACATCTACCGCACTGGGCAGTTTTGCACAGTGTAAAGAAAAATCCTCAGAGTTCCTACTCTGTCCTGTCCCCCCAGGACCCCCTCACATGCAAATTATGATCAAAAGTCTGCTAACCTTGACCTTGATGTCCTGGTCTGATTAATTTATACTTGTGTCAAAGTGGGCATTTATGCAAACTTGATGAAAATTCCACTAAACAGTCATATGCTAACCTGTTTACAAGATCCTCTCACATATAAAGCATGACCTTTAGGGATGGGTACCGAATTCGGTACTTTAAGAGGTACCAACCGAATTCTGTAGGTACTAAAGAGTACCGATTCATGTAAAAGGAAACGGTGCCATGTTTAGGTACCTAAACGCATCCTTGTGACTGTGAGGGAGTGGAAGAAGCAGGCATACTATTGGGTAGAGTAGGTGAATTTCTGTACCGAACTTGAACGCAGCACAGCAATAGCATAATGACGTCAGCAGCCTCGGACTCAGTCAACAAAGCAAGCATGGCTGAGAGAAAGCGCTTGAAAGTATGGCTCTACTTTATTAAACGTGATGGAGATTACGCTCGCTGCAATATTTGTGACGCAAGGTGTAAGGCCAGCGGCGGAGATACTTAAAATCTGAGGAAGCACCTGGTGTCGCACAAAATTTCTCTTCAAGGTGAAGAGTGCACAATTTTTGATAGCCTCGGATCTACGACCACAAAGGATTAATTCGGCACTGTTAGCACGCCTGCGTCCAATGGCGACTAGTCGTCTGCAGCCAGAAACACAGGAAAAGAAATGGCTTTAACATTTGGTGATGGCAGCAAATGCGACAAGGAGGATACCTGGTTCAGGTAAATAAGCCTCCTGTTTAAGATGGTATTAGCTTGGCATTTTAATGTGCGTCAGTTATCATTATCAGGTCGGTTCCTTGTACTTTGTAAAGTTAATGTAAATGTTTTTTTTATTTACAGCTCTGTCTGACCCATTGTTAAACTGCCCTAAAGTTAAAGTGAGGGCTGCAGTTAATTTATTAAGTTGTGGTTCATTTTAGTTGCTGGTTTTCATGTTGAAGAAATTTTTGGAACGACTATAATGTTACAGTACAAACAGTTGAATGTTGTTTTAAAATATATCTGTCAAATTTTATATATTGAGAAATAAATTTACATTGAAAAAAATTGAGATCTTAATCTTAAACAAATTAATATTTATTACCCCATAAACACATGCAAAAGTACCGAAAATTGGTACCGTTGAGTAGGGGTGTGGAAAAATATCGCTATCGCAATATATCGTGATATTTTGACTCCCAATATAATATCGATATTTAAAATCTTAGTATCTATATTTTTGTAATAATAAAAACTCAGATTTTATCAGAGTTGGAAATAAAATACAACTTATAAAGGTGTATGCACAGGGTTTTTTTCATGCACTATTCAGTTCAGACAGTGACAAGAGAAATATGTGACTTTTTTTAACTTACTGTTGTGCTATCAGTAACTCAAAGCACTTTGTTTCTCATGTGTTCAGTTACAGTTTGAGCTGCACTACAGGTTAGGATGATTTCAATATTTTGTTAAAGGGAAAACAAGAATAATTTCTTTGCAACATTAGTTTAATTGAATTGATGCACTCTGTGTTAAGTGTATGTATGTAACACTGCATTTGACATATTTCAATAACAATAAAATGGAAAAGTTACATATTCACTGTCTCTAGGTTTTTCCTAGTTTACTGTAGAATATTGCAATATATCACAAAATTGTGATATCGTGATATATCGTGATATTATCGTATCGTGACCAAAGTATCGTGATACGTATCGAATCGTGAGGCTCTTGCCAATATACACCCCTACCGTTGAGTACAGATACCGATTCCCAGGTACCGGCATCGGTATAGTATCGGTTCAAATGTGAAAGGTACCCATCCCAAATGACCTTAATCTTTGATCAGTGACCTTCAAAGTGAATCACTTGATTCTTGTCTTGTCGCAGGTCTTTGTGTTTAGTTAAGAGAAAAGCTCTCAAAGTACTTGAGCATTATAATATGGATTTATGACCTTGACATTTTGTCCATGACCACTGCATTTAAATGAGCTTGGACTTGAGTTGGAGTGATCATTAGTTTAGGATTTAATAAATGAGCCGTAATTGTTCATCAAACACATTCCACAAGCGAAGTGTGTCCTCCAAAGGTCAAATGAAGTTTACCCCAGACCCCTGACCGACTGATCATCCTTCAGACGGTGACATTCATTTAAAGTTTGCTGCCTTTTTTTAAAATCAGATATATCACTAATCTTTTCATGCTTTATAATATATTTTCTTCTGTTTGTGTACAAAACAGCCTGATTGCATCTGTTTTCACTCTGCGGTCGTGCAGCATGTTCACTTTTTTGGAGCATTCTCTCTGAAACAGCCCGTCAGCACAAGTGTCAGCTGTCAAAACACAAACCCTCAATCTGCAGTAATACGGACGCACGGCCTGCAACAATAGTGCCGGAGCTGCTCCACTTGTTGACCCCATCTTAGCTGTCAGTTCGAGCGCAGAGGCAGAAAAAAGAAAAACACATTAAAGCCACTTTTCGGCGCGGCAGCCGCCTCTCTTTCACAGAGAAAAGTTATAATTTGACCAAAAGTAGGTTTCTGGGTTACATTACAGCTGTTTGCTGTGTTTCCCACAGTCTGCTGAGACCATTGTGTTTCCTCGCTCTCTGCTGCAGGGAGTGGGTCATTTTCTCCTCAACGGGTCAAAAGAAAAGTGTGCTTTCTCTTGTAACAGTGTTGAACTGTGGACCATTTTAATGCAGGACATTTTCCTCTTGTCACCTTTTTAAATAAAGCAGCTCTGCACCCTTTTTGAAGCCCATATTCTGCTTTTCGAGTTTTATATGCCCTTTGTGTGTCTCCACTGCATTATTGTGCACTTCTATGCACGAGGCAAAATGTTTAATTTGCATATGTTTGGTTGTTTTTTCCTCACATCAAACACAATATATCTTAAAACTGGTCCAAAAATAATTAAATTTTCTTGTAAAACATACGGAATATGTATCCCATTTGATTAGAATTGTGCATATTAATCAATTAATCGGTGCTTAACATCAGTGTAAGTATGCTTAAATTAGTCATTACATTAGTTTTTTGAACAGATTCAAATATTAACAAAAACTATTAATAGCAAAAGGCATGCAGATTTGATCATATATTTAAACTTGGAATGTTTTTTAAGAATTTGTTGACTAAATTTTATTTATCCTAGTTTTCTTTAACAACCTTTTTTCCACTGACGAGAAATAGACAGTGATTAACAAAAACAATTACATATGGACAAAATTTAAACAAAATTAACTGACATTTTCATCAACAAATAAAAATTTGATGATAATGTTTGACAGACTTAATCCAGTCAGACCTAAATTTATGTAGAAAGTAGAGACAAGTTAGGAATATATACAATCACAGCTACTTTGGTTGTGTGGACAGGTTGGATGAGTTGAAAGGTGACTGTATTTCACACTAAAGTTCAATTTTCTTTCTGTTCATTTATACATTCAAACTTTACACATTTTCATTAAGGAGTTATTAGATGTTTTGATTTAATCGAAGTGTAAAACAGAACTTCAGAAATTCAAGGAAACATAAAAAATGCCTTACCCTTAGAGATGACTAAATTCACAAGAGATTTTGTGGACTAAAATGTTCAGAAATTTAAGTAATTAATTACTTGATCAACTAAAACATGTTGTGAAACATCTACTGTTCATGCTTTTTAAGTCAAACTCAAGACTTGCCTTTTTATTCTGGCTTTTGGCTGATTATATTAAATACTGTTATTTAATCTTATTTATTGAATTGAATCCTCTTAATCTGTTTTATTTCTCAATTTCAGGTCAGATTATTGCTTGGAATTACATCTCTGTTTATTTAATTTCTTTCATTATCCTACGTTGCATTACGCATTTGGTGTTTAATTATCTAATTTTACCATTTATTATTTTGAATTTTATCGTATTTGCTTGTATTTAACCTTCCCTATAGTGGTTTTATCTCATTTCGAATAATTATTTTTGTTTCGTTTTTGTCATTTTAGTCTTAGCTCCTTATTTTTAATTGAAGATAGTGTTTCCTCAGTCCTCTGATTCTGTTTTGTGTAAGAATCTAAGTGAGTGTGTGTGGTGCATGTGGATAGGGAGGGTGGGGAGGGTCTTGTATCATTGTATTCAATCTTCTACTTTTTTAATTTATATTTTTATTTGTTTAAGTTATATACAAATGAATTAAATTGATGGATTGATTGATGTTAGAGCAGTCAGATAGTTTGAAATAAGACTGTGCCAGCTCTGTTTATATGAATTATTTATGTCTCTGCACATCTCTGTACTTGGAGACCTTTGACATCAAGCGAATCTTGTTCTTGTACTTTTTAAAAACCCTGATATCACATGTCCGTGCAGAAAGCGTGTTCCCTGCTCTGAGCATATGCATGTTATCGTCCTACCTGTCCCCCCCCCACAGATATTAACTGTGACCATTTTAATGGTGACATTTTCCTCTTTGTCACCATTTTTTTAAATAAAGCATAAAGCAGTTTGCACCCTTTTTGAAGCCCATGTGAATTGAAAGTTTATATGTCTCTTTGTGTGTCTCCACTGCATTATTGTGCACTTTATGCACAAGGCAAAATGTTTAGTTAGCAACATGGTCAACAGTTTGGAGTGTTACATGTTTGGTTGTTTTGTGCTCCTGTCAGGTGAGAGCCAAAGGCAGATGGACACCGAGAGCAGAGAGACAAAGAGGGGAGAGGTAAACAAAGGAAGAGGAGGCAGAGGTGGATGGATGGGGTGATGAAGATAGGGGCGGACGTGCTAGAAGATCAATATGATACAAACAAGATAAGAAAAGAGGGTGAGAAAGTGCTTAGTGCTGCAGAGTTTAACGCTGGAGTCGCCCTTTTTCCTCCACTACATGCAGCCATCTGATCAGTGACTGAGTTTCTTCTCTTTGTTTATTTTCCTTCTTCAGCTCCTTGAAGAGATTTGCAATAAAACGCAGCTTTATGAACAAAATCACCGTAATCAACAAGTTAATTTACTGCAAATGCAATAAAGCCTCAGATCTAATTGAAACAGCTCTCCATCAAAACACTCGCGTCTGTTTCACAGCACATTTCCCCAAAAGCACAAACAAAGCTCTGCCATAATTTTAATCAGGAGAGACTTTAGTTTGAATGAAAGGTTATTTGTTTTTGTTAAGTTTGGGTTAATGGTAAACATAGAATGTAAGTACCAATCAGCAAACATCAACTTTCTGCTGCTTTATTATTAGCCACAGTGATGGATGAACTACTTGCAAACTGTATTGAGCTAAGTTACTCATGGAAAAAAAAGCTTCACAGCACTAAAGTTACATCCCCGAAAGAAGAGCATTATTTTTAAAATGTAATTTTACATAATTATTATAGTTGTTGTTTTTGTTATTATTATGTGAATTATTATTATTATTATTTTACAATTTAATCAATTTTTCACTGTTATATTACATACAACCAATGTTTTTCTGTGCAGTTGTAGGACTGTTCTATTTGCTTTACATCTATTTCTGCTTTATTTTGTTTTATACTTTGAATTTGCCTTTTCAAATATCATTGCTACTGTGCAGTTCTACTCCTGCAAGGTTCTGAACTAAAAAAAATATGATTACTAATTCATAATACTTACATCCATTTTTAAAATAAATATTTTCAAATCAGATACAAACATCATCCCTATGTTGAATATGTTTGTCACTTAATTAAAGGTGTAGTCAGCGATCTTCTAATCTTCTAATCTAATGCACTATTTGTCAAATTCACCGTTTTCCTCCTCTCCATCCACAAGATGTCACCACTGACAGAATGTTGAAAAAAGTCTGGTTTCAGTACACAGCCTTGGCTCTGAATTTCAGCAGGTAAATACTGTGGCTCGAGCTGAGTTACCAAAACAGGGTACACCCCTCCACATCCAGGGGGCGATCATACTCCATACTCATGCGCAGATCAGACAGAGGGGGGAGGGGAAGTAGTAGGTTGCGTAGCTTGTGCAGTTAGCGCAAGAGAGAATTACAGTATGTGCAGTAGGAATGGCTGAAAAACAGCCCAAAAGAAAAAGGTCAGAGGAGCAGAAAGTGAAAAAGAAGGGCTATGATACAAAACAAGATAAGAAAAGAGGTGAGAAAGTGCTTAGTAAGACCGGTCAACAAGGCGAACCGCCTTTTCCTCCACTGTTGCTTTCCAACAATCAGTGACCTGAAACGGACAGGAATGAGATGTTGCCGCTGCCAGATAGATGTAGCAACATTAGCTTTATGAAATGGTGCTTCACAGTAACAACCGTCGGGCGTCATTCATCTTATTGTCTAATCTGCCAAACTTACTGTTGTTGTGATGTTATCAATAAGCACAAACAAAGCTCTCTGCCATAATTTTAATCAGGAGCTTTGGTTTGAATGAAAGGTATTGTTTTTATTGAGTTTGGGTTAATGGTAAACATAGAATGTAAAGTACCAATCATGAAACATCAACTTTCTGTAGTTTATTATTAGCCACAGTGATGGATGAACGCAAACTGTATTGAGCTAAGTTACTCATGGAAAAAAAAAAACTTCCACAGCACTAAAGTTACATCGAAGAAGAGCATTATTTTTTAAAATGTAATTTTACATAATTATTATAGTTATTTGTTTTTGTTATTATTATGAATTATTATTATTATTATTTTACACTGTTTAATCATCACAAGTAAGCTCATTTTTTTGTGCTGATTTTTTACCTAAAAGTCTTTAAATGTTGCTTCTTTCTAAAATGAGATGTTTACATGGAAATGCAGATGCAGCCTTTTGAATTTTCACTTCACAACCAAATCCCTGTCAAGTTCCAGCAAACTTCCAGCCACAGGGAGTTCCCCGCACCAGTCTCGGGGAATGACTGGATTTTAGACAAAAGAAGAGACTTAAAACTCACCTGTTAATGGGTGAATGTTTTTCAGCTTCTTTTACTGCAATATCTTAAGATGAGGACACAAAAAGTTTGTGAGCTATTCAGGCAAATAAAAAAAACAAGCTATCAGGCTCATGACTAGTTTTTTTTGTATAAAATCTAATCTTTCACTTATAGTTTAGGGTGCCAATAGTTTTTTTCTGGGTTAGAGATAAAGGACAAGCCATTAATGGTGAAACGAGCTGCAGTTTTCAAACCTAGCAATCACATGTGCTCCCATAATCACTGCTCCTCCTGGTGGACAGACTAAGAATTGCAACAGGTCTAAAAACAAGGTGATGAGAGGGAGCTAACCAGACGCTATGTGTTAACTACATCATATAGGATCTTATAACAGCCAAAAGGGGGCACAGGCCCCAGCACAAGTCAGTGGGTAGCGTTAGCCTGCCTCTGCCTACAGTCATCATATAAACCCTTTATCAACTCTTAACGGGCCTGTGTGCTTGTTGTGACTCATTTGTTACCCCTTTATGTTAAGTTTTCTTTCATTTCTTGATATTATCTTCTACTCCTAAACAGAGGCTTTGTTTTCTTGACCCACCTTTATGATGTTTTTTGCCATAATTAAATGCAAATTGCCTCCAAATTTAAGAAACAAATGGCTCACTCACAACTGCAAACCAGTTGTCATTCACTTTAAAGAGCTGTTCAAAGGACTTATCTCATCTTTAAATGTCTAATCTCTTGCAAAAAACCACTGCAGAAGTAGGTAAACAAAATAAAGCCTCTGTTTAGGGGTAGAAGAAGATAATGCAAGTATATTATAAGATAGTGTAACATAAAGGGGTAAGAAATGAGTCACAACAAGCACACGGGATATTTTAGAGTTGCTGAAGAGTTTATCTGATGACTGAAGGCAGAGGCAGGCTAATGCTACCCATTGACTCCAAGTGTTTGTGCTAAGCCAAGTAACGGGTGAGCTTTGGCTGTTTCTTGGTGTTTACTGGCTGCACAGTTAAAAGAATGGTGTCTATCTGCTTGCCTGTTTTCCCGTGAATGAATGAGCTTGGCCACTGCAGGTTTTTCTGGCTTCTGTAATCACAGTAAAACAATAAAGAATTTCTCTGTGCTGCCGTCTGATGTGACAGGCCTCAGTGACCCCTGAGGGCCAAGTAATTTTCAGAAAATATTAAAGCACAGTGGTGTGCTTTATTTCCACGAGACTAATCAAATTCAGCTCAAGATGAAACAGCACCCTGATCCATCGCCCCGCTCATGCAAAAACCAAATATTTCAGGATAATGTCTGAAATAAAAGAGGGAGATAAAGCACGAGGAGATGAAAAAACAGGGACGTGAAAGTGACGGATCTGTTTAAATGACAGGCTCCCCAAAGACAGTCAGTGGGAAGGAGTTCGTTTACAGTCACTATATAAACCCTTTATCAACTTCTTATCGAAAGCTAGTTGTTAGACTCATTTGTTACCCTTTATGTTAAGTTTTCTTTTCATTTTGATATTTTTCAAACAGAGAAGGCTTTGTTTTCTTGACCAATCTTTTATGATACAAGCTTTTTTTGCTATACTAAATGCAAATTGCCTCCCAAATTTAAGAAACAATGGGCCTTACCTGTCAACTGCAAACCAGTTGTCATTCACTTTAAAGAGCTGTTGAAAGGACTTATCTCATCGGTAGTGAATGATCAAACAGAAAATTATTCATTTGATTACAAAGGACCAGGGCAGAAATGGATCTCTAATTAAATGACTCATATTAATTGATTTGAGGGACGGAGGAGCTGCCCGTCAAAATTAGTGGAATGGAGCGTCGCGGGGAGCAGAGGAGTAAACATGTTATTGTTTTGGTGGTGGGTGGACGCAGCTGGGTGTTGGATGATGAGCTGCGGGCAGACTGATGGGGCAAATCAAGGTCAAACGGCTCAGGAGGGACAAAGACAGGGACGTGTCCAGACCATAGTCCAACGATATGCAAATGGTTCATTGTTTCAGCCCGTTGGGGTTTACTGCACCAGAGCATCTGTCAGCGAGGTCACTGACGTCTAAAACATTTAGGAAGGGAAAGTGCTGTGATCTGATTGCTGAGAGAAGTAATCAGATTACTGAATCACTCAGAATCTCTGCACACTCTTTAGAGGAAAAAGCAAGTCCAAAATACCAAGGCCAAAATTAGACAGAAGAGACAGCAGGATGGATTTTCAATTTAAGTTTCCTTCAATTGAAGAAAAAAATGGCTTCATTGCCACCAGCCACTTCTTAAGGTCCACCTATTCAGCACCCAAATAGATAAATCAGCCAATCATATAGCAGCAATTCAGTGCATTTAGGCATGTAGTCATGGTCAAGATAACCTGCTGAAGTTCAAACCAAACACCATAATGAAAATAAAATGGATTGAAATTACAATTGCATGGTTCATGGTGCCAGACAGGCTGAACTTTCATTTGAATATGTGAACAGCACGGGGGATTTTTAAAAGGTCCTCGGAAGAGACTCGAGCTCTTCGTGTTGTCATTTTGATTGATTTTTGACAACAGTGACAAGACATTTGGGAATACTCGATCTGCAAAACTGGTTCCATCATCTGACACGCATTTTCTTCTCCACAATGATGAGGTCACGGACCAGTCATACTTCACATTTCAGCATCTCACTCACCCTAATGCCGAGTGCCTGGCAGTGGTGGAAGGTGATTATGGAGGATTAGTGTCGGTAGTGAATGATCAAACAGAAAATTATTCATTTGATTACAAAGGACCAGGGCAGAAATCATCTCCATGGTCATATTCAAAAAGAGTTGAAACTGCCCGTACCACTGATAATAGATCCAGAAAGTCACAACTAAGGTCTGTTGAAGGTCAGTTGAGAACAGACAACATGTGGGATCTTGAGGTACAGTATGTGGTCTGCAGCTGAAGACCACACTGGGTGTCATTCCTGTCACCACTTTGCGTTGCACTAAGGCTTGAATAGAGCTGCTCGGCCATGGAGACCCATCCATGAAGCTCTCCGAGCTGTGTTCTTGAACTAATCTGAAGGTCACATCAAGTTTAGATGTCTGTAGCGACTGGCTCTGCAGTCTGTGAGTTTACATGGCCCACCACTTTGTGGCTTGGTTTTTGTTTTTCGCAGTCACTTCCAATTTGTTATAAAACCACTAACAGTGGATTGTGGAATATTAAATCGTGAGGGAATTTCACGACTGGACTTATTGCACAGTTGTCATCCTATCACAGCACCGCTCACCTATTCATTCACAAATGTTTGTAGAAGCAGTCAGTGCATGCCAAGGTGCTTGATTTTATACACCTGTGTCCATGGAGGTGACTGGAACACCTGAATTCAATGAGTTAGATGGATTAGTTTTGGTCATATAGTATGTTTACCTTCAAGATAGATTCTGTAACGTACACATTCATTTTTGGAAACATTTTAAACCAGAAGAAACTTAATTTGGAAAGAGTAAAAACAACTGATTTTTTTTTTTTTATAAAACTCAGGAACTGAGAATTTGTTCAACCAAAATATATCATTTTCAAAATGAAAAATTAAACAATTAAGGGCAAAAAAAGAGTTCAAGAGTTTAAGTTACAGAACTAATCAGATAAAAAATTAATGAATGTAAAGATTACACACAACTCTAAGAACAAAAATGTTTTCACTTCTCTTTCTTCAAGTAGTAATTCAAAATAAATACTTTTCAATTCTTGATAAGTAAAATATTTTTCAGTTCATCTGAAATATCCATTTATATACTTCATTCAGTTCACTTGGTAGTTTTAAAACCTCAGATCATTGTCAAGAAGTCTAAAAGTAAAAGAAGAAACATAAGAAAAGAGTTCAGTTTTTTTTTTCTATCATGTTGGTAAAGCAAAAATGTTTTTTTTTTTTAATTTTTTTTTTGTCAATTTTAGGTGGTTTAAGCTTAGGTTATTTTGACTGCCCATCACTGTCTAAGCTGATTCACAAAATGTCACTCAATTAAAAAGTTATTGTCCAGTTCAAAAAGGGTTCTGGAAAACTTTAGAGACATTCAGATCTAAATCCAATCAGGTCTTACACACTCATGCTTATTTCTGCTGCTCGCCGCTGTGTCAGTCTTTGAAGCTCACTGAAGACCAACAGCGCTGAATCCTTTGCCAAAATCACACAAGACTAAATATGAAGAAACTTGATTTTGTTAATATTTCATTCATTATTCAACAAAAATGGGAATCTATATATTGGCCATTTCTTTAGCCCCATTTCATTACCATTACATGCCCTGATATTAACTTTAGAAAAGATCTACAGAATTCAATACAGATTTGAATGAAACACTTGACTGTACATATTAGTGTGACCATGAATAACAATTTTAAAGTACCTGCTGCTGTGGAAGTGCTTTATTCTATATCAACCATCAGCAGAAATGACATAATTTAACAAATTCATACTTTTAGACTAGTCAACCCAATTTAATGGCATTTCAGTTAGATGCTGCTTTATTAGTCATTGTCGCTCCTCTCCAGATTATGACCATTAGAGATGTTATATTAGATTGATCTCTCCATTCATGCTTGTATTGATCATTCATCTATTGTAACTATCTTTGCAACCATATAGACATGAAGTCTGTCTTGAAAATGAGATTCCACATCTCACAGGGCTAACCTTTAACAAATTTATATTCAGCAAAGACAAATATGATGGTATGCAAAGAGGGATTTATTGAATCTATACCTGGATGGATTCATCTCGGTCTGTATGTATGCATATATACAAAAATGTATTTATATTTCCAAATATTGGGCGGCACGGTGGCACAGCAGGTAGTGCACATGCCTCACAGCATGAAGGTACCTGGTTTGATTCCCGGGTCGGACAGGAGCCTTTCTGTATGAACTTTGCATGTACCTCCCATGCACGCGTGGGTTCTCTCCGGGCACTCCAGCTTCCTCCCACAGACCAAAAACATGCTCATTAGGTTAATTGGTGACTCTAAATTGCCTCTTAGGTATGAGTGTGAGCGTGAATGGTTGTCTGTCTCTCTATGTGGCCCTGTGATCGACAGGCGAACGGTTCAGGGTGTACCCCGCCTCTCGCCCAATGACAACTGGGATAGGCTCTAGCCCCCCTGACCCAAAAAGGGATAAAGGGGTATCGAAAATGAATGAATTAATGAATTTCCAAATATATATGTTTTCATAAATCAAGAGTATGACAGCCTGCTCTATTGAAAAGTGCCTTGGGATAACACTTGTTATGATCTGGGGATGTACAAATAAAGATTGATTGAAAATGACTGATATGCTAACGGCTGCTTTAACAGAGCATTTTGATTCTTTTCAGGTAAAAGCCATTAGTTATTAACAATAATCAATAACAATTTAATTAAACACTGACACATAGCATGATGTGGTCATTTCAGATAAGGATAACACAACATGTCAACAAACAAAGCTTTAATAATCTCAAACTGGTCTCTTGAACATGACAATTGGTTCAATGTACTCATGTCCTCTAGTCACTAGATCTCAATCCAGTAAAGCATCTCTGGGATGTGGTGGATCTGGACGTCTATGTGGAATGTGTCCTAGTTGAATCAATGTTATAAGAAATTAAAACACTTCTAGAGACCGAAGGAGGAACTATCAAGATGTTCCTAATAAAGTGGCCAGTGAGTGTGTACAGTCATGCTGACAACCTTACACTCATCCATAGGCTTTCACCCTCGACTCAAGCCCTGAAAAGCACTTAAATTGTCGTGTTTTGCTCTTGGAGATTCAGTTGAATCAGTTTTCAGAAAGATTAGAATTCTGTCGACTGTGTTGAGACTGTTTTTATTTTGTTTTTCTTGCTTTAGCAGTTATAGATTTTGAAGATTTGGAGAAAGTGGCAGCACCAGCTGTGAGTGGGTGAAGTTTGTGACAAAGAAAATGAGAGGTGCAGTTTCTGTTTGCACATTAAATCAACAAAACAATGAGGCCGCCAAAAAACAGCCACTGTGCATCAGATTTCATGGAGTACATCTGGAGTTAAGAGAATAACTATAAAACACAGTTACTACTGACTTGCATCACAGGGTTTAGTACAATATTCATCACCACATACATGTTTAATGATCCTGTACAGTAAGTGGCCTGTGCCTGCGTGTATGTGTCGTCATGCGTGTCCTATCTTGGGCTCATGTGATGTTTGTGTTCCTGTCTCAGGCCGGTCAGGTGATGTGCCGCAGGATGGTTTGCGACTGCGACAACCCCAACGCCGACCTCTTCTGCTGCCCGGAGTGCGACCCCCGCCTGAGCAGCCAGTGTCTGCACCAGAACGGCCTGCTCACCTACGGCAGCGGGGACACGTGGGTGGAGAACTGCCAGCAGTGCCAATGCCTGGTGAGCGCAGATCGACACTAAAGCTGCCGTGTTTCTTGCACTACTTTCACTGACAGGGCTTTGGGGTCAGGGCAAGAATGGCCTTTGGCTGACAAGGGGGACACATGAATGTAGTCTTCATTGTCAGAGGGACAGAATGTTATAATTTTTATTGAATATTCTTAGTTTAGGAATTGCAGTTACTCGTGATTAAGCAAAAGGAACGTCACAATGCTATATTATCAACTTCAATGACTGAAAATTTACCGTAATTTCTCGATTAAAACACACTTTTTTGCTTTTAAATAATTTTTCAGGTGTGTATTATACATGAGTAAAAGCAAAATATGTAAAATATTTCATCTTGCCAACATTGCATTTGCATCACATCTGATACAAAAGACAAATATTCTCTTTCCTTGAAAAACATTCCTGCCAAACTTACAACATTCTTATTAAACTGACTATTGAACTGTTCTCATCAAATATTTCGGGTCTTAATTAGTTTAACTTTGTGTACTCATCACTTTGTTGTGAAAATACTGACATTAGATTCAAACTTTGAATAAAGGCAATTTTTGAGTTGTCTGAGACAGAAAGGTGGGCAAAATTTTGGTGTGTTATTTTTGAGTGCAGTGTTGTTCCATCGTGAAAATATGGGGTGCATGTTACAATTGAGCGATTATGGTAATATTTCAAGTCTTTCAAAATGTAATACATCCTTAGCCCATTGTGTGTGTGGGAGGTTGATAAGATTTCCACCTTAAGAGAAGTAGCCTTCGGGCTAGAAGGTTGGCAAAGGCTTGATGTCCACATTCAAAACATCAAGCCAAAAGTTGGAGAAGATCCATGATATGAGACAGATTGTTGTGAATCCGAAGTTTGATCAATCCTTCTGCCCTGTTTTTACGTACAGAGACTGGAGTGACCCATCTTCAGATCAGGATATGTAGCACATACGTTGCTTCACATTATCTCTCGAAACACAGGGACTTTGTCGAGGAAAAGTGAACCTGACTGTTGTTGAGACTAGGCTTTAAAGATATATTGTTATCGTATCTATAACGAGACATCGACATTCAAGATATTAATATGGAGAAAGCACAATATAGATTATGCGAACGCTCGCCCTGCATGTACAGCTCTGGAAGTCACAACAAATTTTCATTTGTATGATTGCCATTGAATGCACCGCTTGGTTTTCACCAAACCCGCAATCGTATTGTATGGTATTGTATGGTATGGTATGGTATGGTATGGTATCGTATCGTATCGTATCGTATCGTATCGAGATATCTGGCATGAATATTGAGATATGAAATTTTGTCCATATCGTTCAGCCCTAGTTGAGAAAATCTTGTTTAATGACTAGTTTGAAGCTCGCTAGTTGCTTCATTGGCAGCCATATTTACAAGTGCAATAGGCCTGGAGCGTACCCACCTCAGTTTTGCTATACTGTTCCTTTAAGGCTACCCTTACACCGACACTCTCTGAATTAAAATGCAAAGATTTTTCCTTTGCGTTTTTAAAGTTGACCCGTGTTCAGACAGAGACGCTGGAAACAAATGAATCCGCTGTAGTGTGCGTGCTGGTTCAGTAGATGGCGGTGTAAGTTTGCATAGAGGCAGCGCTGCTACAATACACGTACGAAGAAGAAAAACTTTTCACAAACAACAACGGTGAGTGGACGCACAAAGACGCAGGTATTTCTTTTCTGGACAACAAATCAGTTCAGACAACCAATCTGACTGGATAGTTTTGTCTGGATAACAAACGGAGCAATGTTAGCAGCACACGTTACTCAGCAGATGGCCGAAGCTGTTGTGCCGAAGCCTTCATGTGAAAGAGTACTGCGCATGCGGTGATGTCAGCGTTTCACCCTGAAATGCTCTGATATGGGTTTACACGGCGCTGTGTAGAGAGCATATTGAGAACTTTTAACTCTGGAGCCTGGTTTCAAAAGTTTACGGAATTGGGCAATCAGCAGAGAGCTCCCATGTCTAGGCGTAAACGCAAAGAAAATGTTTCTGATTTGACTGTATTCGGCCTTGTGTAAATGGCCCCTAAGTCTCCATACAGTCCCATCTGTAGCTGATATTCTGCAGCTCAGTGGGGGGTAGGGATGGGCTTCCAGCAGCCTCACAGGATGATACGTATCCTGACATTGAGGCCACGATATGATATGTATCCCAAATCATGTGAATTACGCTTTTAACATAATTCCTGACAAGTTTTGTTTTTTGTTACAAGACGAAAAAGAACAAGGATGAATTTTAAATGATTCTACAACTTAAGAACCATAAATTTCCAGCCTCAAACACTTAATTTCATATTTGGAACATGTGCCTCATAATGTAATTTGTCTTCTACTTTGAGCAGCACCATTGTCAATATTACCTGAAGAGTATTAACAACAACTGCCAAACATTGAGGCTGCATTAGTTCTGTAGAATCCATATCGATACATGTATCCTCAAAGAGTGCGAGATGAAACTGTATGCTGCCGTTTTGATATTTTGAGCACAGGCCTACTGGGTGGAGACCCTGCATTGAGCCTTTGTTTTTACTCAGAGGTTCGAAACAACGTGAGCTTCCTCAACTAGCGATATGACTCGTAACAAAGACTCCAGTCTCCATGGAAATGCCGAGGTGAGTCAAGGAGACGAGTTTTGTGAGGAGAGACGAGGAGTGATTAAGAGGTGAATAGGAAGGTTGCAGAGAGGAGAAAATGAAGATTGCTTTTCACGCCATGGTAGAAATAAGGGAGGGAGCGATTAGTGAGATTTTTAAAGGATTCAAAGGGGCCTGTGCTCTGTTGTCTACTCTGAAGGAATTATACATTTTACTGAAGGATACGCTCAAGGTTGGAAGAGGAGAAAACGCATGTGGGATGGTGAATGTCTTTGTGTTCTTTGAGAACTTCTGCAGAGCACTTCTTATTGTGTTGATTGATTAGTTTTTCCAGCATGTGCGTCCTCTGCATGCCGTCCCATCGCTCACACAAACAAAATAACACAGTGTTCCCGGCGTGAATCTTCCACAGCGAGACATGCACGCTTCCTCGACCTTCCTGAGGTTTACACACCTCTGCTGCTCAAACAACAGGGAGGTATAGCTTAAGTGTTTTTTCCATAAACCTCCAAAAACAATAAATCCTACCCACAATGCCCCTCTCTCTACAAATAGCAGCATGCATATTAAATGTAAATGTCATGCTTTACATTCCCCCCACTGTCACGCTCTCACCCACATAAAGCTGTGCTACACACCCACACCAGTGTCACTCCGTCTGTTCACTGACTCACAAATCATCCTCTGACAAACGCTTTGGAGCTCATTTTTCTTTTTCTTTTTTATGCTTCTGAGGTGACGATAGGACGATAGCCTGCCTTAGATCTGTCTTCAGGTTGTCCATCTTAGATATTCAACTTTTTCTTTACCTTAAAGGACACACATTGTTTATAGACTGAAGTAGAACAATATACTCACCGAGAAGGCTTTCCTGATCCAAACAGTGCTTCGGGAGATATTTAGATCCAAAATCGAGTGGCGGACATCCGTATAATGGTAGCACACGGGGCATGTATAGCGCCGCTTCTAAAACTGCATTAATTGTCCAAAATCTCATTAGTTTCACCAATATTTCATCATGGTCTGCTCACACTACTCCTCCAAGAGGTCACTCCACACATGTTTTCGTGACTGTGCTGACCTCTGAACTGAAAACGTTCTCTACGGCTGCCGCGCATGCGCAATACGGCTCATTGTTTCAGGGGTGACTGCCGGCTACTTAACAACTTTCTTCTTCCAGTTTTGTGCAAAATGGACGAATATCTATCGGATGAAGATGTTGTGGAGGAGAACTTTGAATATGATGGGGGTCCTTACAGTTTCGAGCCAGAGTTTACAGATGAGGAGCTCATCGAAAGGAGGAAGCCGTACTGCGCATGCGCGGCAGCCGTAAAGAAAGTTTTCAGTTCAGAGGTCAGCACAGTCACGAAAACATGGGTGGAGTGACCCCGGACTGTCTTGGAGGAGTAGCCTGAGTGGACCATGATGAAATATTGGTGATACTAATGAGTTTTTGGACAATTAATGCAGTTTTAGGAGCGGCGCTTTACATGCCCTGTGTGCGACCATTATACGGATGTCCGCCGCTCGATTTTGGATCTAAATATCTCCCGAAAGCACTGTTTGCATCAGGAAAGCCTTCTGGGTGAGTATATTGTTCTACTATATTCTATGAACAATGTGAAAGCTGTAGAAACCAAACTTATCCTTTAATTGTGCTTTTAGAGATTTTATTGATTTTGAACTTTGCTCAAAGTTCTGCCTTAACTCAGGAGTGAACTCATTTTTGATCATAAGCTCAAGACAATTGGAAACCTGTGTATTCCTAACTTGAAGATTTGATGTCTCAGCCATTTTTAGGTGCATTTACACCAAACTCGACTTGGTGAAACCGTGTCTCTCACCTTAGTCGCATTGCATGTGCATAAATAGCAAATTTTGTCACTGTCAGTGACATCATGCCTGCTGTTTATTTGTTTTATTTTTTTTTATGTTTTCCTCTGTTTTTGTCATTTTATCCATTATCTTGTTGACATTTTTGTTGTGTTTTTAAAATCTTATTAATTATATTTTCTGAATGTTTTATTCTTTTCAACATTGTGTTTTTAAATAAGCCATTGAGTTTTTTATTTGCTTTCATATTTTCATTTTGTAGTTTGTAAAAACAATTGTATAATTGATTTGTAATCTTTTATTAGACATCTGTGGATAAAACAAAAATGTGAATAATTATAAAAGACACACACAGGTGTGCCTTGAGCCTGCTTGTCTTGTTCATAGAAGTCACGGAGGACACTTGTGAAACTAAATGGCACATGAAACTCTAAAACTGAATTTGAGCATTTAAAAGGGGTAATATCAAAGTCACATTGTGTGATCGTAAATAACTAATTTTGTCACCGTCAGTGACATCATGCCTGCTGTTTTTTGTGTTTAGAACTTTTACATTGTGTTTTTTCACTTGTAGTTATGTTTTTGTGCTTATTAATTTTATTTTTTTTAGGTATGTTTTTCACTGTTTTTGTCACTTTATTATTTTTTGAGATATTTTTGTTGCATTTTTAAAATCTTATTAGTCATACTTTCTGAATGCTTTGTTCTTTTAAACATTGCGTTTTTAATAGGATTTTTTATTTGATTTCAAATTTTCATTATGTAGTTTGTTAGATTACATGTTAGACGATTTATTTGTTGTCTTTTGTTAAGCATCTGTGGATAAAACAAAAATGTGAAAAATCCTTTAAATACAACATACAGGCGTGCCTTTAGCCTGCTTGTCTTGTTCATAGAAGTCACAGAGGACACTTGTTTAACTAAGCAGTATATGAAACTAAAAAAACTGAATAAGAGTTTTTTAAGGGGGTCTTATCAAAGGAACAAAAACTGAAGGATCAAGATCAACTTGGGGACAAGAGTTCTCCCAATCCTTTGCTCAATTTAAACTTAAAGATGGGCTGTCAAGTTGTAGAATCACAGCTCAAAAATATCATGCCTTAGGTACGCTGTGGACTCGCTGACATGATAGTTTGAGGAGTCTAGGAGTCTCTTCATTCTTTTCACAGCTGTCGGTGCTAAAGGACTTTTCAAACTGGATGCATTTATGTTTTTCGGCTGGTGGTGCATACATTTCGTTTTAGCAAGCACGCTATCAAGTCAGAGCTTTCAGACTGCCAGCATGAGCCGCAGAGCAGGAGGCTCACCAGTTTTCTCCACAAACTGTGAATGTGTCTGAGCCAAAACAGAAGGAAAATTGAAAACATAAAGCTACATTTACCCTGATCTAGCAGGTAGATATGTCCACAATGGAGGAATATGTCACTGCTGTTTATAAACTGTTCAAATACACTTCCCGCCCAGCCTCTCAAAGTTAAAGCTTCAGTGTTTGAGAAACTCCCTGATGAATGCTCTCTGTCTGCAGGTTTCCCAGATCAGTCATACAATGTATTAGGTCACTTGTGGGCTTAACAATTGTGTTTTCATTTTAGCTGTTGGGTGTTGTAAATTGTTCTGTTATTTCATAGTAGTGTGTTTTGTGCAATTGTGTTTTTAACTTTATTGCTGTGGGTTTTGTGGTTGTATTTCTTTAGTTTCTCTTGTGTTTACTTTAATGGTCTAGTTATTTTTGCATTTGTCCCTGTATGTCTCTCTTTTCACTTTAATTATTTTTACTTATTTGATTGTTATGTATGTTTGTATTTGTTTCAATGCTTTCCTGCTGTTATTGCTGTGTTTTTTGCTTGCTTAGTTTTTGTGGATGTGTTTCTTTTTTTCTGTACCTGTTGTGTTTTTGTTTTGCTCTTGTGGTTCGTTTTTGTTTGTTAGTGTCTGCAGTTCTCAACTTTTTTGTAATTTATTTCCAGAGTATTGCATCAAGCCAGAGCCATACATCCACATCAACGTAAGATCAAAGAGCAACATAACATAGTGTCCAACATTATTAACATTTCTCCATCTTTTGACCTTCAAGTTTACAGATAATGTCCTCACTTACAACTAGGGATGTATATCATTATGATTTTATTGATACAGATACCGATATTCCTTATCGGTATTGATACTTATCGATACTGTTATCGATACTACGGCACGTAATTTTGTGTAAAAAATAAAGACTTTACAAGATATTAAAAGATTCAACCTTTTTTTAATACAAGGTAATAATAAAGCTTCAACAGAATAGAAGTAATGCATTACAAATGCTTCTCAGAGGCAAACAGAAAGCTAAGGAGATGGCAAAACTCCTGCATGCCGCCCAACAGACTGCATGTACAGACAGACCCATAGATCTTGTGCTGCTAAAATCGATGCTGTAATGATGACTACTAGAGCTCTCACTTTATATTTGATATTCAAATTACCGTTCGAATATGGGGATAAATATCCATAACCAAATAGTAAATAAATATTCTAATGTAAAATATTGAGTGTAGCAGCACATCAGGGCACCTGGAGCAGTGGACCGTTTCATCCAACAGAGGGCGCTGTGAGTGCAGCTTGACCGTCAGTCACATCCGGTGCTCTCTTGACCTCAGTAAACAAAGAGTTTCCGCACCGAGCGGACATTAACAGCTCCGAGTCATCTGAGGAGAGCTGTATGGAAGTATTTTTGGTTCTACACCGTTGATGGCAAACTTAAAATTAAAGACCAGGCTGTGTTTTCTGTAAATGCAGTTTAGTCACTCGTCGTCCACATCAAATTTGGGGCTCAGCTGTCGGCTTTTCATCCAAGTTCTGTGGCCGAGTGCAGCTGCGCTTCATCAAGAGTTTAACCCTATGTGACTGTGTTGTTTTCAGTAGGGTCTTTACTGAAGGGGCGGATAATAGAGTCGCTGTCTCTGTCGGTGCTGCAGTCTCTAGTGTTGGCCGGGCTGCTAACTCTACGCGTGTTACTATATCAATCAAACAGCCCGCACTCCTTTAACTTTATACTATGCACGCGCTCCAAGTGTTTGGTGATGTTGCTTGTATTTCCCCCCTTGGACGCAACTTCTCTCTGACAAAGACTGCATCAGGTCGAGCTTTCATTCACTAAGCTAAAGTGTGCCCAAACCTTTGAGCGCTTAGCCCTCACCGACATGCTTCAGCCAGACAGCGGTAGTGTCATAACTACGTGACAGTTGAAGAGACGTTTAAGTACCGATATCAGTACCGTTTTTCCAGATTCTTAACGGTATCCGGGTACCGACCCAATTGGGGAACAGTACATGAAAGTACCGGTCCACGGTTTACATTCTTACTTACAACATGCCTTCATGACCGAATAGTTTCCCCTTATTGTCCATCTCCAATGCAGCCTCCTTTTTATTTTGCCCTCAAAACCTCCTGGTTGCAACAGAATTAAAAAAATGTAACTCAAATTACATCTGTTTGAACAATGCAGTTTTACATCATCTCTTCCTAAACTTTATTAAGAAACTTTTTAATGGGGTGAAATGTGTTTGGATTTAGAGCTGTGACAGCAGGGAGACGCAGCTATAATGTACCGCACACAGGCACCTGATACGAGAGCCATAACCTCTCTGAATTTCTGTAAGAGTCAAATTTCATCAATAAAGAAGTCATATTTCTGCCATTTATACCACCTAAACCACCTAGCCCTTCTCCTTGATGCACTTCTGTACTTTCCACCCGGCAGTTGTAACCCCATGAGGCATAAAACCATCAGGCGATGGCTGAACTTCTCGCCGCTGTGAAAGATCAGCCCCACTTGTAGCAAATATAAGTTGGTTCCAGTTTGACAGATTTATAGCCTCCCCAGTAATGCCATTTCCTTCCCTCTCTCTCCGCTTCCCTCGTCCATTGTAATGCCGCCTTGACGGCCTGGACCTGAGGGCTGCTTTTTGGATTTCTCACTGCGAGCCATTATAGAAGAGCTCGGAAATCAGTGTTCAGCTGAGAGGCAGCAGGGAGGATGAAAATGGGTTTGCTCGGCTTCACTCTCTCCGAGGCTATCAGCTCTTATAGATGTTGACACAAACACATCAGAGAATCAGTGCACACAGATATACGGCGAACAAACACCGGTCCGTACATATATACACATGTAAACACACTGGTGCTCATGTTAGGGAATGGAGGCCCACCAGACACCGTGGAGCACAGAGGGATATAAAGCCCCGCCAATTAAAGATTCTCCCAAGACTGTGATGGTGTGTGCGGACCCTCCTCCTCCCTCCCTCCTCCATCCATCCTCACAGTACAAAGCGCGGCACTTGAAAGGGCGAGTGAGGGGCTACAGCTGCTGAGAGACACCATCCAGAGGCTCCAGTGGCGTGTCAGGGACGTGAAATGAACCTTGAATGCTGCTACACTTAGCGGAGCCGTGGCTGTCCAGGGCTCAGCGGGGGCCTGAAAATACACAGTGACAGCAGCCAGATGGGCGAAAAACATTCTCCCAAGACTGTGATGGTGTGTGCGGACCCTCCCTCCCTCCCTCCCTCCCTCCATCCATCCCCTCCAGTAACCCGTGCAATCATTTGAAATCAAGAGTGTGGCCTTTACAGAATGGGTACGCATGGGCCACTTGTGATTCGCTATCTGGATGGACCTGAAGGGGATCAAAGAGGCATGGATTTTTGTCAGGACAGAGGTCACGCTGCTGTGGCTGACCTGAGTGTAAAAAATAACCATAGATATGAAAGAATGTCAGTGAGCCACAAAATACAACGATGACAAAGACATTTAAATATGAAACAATTGATGAAATACTGTGCTAACAAATCAGGAAACAGTCATGAATCAAAATAACACGACCAGTAAGTCAAAGCCATATCAAATAACACAACGACAGATGAGAAAAAACATAACCATAAAAGCACTAAACCAATAAAACCAACACAGCAAACGTTTAATTGCAAAAAATGGGCACTTGGTCTTGACCGCTCATAGCTTGTTGTGTAACATAATTGTAGTTTTTTTTTAATATCTTATTTTGTTTTTTGATTAGACTTTCATTAGTTGTGTTTTGTATTGGTTTTTGGGTCTCCTTATTTTTTTCTTGTTTTTTTATTTGTCGTTTTCTAGATTAAGTTGTTTATGATTTATTTTCATGCTTGTTGTTGTGTTGTTTGATTTGTTGTTGTCATTTTTATTTGTTTTGTTCTTATCAATTCCCGGAACTTGTTTCTATTTTGTTGTGTTAATGGCTTGTTTTCACAATTTTAAGTTGCTCTTAAATTGTGGACCTTTTTTGTGTTTTTTAATGTGGGATTTGTATTTTTTATCCAATGATCTCTATTTGTATCTGATATATAGTGTTTGGAATTGTTGCTCGTTTGTAGTCTCTTTGTTGCTTTTAAATTTTGCAGTTTTTGTGATTTGCTGTTTTTTTTAAATTTGTTCTTTTTTATACATGTCATTTTAGCTATTTATTTGATATTATTTTTGTTGTGTTTTTAAAATCTTACCATGTTTTCTAATTGTTTGATTATTTTAATTGTTGCATTTTTTAGTTTTTTTGTTATCAAATTTCCATTTTGTAGTTCGGTCATATTTTTTGTTTCATATCATTTGGTTGTTTGTTTTTCATTTTAATCTATTGTTTATAAATTGTCTGCTTTTCTGTTTCCTAAATGTGTTTTTGAATTTCTTTGATTTCTGATTAGCTGTTAGGTGTTTTTTTAAATTGTTCTTTTTTTATTTCAAAGCATAATGTTTTGTGTCATTGTGTTTTTAACTCTCTCCATTTGAGTTGGGTTGTTTTTTCTATACCTATTGTGTTTTTGCTTTCCTGTTGTGTTTTTTGGTTTTGTTAATTTCTGTAGTGACTTGTTAATTCGCTGTTGTTTTCCTTCTTTGTTATTGTTTTTTTCTCTTTTGTTTTACTTGTGTATTTAGTTGTGTATTTCTTTATTCTTTCATGTTTTCTCAAATACTGTAGTTGCTTTTTTCATTTGTCCCTGTAGTTTCACGTTAATTGTGTTTATTAATTTGATAGTTATGTGTGTGTTTATTTGTTTCCATGCTCTCTTGCTCCATGTTGGATTAGCACTGATGGTCCGCCATACGCTGCAGGTCGATGGCACATTACAAAGAAAGAGCGGAGCTGCTGCGGGTAAATTCCCGAGCAAAGATAAATGTCAGTAGTTCCTAATCTCCTGGTGGCATTATGGGACATGCAGTCCCGGTGAATCCTTACATCTGTCCGCGTTAAAGCAAAAAGATTAAATTGCTGTGAGATAGCATGAAATCTGAATGCAAAGCCAGATTAAAATAATGACCTTCTGAAATATCACAAAGAGAAATGAAAGAGCGGATGATCTTTTTTTTTTACGCTACACTGCTCTGTGTAAAAAAAGAATCAAATAAAAGCTGATCATAAAGCTGCTTTTGTGATCATAGGCCACATCTGCATAAAGAGACAAAGACGACGGTGTCCCTTATCGCAGCGTGGGACGGATACCTGAGGCTACATTCAAGCCCTTCTCTCTGGCTGCAGGCGAAGACTCCCACTCATGGGGGATTTCCAACTCCAAATGTTTACACTCAGCATCGAGGCAGACGACGAGCATTAGCCGGCATGAGCCTGAGCTTTATAGCCGCACTAATTTACTATAACACATCCCTGAAATGCTGAGCCAGAAGATTCTCAGTGATATTAAATACCCCCAGTGGGACCCTTACATCGAGCCTGTAACATAATGTGTGTACCTGTAGTGTGTTCTAACATATACAGTCTGAGCTCATGTTTAATCTCTAAAGTAGATGTAAAGCAGGCAGCAGAAGCGCGGAAACACATGTGGGTCAGTACCTGCAAATAGAGGATATGTGCATATAATGTGAATATCCCACCAGCGGCCTCTTTGTTAGGTAAACATCCTGTACTGGGTTGGACCTCCTTTTGCCTTCAGAATTTTGGACTGTAGCCGCAATCTTTCTCTCTGTCATCCTGCACATTGTTGCATTGTGTACAGGAAATCAGCAACAAGCTCTGAGGAATAACTAAAATAAAGATAAACCTGCTTTTAAGCTGCATCAGGAGGCACTTGCATATTGACCGGAGACTGGACTGGAAATAAAGATTGATTAATTTAATCTATATTCAGCAGTGACAGATTTGATGAGGACATATTTATGGTCTGGGCATCAATGGGTTTGTCGCCATCATAAATAATATATATATATATATATTTTTTTTTTATATGTTGATTGATTTTTTTTGTCCCTTTGTCTCTCCCTGGTTAGACACATCTCTGGATGTATGTATCTGTATACACAAATATATATATTTATATGTATTTGTATAAGTACATTTATGTGTATCTTTAAAATCAAGAGTATGGTTTCACTCCCTCTATTGTAAAGTTACTTGACTGTTGTTATAAACTGACGCTATACAAATAATTCAGATTCAGATTCAAATAAATTTTGATAAATTGATGTGTAAACTTATTCTACATGGATTTGTAGATGTTAACCTGTTCAGAGGACTAAAAGCAATGCTAATGTTAGCCATAAATTGTCCGTGAACTCCACAATAGCTTTTCAGTTGTAAGATTCAGCCAAATGCAAGCCATTGTTCACTTTTGGTTCCTTGTCTCATTTGATCCTTGTATGATTTGGATTGCTATAACACCAAATGCTAACCTACCTCTGGCCCACCTAGAGGCAAACCAAGTCCCCTGTTATCAGGTGTACCAGAGAGCATGGTTCTTTAGTCTGCACAATGAGAGCTGTTACACCAGCTTAAACAAAGCTGACCCTGCTCAGAGTTAATAGTTTTTTTGTGGTTTAAGGTGCAAACATTTTTTTATTTACTTGTCAGGGACCATGTATAAAGCAAAAGATTAAACCCATCAGTGTAGACAAGCTCTGCACCAGATTATAGCTTTCTCACTAATTCCCATTTCCTGTCCCTGTAGCAGGCAAGAAAGAAATAAGGGAGTAAATATTAAGTGCATTTACACTACAGAAAGTGCATAAAAGCATATAAAAGTATGCTTTTGTACTTAGAAAGTGCATACATTCAATTGAAGTGCAAAGACCCTGATTTAAAGCAGAAGATTACATTCACTTACACTCAAAGGTATAGAAATACAATTATTTAAGAGACATTTTGGTGCCCTTATGATAGTTTTATACCTTACCACTCATAAGACTGCCTGACTATTACAGAAAATTGGAAAGACACACTCGCTGCATGCTGATATGCTTTGCACTGGCTTGAAATAAAGTCTTGGAAGTTTATTAAAATAGAGAGATGTCCTAATAAGGGCTGTGCTGAGAACCGCTAATCAAGATCATGATTAATGTGCAACAACTTACTATTAATAAACAGTGATAATAAGGGACTAATGAGCTCTTCATGGTGACTAATAAGCAGCCAGGACACTTCGATTTGCATTCTTACAAGCAGCTACTTAATGGTCAACATATGGGCCCTATATAGACCCAGATTTTCTAAGAATAGGAAATGACTGCAGAAAAAATGTCTAGAGAAGTTTTGTGTGCTGAAAGTTTGATATTAAAATTGGGAGAACAATAAAAAAAAAGTGGGAGAGAAAAAGTCAATTAAAAGCTGCATTTACCTCCACAGTCTGAAATAAAAACTGCTGACTGTGGTGGAAGATTGCCCTGCTCATCTATATTTTCGAGGTACCTTAACAGCTTTTTCTGTCATTAAGTGTAGCCGCTCCCTGCAGCATACAAATACACCTCGTCAGGAGGAATATTTGCATATATTTAGGATTCTGGGAAATGCATAAATGATCTTCTGCTTTCCCTTTTATTCCAGCGTTTGTGGCTCTAAAACCTTCTCCCTCTGCCCCCTCTCAGCAGGGGCAGGTAGACTGCTGGCCCCTGCCGTGCCCGCCCGTGGACTGTGAGTTCACCGTGGTGCCCGAGGGCGAGTGCTGCCCCCGCTGTGTCACCGATCCCTGCCAGGCAGACACCATCCGAAACGACATCACCAAGACGTGCACGGATGAGCACAACATCTCGCGCTTCAGCGGCTCCTCCTGGATTAAACATGGCACCGAGTGCACCCTGTGCCAGTGCAAGGTAAGGAGGGCAGAGCCCGCGGCAGACTCGAGTTTAGAGGAAAATGGTTAGGAATTATAAATCCTCTCTGAGCAGTCAGAAAAAGGCAGCTCGCTATAGTCCAGATTTGGTGCTTTGGGATTTTTTAAACTCCTTTTATTAGCAGATTTGTCACATGATCTGGTAATCATGTCTGCAGGAGTCAATGTCAGCTGTAGGGATGTACAAACCCAAAACCAGTGAAGTTGGCACATTGTGTAAATCGTAAATAAAAACAGAATACAATGATTTGCAAATCCCTTTCAACCTATATTCAATTGAATACACAGCAAAGACAAGATACTTAACGTTCGAACTGAGAAACTTTATTTTCTTTTGCAAATATTAGCTCATTTGGAATTTGATGCCTGCAACATGTTTCAAAAAAGCTGGCACAAGTGGCATAAAAGACTGAGAAAGTTGAGGAATGCTCATCAAACACTTATTTGGAACATCCCACAGGTGAACAGGCTAATTGGGAACAGGTGGGTGCCATGATTGGGTATAAAAGCAGCTTACCTGAAATGCTCAGTCATTCACAAACAAGGATGGGGCGAGGGTCACCACTTTGTGGACAAATCCATGAGCAAATTGTCCAACAGTTTAAGAACAACATTTCTCAACAAGCTATTGCAAGGAATTTAGGGATTTCATCATCTACAGTCCGTAATATCATCAAAAGGTTCAGAGAATCTGGAGAAATTACTGCACGTAAGCGGCAAGGCCCAAAACCAACATTGACTGCCCTTGACCTTCGATCCCTCAGGCGGTACTGCATCAAAAACACACGCATCACCGTGTAAAGGATGTCACCACATGGGCTCAGGAACACTTCAGAAAACCACTGTCAGTAACTACAGTTCGTCGCTACATCTGTAAGTGCAAGTTAAAACTCTACTATGCAAAGCCAAAGCCATTTATCAACAACACCCAGAAACAACGCCGGCTTCGCTGGGCCCGAGCTCATCTAAGATGGACTGATGCAAAGTGGAAAAGTGTTCTGTGGTCTGACGAGTCCACATTTCAAATTGTTTTTGGAAACTTTGGTCGTCGTGTCCTCCGGACCAAAGAGGACAAGAACCAGCCAGACTGTTACAGGCACAAAGTTCAAAAGCCAGCATCTGTGATGGTATGGGGGTGTATTAGTGCCCAAGGCATGGGTAACTTACACATCTGTGAAGGCGCCATTAATGCTGAAAGGTACATACAGGATTTGGAGCAACATATGTTGCCATCCAAGCAATGTCTTTTTCATGGACGCCCCTGCTTATTTCAGCAAGACAATGCCAAGCCACATTCTGCACGTGTTACAACAGCGTGGCTTCGTAGTAAAAGAGTGCGGGTACTAGACTGGCCTGCCTGTTGTCCAGACCTGTCCCCCATCAAAAATGTGTGGCACATTATGAAGCGTAAAATACAACAATGGAGACCCCGGACTGTTGAACAACTTAAGCTGTACATCAAGCAAGAATGGGAAAGAATTCCACCTGAAAAGCTTCAAAAATTGGTCTCCTCAGTTCCCAAACGTTTACTGAGTGTTGTTAAAAGGAAAGGCGATGTAACACAGTGGTAAAAATGTCCCTGTGCCAACTTTTTTGCAATGTGTCGCTGCCATTAAATTCTAAGTTGATGATTATTTGCAAAAGAAAATAAAGTTTCTCAGTTTGAACATTAAATATCTTGTCTTTGCAGTGCATTCAATTGAATATAAGTTGAAAAGGATTTGCAAATCATTATATTCTGTTTTTATTTAAGATTTACACAATGTGCTAACTTCACTGGTTTTGGGTTTGTACAATATTTGATTTTGACGATATTTCTCATCGACTTTGAGCTGTTACCAGAGCAGATAGACAGGTTTCTTTCCTTTGTTTATCTTGATTCAAGTCAAGATGGTATAGATTCTTAAATAAATCAGATTGTATATTTGATGTGGAAAATAGACCCAAAAAAGATGAACACCATTGTATTATTCACTAAAAGATAGACTTCCTGTTGTCCTGACAGACATATGTAGCTCACTAAAAGGAAATGTAAAGACACAATTTAGTCTTCTCCACTGCCACTTATGAGATGTTAAAACAAGGTTGGACCCCCTTTTGCCTGCACAACTGCAAAATTCTTCAAGACATAGATTCAGTAACCTGACACCAGATGGATATTTCAATATAATTCACTAGTCCACTCTAGAAAGAGCCAACAGAATGTGTTTGGGAATGGGTGGCACCTTTCAAAAGCATTTCTGACAGGTGACTGGGTGATCGTTCTGTCAATCAAATTCATACGGGCCAATCAGATCATGAAATGGGTGACAGCGAAAACATCCTTTATATCAGGGAGTTTGTGGTGTTGTCTTTTTTTTGTTTTTCATTTAATAAAGAAATGTGTTCAAGATCTCGTAAAACTGCTCCTGAAGCTGTTAGCATCTATGCTAATCTCTGCAGTCTCCTCCTTTTGCCATCTTGCTCGTAGCTCTCACCTCTTCCTACCCGAATGGGGCCACCCTACTTTAGGTCTCTCAAAATCATTGTAGGTTGGGGCATGATAAAGATGGACCTGTCTGATTACAGTCATTGAATCAGGAAGATCCAGCTGCAGTGCAAGGTTATAGATTCTACAAGAAGACAGAGTACTCTTCCGAGAATTTGGTCCATATTGATATGATTGCATCACACAGTTGCTGCAGATTTGTTGGCTGAGCATCACTGATGTTGATCTTCTGCTTTTCGACATCCCAAAGGTGCTCCAACCCGGGCTCAGGGCACTTTCAGCTTTGAATTTGGACTGGAACAATGTCAAAACATAAGGGGTTACTTTCTTTAAAGGCATTTTGCTTAATGAAGTGTATAATTCCATTTTAACTTGATTTGATTATCGATAACAATTATGCATTTTTTCTTTAGCTTAGCTATATATCTCAAATTATGTGTGTAGATCCTGAGGGGCTCAAGTCTTCTGAGGTAAAGTGGGGGCTCCTAGGAAAAAAAAGTTTGTAAAACAAGTTTCTTTCTGTAACCAAATGCCATCATGTGCTTTTCGTGTGGTTTACACAAAATTCTGACTTTACCATCAGAATGTGGCAGGAAATCATGACTCATTTTCAAATCTGCGATTTTGGTGAACCTGTGCGAATTCTTGTCTCTTCCCTGTTCTGTGCCAACATGAGTTGCACCAGGCGAGGTCTTCTGCAGCTGTAGCCCCTCTGCCTCAAGAGTCGCTGTGTGTTTCACTCTTATATTGTCCTCTGCAAACCTTAGTTAGGAGTTAGCTAAGTTTATGCTGCCTTTCTGTCCTTTAAAACCACTTTGGCCATTCCTCCTGATCGCTGACATCAACAAGACATTTTCTCCCAAAGAACTGCTGCTAAATGGATAGTTTCTCTTTTTTCAGACCATCCTGTGTAAACCATACATAGCGATGGATTTTTAAATTCACAAGAGCAGTGCAGAAGACATACTGAATGTAAAATCACAGAACAAGCAGCTAATATTTGCATAATTGTTTCGCATTTCAGGAATATCAACACAAAAGTATTATACATCCGTAGTCAACTTTTTTCATGAATATTCAATTGGAAACAAACATTTTGGATTCAGAAATTTTCCTACAAAAGTTGAAAGCAGCAAACAAAGGGACTCGTATGACACATTTTCTGTCGTGGTATATTCTGATCATTTTTTAAAAATCTTTTTTTTTTTTCTGGCCCTTTTTTCTTTTGTCATACAACACAAAAGGGAACAGGTCGTTCCAAATAATTTATGAAGTCATACTTTTGGATTTCACTTTAAAGTCTGTTTGAGTTTATGAACCACCACAGTCTGTTTATTTGTTCATTTCTATGAATAGAAAAAGAGGCGATGCTTTTTTAACAATTGGCCATCTTACAGAGAGTTGCATAAGAGAATCAGCAGCACTAAATCTTAATGCTCCAAGTGAAATTACTTTCCATCCAGAATGGAAACAAAGAATGGTTTTACTTTTTGCTGAAAGAAAATTTGCTTCTTCTCTCTTATAAAAGTCAACGTCATTACTGTAATTTTCATTACTGGAGCAAGTAGGCCTTTCATTCCAGTCTCTGTTGGCTGCGCTCAGCCTAACCTTGTGCAGCTGGATCAGCCTGATTTAATGTCTGTAATCAGGCTGATCCATCTCCCCAAGCTCCAGTCTAAGATGATTGTGAGCGGCCCAAAGTGGGATGGTCCAATCAGAGTTCTTCAGAGCAGGAAGACATAGGAGCTACCAGTGAGATGACAACAGGAAGTGGATGCTTGTACAACGATGAGCATAGATGCTAACAGCTTCAGATGCAGTTTTATCAGAACTTTCCAGGAAGTCGAAGGGGAAGAGCGTTAGTTGGCAACACCACAGAAGAAGAGGAGCAACTTCAACTGCAACTTTATTATAATCCAGTGGGAAAATTGAAGAAACATGAAGATTTTCTTGCATTTGAAAAGCCATAAAGATGTTTATATTTTGTAACTTCTAACAATGTTAGCTCCGCAAACGTTGCCATTTTCTCTTTGTCTTCTGTGGCTAAGATGTCGCTGTTGACAACTAAAAAATCGTGTGCCTATGTTCAAATTTTGGGGATGTGCGCAGCAAGCTGAAAAATAAGCTATGAGTGTGGATTGGCTCACACTCGCGAACTGGCAAAAGCATTAAGCACAAAACAGCCCCCAGGCTCCAGCCCCGCACCACCTACAGGGATACAGATAATGGACGGATGTTTCTTATTAAATATGATCAAATTTGAACCCCTTCAAAAGCAAAGCAGTTAAATATTCAATGTTCACATGTCCACATAAATCCTCTGAGCATCCCTCAGCCCCACTTGGCATCTATCCCTCCCACATCCCACCCTGGTGTTGGTCAAAATGTCATATAGTTTTCAACAATGGAATTGATACCGTTAAATAAAAATAATTTGGGGTGCTGGTTTTGGCGGAGTGGTTAGCAACCAGGCACCCTATGTACATGCTTCTGCCAGTCCAGGTTCGAATCCCGCCTGTGATCAGTTTGCAGAAGGTCTTCCCCTACTCTCTCACCACCTTTCACAAGCCAATCCACTGTCTCTCTCCTATCAATAAAGACACAAAATGCCCCAAAAATACATTTATAAATAAATAAATCAAAATAATGTACATTTAATTTTGTGTACATTTATGTAAAATTTTAATTACAATTCGAGAAAATAAATATGGAAACAAGCAACTTGTTAAAGAGGACATATCATGCTGATGCATGATTTAATACTTACATATAATATAATAAATTTGAAAACAAGACCTTCCCCCCCTTAATTTTCAAAAAATTAGATATTGTATTTTTTCTGATATCCTAGAACGAGATTTGATGCCTCTGAAAATAGGTCATTGCGAGATGTCCGCGAGATTTCAAACGTCATGACATCACGAGGTACCTTTCTTTTTATTGGAGTAATCTGATAAAACACTTCCTCCTCTGTGATGTCCGTTAGCCACAAACCCTCACCGAGGAACACATCCAGCAGCAGGGGTATAAAACTCCCTCGCTCACTCTCCCTCATACCAGCTCTGGCCTGTAGGGGGACTCAATGCGCAGTCGCTGCTTTGAGCCTGCTGGAAAATACAGTAGAAGAAGAAGGACAGGCTGGCTCTACCCCCGATAGAACTGACCAATCAGAGCACAAAGGGCTGGGACATTGCGAGGTAACTTTAGGTCATCCTTGAGACCAAGCATTTCAACAAGCGCTTGATAATGGCCTAAAATGAGGATTTTGAGAACGCTATTATGGGGCAATGAAGGAACTAAATGACTTGTACTGAGGGCAGAAATGCTTTACAGGCATCCTAGTCTGGCATAGTGAAAAGGAGCAACAAGCATGATATGTCCTCTTTAAGGTAATGTTCCAGCCAAGTAATTTTCCTTATAATAATACATACTCACTCATATAAAAACAAGTACTGTACCAAAGTAAATTAACTTAAGTTACCAAGATGTTAATGTAGTCATAGAAATAGAAGTAGAAATCTCTCTCCCCCAAACCCCCTGTTTCTATTCCTCCATTGGATGCTCCTTGGGCATTGTAAGGGGATTTAACCATCTTCTCATTTATAAGGGTCAACAGAAGACCCCACGTCTTCTGAAAAGTTACTAATGAGCCCCTGTTGGACACTCTTAACTTTTCCGATTGTAGATGCTGTATGACCTCCCGAATCCACATGTTGTGGAGAATAATGTGCCTGGCTGGGAAGGTGGTAAAGGCAATAACTTGCCTAGCAGTGCTGGTTGTCTAATATCCTGGCCATAGGTGATTCCCATCCCTGCTTGCTCATGGTGTGTAAAACCTCTGATTATCTGTCACCCAAAAACAAGTTGAATTTGTGTAATTGGTTCTAGTTAATCAGGTGGATAAAAGCGACTCATTCACTTTTGTTTAAAGGCAGAACAGAACAATCCCAGAGAAGCTAAACTATGCAGGCAGAAATCCACTTCATTACAGAGTGAGAGAATGAATTGTTGCTTCGGCTTTTGTGTTAATCCACCAAGACCGACTCCCTCGCCCGAGTCTCAGGATGAAAAATTTCCTTCCAGCCTTTCTGACAGGAAACGATAGCAGCCGCTCTCGGTGGACGGACTGATAAATATTCTTCCCGCTATCGCCCAAAGATTCATAAAGAATTTAAACACATTTTGGAATTTTACATTCTCTGTGCTCCGCAGTACAGTGAGTTCTTAGTTTTATGGTTTGATCAAGGTGATGTGGCTCAGACGTTATAAACCTTTATCAGTCCCTCAAGCCTTGAGTGAAGCGACTCAGAGAGCGCTCACATTTGTATTCTCAGCAGACTGTCGCCACCTTGGATCAGTTGGCACCAAAATGACACCCACAGGAGTTCTAAATGCCAAATTGAGTCTGTCTGCCGCAGCACCTCAGAAACATAATCAGCCGAGCTTCAAAAAGAGTTTCCTGGAGGTCTTAATGTGACGATAATCCGCTCTCTCTCTCTCTCTCTTTTCTCTTCCAGAACGGACACATCTGTTGCTCAGTGGACCCCATGTGCCTTTAGTCCCTGCAGATGTGAAGGCACCTGTACAGAGTTCTCCATGTAAAAAAAAAAAAAAAAAAGAACACCACCCCTTTGTCTCCTCACTTTCCTCCTCACGGGCGCGGGTCTCAAAGTGTTTGCATCGTTAGGATTTAGCCTGCAGGCCGGGGTCTACAAATCAGGAAAATTCATATGAATGAATACAGAAAACTGTATAAATTAACCCTTCAGGTACTTTCTGCTGATTTTTAGCTCTTATGTATGTTCTATAAGTAAGCCCCGCCCACCTGGTACCTCATTGTGAGTGTTTCTGTGAACATTCTGTGACCTGCGCCTGCCTCCTCTTTATACCAAATGCAAACCTATGTCATACCAAACAGATGATGGGACTACATCTCCCACAAACCCTCGCTCTTTCTCTCTTTCTTGGTTCTGTCTCACCTCTTCAGCTGGAGACAGGCTTGCTGTTATCCCTGTGTTATGTGTGTCAAATCCTGGAGGGCACATCGGAGAGCTCAGGCTGTATACATCTACCTGATGTGTTGGATGTAAACTACAAAGTTTGCGACACACAAAGAGGTTGCTATCATTCTGAAACAGAGAAACATCACAATAAGTTATTATTATAACTTTAAATTGACAAAGTCTGATAACTAGCGTAATCTGCACTCTACTCTTTCTACTGTTCATGAAACAAACAATGTGAGCAGTGAATGCATCTCTGCTGTTGTGCATGTCAGCTTACAACTGTTGTAACTGTGCACTGCGTGTTGGCTGCATGTCCCTGCTGCAACTGCCCTGTCTCTTTTCACAAGTTTAACGTGGTTGAATTTTGGGGTTGGTGTAAGCCTTGTCGGGAAGAACCACAGTAAAATAAATAAATCTTCCTTTGACTCATTTAAACAGGGTACACTCCACGATAGTCAGCCCAAGTTTCGGTTCAGGTCCCCACTTCCCCAATGATTATCCTGGTGTGTTATGGGTCATTCATGCTCTTGGGCGAGGATCAAGGCTACCTCGACTTGAAATTGTAAATATTAAACATGTTCAGTATTTACAGTCAGAATTCCTGTTTAGTGGAAAGCATGGAGGACAGCCAAGCATGTTGTTTGTATTTTCTCACATTAATTGTAACAGAGCCAATCAGGAAGCAGGCTGGCTGAAGCAGGCGCAATCGTAGTCATGGCAGCAAGAGTAAAAGCGAAGGATAAGGTTAAATGGGTGTCAAAAATGGAGGACATTGTGCTAAATGAGAGCCTTTACACAACTCAACCTGTATATTACTTTTAACAAACTGATAGGGAAAGGGGTAATATGCCGTAGAACACTAACTGCTAGGCACAATTAGCTAAAATCCTCCCAATGTTGTCCGCCATGTTTTGTGTAAAGGTCAACGACATTTTTTTTTTGCCATGGTAATGATTTGTCAATATGTCAGACTATGCGACCAAGAAGCCAAAAATTTGTGAAGTGACTTGCTTGACAAGCTTGACTACAGGACTGAAACCAACTGGGTGTGATGACGGTGGAAGGAGGGGCAACACCAATGATCACGAACAAACCTCCTGTAATTAGAGGACACTTTGTTTTTTTATCTTTTTTCCGTCTGTGGAAGCTTCTTAACAACACAACATAAGGACAGGGTTGTTGTTTTCAGAGCTTTGCAAACCTTTACTCAGTCCTGTAGCTCTAAAGCAGCTCTTAAGGCATCAACCTTGGATTGTTCACATCTGTGATCGTCGCACGTTTAGAGCTACTGGTCATTGACGGATCGAAGGAGGCAGGGCAAAAATGAAACCTGCTAGACTTTCTGTCTCAGAGTCGTGTTGCTCCCAAGACTGAACTTTCACACTGTATACGACACCAAACAACCGGATTTATAGCCAATGGGTCCCATAACTCTATGACTGTGGCGTTGGGGGTCGTGTAGTTTGATCCCGGAATTAGTTGACTCTCTTGTAGTGGGCCTGCAGCAAATTATTTAGTGCCAACACTCTTTAGAAGTTCAAAATTTTTATGCAGTTTGCTCCTGTCTTGTGTTTGACTGACTCCACCCCTACTAAGAGCGTCATTTTTATTGTGATCAGGAATCTAATATGGTTGTAGATGTGGTTAACCAATCCCTCCCTGAGTTGTGATGGGCCACACCGAATGCCAACCCAAGATCCTAAACCCTGACTGGCTATTGGCCTCGTGGAGCCGTTCATGAAAAGCTGTTTTCTCTATGAGCTCAACAGCTAACCCGTTTTTAAGCTACACTGGATTTGTTTTGTAATTTTTATACACTAAATTTCAGTCTGTGTGGTTCGGTCATATTTACATTATTTTCATCATGTGTTTTGCAAACTTGGTGTCAACAGCAAGTCTGTCTCCAGCCCTTAAGTGACCCTCTAAGGATCACCGCTCCCCCCCACTCCAAAAACATTGCTACATGAATCTGTAAGATATTACTATTACTGGCATGACTGTGCTTGATGTCCAAACATTTTTGCTGATTTCTAAATTCTCAGTGATGAAGATGAAGATGATGATGATGATACTTTAGATAGAGTAAAGGCAGTTAGCATAAGGTTCAGTTGCCACATTTATGAGTCGTCAATATTATGTGGTGCTTTGTAGAATTTTGTTCCATTTCTCTTTTTTGTAATTTTACTTTCCAAGCTTGTTATTGTGTAATAGTGAAATAAAGTATTTCCATTTACATTTAACTCTTGTCTGTGAGTTGAATTTATCTGTTTCTTTTGTGCTATACCGCACTGGGGTAGACCAAGACACACAACAAGACACCTGGGCCAATTTTGGACCGTGTGTCCCCTCTGTTGCCAGCAAAGGCCGGATTATCTGATAAGTCTAAAAGTTATCTAGACTTTTCTGTGTTTTAAGAGTGATTTTGTCCTTGACTGTCTGCTCAAAAGACAATCAGAGCCAGTCTGATTTGAAATTGTAACCCTGAAAGGTCCCATGTCCTGGGCCCTATTCTATGAAGCAAGTTCAGCCTAGCGAGACAGCCTTGGAGCTACCTCGCCGGACTCAGCGCGGTAGTCGGCGGTCTCGCTAAACGGTTTGACGACGCTGGTTATCAACCTCATAAGTGGATCCAGCTTTGCAATGAGCGCGTGCACGCATATTAGGCGGAGCCCGCCACATCTGACCAATCGCTAACATGGACCAGTCTGGAGCGTCAGAGCAGTCCGGTGAGCTTAGGACCGCATACTTCACAGACGAGGAGCAGGAGGCGATCATGACAAAGTATGAAGAATTAAAACATGTAATAAACATCAAAAGCAACACCGTCGCCGCTGCAAAAGCACGGAAGGAGTGCTGGTAGAAAATTGCTGACAGTCTCAATGCATAAGTAAAGCGAGCAAAAAATCTTTGGTGCCATTATCATCCTGAAATAGCTCTGTTCAACATGCACTTTTACCGTAACATGCACCAGACATGTCTAATTCATTTCTAAGATGAATTCATTCATTTGTTCATTCCTATCGTGTTTACATTTTTTGTGATATGTAGGCCACATGAGCCCTACATGAATTCCTGTCACAATTTTAAGACCCCCCCCCAGCCAACAGAAAGAAAGCAGAGAGGAAAATAACTGGGGGGGCGGGGGGCTTGGCTTCTCCCCCAGATTTTACTCCTGCAGAGGAGCTGGCCGAGAGAGCTCATTGGTCAGTGGGTGGTGTTTTTATAGTCCGCGAGTTCAATCTGGAATCTAACCTGCCCCGGAGCAGGTTAGCCGTTCAGCGTACGTTGCCATGGAGACTCGCATCGCAAAGAAGTGAACCTGTCTCGTAGAACAGGGAACCCGGAACTTACCCTCAAAGTTACCTCGCTAGGCAGTAATCCTGCTTCGCAGAACAGGCCCCTGGTGGGTTTGGTTGTTTGTATCATGTTGGGTGACTCGTAAGCAAAGTTTTGACTAACGTTGAATAAAAACATGAAAATTGTCTCCCTTTAAAATACACGAATCAAAGGGGGTGGAGAGGATACAGGAGGCTATGACAATGAACTGTGCACTGATTTGCTGCCCAAATTATGTCTGATGGGAGAGGGAAGAACAAAATTGTCATGGCGTCTGCCTGTGATGTGCAGAAACAAAAATCAATAACATAAATGTAGTTGGAGGCTGTATATCTATGAAATCATAAACTCCAGAAAGTAAAACAGAGCTTTGTTTAGGACATTTTCTTTAAAGAGGACAAGGGCATTTCTCCATGAACTGAGAGTTACAAATTTACTAATGCTATAAGTGTCTGATGATATAATTAAGACCAATTATGTTCCTCGACTCCTTGCATTGAAAAACATGAATAACTGTATAACTGAAGATTTGATGGAAGATCAGATTTTTGCATATTTTAGTTGGTGCATGGTGTCATATTTGTATCTCAGATAAAATGACTGGGTAGATTTTATATTTGCAGTTTGTTGACTTCAATCAATCAATCAACCAACTTCTATATGTATAGCATTATTCATACAGGACTTTGTATTACAAAGTGCTTTACATGGGAAATAAATAACAATAAATTAAATAAAAAAAGTAGAAAATTGCATTGAATGAAAATGTTATACAAACACACCCATCCACATTTAATACACATATACTCATTCAAACACACAAAGACATAAAATGGAAATTCTGACAGAAAACAGAATTATAGGACTGAGGAAACGATATCTTGAATTAAAAACCTTGAAAAGATTTTACAGAGAGGAGAAGGGCTGCACGTGGCTGCCATTTTCCCACCCCTGATCTAAATGAACCTTATATAACCCCTCTTTAAAACTGCTGAACTACTCCCTAAGCCATGATATGTAAGTTCATTCCTACCGCAAGGAGAGCGACAGTAAAATCAAGACATTAACTCATGAGTACTTTTCAATTGTTGCTGCTTCCATTGGCTCTGACTGAAAACATTTCTCTCCGTAGAATTTTTTCGAGCAGCTCAGTGAATTCTGCAGACCAATTAGAGCCATTTGAAGAGCGGCCCATTCCTGAAAATGTAATGAAAAAACTGTCATGCAGCACAAAAATATCTCAAGCTAATGCCTTTTTATCAATTTAAACTCTGTGCTAAAGCAGGACCGACTTCTCCCTGTTGTCCCGCTTCACCAGCTACAATTACAATGATATGTGTGGTCATTAAGAGAGAATATAGGACAGGCAGTGAAGAGGACTCCCCGTGGGTCCAGGCATCTGTTGCAGAGGGTTCAGCACTGCCATGGAAAATTGGACATTTAGGAGCCAGCTGGAGGAGCAGTCCGACCCGCTGTGCCACCACGACTCAGGTGCCCACTGGCTCCACGCCACCAGCAGCCAGAAGCCACTGGACCAAAGCGGGCCAGATGGTGCCCTCGCCAACCTACGAGGAGTCCACTGTCCACTGCCCATGTCCCCCCCTCTGCCCTCGTGTTCAACTTGGTGATGAGTTTAGGAGTTGTGATAAAAAGTTTTCGGGAATAGAGGGACAGAATAAGCTAGCAGAGGGCATGTTTGCATACAAATGGCCCGTGTTGCGTTTTGTGTTTGTTAATGTAAGCAGCTGTGAGATGGAGTCGCACAATCACCGACCGCTCCGCAGGGAAATATAGCCATCTCCAGGCGTCTGTCTGTGCCTGTGAACTGATAGATAATTATATTAGGAGCTTTAAGTGCTCTTCTGCGATACAAGTATTACCAGCTTCTCCAGAGGCGCAGAACATAGTCATGGAGAGAGAAATCTGCGCGCTACAACCAAGGGAGTCAACGCTCTGCATCCAAATCGGTGGATGTTCAAGTGTAGTCATGAGGGGCTTAATTTAAAACACAAATTATCGAACAACACTATTAGTACTGGATCTTTGGAGGCTGCAGATGAGATTTTACATTTTCTAGCTCCAGAATCAATCAGTCCTGCTGTAATATCATACACAAGCCAGAGTCTGATGATGGGAGCTCAGGACTTAAAGGGATAGTTCTGGATTTTTGAAGTTGGGTTGAATGTGATTTTTATTTGAGTCTGCTACTGACATCAACTTAGCGTGTTTTGAAAAAACTTTTGGCAAAAACAAGCCAGAAAAACAGCATAGGGTGATTGCATGCTACGTTAAAGGAATATACCAACTTTTGTTTTCTATATTCTATTTTCTATCTTTCTTGCCTCACTCCCGAGTGCAGGTCAACCAGATACACACTATTCTTTTGACTGTGTGTGCAGTAACAAGAGAGAGACGACAGAGCTCACCCATTGCTAATTAGCTTTGCTCAAGCACTGGGAGTCAATGGGAAGTGTTAGCCAGCCTATAGCCATCAGATAAGCTCTTCAGCAACTCTAAGAGGTCCTGTGTGCTTGTTGTGGCTCTTTTTTTTTTTTACTGTGTAATAATGACATTATTTTTGGACTGAGATTAGCACTTCATGTAATTTTTAGAAGAAATACAAACAAAACTAAACTGCAGAACCCATGTGCAAACCACCCACCCTACTTACAAGCATGAAAAAAAACCCTGAACTATCCCTTTAAAGGTGTAGTCAGGGATGTGGGAGGAAACGAGTGGAGAGGTTGTTGATAAATGAATTTAGACCCGCCTCTCCCTTCATACCCCTCCCCTGGCTCCACCCCCGAAAGCTGATGGACGTGCATCGTCATGGAAACGGCTGTAGAAACTGCGTAGCTGACCAACGTAGCTAAGGTAACCCAGCCCGACGGCTGCTACTGTTATGTGAAGCACCACAAAGCTAATGTTGCTTACCTGTCCAGTACGAAGATGGCGACATCTGCATCCGCTTTCAGGTATTTCAATTCACGGAATTCCCTCCACTGTCGGAAAGCAACACCAATGTTGACCCGGGTCTTCGAATCGGCCCGAGCCACAGTATTTACCTGCTGAAATTCAGAGCCAAGGCTGTGTATTGAAACCAGACTTTTTTGTATGCTGTCAGTGGGGACATCTTATGGATAGAGAGGAGAAATACGGTGATTTTGACAAATAGTGCATTAGATTAGAAGATTAGAAGATCGCTGACTACACCTTTAAGTCAGATCAGACACACAGTTTATACAAAAATTTGAAAGGATGTCATTTGAGCTTTCTTGTGATATTGTGTTCACTAGCTGAGAATGAACATGAGACCAAATGATCTTGACCTTCTAGTTTGAAGGAAAGTCCTTAAAGTGTTCTAGAGATGTCATGTTTATCATCACAGATAAGGCTCTGTGAGTTTAATCTTATACTCACGATCAATTAAGAATTCAATCAGCTCATTGTTCTGTTAGAGTGAAACTTAAGCTACATCTTAACAAAGTGTCTTGGTGTCATCCAATCACAAGGACAAGATTGGCCTGGACAGACAAGAAAATGGATGGATGAACCTAAAAACAGTGCCTCCACTTTCAGTTGTGGCCACTGTGGAGGCAAAAATGCATAAAAGTTGGAAATATATTTTAAAAAATCAACCTAAATTATGTTGGACTGCCTGTTCTTGCAGCTACAAAGGCCTGCAGCAGCTTAAACACAGCTGAAATACCTATTGCTTGAGTTTTTATCAGATTCAAACCGGAAACATTTTCCTCAGCCGAGGACTAACATAGCAGACATCATTATCACAAACCCTCATCAGGGGATTTAGTCCTGGAGAGTGAGTTGTCGGATGAGTTGAGAGATTTATCTGATGCATCAGAAACCTGCAGAAGGGAGCAGTGATGAATTCTGTTTCTGTCGTGGCCACCAGGGACAGAAACCATAACGGAGCTGGCTGAAAGGACTGAGGGTAGGGGGTGGAGAGGGGGACCTGCTCAGCGAGTGAGACAGACTGCACTGATAAATTTCACAGGGTCTCTCAGAGTCACGGAGCTGTCAGCACAGAGTGATGGGCCATGCCAGGACATGATACACTGATCTAATTGGAGGATCGCTCAGAGACAGTAAAGGAGATTCCAGATGATCTGTGGCTGAGGCAGGACCCCTCCCCCAGGGGGAGTTCTGCTTTAGATTTAACTGAAGATGCAACACAACAGAAATGCATAACTGTTTTATTGTTTGATATTGGAGAATGTGGAAACAGTAAATGGACAGAGCAGATTAAATTAAGAGAATATGGACAAACCATCGAGGCCTCATTGTCTATCTATCTATCTATCTATCTATCTATCTATCTATCTATCTATCTATCTATCTATCTATCTATCTATCTATCTATCTATCTATCTATCTATCTATCTATCTATCTATCCATCCATCCATCCATCCATCCATCCATCCATCCATCCATCCATCCATCCATCCATCCATCCATCCGCAGGGCTTGTGTTGCTTCTCTTTCCCTTTTTTTCAATGCCTCCATCTGTAGCTTTTCCCTCAAAACTACCAGAAATTCAAAACTAGCAATTAACAAATCAACAAGACAAAAATGAGACTTTCAGTTTGAATGGCTTTCACCACATTTCTGTTTTCAGCCCAAACTAAAAGTCTCAGTAAATTGCTATTTCCTCAAATTTTGTTTAACAAACTGCAATTAAGTTCAACTGTCTCTACACACTGGGTATTGTAGCTGTTATGACTGTGAAGTGCTTTATTATTCATTTCTTCCATTCTGTTTTAAAGTCTGGGCCTCAGACTGTTGGTTTGAGCTCTAGTTTTCTTGCTGGAAAAGAAAGCTAAATTTTTTTTTAGTATTCTAAGCCGTCTCCAAATGTCGGCAAATATATATAGGAAAATGAAAACAGAGACATATTAACATGCAGTTAACGAGGTGGAAATACAAATGCACGTCAGCCTTGAAAAATTCAGATATCACAGAAATCTGATTTTAAGTTATTTTTGTTGCTCACAAAAAACATGCACTGTGTCAAACCTCTGTAACTTGTTTTTTAGGGACACTAAAACAAGTTAAAACACTGAAAACTAGAAAGCACTCAGAGAGCACAAACCTCTAAGGTAGCTCACATATTGCTGTGACACCGATAAGCAATAGTTCTATGATAACGTTATCATCATTATATGAGTCATCGACCCTAAAACACACAAAAATGTTGATATCATTATTCGTTTGACAGTAATTGAGCAAAAATGATTGGTGACAGTTACCTTGTTCACCACCAAAATGTAATTATTTTTAAGTTGGGCAATTCCCAACATCTCCTGAACATTTTAATAAAATCTCCCCTGCAGATTTTTGTGTATTCCTGCTAACAAAAAAACAAAAAAACTTTAGCTTCAACTACATTTTATTGTCCCCTTAGGGAAATTTGCTTTGCAGGCAGGTAAAAATAAGACACACAAAAACATAAAAACACAATAGGACAACTGAGCAGAACCATCACTGCAGTGTTTAGAAATTAGATGCACCATGACTGTTCATTGTTAGAATTCAAATTAAGTTTTGTAATGGCTTGTGATATGAATGAATTTTTCATCCTTTTAGATTTGGCCTTTGGCAATCTAAATCTCCTTCCAGGGGGTAAGAGCTTGGTTTGGAGAGGATACACAGGACACTGTGTGATGTCCCGGGCCTTGGAGTTCACCCTCCTATTGGCAGGTCAGGCAATCTAACACCGATAATTTTGCTTGCTACTTTGAAAACATGTTCCAACCACTTTTTGTTTCCTAAAGAGAGGCTGCCAAACCAGGAGATGATGGCATATAGGACAGATTTGACCGTTGAGTGATAAACATTGTCACCAGTTTGGCTGCAGACCCCAGACTGTTCGGTCGCTGCTGTGACAAACAGACCAACAAACAAAACTGTCATGGTTATAGCCAGTTTTGTTTTATTTAGTATCTCTGTTCCTCTTTTTCCTATTTTAAACCTCTTGTTCCTCATGTTTCTTGTCTTTCCTGTTTTATTTTCAAGTCCTTCCTTTTCATGTTGTGTTTCCTCTGTGTGGACCCTGATTGTGATTCCCTGCACCTGTGTGATTGTCTCACCTGTGTCTGATTATCCCCCTGAGTATATAGTATCTGTGTTTCCTCTTGTCTTTGTTCATTCATCAGTCCTGACCAAGTTTTCAGATTGTTTCCTTGTTGATAGTTTGTTTGATATTTATTTAATGTTGTATTGACTTTGATTTGTATTCTGAGTTTTGCCTCTAGTGTATTTTCCTCTGTAGGATGCTTGATTGATTTTGAACTTTTGTAAGAAATATAATTAGGAATTTCTGAGATTTTTTAAAGGGTAAATTTGTGGGGTTTGAGTCGTTCTTAGTTTTAAATACGTAATTTTGTTTATCTGCATTTTGCCATTCAGTTCCTGACAAACCCTGACACCAACAAACAAAGATTTTCTGGTAAAAAACATAACCTCCATGGTGGAGGCATATTGTGTAGCAATGTATGATTTATCCTAGTTAACCTTTTGATTCGGGGACTTTAAACCCTTTATGTTTAATCTTTGACTCTGATAAAGCAGAGAAGTTTTTAAAAACATGTTTTATTGTTGAAACTGAGGTTAAACTGTTGAATAGAGACAGACTTGTGACAGAAAGGATGCCAAACCAACATGCAACACACTTTTCTTGTGTTGCAAGTCGGGCTGTTTCGCAGCCATTGTACACTCAACAAAAACATAAATGCAGGAAATGTTGTGAATGAATGAACAGAACTTATCTTTCAAATGGCACACTCCCTCATGTTTAGCTATCAACTGAAACTAGAGCACTCGATTTGAGCAAAGCAGTCTGCACACAAATTATATTTTTATGCATGTAAAGGAAAAAGAAGTAATTTTAACATAACCTTTTGAGCTGCCGTGTTTATCAGTTTGTAGAGTATATTTGAAAAATCACCGGTATTCACTCTTTGATTCACACAAATGTTCCTAAAATGGCCTCCAGAAAGAGCACAGAAAACTAAAAAGGGGTTTGATAAAAGCTAGATTAAAAGCAGAACGCAATCTCTCACAGAAGCAACACGCACACAGATACATCCACTTCATGAAGGAAGTGGTCAATATGCCGCTAACACAACATCAGGCTGCAGCCTCCTACAAACATTTTTGAAACTCCTGTTTTGATGTGTTCTCTCAATTACTGCAAGGTCCTCCAAAAAATCAATATCTCATTTCTCAGCCCAACAGCAGACTTACGGGAGGCCTCACTCAAACAGTTAATACCCTCTGCCAATGAGATATATTTTCTCCCAGACAAACAATGAGACAGAGGGAGGCCCTGGGTGTTTGTAAGGCTGCTTCACTGTTCAGCGTTGGGTTTATAGTAGATAAAATTTCTTTTTAGAGGCTTGGCTTACATGTCAACAGATGATTGACTGCTGCAGAGACTAAACCCTTGGTATCATGGTCACAGGTTTGTCTTTTAACTGCTGCTCTGTCAACTATCCACATCTCTCACTGTTCATTCACTGAGACTAGTTCAAGTGCACATCCTGTGTAAAATAAAGACATATTTGTTGTAAATGGCACATGTTAAATTTTGGAAAAAAATAAATCTGTGTCATATTGTCTTCTTTATTGAGACAACCATTTGAAGACTGATGTGATTAGTGCACGCTTTTAAGTAGGAAACAACTGTTGTTTTTCATGTGTTCTGAATTATGCATAAATTAAGCATTATGAGTGTTATGATAATGTTTTGCTTTGGTTTGTTTTGGCAGCAGGTGTAGATGAATAGGAACATGAACTGGCCTCATACTGTGGCTGAGTTTGTTCAGATTCATTTATTTCTACTAGCTTCATCTGTTATCAATTCAGGGAAGAGCTGTGTGTGAAAGGAGATGGCAAGCAATGCGACCAGTGTACATTTTAGAAGTACTTTTTAATTTAGTTTTAGCTATAGTCTTTTTTCCTAGTAAACTAGTTTTAGTTGATGAAATTTCAAAACATTTTAGTAGATGAAATCTGTAAATTTAGTCAATTTAAAGCTGGGGTCAGTAATTTGGGAAAACTAGCATGAATTTAAATGTAGCATCTCCTCAGGGCTCCGCTGATATATCCAGAAGTCTTATTCAACTCCAAACCCTCAGCACTTTTTTTTTTACACTGCACCAAGTCATGTCTCAGTCAACAGTAAAAAACTCCAAAACATTATCATAGCAAAGTTAAAAAAACAAACATGGAAAGTTAGTTAGTGTTCACAGCCCAGTGTTGATCGGGGTATAGGTAGTTCCTCTGCCACTCTCCACATAGCTGTCAAGTCTCCTGTTTTGGCCATGAAACTACCGTATTTTACATATTTTATTTGCTTTCCTGACGTCCTCCTGTGTCAGTATTCTCCCGTAAGTCTCCCCTGTGACGATATGATAATAAAAAAAATTCCTCTGCCTCTCCAAACTGAACTCTGTCTCGAGCATGAATGGGGCGGTAATGCTACAAAATGAATGATGCCAACCGCTGTAAAACCGAAGAAGAAGAAAAAGTCTTGTGAGCACTGCCACCTGCAGTAGCCTGGGTGGCAGCTGCCGCAAGATTAGAGCCAACAGCAGAACAAACCAAGAAAAACAAAGTGTTTATTTTAGATTTCTTGTACACCTGTCTTAAAATGCGAGGGATACTGGAGCTTGGTTGGGGTTGTGGGACGGCTCACAGTGGGCTTTCCTTGTTTTCAAAGACAAAACTTGACAGGTAAGCATTCTCCAGTGGACTTGAATCTCTCTCAGCTCGGCTACACGCATTAAATCAGAGTCTATGCATGCCGGCAAAATGTACGCACAGGAGGTGGGCAGAATGGTGATGGGATTTAATTGGTTTAAAAATTGGTGACACGACATCTTTATTGGTTGGTGTGTTTCCTGTTTTACTCCTGCTGTAGATAGCAGATATTTTTCGCTCTATTTTAAGAACACATTATCGATTGATTGCCATCGGGTCATAAAGATCATTTTAACCAGTGTAACAAAAAGTGTATCTAAATCAGATTACCAACCCCAGCTTTAAATATGAAGTGTAAAGATTGAGGCATTTTTTTTATGTTTTCTTGAATTTCTGAAGTCATGTTTTACACTTGGATAAAATGACACATCTAGTAGCCCTTTACTCAATGCTAGAAAAGTTTGAATATATAAATTAACTGAAACAAATTGAACTTTTGTGTGGATTTGATCACCTTTATTTAGGTTACCTGACAGAGCATCTCAGTTACAATACCACAATTGACAGCAAACAGTGACCTGCTCTCCCTGAATATATCAATTTGTGAAGAGAGCAGCTCTGATTGGCTCGCTCCCCAACTTGTCCCACCACCAACAACCTAAGGCAGTTCTGATTGGATGTCCCTTTTAACTCATCCAACCTTTCCACACAACCAAAGTAGCCGAAATTTTCAGGAGATGTCGTTAATGGTCCGACTTCGGTGGTGATCAAGATAACCACAATGAGTGAACAATCGTTTTTGTTCAGTTATTGTCTAATAATGACATCAACATAATTTGGAGTGCTTGGTTTTTGGTCAAGGAATCATATTATGATGGTATGTTTATCATGGAGCTATTGCTCATAGATATAACAGCAATATGTGAGCTACCTCTTCCAGTTTTTGGGCCTCTGCTTTCATTTGATTGAGCGGGGAGACAGCTGATAGAGCTGGAAAGGGGTGGAGAAATGGGAAAGCTGTTGCATGAGGTAGATTCCAACTCAATCTGGTTGTAGATTTCTGTGCAGGGGTCATACTGGTTAACCCACAGCTATCAGTGCCCCTCTCCCCGGACATTTTCAATCCAGTCTATAAAACCCATTTACACATATTGATGCTCTGTAAATTATTCCTAGGGGGGCAAAACACATAAGAAATTCACACATATTTAAATCAGTGCAGGTGAGCATAAATCACACAGCTGACAGGCCCAGAGCTGGACTAATCTGAGCCAGGTGTCATGTGTAAGCAGGCTACAAATTCAAGTGTCCTTGTGAAGATACTACCATTATTTCTCATATTGCCTGTATTAATTGGGTCAGCAGCTGCAGGAAGCTTGACCTGTGTGGTTGCCTGGAAACAAGATCCCTGCTTGTGGTGAAAAATATAAACTCGAATATTCCTCTCTGGGAATTACATAATGGGAGGGAGCTTATTAAAAACAGATAATGTCAAGAAATGGAGGAACAGCAGACTTTGTACGAAATGTATAATTTATTGGTACAGAAGCTTGAACAGACAGACAGTACACTGAGCAAACACTGACAGGAGATTTACGCTCCTTTAATAAAGCACAAACACAAACTGAGGGAGGTGTTTGCAACACAAATAAATGGAAATAGTATGCATAACAAAAGTGAAACCCTCAAATTTGACACAAACACAATAAATTACAAACATATTAGACCTTATTTGAAGCCCACATAAGTTCTGCCCTTTGGTGAGACACTAATATCCAATATTCTACGAGCTGTAATGTATGAAAGGATAATTACAGAACCAAACGCTGCAGACCAATTATGCTTAACGAACTGACCTCTTCACAGAATGGCCTTTATCAAAAAACAAATGTGAAAGCAAACACCAACACACTTCACAAGTCTTCAGTAAACATGCACGCGGACAGTCATTCATACACAACATGCACTTTTCGGTAGAAAACATCCTTTAACGACACTTCTGCCTTCATATGAGGCACCCACAAAAAAAACACATACATAGGAGGTCCTTTAAGGAGTCTTAAGTGGCATCAGGATAGTATGTATAGGGTTTTATATAAGCAATCTGAACTTATTAATTCAATTAAACTGCATTAAATTTGCTAATGGTAAAGTGAAACTGCATTAATAAAAAACATTTAATATGGTTCCCAATTTAGAGTACATCATTTTGATAGAGTGGACAGAAACAAAATACATTTTTGAAAAGAGGTTTCATGAATTGCATGGCATCAACCCTGTGTGATGACATTTTTTCCAGCAGGGTCTTTAGTGAAGGCATGGATAAGAAAGTCTCTGTCCTTTACTACTGGGGGGACGAAATGACCGAGTATCTTCGGTTATTTGCGTGTATGTTTGAAAACCATCTGAGTTTGATTTTGAGAAAAACTGACAGTCAGGGTGAATCCCAGTTCTACCCCTTAGCCCCTACCCTTCGTCTTTCCCCTTCCCCTTAGCCCTCTGTTTTGAGGGTCAAGGGGAAGGGGTGAAACACACTGCTAAGAAACGAGACGCCACTCGATTCCCGCTACGTCATCACAGAGCGGCATTTGCTGGCTGTGACGCAGGCAGATGCGACAATAACCGTAGCCACAGCTGTGAAAGCTAGCTTGTTATAACGAGGAATTTTAAAATACGACCAACAGCTAAAAACATGATTAATTTAATCATTACTTATTATTAAAAGCTTTCTTTGGTTCTACTCTTCTTCATGTCAGTGGGGGCAACGTATTATGGGAAATTCTCATACCACTTCTTTTCAAGTGAGGTCCCAATCTATCTTTGTTTTGAGGGCTGTGTAGCCCTTGGTCTTAGCCCTATGTAGAACTGGGACACCACTTCACTTGATGTGAGCATGCAAAGCCAAGGGGTAAGACAATGGCTTAAGGGTAGAATTGGGACAGATCCATAAAATACTCCAGTCCCTAACGTACCGTTTGGGAATCACTGGTCTACTCTACTTCTGCGTTTGGTGCTGATCAAACAAATTTTGGGTTTGCTTTTGTCCGACCAAAGAAGTAAACCAACAAAAACAGGGGTCTCAGTTTGCTTTTAGTGTTCGGTTTGGGCGAGAGTGAAAGTTGTCCAAGTCAAACAAGTACCAACAAGGCCAGCCGGGAAAGTAAAAGGGAGAGAACTTTGGCTGGGATTTGGCCGAATATCACCACAGAAGAAGCTAATGCAGAGCTCGGCTAGCATTAGCATTGCTAGCACCACCAGCCTCTGGTCCAGTTAACCAGTTAATGTCTACAAATCAACACACCATACATTGACATATCGCTCCAGTCAATATGCAAGTGCCATCCCACACTGCTTAAATGCAGCTTTATCTTTATTTTATGACAAAGATTCCTGAACTGTTTTGTGTTGAACAATATTATTACTCAATGCCAGTTGCATATTTTTGACTCAGAATGGCAGGAACCAACTCCACAAATACAGCCTTAACACGTGGCAGGAGGCTAGATTACACAACATTTCAGTTCTGCCTGATAGGGTGCAGTGTGAAAGCAAACCAAACCAAGATAAAAATAAAACATTATTGCAACTTCACCCCTGAACCGAACCAAGTCTGCTGAATTTTAGGTGCAAAAGCGACCCAAGAGGTATATAAAATTAAAATAGCCAAAAATCTGAAGGGCTAGTTAAAATGTAAATCAGTAATTTTCAATACATTTTAAATAATTCATCACTTTATCCATGGAAAAAAAACTACATTGGGTTTCTCAGATCTCCCTTTTGAAGGAAAATATTTTTACATTTATAAATAATAGTTAAAGGCTACAGGATTATTGTATAATAGTCCACTATAATGCAAGAGTAATGCAAGAGTATAATTGTATCATGAATATATATCTTCTAAAAGAAGTTTTCTATTCAAAGCAGCAATATTTGTTCAGTATGATGATTTATTTGTATCTTTGGTCAATCTCTATGCAAAGTACTCACTGCTACTTGATCAAACAAAAATCAAACTGTTAGTAAAAGAGTAATACTGACGTTAGTATTTCACTCCACTCACACACTAATAAGTAAATAGCCTCCGAGTTTGGGCGAAGAAACTCCAAATGTGTTCATGAAAAGTCTGCCAAGCGTATAAATATGTGTTAAAAGGCAGTACAAACTTTCAAAGCCAGTGGGAAGATAAATGCTGCAGGTTTGAGTTGCATCCGAAATCATGTTTCTTTCAACAGCAGGATAACATTTTAAATAAATAAATATTATTTTCATGCATTTACCATGACTTCAAAACTGCTGCTGAAACTTTTAAGGTTTATCTCGACATAAAGGGGCCCTGAGCTTCGGAGCAGGAGCCTCCCTGCACTTCAATGGTATGTTTATGCCGATGGCGAAGCCAGCCTTCTCCTCTGACACCGTTTGCTATTCAGTCCAGGTGCAGCAGCCACATACGCAATCATGAGGTGGCTTTTTGGCTCGCTGTTTGAACTCTGCTGATTTCTATTAATCTATGCAACTAATATCAAGCACGAAAGTATGAACAGGTCATCGGCATACAGTGATGTTTAAATGATGGTGTCTCAAAGCAGAATCATACATTAAAACAGAGACAGGAGATTAATGTAAGATTCATAAAGTCTCAGGATCAAATGAGGTAAGAATTTTCTGCATGATATGAAAGCATTATCAGACATAAATACAGGAAACAATAACCCGGACATCTTTATTGTGTTGCCTATAAGAATAGACAGGTCTGTATATCATAAGTATGAAAAATCAAGGCACTCGTGCAGCTGTAACACTGGTTTGATACAGAAAAATCCCCTTCAGCGTCACATCTGTAAAATATCTCCTCTATATAGGCACCAAAGTTTAGTAGAATTTATTGTGAAAATATTGAGTTATGAAAATGCAAAGTCAGAGCGAGCACCATATCAATTAAAAGTTTGCATTCTGTTTGAAAAGATGTTTTGTTATTATAATTGGTGCCGTTTAAGAGGCTTTTTGGAAAGACTGTCATACAAAAATATAATCAAGCATTTATCTGTAAAAGTGGAACAGGAAGATTTCTTTTCATTATGCACTCCAAGATAAAAACAAAATTACACGGCTAAAACTGAAAGATGTATTTGGGCTTCTAGTTATTCTACTGTAGTAAGAAAACATCAAAAAGATTAAAAAATAATGTTGAAACGTTGAATGAAAGCAGGTGAAACAGCATAATCATATGCATAAATAAAAAACGGTTAAGAATTAACATATAACCCTGAAAAAACTGAAATTTAAAAGCTCAGATTAAAAAGGCCAACAGTTTTAGAAACAAAGAAAATTCCAAAATCCAATAATTAATTTTAATTTCATGAAATAAGGTAAATTAGTTCAAATTTTGACGGTAAAAATGCAACAGATCTTCATTACATAGAAATAAAAAGATAAAATATCTTGAAATATAAGTTAAAAATCAAGAGCAGATTTATTCTGTTTTGATATATTCAGCCAAGAGTTTCATTTACAAAGTGGCCCATGTTTTGTCTCTTACCCTGAGCCCCTGCCTACTACATAATCTTATGGCCTGTAATGAATGTGACTGACAGAGCAATTGGCCAATCACCTGCCAGATATTCTTTTGAAAGGTTGTTCCCATTCCCAAACACTTTCTATGGGCTCTTTCCCAGATGGACTTGTGAAACACTGATTGGTCACTCTTATGTTTCAGGTTCAGTCAACTCTCGACCTTACTCTGACAAAAAAACAAAATGAAAACAGGCTTAAAATTCGAAAATATGTAGCTAAACTGTCAAAAAAGTGAATTGCAGCTCTATATTACATTGAACTCTTGAGAAAAAGTAGAAATTGTCCGGAGACATCGCTCTGATCTTGTTGTATTACTTTTTTTCCTGGAGTGCATAAAAGAAAAATTCTTCCTTCTCTCACTATTTCCTTTACCTGCCTGACGCTGACACTCTTCAATGGTAAGAGCCATCAGGACTGGCTTTAAGACAATTTTAAAACTCTTCTATTGTTGTGGATCTCGTAAACAGTTCCCATAGAGAAGCCTCTCTTGACAAGTCCACTATTTCATCTTGTCTGCATTTTATTTTTTTGGCTTTTAAGTTCATTGGGGTCAAGGAGAAAGCTTGTGGACATCAAAAGAGACAGCTGGTTCCTCCGCTGCGCTGTCGATCACAATGCTCGGGTGTGTCTCTTGGGTTTCCATGGAAATCGTCGAGTTTGTAGAGGGCGTCGCCCCAAAATGCGGCCCGTCCACTGACAGGAGCATAGGAGTCCCTGATCGTCTCAAACTTTCACTCATCGTCATATGAAGCTCCTCAGGCGTCACACCCATCTCCTTGCTGTACTCAGATGGCGATTTCCTCTTTATTCTCTCGTACGTCTTGTCTTGGTTTTCCGTGAAGGTCTCGCTATCCTGGAATCGCCCGAACAACCAGATGAAGAAGCCGAAGAGGACGAACGCAGCCAGGCTCGGGATGAAGGCCAGGCACTTGACGTCTAAGCTGGCTCCGACGTAGCGGCTGTGTAGGAACATATCCCGCTCCACGTAAGTCAGGTTGGTGCTGGGGTTGATGTTGGTGGAGCGCCACTCGTAGGTGAGCGTGCTGTGGTTGAACTCGCTGAGCGTCTCTGGCTCCTCCACCGTGAAGATCTTCTCCCCTGGCCCAACGTACTGACCGTATTCATAGGGCTTGTAGAAGATCTGGTTCTTCCACATGTTAAGGTCCAAAATTAGCACGAGGAAGATGATGCCGTAGTTGAACCATTTACCTGCAACAAGACACATAAAATGATGCTGTTATCCCAAACAACAGACATTTTTGATGAATAGGCAAGTATTGTTGGCTAATACCAGCAAAGACCTAGACCTAATCAGGTTAAGTGGGGTCCACACATATAGATTATCAGGCTGTTTTTGTCCCAACTTTCCCCTCCTCAACCAAGGACAGCAAATGCCTGATTATCTTCTGATTTATAAGATTATCCTATCAGATTATCCTGTTGTCTGAGGTATTTTAACAGTGACATTTTCCCAACAATTGGCTCCAAAACGGGTCAGGGCCGACAACCATAAACTTGTTCAATATTTACGACCAAAAATCTTCATGCCTGTGGGGAAAGCCAACAACTCCCAAGTCATGACTCCTTGAATTGTGACATGAATGTAGCCAATCAAGACTGAGGAACAAGGAAGCAGGCATAAATAAAAACAAGCATGGCCGACCTGAAATATAAACATAAAGTTCGGTGGACCTCAGAATGAAGGACCAGTCTCCAAGACTTTTTCCACAGTCTTTTCTTATATTGAGTTTGCAATTTTTTTGTCAAAAATATTCCCAAGAACACCATCATTCCCTCTTCTCAAATGTCCTCTTCCATGCTGCATGTTGTGTTTTCCGGTTGTTGCCATAGACATATACAGTTATGGCTGTTGCTATGTTTCTTCTTTGTTTGTGTTAGCTCAAGTCTGAACACACAAGATCTGGCTCGGAGGACTAGATTCTAGATCGTGGTGGGCAGAACATAGAACAATCAAAACTGTTGGGTTTTTATCTTCATGTGTGGGGTCTCTAACACATAAAAAAATCTCATTAGATGTAGACAGTCCTCATAAGTGGACCTTGCTTTACCCAGAAGAAACTAACCTGGTGCTACAACTTAATTAGCTCTTTTTTCCTGATATAAACCACTGACTGAATATGAATACAAACCACACAGATCCACCTCCTCTCATTGTAAAAACAACTGAGCCAAAATAACCTTTTTCACAAGGGCTCTCAAACATTGTTTCGGTGATGTCATTAGGCTAGAAGGGATCTTGCTTGTGAAATTTAAGTGTTGATATCACAGTAGTTCCACTGTAGTTGACTTACTTTCACTTGCAAGCACCTTCGCAGTGGTTTGCGCTAGAGATGTGACGATCTTGAATGAGGCGAGCCTATATAACAACTCTTTTAAAGTGAACACTGAAAACTGATTGGCAGTTGTTAGGGAGCTGATAGTTTTTGTAGGCAATTTGCATTGAACAGTGGCTCACAAACAAACCAGGGAAAGGACAACACATGAGGTACTTTACGAATTAAACTTTTGGTAAAATATGCCAGAACAGATGAACTTGAAATGATGAACTGAAAATGAAGATCTGTTGCATTTTCCTCCTCAAAATTTAAAACGATTGAGCTTATTTCATGAAGTTAAAGTCCCATTTAAACTTTATTCTTGGATTTTGGACTTTCTTTATTTAAAAAAAAAATAACTGTAGGCCTTTTTATCTCAACTTTAAAATTTCATTTTTTATGGGTTTATTCTTAATATTGTTTTTTTGATCAATATTTTTGGTATATGCTGTTTCACCTCCTTTTATCCAAAATTTCAACATCAATTTTGAAACTTTTGGATGTTTTCTTTATAGTATCATATTGCTTTTTTCTTGGAATGCATAAAAAAAAAAAAAAAAAAGATGTAGGTCAAATTAAAAAAGCCTCTGCTTCGGAGTAGAAGAAGATAATACCATAAAAGCAGAAGATAACTTTGCATAACATAATAAAAAACGAGTCACAACAAGCACACAGGACCGTTTAGAGTTGCTCAGGAGTTTATCTGATGACTGTAGGCAGAGGCATTCTAACACTACCCATTGACTTCCAGTGTTTGAGCTAAGCTAATGGGCTTGGGAGAGAGGCAAGACAGCAGAAGAAATGCTTTTTTGGCGTATCCCTTTAATGTTTGTGTTCTGTGACTGGTAATTGGGGGTGGGGAACAGTTTTAAGAACATCTGAGCTGCTGAGATAATTCAGCAGAAAGGCAGAATGATGTACAAAGAAAGTCCACTCCAAGAATGTTTACACAGACAAATTTGCCATCACGTTCATTTATTAGTGATCCCTGCTCCTTTACATGCAGCTCAGGCCCTCAGACAGATAGATCCATTTGCAGGTGCTACTTCCTTTATTGTATCATCTAACAAGATCACTACATTACCACGGGACACACGTCTCCCCAGGTTGACTGATCACAGGCAGAAGTCTCTGCGGGAGTACGTGACGCCGCTCCCTTCCCCTCACGGAGATATGCTGTTAATAAGCTTTTAGTTAAACCAATCACGTCGCGCCGGAGCCATCTCCATAATGCTTAATGGATATGCAATGCATTAGGGTTAACAACCTTCCTCGAACCACTGAGTGTTTGAACTGCTCAACATTTAGCACAGGAACATTGGTTTTGCCTTCTCTTTATGAGAGTCGCCGTGTGCAGGCGGTGGAACAGAATGAGGAAACACAGAGGACGGTTTGAGCTGGGAAATATACTCTTTCATTAGTACATCAAGACAGAGAGAAGTGAGGGATGATGAGAAGTGTGTGAGGCACGACAGGGAGAAACAAAAGGCATGGTGGAGCCACCTGTGTGCCTCATCAGCTACACATATATTATGAATGTTTGCTGTGGTTTAACCATCAAAGTGTTTCCTACATGGAGGGGAACGGAAACTGGAGCGGAGGAGGCATGCTGGAAACAAGTGAGAAATAGGGCAGAGCTCTGTTCTCCCTATAAACAGTTTGATTTTCTCCTGCTGTCTAATCAGTGAAGGAAGTCCGCAGTTAGTTTACTAGCTGAGAACTTTTCAGTGAAGTTAGGGGATCCTCCTAAAAATCAGTAGTTACATGTTGTCTTTTAGCTCCACTTTTCAGGGTCAGTTTGGTATGCATGTTACGCTTTCTGTTCCATCCCTCCAAGTATTTGCACAATCCAAGAAGAGCTGCAAGGGAAACATTGATCAGTAATGAACTGATGTTTGATCTGTTTCATAGAAATTCACATGTCAGCTGGCATAGTCAACATTCAACCTGGATATATTAAGTGGTCTCCTCAAGATGCATGAGTGATACGGACTTATCTAACCGTCAAAGGTCAATAAATACTAATTTCAGGAGGAAAAAACAGTTAAACTAGTAGTATATTCTCAAGACCAAAATATTAACCCTTTGACTGGCATCGTAACCATGCGGTTGACTTTTTGCTGCCATACCACTCCATTTAAAACTCTGAAAGCCCATCTTTGACTGTTTTTCCTTGTTCACATATAGCATTCGTAACACCGATATGTACTGACAGGGTGGCACTGCTGTATATGAATATGATTGAACTATGAAAAATCTGATGTGAATCGTTACTACACAAATATCAGAGTAAGAAAAAAACGTACATGTTTCCAGATCCTCTAACAATCATAACTTAGTTGAAAAAATTAAGTTTTATGATATAAAATGTATCTATGATTCCTCAAAAAAAGTGCTAGATATTAAATTTTGCTCTTTTTCACGTTTTCATAGAAAATTTTGCATCAGAAACAAAGTCAATCCATTCATGCTCAGAATAACCCTCAACAGGCAAGCCAACCAGCAGGTTGACCTGCACATCTACTTCCCAATTGGGTAATCTGAAAATTAAAGCCTGAAATCTTGCTAAATGGAGAGGCAGAAACACAATTTTACCAACAAAATTGGCGGTGGGGGGGCGGGGCTGGAGCCTATCCCAGCTGTCACTGGGTGAGAGGTGGGGTACACCCTGAACCTGTCGCCAGTCGATCGCAGGACCACATAGAGAGACAGCCAACCATTCACACTCACACTCATACCTAAGGGCAATTTAGAGTCACCAATTAACCTAATGAGCATGTTTTTGGTCTGGTCACAGAAAGGCCCCTGTCCAACCCAGGAATCGAACCGGGTACCTTCATGCTGTGAGGCACGCACACTACCTGCTGTGTCACCATGCCGCCCACCAACAAATAATTTGTAGCATATGTATTTCCTAGTTTGGAAGTCAAGGGTTATATTTCACTTCTTTTTTTTATTTGCCATGGAAATGTTCAATAACAAATATAATGCAAAGACATTTATATTGTACCTGAAAAATAGAAATATATAAAATTAATGCTAATCAAAATAATGGAAATAGAGTCCAACTTGTCACATGACACAGTAATCTTTTAATCCTGATTGCTCAATTTTAATAAATGTGAAAGGCAGTGATTTTGATCAAGATTAAATTTGATTTAATTGCCCAGCTTTACCATATATTAATACATAATTTGCTTCTTCTTCTTTTTTTGGAACTCAGACATTAAAATGCATAAATCTGACACACACATGTTGAACCTTTACCCGCAGCTCAACCTAACTGTGCATGAAATTGTACCGAGCGAGACGTCCCTGCTCTTTGTATGCAGCAGCTGTTCCGGGGTCAGCATGTACCTGTGATATGGATGTGGTACTCCTCTTTAAAGATCCGCTTGCAGACAGGCAGCTTGACCTTCACGTGCGTTGTCGACATTCCGGGTAGATTCATATCCAGGTCGCCCATGAAGTGAGGGAACTCCCAGTCCTGAAACACACACACCACACACACCGCTGACTGATAACGCCGCCTCAGCTGTGGCAAATTGAGCACAGTTAAAAAGCCAGATCAGCATGAAAAACGTCACCTGTGCACAGAGCTGCACAGGATGGTGAATGCTGAATTCTCTCTTACGAGCTGATTTTAGTTCTCTGTGGAGTCTGTAAGCAGGGACTGCAGGTCAAACACGATGACAGGCCGGTGAAGACAGAAGAGTATTGTGTTTACAGGCCTGCGGAGTGTACTGATGTGCACGGGGACCTAAACACATCATAACACATCAACAGGCAGTGCGATGTGACATTTAGAGGCTCAACGTGCCCCGTGCTGTCACTTAGATCTTTTTACTTCAATGTGTGTTTTTTGTGGTGGGTTGTGACTTTCAGCAGAAAGCAGTGACAGCTCTTAATGTCAGTGACACCAAAAACTGGAAAGTCATTTCTAGAAATATTTTTTACGGCTGAAAAGAAAATAAATTATTTGCACTTTCTTTTTCCCTCCTACGAAACCTTCTGTTCAAAGTTGAAAACATCGCTGTGATTTGCTTTCTGAAAAAGTGTTTTGAGGAAAAACAAACTTAAGTCCTGATTTATTAAACAGTTCAGAGAGTTTCAGAGGTAGAATAAGACTGTAGCTACTTGTATGACAGCCCAATTTTTAACAAGCAGAGTCTTTCATTCAGTTTTGGATGCCCATTTGTTCTGCTTTGGTTGTTCTCTGGCAATGAAACTCCGCCAGCATGCCAACACGGAGCTCCTCTGCGTGGGCTGGAAACATCCCTGCTGATACTCTGCTGAACATGTTCGAACCTCTGAGTAACTCATAGAGATGGTCTCCTCAGTGCAAACACAGAGCTGAGAGCAACAAACACAGAGGGAGTTGTTTGAGAGATTTTTCTCTCATTGATTTTATTATGTGCTGTTCCATATAAAACAGTTGAATTATTGCAACGCTGAATGAACCTTTAATTTTCTACTATATAACAGCAAATACACTCTCTTCTCCCTGTGCATGTGTGGGTCTCTCCAGGCACTCCCGCTTCCTCTCGCAGACCAAAAGCATGCTCATCAGGTTGATTAGAGACTCTACATTAGTCTAAAGATATGAGTGTGAGAGTGAATGGTTGTCTGTCTCTCTATGTGGCCCTGTGATTGGCCAGACCAGGGTGTACCCCGCCTCTTGCCTGATCTCAGCTGGGGTAGGCTCGAAACCCCAAAAGTGATAAGTGGTAAAGATGATGGATGGTTAAAAGAAGCGTAAATGTACAAATAGTAAATAAACTCAAAATCTGTATTTTGTGTTTTGAGTGCAGCTTTTGACCGTTTTAATGTAGATAGTTCGCAAGATAGATAGACTAATAGATAGACAGATAGATAGATGGATAGATAACAAAATGGGTAGATGGATAGATAGATAGATGGACGGACGGACGGGCAGACGGACAGACAGACAGATAGATGGATGAGGTTAGGTTGATGGATATGTAAATGAAAGATAGAATGTGTTTTTTTAAATGTCCTTTTATTTAATCTGAATTAAAAATATAAAATATTTTTCTTATTTTGAGTTTTCTTTCCTTTTCTTGATTGGTGATTTTCCAATTAAGGGGGCAACAGAAGATTTCTGGGAAGGGTAGGCATGAGAAGGTTCACAACAACAACAAAAAAAGATATTTGTCAGCTAACTTGAGCTCTTATTTATGAGAAGGTGGAAAAATAGGTATGGCGGTAATGATTTAAAGTTTTAATTTTAATGAGCCTGGTCCTGGAGGTGCCCTGCAGCATCAGCATAAAGTAAGAATTCTGAGAGAAATGTCTGGATTAAAAACAAGAATCTAAAAGTAAAGTCAAAAGAAAAAAACTGAATTCTGAGATTAAATTGAATCCTGGCAACATGTGGATTCAACAGCAGTGGTGTAAAAGCCCTGTTAAATTTCAATAAGTGCATTTTATAACCGTTATCCGCCTCCTAGTTTTACCAAAACCATTATTAAATCAGACACGTTAAAAAAAGAGAAAACGTTCATAAGATGTTCTTTCTCTTTTGAGCAGACTTAATCATCTTTCAAACTAACTTTTGTCGTCTCTATTTCAGGAATAAAACAAGACACACACAATTTTAGCATCCTCATTTTTAGATTAGCTACATCTCCCCTCGGTTTTCTTTTTTCTGTGCTGCATCACATTACCGCCGTCTGCATTCGCCATATCCTCATGTGATCCTGCGTCTCCCCTGCTGATATCTATGAACAGTAGAACATCTCGGTGATGGCCCCCTGGATATTAATTAAGTCTTCCTCTCCTCTTTTTCCTTATAGCTGCTGTATCTGTTGCTGCAGCTCTAACAGGCATGACATTTTAAGCCATGAGACTCCCCCCAACAAAATAATGAGTAGCTGTAACATGAGAGCAGAAACGGGCAGGCTATATCCGCTTATCAGGCATGTATATGGAAATGTGTACATGCAAACACAAAGGACATTGGAGTCTGACATTCAGCGGAGAAAACACATTTACACAAAAACTATTAAAAAAAGGAAAACACAGCTCGGAGGTAAATCCAGACAGGGTATTAATTAGGGCATTAATTAGTTTGTGAACAACAACACCCATCTTTTCTCATGAAGGCCAGGGATTAACTGTGGCACCCCTGTGATCCAAAATGGAGGTAGGATGAAGCAGTTGGGTGGGATGAATTTTGATTGACCCAGGCCGTGTTACGATGCAGCCAAACTCCGCTCATAAATAACAGTAGTAAAACATCCGAGCAGAAAATGAGAAGGGCCCTGCCGTAAACAGATCCATGCGAGTGGAGGGGAATGATATACCGCTGAGTTAAATGGAGAGGGAACTTAAACGGAGATGTCAAAACAGGGAGGGTGGCCTTCGTGCCACATCAGGTCCGTGGCTTTTGCAGCGTAAATAAAAAATAAAGCTGGTCTCAGCAAGACGCCGGCATGTTTGTGGAGAGGCGCTGGCACACTGTCGGCTGGTTCTATGTATCTGCATAATCACAATAATTGGGTAAATGAATGAGGAAAACAGCACAGAGTGAAGTAATTACCGGCCCGAGCAGCTGGAGGCCTCGCTTAAAATAATGAAGTTTCAACAAGAGACTCGAGAAGTTACTTTTAGTGCCACCTTCATATATCACCGCAGTAAATGGAGTGAGGTCATTCTTTGTTTACAGTGACTGAAAAATTGAATCTTAAAGCGATAAAGCCTCAGCACCAGAATTGATATCATTTAAAGGGGTACGCCAGTGTTTTTCTTTTTGTGTCTTGCCTCATTCCTGAGTCCATGATAAGCAGATAGACACCATTCTTTTGACTATGCATGAAGTAACAAGGAAGAAACGGACAGAGCTCACTCAATGCTAATTAGCTAAGCTCAAGCACTGGGAGACAATGGGCAGCATTAGCCTGCCTCTGCCTACAGTTGTAAGATGAAGTCTTCAGCAACTCTAAATGGTCCTGTGTGCATGTTGTGACTAATTTTTTGACCTTGCTATGTTAAATTATCTATTTTTAGACTAAGATTAGTATTTTTTGTAATTCTAAAAAAAAATAAACAGCAGGGTAGATGAACAAACCACCGCAGAAGTGCTTGTTATCAGGTCAACAAAAAAAAGCATGTCCGGGGGTGCTGGTTTGGTGTAGTGGTTAGCACCCCATGTACATGCTTCTGCCGGTCCAGGTTCGAATCCCGCCTGTGACCAGTTTGCAGAGTGTCTTCCCCTACTCTCTCTCCCCCTTTCAAAGCCTATCCACTGTCTCTCTCCTATCAATAAAGGCACAAAATGCCCAAAAAATATACATTTAAAAAAAAAAAAGCATGTCCGGGGGGGTTTGCTCATGCATTCTGCAGTTAAGCTTCATATGTATGTCTTTAAGAGCTGCTGAGGAGTTTATCTGATGTATGTAGGCAGAGGCAGGCTAACACTTACCATTGGCTCCTGCTGTTCAAGCTAAGCTAATTATCTGTGGGAGTCTCTTCCTTGTTACTGCACCTAAAGTCAAAAGAATCTATCTGCCTGTCATGGATTTAGGAAAAGAAAAAAACTCTCGCTTTAAAATTTGGTTCCAAGTTATTTAAGGCACTGATTTTATTTACAAAAGGAACACTTCAGAATTTTTGAATTTCCTCTTATACCATTCTGTTGACCTGTTCAATGGAATGTAAAAACAGGTGTTTTATGGCATTAACCAACTTTCCCAGTCTTCTGCTGCCCCTGTCCCAACTTTACGAGTAAATTAGTTAGTGAGTAGTTAATCAGCTTCAACATATCTTGTCTTTGTAGTCATTTGAATAATTGTCAAAAGTAATTTAGAAATAATTGCATTCTGTTGTTTTACCGGAATAAAGTCTTAAGGTGGGAAAACTATTTTATGCCAAAGCTTTTTTAATATTTATGGTCCTGAGGGGCAGGAAAAGTAATGTTTGAATGATGTTATGTAGCATGAAGGTAGGGTGGTATAAAAACCTTTCTGAACAAAAAAAGCACTCAAAGCAGTGATATTTGGACACAGACACACCCCCTGTTGTCAGGAATTACCCATTTGATGTCCCTGCCTTTGCCTGTGGTCTGCTGTTTGTTTTATGACACAATACAATTAAGGACTCTTTTAATCAGCATAATTAAAGACATACTGTGCATTCAGAGATTCACCAAATATTAGGCTTGCAGTGGATGCTCTAATATCCACCAACATAATATCCTCATTAAGGTTTTGGAAGAGCCGAGCTGAATCAGGCTCACAGTCAAACCACATACATGATTGGCCTACAGTGCTGGCTCCCCAATGGTGGTGTTAAAAATAAAAAAATATAAAAAAAGAATAAAAAAGCTTCTCCCACTCTCTTTCTCTAACTTGTGTATTTTTTGCCCAGAAAAGCACATTTGCATATTCATGAGGCAGTGACACAGGCGGTATTGATGAACACTCTCCTGTGGGAGGGAGGACAACGGGTGGGAAAAAAATAGAGAAGAGGTGGGAGAGAGTATGGCTGCCCGGAGGTGCAAAAACACACACTGTCACAAATCAGGAAACGCAACAACAATCAGAAAAAGAATGCATATCGACAAATAAGAAATCAAACTACAAACTGGCAACCACACATGTGAATAAAAAGAGAAATGAAAAAGAAAATGTGACTAATCACAAAACTAAAATGTAAAGAAAATCCAAAACACATTTACAAAAATAACACAAATAAAATAGGGCAAACCAAAAGACGAAAAAAAAAAACAACAAAAACTATAAACCAAAAACAAAATGTGGTCTTAAACAGCAAAACAAAAATCACAACCACCAAATTTAAAACCAATTAAAAATATGGAAGCACAACACATAAAATAACATGAAACAAATCGCAAAACATGAGCAAAAAATTACAAAAACAGAATTCTCTGAAAACAAAGTAAAAATCTTTCTTGTTGAGTATTATGATCAGTTTTGGTTGTGCCCCTCTCTTTTGTAAGATTTTGCAATATTTTGTTGTGTATTTTGAGTTGTTGCTATTTTTATCCAATGTTGTTTCATCTACAATTTATTTTCTGTATTGTTTGATAAATAATTTATTTATGATTTATTGTTTTTATTGTTCCTTGCATATTGTTATGTCTTTGGCATGTATTCATTTAGTTAATTGTAATATTAAAAGTTGTTGTACATAAGGATGTGTTGCTGCATTTTCATATATGTTGTTCAATTTTGTTTTTTTAAAGACGTGATGTGTTCTTCACATGCTATAATGATTTTGCATGTATATACATATTTTAAATCTATCATTGATTGCACTTGGACACTATTAAGTTGTGATCTGTGGTGCTTGGACTACCATGCATTCTTATCATGTATCAGTGTTTTTCCTTTTTGAATTTCTGTTGAAAATTCTGTTTGTGTTTTTGTTGTTTATGTTGTGTTTTTTTATGTTTCTAAACATTTATCCTAACTTTTATTGAGCTTTTCTTTGCTGTTTTTCTATTTTTAAGTTAATCTTGTTTTTTGTAAGAACTATTTGTTGTGCATTTTGATTGTTTTATACATTTTATTCTGGCTTTTTATATTTTATTCATCATCATATTCAATATGTTTTGTGTTTGGCTGTTTTTTGTTTGTTCAATTTTTGATTTTTTTTGACGTGTAATCTGAAATGGATTTTGGAATTTTACATTTCTTGATGTGTTTTTGATTTCTTATTGACTTTTTGTTCAATTCAATCAGTTGTTGTATGTATTTATAATTTATTTTTGTTTTTTTGTTAATTAATGTGATATGTTGTTCTTTGTATTTTCCAACTTGTATAGTATTCACTTATATTTTCTGCTGTGTTGTGATTAGTTGATATGTTTACTGATTTGTTGTTGTGATTTGATTTTATTGCATTTGAATTAATTGTAGTATTTTTTATAATTTCTGATCCTTATTTATTCATTTGTGTTTTTTAAATTCTGTTTTTATTTCTTGTTTTGACAAATTTATTAATGTATTGGAGTTTTGCTATTTTTTAATTGCTTAAGTGTTTTCTTTTCTATTTTGTTTTTGTGATTTGTTGATTTGTTTTCTCTTTCTTATTTATTTTAAACATTTTTATTATCTTTTTTATTGTCTTGCATTATTCTTAAATGCTGGTATATATTCATTGTCATCGTTCTGTCATTTTCTTTTTTGGTTTTGTGTTTTGTTACCCTTTTTGTTGTGTTTTCCACGTCAGGACCAACCTAAGTAAGTGAGACAACTCTCAAAAACACGTGTGACTCATCACTGAAAAAAACAAACTAAGCCTGCAGAGGACAGAGGGAGGATGAGCTGAGTTCAAGGATGAGGCTAAGAAAAAAACGAGGGATGAGGGACTAAAAAAAGATGTAAAGGAGGAAACACGGTTTGTTCTAACTATATATCCGTGTGTGTTTGCGTCCGTGCCAGCTGACAGCGATCAAACAGTCCAATCTCACTGCTCGATGCCACAGCGCCCCATTGATGAAGAAAGAGAGGGAAGGGGGAGGATGGAAGGAAAGGGAGCTGGCATGATGGGTAGCAGAGGAAGCCAAGAGGCGTCCCAGCTCCCTGATTTTAATTGGCCACAGGGGAGCGGCCTACCTGCATGACAATGAGAAGGTCGAAGACCAGAATGAAGGAGGCCAGGAAGGCTCGGGAGACCTCGTCACTGGGCAGGAAGCCGCGGTTCAGGTTGTCCCAACTGATCCAGTCGGTGCTGATGACCAGAACCACCACGGACGTCAGGGAGATGAGCACCGTCCTGCAGAGAGGGAAGAGATGAGAAACACACAGGTTAAATCTGAAACAAAAGACGTGCTGTCAGCCTGGCCGCCTACGCTGAGTACTTGGTGTTTTAAATTGAGGGCTCTGCTGAATAAACAGACGAAGACCAAGGTGGTTTTACATCTCTGTGAGGTGTACAGAGTGTGAGTAAGGACAGCACTGTGTCACTTTGTCCATCACCTTGTACCAACACGATTGTTCCAACATTGAGGGGGGGGTCCAAATCGATATGAGTTTAGGGGTGTCTGATTTTTACAGTATGGGAGTTTCATGGCATGGGCATTTTGGGTGCTCAAAATTGCACATTTATTAAACCAGGTCTCAAAGTGAATAAATCTCACAACACCTCCTTAACATTCCTGTGTTTACAACTAGTATGCTTATTTTCAGAAATGATGATCTCATAGCCCCCGTCTCTTCCTTAAACCTTTATAAGATTATGAGGGAAATCAAGGAAATCCTAGTCTGTCCATTGCCTTGGACACTCTACCTTAAATCATACCATATTATATTGCTGTGTGTTGACGAGCAGGACTCCAACTCAACTTTCTCCTTCAGTTTGCTCTTCTTTTTCTTCTTCTTGTGTTTCTTTACATCTCACGTTTTACGCACATGCTCCATGTCTTCTTTTCTGCTTTTGGTCAGAGCCACTTACAGGCCTGGTATACACAGATCCAGACGCTTAAATTTTCCCCTCCCAGCAGGCTGCCTGACAACTTCCAGCCAGTTATCAGCCAACTTCCTGTCACAGGAGGCCTACCAACCTCTTTTAGGTTGGGCCTACAATCCAATGACAACACTCCCATTCATGCATTTGAAAAGTGTCTCTGGTAGGTGGTACTTCCCTCATGGAAATGGCATATCCTTTTCAGTGGTTAGTTAATCAGTAGCCAAATCAACAGATAGCAGACTTGAAACCACAAATTCACCCACATAATGCCCAGAGTTTACAATCTATGACTGTCAGGGTGGGCATGGATCTAAATAAACTTTGGCCCATGACCAACAAAATCAAATTCGGTATTCTGTGAGTTTTGAGGAAAAATAAGCAAAGTTTGACGGAGAGGTTATTTGTTTAACAAAGACATATAGTCCAGATCTGATAACCTGCAACTAAAGCTGTTAGCATCTATGCTAATCTCTGTACTAATCTCTTGTAGCTTCACCTCTTCCTGCTTAAAAGGATGCTGATTGGGCAGTGTCACTCCAGGCTGGGCATAGTCACTGTTGACTGATTACAGACATTGAATCATGCAGATCAAACTGCACTGCAATGAGCTTTGTCAGTCTGACCTTTCACTGCCAAGGCCTTGTACATTAATTCTTAACTCAGACCAGACGGCTGTGCTAAGTGAGTTATTTTGACAGGAATAGGGTGATAACAAGATTCAATGAGCTTGACCTTTTACCTACAATATTTAAGATCTTATCATCTGTTCCTTGTGACATTGTGGACGTCTGTGCTAAGTTAGAAGACAGTCTCTCAGCATTTTTGAGATATTTTGTCAAAAAAAAGTCTTTCACAAACAGTTGGTAGATAACCTGACACACCAGACGGATCGCTCAATATACTGTGTTTTACTAATCCATGAGAAGTGTTTGCACAGAACCTTTCAAGAGCATCTCCAGCAGGTGATAGACAGTAGTTCTGTCCATCACTTTCATTACAGGTCAATCAGATGATGTAGACGCTATTGCTACAATGTGAAGAGCAAAACCTGATCTGCTTCTTAAAGCAAACTATCACCAATGCACACCAGAAGTAGAGCAAAGATAACCTTTCTATTAGAGCTGAAACGACTCCTCAAATAATCTCGATTATTCGATTACAAAATATCTTCGAGGCAAATTTTGTGCCTTGAAGCCTCGTTTAATATATAATTATACATATAAAATATATATCTGGACTACTATATAGTGCACGGTGTTTGACACGGACGGTCATTTCTGTGGCACAACGCGCCTGCTACCTCCGCTGCTGCGCGGCTTTTAAAATAATGAAGGAAGAGAAAAGAGAGGGACAGAAAGGAGAGAGTCTGCAGAAGAAATGGCAGAGAGCGTCCCAAGTGTGTGGTCGCTACAAGAAGGGACGAAAAGAAAACACAGTGCAGTGGGTCTGATGTCAAACGGAGTTAGCTTAGCGTGATAGCACGTTGCCAATGCTGCTGCTCGTCAATAGTAAATATCCAGTCTGTGCGTGAAGTCCGCACTCCTCAGGGCAACACAACAGGATGACACTCGTGGTACATCGAAAGAAGCAGCTAATGTGATCAATAACTGAGATATGGGCTTCTAAATAACCTACTTTGATTATGGCTCCGTCTAAAGGCTGGTTCACAACGTAAATCAATGCGGAGGCTACTTGCCCAGAATCATGTGTATTTTGTTCACATACTTTTCACATCCAATAACTTTACATTTAATTTGATTGCAGAGAGTAGAACAGGAAACACTGACAGTGAGTAGAGGAAGCAGGTGTAGGGAATGCTTTCATATGTTATAGAAATGTACATTAGCTAGTTAAATTATCTTAGTATCTAAGTATGATATTATTTGGTCCTAGAAATAAAGTAAACAAAATAAGATCATCAATATGGTACAGTAGTAAAGGCAATAATTTAGCAAAAAGAGACAAGCATGAATACAAATAAAATAAAAATAACCAAACTTAAAAAAAAACTGAAAAAAGCAAGATATGGCCCAGAGTAAAAATAAAAGTGTAGATTTTGATTTTGAGATCCCATTTATGCTCAGAATGTTCAAAATAAGAAAAATTAGTTGTTAATTTAAGTGACCTGGCTTTTCTGTTTTGTGTGTTACTTATAATAATAATGTGTTGTGATTCAATGTAAAAAAAAAAAAAAATAGCAGTGAGCGCAATGTAACTGTTATCCGATTACTCGACAAAAATTTGCTAGAGTAATCGATTACAAAAAGATTTGATAGCTGCAGCTCTACTTTCTATGCTAATGTTTTCAGCCATGTTATTTGAATTTTGTTTTACCCAATAAAGAAATGCTGTCCAGATCTGATTTAACTGATACTGAAGCTGGTAGCATCTATGCTAATCTCACAATCACATCATACTGGTAAATGCTTTGTAGCTTTTTGCTTTAGAAGACTCTGATCGGGTTCTGCTGCAACAGGCTGAGTTTGGCAGGATGGCTCTGCCTGATTACAGACACTGAATGGGGCAGATCCAGCTGCACTGCAAGATTTTTTTAACCTCTATACTTCCAAGATCTACCAATTTGATCACTGTGTTATTGTGAGCATTCGTGAAAGAATTCCCTTCAAGTGTTCTTGAAAATGTGGCTGACACAAAAACAGAATGTCCACTTGACTTCATGACCTTGAACCCACGACCTCCAAAATCTAGCAGCTTCATCCATTAAATCTTGTGGACATGTGGTCAGAGTTTGCAGAGGATCCCTTGACGACCTTCAGAAATATTGTGTTCACAATATTTGACCCTTGTGCACAAACTGAATGAACTGCAACACATAATCCCTCTGGACTTGGCTGCCACTAGAACAGGGGCTTAAAAAAAGAGAAAAAAGCCTCATGAATGCAGGACAGGAAAAGAACAGAGGAGAGGAAATTAAGAGAGAGGTAGGACAATAAGAAAGATAGAAGGATATAGGAAAGGAAATGGTAGAGAGGGGAGGCGATTAAAAGATAGGAGAGAAATGAAAGATAGTAAAAAAAGACAAATATCATGGGGAAAGACAAAAAAGGAAAAAGAAAGGTAAAAGAAAAAAGGTAGGACACAACAGATAAAATGGGCTAAAGGCCAAAAGAGGGTAAGAAAGGAAGGGTAAGAGAAGAGCTAAAGGATAAAAATGCTGGAAAGAAGGTAGAATAAAAGAAAAGGTACAGTGTAGGAAGAAGGGTGTATGGAGTGAGTTGTTAGATAAAGAGAGGAGATGAGGAAAAGGAGAGGGAGAGAAGAGGAAATGAAAAAATGTAGGAAAGATAACAGGAAATAAGACAGGAAAAGTGTGGGAAGGAGATGATAAGAAGAATAAGATACAGGAATGGAGATAGAAAAGCAAGGATTAGGGTGGAAGAGAGGAAAAATAGAGAAAGAAAGAGGTGAAAAAAGGAACGAGGAAATGAGAAAAGATGCAAAAGGGAGAAGACAGGAAGAAAAAAGGGATGAGAAAAGGAATAAATGATGTGGGGGGAGTGGGAAGGATGGAAAAAACAGAGGAAGCAGAGGATGTTAAGAGAGAAAAATAAATAGAGAAAAAAAACAAGGAGAGGAAGGGGAGAAACAGCCTACATGACAAAGTAAAAGCCCTTGAATGAACACAAATAAATCAAATATTTTTGTCGCTTCATGTCAGACCGGAGGAGCTGCACGGTTAATATTGTGCATCCTGAAGACAAACAGCTCGGCTCCCTCACCCACGTAAGATGCAAGAAAGAATAAATCAGTTCTTTTTTTATGGGCTCTAATGTGTTGGACAACAATTTTACCTGAATTTGAAAAATGGTGGTAGATAGAGCTGCAAGAAAGATGAATGTTTATGGACAAAACTGCCGGGAGAAAATGCAATTCAAAGCATACTGCAGGTGTATTTCCATGAATTTACATATTTAACAGATAGGGGAGCATGATATCGTCCATATGATATTCTTACTGGCTGCATGGAAAATATTCCACAAGGTCTGAATTACATCAGCTGTTTAGTTCGCTTATGCCTTTTCTTGTAGCTAACACATGCACAGTTTTAGCCAAAGAGCTTACTATGTAGTAAGTGCTATTATTGTCTTTATCCGACAACCTTTAAGCTGATAAGACTTTGCCACCACAACCAAGGTTCCTGTCTTCTTTAACTCAACCATACCCAGAAATAAGCTTGCGCAGCAGCTGGATCAGCCTGGTTGAATGTTTATGAGCAGCTTAAAGCAGCCTAAAGCAGCCATAGAGCTGAGGTGCAAGGAAGAAGCAAGATGACAGCAGAGAGGTACTACTCATACAGACATTAGCATAGATGCTAGTGTCTTCAGTTTTATTAGATCAGGCCTACAATTCTTTATTAAATGCAAACAAAGCAACAGTACAAACTTCTTCATAGAGAGAATATTGCTCCTTTTACATGTTTTGCTGAATTTTCTTTTGTTACGCAGTGGTTTATGTTCTGTGCTTTACACAGCTGCAGGAGTGCCCACCTATTACATTGCCTGATTGGCCTGTAATAAATCTGATTGACAGAATGATCATCCAATCACCTGCTAGATATGCTTTATAAAGATTCCATTCTTCACTAAATGCTTTCTATGAACTGTTCTAACTAATGAACTAATGAAATGTCAGTCTGGCCATTTTATTAGGCAACTTTCTCATCCCACTACATCCCAAGATGCTATGTTGGACTGAGATCTGATGACTTGTGAGGTCACAGGAGTACAATCACCTCATTGTCAAGCTCAAGAAGCTACATTGAGATGAGCCACCTAGGCTACTTAGCTAGCCAGTGGCATTTACACGGTACTCAACTGGTACCAAAGGGCCCAAAAAGGCCCAAGAAAATATCCCCCACACTATTACACAAGGGAATATTCCCCTACTGCAGAAGCAAGTGTGCAGCAACAGACTAATCTAAGACCATCATGAAAAGGTACAGTTTTGATTAACTTGATGCTCGATGCTGATGTACTTTGACTTTCTGTCCGCCCTGCAAGACCTGATGATTTTTCGTGCGCCAGTGGCTTGGTAAAATGGCACTATGTAACTATCTGTATTGATGACCTCAAAGGCAGCACTTACTACCAACTATGGGAGTTTACTGATTCCTGTGCACTGACTCGGAGGCACAAACACAGCAGATCAACTTTGAGGAGAAACAGAAGCAATGAATGAACGCTGTTTGTACTGGAAACTAAAAATACCGTGATTCCTGACGTGTATATTTAACTGTGAATGGCATAACATATTGCTCAATTTCTACTGAGAATTGTTGCATCCATGCTACGACAGATGATGAAAACACAACACCTCAGGCCTCAGCTGCTACAGACATGAAGTATAATTATAGACTTTGAATGTGTACTAGCTTTTCTGGAGGGATGTGTGTACTAAACATCCCATAGTACATGGCCTTTAGTTGGTATTGGGGGTGTATTACTGTTTAAGCAGCTCATAAGTTCATCAGCAGCTTGAAAATTCACATCAATATAATGTCCTGTTCCATGTCTGCATGCAGTAATAGCTGTATGTCCAATGTTCTATCAAACTTTGTTTATTTTTTATGCCATAATTCTGTATTCAATCCTCAAAAGATTCCTCAGCAATCTAAAGCAAGGCCCTCTGACAAAAGCAGCTATTATTCTCTTCTGCCTATTTTGTCTCAATGTCACCAAGTGATTACTGCGCTGTTGTGTGTTCTCTCACTCCACACATCCACTGGCTGCATTGCGGATACTGACTGCCAGCTTGTTTTTCATTCCTGCAGTTATAGAGATATGTTTTAAGGGGGTTTATTATTCCACAGTGACAACTTTTTGGCGCAATCCGTTACACTTTACCACGACACTTCAGTGAATATCAACCAAACATATCCAGCACGATTTAACAATCACATTCCAAGCTCTGAATTTCAAACCATGCTCATCAAATCCTGCATCGATTATGACAGAGCGAGTTGGGGGTGCCGTCAATAAAGTGAAGGACTGTGGAATAATTCGCCTGCTTGCATTTTGATCGCAGGTGAATCAATTCTGTGAAAATTATTAAACACAGCAGCTGAGCTATCTTTGAAGCTGGGGTCTGAGCTCTCTGTGCGCATTTCAAACGGACGTCAAACAGCTCCAGCCGTATCCTCCTCTTCTCACGTCCTTCACCGCTTGCTGTGACCCTAAAATGAACCACGAGAGAGGCATGTCGTATCTGACTGACAGCGCTGAGGCACTCTGGTGAATGCACACCGCTGGGATCCGTCCATCGCTGGCGTATCACATCCCACTCGGCCCCTCTTGTAATGGGCGTATCAGACATGGTGCAGTGTTTGTTTAGCACTTATTTAAGGGTCACAGCTTGTGGTGCGAGCAGCGGAAGGCAGGGCCGTGGTCTACCCCGCGACCTTGCTGTGTTCATTGATTTTTCACCCTGTTCCTCTAATTAAAGGTGCTGACACTGAGTGAGGGAAGATTAACACGCCTATTGACTACGTGTTACCCTGCAACGGTGTAGGAGAAGGCACTTACACATGCACACCAACACACAGATCAAGAGATTGAGAGAGAAATAAGAAGCATTATAGATGCTTGCAGGCAGAGGGACTGATATGACATGCAGGCAAAGATAGAAATGTAATGCAACAATGTACCAGAAGAGAACAATCCTGTTGTTGCCTTGTTTCCAGAATCGTCTAGCAGCTTTGCCCCAGTCTGGGTAATGCTGATCCTGAAGCATCATATCAGTCACCTAAAGAAAAGAACAAAAAACAATCTGATCATACTGGACCCCAAAAGTTTCTGTTAGCAATATATCTAGAAAAAAAACTGTCACACCAAAAATCAATGCAAATTTATTGTCCATAGTCTGTTGTATGCAAATAATGTATTACAACAAAATTGGGATGACATTAAAAGACCCAGTGCCACCAGCTGGTTAATGTGATACACCTTTTTTTTGTTTTCTTGTCTTCCCTCACTACCGAGTCCATGACAAGCATAAAGATACCACTCTTTGATTGTGCAAGAAGGAGTCGGGCAAAGCTCGCCCACTGCTAATTAGCTTAGCTCAAACACAGGAAGTCAACAGGTAGTGTTAGCCTGCCTCTGCCTACTTTTTGTGACTCATTTTTTTTCTGCATTATGTTACGTTATCTTCTACTATCAACTGATTATATTCCTCTGCACGTTAACAGAGACTTTGTTTTGTTGTCCTACTTCCACCGTGGTTTGTGCCAGAGATGTGGCGTTCATGAATGAGTCGAGTATTTTGACCAATTTGCAGCTGTGAGTGAGCCGTTTGTTTGTGAGCCATTAAATTTGCAGGCAATGTGGATTTAGGAATGGCTCGCAAACAGGTGATAGTACTACCATAATAGTAAAAGACAACATACCATAACATGCTCAAACCAAGTCACAACAAGCACACTGAAACATTTAGAGTTGCTTCAGAGTTTATTTGATGACTGTAGGCAGAGCCAGGCTAGCTAGCTATACCTGTTGACTCCCATCATTGGAGTTTAGCTAATTAGCGGTGGGTGAGCACTGGCCGCCTCTTTCTTGTTACTGCATGGACAGCTGAAAGAACGGTGTCAATCTGCTTGTCATGGACTCGGGAGTAAGGCATGACATGAAAAGAAAAAAAAAAAGTTGGCCTGTCTCTTAAAATCACATGTTGTCAACCCTCCTATTACAAAACATAACTTACATCCAGAAAGTCAAAAACACACATTTGAAAATATTTTTTTATTTGCTGAAAACCAACCCAGCACTGCAGTCCTAAAATCCAGTTTTTCATTCTAAGTTTGATTTTCTTTTTTTCAAATTGAATAGCCTTGTCTGATAAGTAGAAGCACTGTCCACTTTATTGATTTTCTTCATTTTGTTTAGCTGCTATTCTGTTGTTTATCCATTTGTTAAACCTTGAGATACAGCCATGCAGCCATGAATGTGAAATCTGATTTGTGATAAGGCTGTATTTTTGTGGTTTTAAACTTCAATGAGGGGGGTTCAAATATCTTCGATTATATGTGTGTGTGGTTGAAAACCAGACCAAGCTTTTTTTTTGGGACAAGTGACAACCCTCAGACACCTTAACCTGGTCTTAAGTGTTTACTCTGACCAAGTGTATTCCTCCTTTTTGAGGAGACATTAAAAAGCCTTTATTTTGTCTTCACTGTGGCTCACATATTAGTATTTGATTACTGCTAAAGTCAAACTTTCTAGTTCTTACATACTGAGTAGCCCTGATCCAGCTGTATTCTCAGTCTGTCAGAGAGCCTTTAAGCGTTTCAAGGCTTTTATTGCATCAGCAGCTTTGTCGAGGAAGAGTCATACACTATAAACAATCTTACAATAGCATATTGTTGAGCCATGGTCGTTAATTGGAGTAGTTTTAACCTGTAAGTGGGTCAATTATGAGGCTTTTGTGGTACTATGTACTGCTGTGTCCTGGCTACTGTTCGCCCACCAGTGGATCCCCCCACCAACACAAAGCTTGTGAGTTCCTTTATTTGCACTCATATTTATTGCCGTGGACTTCAACCCCACTTCATAAAACCTCAACAAACCTTTTAAAGCTGGGGTCGATAATTTTGGAAAACATGAATTTGAATGTAGCATCTCCTCAGGGCTCCGCCTAGCCCCTCCCACCCCTCCTCCAAAACGACCCCCTGGTCACATGCACGCGCACGGCTGATATATCCAGAAGACTGATTCGACTCCAAACCCCCAGCACAACGTTTATGTTTTACACTACACCAAGTCATGTCTCAGTCAGCGGTAAGAAAACAGCAACACATTATCATAGTAAAGTTAAAAAAACAAACATGTAGAGTTAGTTAGTACTCAAACCCGATGTTGATCGGGGTATAGGTAGTTCCTCTGCTATTCTCCACATAGCTGTCAAGTCTCCTGTTTTGGCCATGAAACTACCCTATTTTATTTTATTGTTATCCTCTTTCCCCACATCCTCCCAAATTAGTATTCTCCCGTAAATCTCCTATGTGACGATATAACAATAAAAAGTATTCCTCTGCCTCTCCAAACTGAACTCTGTCACTAGCCTGAATGGAGCGGTAATGCTCCAAAATGATGGATGCCAACTGCCGTAAAATCGAAGAAGAAAAAGCCTCTTCCACCTGCAGTAGCCTGGGTGGCAGCTGTTGCGAGATTAGAGCCAACAGCGGAACAAACCAAGAAAAACAAAGTGTTTATTTTAGATTTCTTGTACACCTGTCTTAAAATGTGAGGGATACTGGAGCTTGGTCGGGGTTGTGGAATGGCTCGTAGCAGGCTTCCCTTATTTTCAAAGCCAAAACTTGAAAGGTAAGCATTCTCCAGTGGACTTGGATCTCTCTCAGCTCGGCTACATGCACTGAATCAGAGTCTGTGCATGCCGGCAAATGTACGCATAGGAGGCACAGAATCGCAACGGGATTTGATTGGTTTAAAAATGTGGATTCCCAAGATTTTATTGGTTGTTGTTTCCCCTGTTTTACTCCTGCTGTAGATAGCGGATATTTTTCGCTCTATTTTAAGAACACATTATGAATTTATTGCCATCGGGTCACCATTTTAACCAGTATTACAAAAAGTGTTTCTAAATCAGATTACCAACCCCAGCTTTAAGCAAAATAGGTTTCAGGTAGTGGGGCCATAAAACACGTGGAGAGGGAGAAGAATAAGGAGGAGACATGTTCAACACACTGAAAGGCCTAAATAAACTCAAAAAGAAAGATATGCTCTCATGAATTTACACTTAATTTGTGAATTAAGGTGATTTAATCTTCAGTTTTCTTGATCAGAAAAGCTTGGTTCCTTTCAAATGTTTTGAACAGGCCTGATTTCTCACTGCTAACATCATCGGTTTTAACCTTGTAACTCATAAATGGTTGATTCTTTTAATTGATGCAGGGTTGTATAAGAGTATGTTTTATGCCTGAGCATAAAAACCTTCACTAAGTTCAGTATGTGGAGCCGCTGCAGAGCCAAGGTCAGTTTGTCAATAAAGCCGCTCACTGCAGATCCTGAGGCCTTTGCTGAAAACCAGGATTGAAATCAGTCGATGAGACGTTTCTGACAATGCAGCATTACAACAACAGTCATATCCTGTTCATTTATGGAGCGAGGATGCACTGTAAATGTGCTCTGCTGAGGAGACAGAGGTCATCTTCAAAGAGCCTTGTTGAATTAATCGAATGTAAAAACCTTGGGAGTAGTTTCTGGAATCAGCACTTTCCCTCGGTCAAGTCCCCTCTCTCCTCTCTCTCCCCTTCTTTCTTAAACACACACCTTCCTCTCCCTAACTCACCTTCCCCCTCTGAGCATCCTCCCTTCTCCCATCCCAGGCTTCAACATTTCACCTTCACCCTTGTTTCCCACTCCTTACCTCCCCTCCCCTCCTCCTCTCTCCTGTTCTCCCTTCCGGCCGCTCTACAGTAGAATACTAATGCGACCAGTGAGGGAGCTTGTCAAGTCATCTCAGCAGTGAGCTCGCCGGTGTCAGAGCCTCACTCCCCCCAACCACAGGCAGTCCACTCCCGCCGGAGCTCTCCTCCACACTTTGTGTTGACAAATGAACAGAGGAAGGTTCCTCCAGCAACACTCTCTGCTCCTCCCTATGCACCCTTTGTTTCCACTGACCCTTCATAGATCAAACTGCATGTTTCTCTGAGGGGTTAGGAGCAGATTGCAGAGGATGGACACAGAGGGGCTTTATGGGTAGAGCTTTATTACGGTGGAGAGATCACCTGACCTAGAATTAGAGAGGTGTTAAAGATGGCTTCCCTTTGGATCTTCTATATTATTTTGAGTTGCATTAAAAAAAAGATCGCTTGACCATTTATGCCCGCAAGGTATACAAGTGTGGGGCAGTGTGAGTGCAGAGGTGGACCAATAAGCAGAGCTGAGCTGGTTTTTATGTCTCTGCTCCGGTGACAGCTGCACCTGTAGGTATTGGCCCTCATTTATCAACCCGGTGAAGAAACCTGGAGCAGAAATCATGTCATACCAGTTCCCACATGTGATTTATGAGACATGCATATTTGGCCAATTCAGGCGTATGAATGATGGGCTGTTGATTTTTATGACATTTATTTATATATTTCACATTTATATTTATATTTAGCATTATGTGTGACACTTACTATTTACATTCAACTATCTAAGGTATTTCTAAGATGACAAATATTTCTGTAAATGTCTTAAAAGATCAGCAGAAAAAATTGACACGTTGTTTTTTCATGGTGTGAAGCTAAAATGTTATTTTTAGCATGAGCTGTCTTACAAAGGGCACCCCATATACAACATAGCCTTTAATATTAATGGTTAAACCAGGATTAACAACATTGAAGGATGTGATGAGGACACAGGAGATGAACAATGTCACCGTGGAAGAGGAAATGGAAAAGTTTGGTAGCCTAAAAAATTAGATCAACTGGAGTCGGATGCATTATACCAGCACAAGGATGCCGGAATCTGTTTTTAAAGGTATCATATACGTAGGTCTGTCACAATATACTGGACGATGCCCATCTTTTAAAAAAAATCTATTATCATATTTGGCTAAAAAAAGGCATTTGGTACAACCATGTGACTATTTGCTTCATGATTGGAGACTGTTATCCAGCCAACACAAGCAGCCCAATGGAGGGACTTCTCTGCAGAGAAAAGCAAAATCATACATGCACGAATTCTTACAAAATGACTTTGAGTCCATCAAAGAATAATATGTGTGTTTAGCTAGATAGCTTCATTTTGTTTCTCATCTAATGGTAAGGGGCGGATCAAAGTCCCTGGGAATTAGACTTTTACTGTTGACATGAACCTCACGCAACCCTATTTTATCTAAATTAAGTAAATATCACAAAGCTCTTGGCCCCATCTGCAGCAATGTATGATCTACTTCAATGCAAGCTCTAACGGGGAGAGTGGTTGACCAAAATCACAAGGGCTAATAAGTTTGCTATCATTATAAATGTCATACAACTCCACTTCACCTTAAATTGAGTGAATTACACAAAGGCTTTGGCCCCATCTGCAGCAATGTATAACCTTCTTCAGTGCCACTTCCATCCAAGTAGGGACAGGGGTTGATCAAAATCACTGGGGCAAATAAATTGACCACAATTTTAAATCTTATACAACTCCTTTATAGGTAAACTTAAGTACACAAAGCTCTTGGCTCCATCTGTAGCCATTACAATCCAAACAGGCTCAGGGGTTGTTTAAAAATCACTGAGGTTAAGACATTTTCTGTTGACATATAAATCTCATATAACCCTACTTCACATAATATTCAGCAAATTTCAAAAAGCTCTTGGCCCCATCTGCAGTTATGTATGGCCTACTTCGATGCTAGTTCTATGCAGACAAGGACAGGGGTGGTTCCAAAATCCCTGGGGCTAATAGTTTTACCATCATATAAATCTCATACAACCCCACTTCACCAAAAATTAAGTAAATTACACAAAGCTCTTGGCCCCAACTGCAGCAATATATGGCTTCAATGCCAGTTCAACCCAAGCAGGGGAAGAGGTTGATCAACCATCAATATAAACCTCATACAACTCCACTTTGAATATGAAACTATTCCTTTATCAAGTTTAAGCTTTAAAATTACTGAAAATTGGCCAGTTAAATGGTTAAGATGCACGGGAGCGGTAGTCTCACCATCCAGGCAGTCACAAAGTCTCCCATCCAGGTCCCCACAGCAGCAATCTTCATGAAGCTCTCATTCCTGATGCCCATGTACTCTGTCACCATGTGAGGCCTGCAAGGGAAAAGGACTCAGAGTTAAAGGGACATAAAAAATGTAGAAGATGTTATGAGGGTGGTAAAAAGCCCTCAGAGAGGGAAGGAGGCAAGAAGTCTGAACAAAAAGAGCAAATGGAGAGAGAGAGAGTTGGAGTGGAGTGGAGGAGAAATGGTCACTCCTGCTAAGTATCATGATGCTAGCTGTCAGAGCCAATCAATATCAATCTAATCCTGAGAAAACAATGAGCGACGCCTCTACCTGCTGTAAAGCCCCGAGGATTGTAAACAATTTACGCAGCGCCATGCTACTCGAGCACTATCCCTGCTTTCATTTGGCCCTACAGCATTGGGCAAATTATCCATTTGTTTGGCAAATTTGTCTGGTGTCGTGTCGGTTTGGAATCAACATCACCCTCCCGATGAGATCCCCCTTGTTAATGCGCGGCGTGCGAGTGCGCTCAGTTGAGGCCGACTACTGCGGCAAACACAACACGGAGTCGAGCGGGCCATGACACGCCATTAGAGAGACAATCTAACATGCAAGAGCATCTGATATGAAATGACATGCCTTCTATGGAGTCCTAGTTACGCCTTCATCTCAGTACAGTAAGAGAAGATGAGAAGCTTTTGTTCTCCCGGCGCACACCGCATCAGTCTATTTTCTCCAGGTAATAGCACGAGGAGGGAGGGGGAAAGTGGGTCAGTCGCCTCCTATATGGGACTTGTGCCGGGGAGCGAGGAGGCCCGTTTGATCTACTGGCAGCCACTGTCTCAGATGCTGAGTGGAGCAGGTGGGCGCCCGTCCCCCCTCCTCCCACCTTCAGCCCCCCGCAGGTCACACTCATGAATATAATAGATGGCGATTGGAGAGGGCTCTGGCTGTGCTTTCAAGGGGTCGTATTTGAAGTCAATGGCTCCATTCGTCTTTGTTTTCCCGGGTCATTTTCTGGCCGCCAGCAAACACACAATAAAAATGTTTTGTGCTGCATGCAGGGCTCAACCTTCCTGCAAACACGCCACTGTGAAGTTCATTTCCTTCTTCAGCATTTGTTTCACCTTCATGGCTCTTTTTGATTTATGCAGCTGAATGCATTAGGGGGTGTATTTGGCATGTGTTGTTAATAAGTCATTGGAAGCTGAACAATGTATTCACAGGGATGGATAAAAGCATTAGCTTCTATAGCTTTAACAGGTGTTCATTTTTCATTTATGCTAATTGCTTTAACCACTTTACATTATATAAGAGTAGCTGTGAGAAGCATAATAAAAGCTCATCAGCCTTATAAAACATAATTTATTAATTGTAGAAAGGCAGCATGCAGAACCTTTTAGGCTGAGAAGTCCATACTATGGCTCATGGTCCACTTTTAGAATGCCTGCACCAAATCCTTAAAGGGATACGGCAACTTATTTATCTTTTTGTGTCTCCCCTCACTACAGAGTCCATGATAAGCAGAAAAAAGCAATGTTAACTACTGCAATTGTAACCCAGGTTAATAGCTGAGCTTAGTGGTGTGCAATATGATGATATTAAATCATTAAGGATTCTAACGTGGGGATGATCTCATATAGCAGAAAGACCGTCAGATCGTCTGTGTGGGCACAGAGACTTTGACGTGCACCCGACTAGTCAATTGTAGCACATTACACACAGTGCATGGTGGGATCTCCTGTTTGGTTATGTAGCATGAAGCCATGGTGGAAAGAGAAAAGGAGATAAAAGCTTGAAGATGTCTGAACAAAAATCTGTTCTAAAGTAGCTGTATTATTCACTCAGGTTATAGACATTGCAGTTAGATAACATTTGTTTTAAATTGTTGCTCTTTAAGAGATAATGTTGATGTTGTTGTTCATTACCTTTTATGTTTACATTTATTGCACATTTTTATAAAAACTGCACTATTTAAATTAAAACCTGCTCAGAAAGTTTCTTTGGCTTTAATTGTCATTTTTTTTCTTATAGGGTTTTACATGTTTTAAACATAGGGGAAAAAAAGGTCTAACATGCAAATTAGCCTAGAAAAATCAAAGTAAAAAAGAATCGTGATATGATATTTTTGCCATATCGCCCACCCCTAGCTGAGCTTTAGTTGTGAAGTTCTTGTTTAAGGTCTACACTAGAATGGTGACTAGAAGGTTTTTTGAGCCATGGCAGGATGAGCAGCCACAAACACAAGCAGAAAAGTTTGTTTGAGAAAAGAAGAGTTAAAGAGTGAACAAAATTGTTTCAGGAGTTTCTGCAACACACCCACCTCTCATGGGATGAGAAGAGGACCAAGTAATCTCTGTTTTTTTCCAGGATTTGCATGGTAAGCTCTATCATGCCAAACACTGGAGAAGCTAATGTTGACAGCTAAGCACTATCATAGTGCTAACCGCTAGTGCTAATGCTTATATGGTATGCTAATGCTAGCTCCGCTAGCCATTGTTACTAAAAGTCTTAGCAAAACTCACTCAATCTCTCAATTCCCTCAGCTTCAGTCATTAGCAAAGCTAACTGGAAGGAAACTTAACTGTATCACATGTAGAGTTAGCTGATGTGCTCAATGCTAAACACATGATGTAATGCACTAAATGTTTTTTTAAATGCCTTAACTGTGCTTTAGCATCTTAAAGAGTAACTTTATTAAATGTTTAAAGTACTGTTACCTGTGCCACATGAAGCTGTAACTTGCTTTAGTGTGGTGCAAATATGTTTTTTTGTCGCCACACCTGGCGACTTCAAATGCATTTATTTTCTTATTGTTGTAGTTATTTCAGGGTTTTAACAACACAAAGGAAAAAGTTTGGTTTGAACATCATTCTGTAAACTTATTTTTATTTTTATTTTGCTGGTACAGGGATTTAAAGTGCATCATTTGAGTTGTTACAGTTATTTAAAAATGATCAATTTTAGAATTTGGAGTATCAAGTATTGTTGCTATGTTTATTGTATAGATTTTATTTCTAATGTTCCATTAGTTATAATGGTTATGTTGATATCACAGAGTAACAGGAGACATTTTGATGATACTGTGCAAGCTTAATTCATTCATTTCATTGGAGATTGGACACAATTTATTTCTGACCTTACTACTTTAGGTCAGTGTTTTCTTGGACCCACCTGAAGATACCCGTTAAATACCAAATAAAAGCCGGGGCGTTTATTTGTTTCAATCACTGAGCAGACCAGGCGTTTATTTGGGACCAGGTGACTATTTGGGACAGGCTTTTAATTGCTTTTGCGCAAAAATCTTGCTTAGCAAAAAATATGGTAAATGTAATCAAATTATTTATTTACACAAGTATGAATAACACCTGTACATTTTCAAGGCAAGATTACAGTACAGTTGTTATACTCTTGTCTTCTTCTTTCAACTCAGCTCTCTCTAAACACTCTTAAAACTGGTTAGGAACGACTGGTAGCTCAGTTAAGGTCATACTTCTTTTTTTTTCGCTGCACCAGGGCCACAGAGATAAGCAGCAATGTACCGCTAACAGACGTGACCGGCCTCCTGACGTTAGTAAAGGGCAAAAAACAAACAGCGGCAGTGGCAGTGTCTTCTTTGAATTTTCAAAGCCCTAGTCTGTATGATTCTGTCTTTCTGCTCTGTTGTTGCCTCTGTGGATGTTGAGAGTTACTGCACTGTTGTGAAACAGAACGCTGCACACCAACCTGCATTTGTTGACATACAGAGGAAAGAAAAGCCAACAGGACGTCCAGAGAGACAAATAAACCATGCAGACTGTTAAGGTTCAGTCTATGTTTCTTTTCAAGCGTGAACTGTCAGCTGTGAGCTCAGTGTTTGCATGTGTGTTCTGTTAACTTCGATCATAGCTCCAAGGCTGTGCCGAATAAATTACACCAGGTGTGTATTTGGAACGGGCGTCTATTTGTCAAAATGTACTGCTACACCGGGCATTTATTTGAGACCAGGCGATTAATTGGAACCGGGCGTTTATTTGGTATTTTACGGTAACACCAGATTCTGTTGGAGACCTGTGATGGTTAGCTACAACCCATGGAGATTAACTGTGATTGGATACATTCTTACTTGGTCCTACTTTATACATGCCGAAATAAGGTCTGTCAGATTTAGTCTCTGTCAAACATTTTAGTCTAGTTTTTATTTGCTGATGAAAATTTCAGTTAATTTAGTTTTAGTTTTTGTCCATGTGCACTTGTTTTTATGAATTACTGTGGAGAAAAAAGGTTGAGGTGACGAAAATAATTAGCCAACAAAGTTAACACTGATCTGAATCGTTAAGTCAATCCCTAAAACATCTGATCAGTGATCAGTATGGGCCCCAAAAAAGCCTGATTTGGAATATTTTTTGTGAAGTCAGTGACCTGAATGTTGACTGTTTCTAACAGCCTGTTGAGTCCCTGCTCTGCCTCAAACAGTCCCCCCCCCCAGAAGTAAACATTATAAATCATATGACATCAATTCAGCATTCATTCAGCAGGTCTGACAGGATTTTATTGACGGAAGCACGCGGCCCTGCCAGTGACGTATTGCCTCGCTCGAGCCCTGCAAATAAAACGTCCTTGATTGGAATGGCGATTTATATCTGCATTAAGTCAGTTAGACACCCGGCTGCTTGGCACTGCTCCGGTTACCATGGAGACCCCATTGGGAGTCATTTACCCAGAGCAAAACACTGATCGATACTTGTGGAAATGCTGTCTGGCACCACATGCTAGGCTTTAAATCTAAAAAAGGACACACTGCCCTGACGCCACCTTCTGCCCCTCTCCAGCTTTTAATTGAGCAAATGTTACCCCTTAGAGCTTCTTTTTTAACACAGCACCTATGATGAGTTTGGGGACTCTTGGCACTGCACGATCAGAGGCAGAACTCTCTGACTTATTCATGCTGACTGAAAATTTAATGGCCTTTAGAGCCGGATGACCTAATGAGAGAACTCAGTGTAGTGGAACATCAGTACAGTAGCACCATGAATAATCGGCTACAAAATGGCTCCCGTGGCTTAATCACCAGAGCCAGTGGAGGCGGCGGTGCCAGCGCGGCCGGCTCAGCCAGCTCGGACCCTCTGTGGGATGTTATCAGGTTTCACACACAGACTTGTTCAGACATCATGTTGAAGGACATCATAATGCCTTTCAAAGTCTCGTTCCATCACAGGCGAGAAATGATGATTTTGAGCTGCAGAGGGGACAGAGTTATAAAAGTTAAAGTTTGGATGGATCCTCGGTTTGACATTGTAAAAAGACAGTTTAAACTTTTAACAACTGCAGTAAAGTAGTTATCAGAAAGGTCACTGCTTTTTTTTATTTTAGTGTCTCTTATGGAGCCAAAAAGTTGGTGTAATATTTGGGATATTGCTCCATTTAAAGCTGTGTGCTTTATAATACCAATCTTGCCCCTTTATTGTACGAAGCAATGGACCATCATTTTTAACACAGGTGAGGTCACTTCATTAGGCACACCTTGCTATAACCTATCATTTGCTTTCAGGACTGCCTTAATTCTTTGTGGCATTGATTCGACAAGATGCTGAAACATTCCTTACAGATTTTGCTCCATATTGTCATGGTAGCCTCACACAGTTGTTGCAGATTTGTTGGCTTGACATCCTTGATGTGAATCTTTGCTCCTCCATATCCTCTCTCATACTGATAACTGGTGACTGTGGAGGCCCCTGGAGTTCAGTTGACTCATTGTTGAAACTAGTTTGACATGATCTGAGCTTTGTGACACGTTATTCTGCCATTTGAACATACAGTGGGTGCACTGGGGTCATAAAGGGATGGCTATTAAGGGTGTAAGAAAATACCGATATGTCAATATATTGATATTTTTCCTGGCAATATCAAGAAATCAATCTGTATTGTGCCAATTCATAACAAGTGTTATCTGAAACACTTTACAATCGAGCAGGATGAAGATATTCTCTTTATTTTATAAATACACATTTATACAAATGCATCTACATTTATCCAAACCCAACATGAGCAACCCAGCATCACATCTGTAGGAGGTTTACAGTAACAGTGGCAAGAAAAAAAACTCAGTTTAGTAGTTATAGATCTTGGAGTGGATCCCAGTCTCATGATGAACAGTCATCCATGGAGCTTGTGTTGGGTTACTGGACTAAAGTAAGAACTGAAGGTTGTGATAGACCCATGGGCCAATCATAAATGTCCTTGTCATATTTGTTTCTTCTGAATATAATTTTTAGAGTTTTGCCCCTTGAGATGAGGCACCCCATTTTCAAGAGGGTCAACCTGTCTATAATTAATCAATATTTCATAGAGCATTATCAAAAGAAATGTGTTTTTTTGGTCAGTAAATATCTTGTGACACAATATAATATAACATTTCTTTCAGCAATATCATCTTTTTGTGTTCAATATGTGGAAATTTGGGACATTCATTTTTTGTGTAGTTCAGCCTCCAGACACTAGTTGCCAGCAGATATTGAGCCATTCGACTCCCCCTATGTCAGTAACATTTATTGCTGTTATATCGGTATATCTAGCCTTGCAGAGCAGACAGACCTGCCTGATTCTGAAATCCTGCAGCTCTGTCTTGCAAGCCTCCATTGTCCAACGGATTCATGCGGCTGAATTCTTAACGGCCCAATCAGGGAAGAGAGGCGGGAGCTGTAGAATGCGGACGTTACGACAACCGGAAGTTGAAAACCGGAAGTTGAAAACGGACATGCCGATTAGCCTATTGTCCTCATGGATACTTAGAAAAACTTGGCGAAATCTGCTCTCCTCAGACATTTACTTGTAGGGATTGTCTTTGACGAGGTTCATGTCACATAAAAGTGTTAAATGAATCATCTGTGTGCTACAATTTAGTGTAAGACAATAGTATAAGGCCGTTAGCTGTTAGCGGCTAATGGTCATTTACTGTTGTTAGCTGTCAGCGGCTAAGTTAGCGGCTAACAGCTAACAGTCACTAACTGTTGTTAGCTGTTAGTGGCTAAGTTAGCCGCTATGTATGCTACTTTTTTTTTAAATTCTTTATTCAGCCATTTCTAGTAACAAACACGCACATTTTGCATCATACAGTCTTCAAAAATCACTGAGCAGCATCAGCAACCAATATAAACAAAATAATAAAATAAAATGTATATATAAAAGAAAAAAAAAGACAAATTCAAATGAAAACATCGCTTCATTATAGGAGGCAACCCTGCTTGATGTGGATTGGTCTGTGATGAATGTGACGAGCAGAACTATTATCCAATCACAAGCTTGTGTTTTTTTTAAACGTTCTGCCCCTGAAAACAAATTCAAAGGGCTCCTACCCAGATGGACTAGTGAAATATTTCTGTGGCAGATATATGGAGCTGTCCAGCTGACTTTTCAGGTTAATCTGTTACTGGGACAGCGAATTAAGTCTATGATTTGTCACTGTAAAGTCTTTTTAAATTTCCAAAACATTTGTATTCCACAAAATTGTATTCATAAAAGATAAAGCACAATCCCTGCAGCTTCTATGAACTTTGCTGAGAGTCCCAGTGACAGAAATAATAACAGAGAGTTGAGTATCTGCTGCCAAATAGTGTCTGAAAACCCCCAAAATTTAAATCTTCAAAATTGTATATCTATTTGATGATAAAATATCAGGATAATATAAAAATAATATTGTACTGGAATATTTTCTGTACACCCTATTATTACAAGGACTTTCGCCAAACTGCCAGTCAGTGGATATTTTCCCCCCTTTGGATCATTCTCTGTTAACTCGAGGAATGATATGAGTGTAAATCATATTTTGATGCTGAGTTGCTGCTATGTGATTGGCTAATTAGCTAGTTCCATGTCATGTGACTCCCTCATGGGCATGTCATTTTCAATGTAAAGACCCTGAGTTGGATTATTCATGTTATGTTGTTCATAAAGGCCCATGTTTTGCATGACACTGAAAAATGTATCTTTTAAGAAATGAAAATGTTTGCTTTCATATTTCATATTTCATCAAAATCAGTGATGTTCAGGGTTGATGGAGGCCTCATCACTGAGGTCTGGATTCTGAAGCTGAGGGTGAGTCACCAGTCTCCTCTCACTCATATACATCCTCACGCTGCGGTTTATAAACTTGTTTTCACATTCAGACAGGCAGTGATTTAGTGACCCTGGCTCACGGCTGACCTCTCCTGCCCCGTAAAGGCGTCGACTCTTTCACAGCATTAAATTGCAACCTTGGCGGGCCGAGCATTGAAATGCACCTCCAGTCCTCTCCCTGTGGTCTTCAATTCCAAACAACATGGTATTTACAGTACACAACGCCGGGCCGCAGTAGTTACCAGAGAGCGTAAAGCTGTCAGTACACAGTCCTCGTGATCACTACACAACCCAAAACTCAGTCTTAGTTCATCACTCGATGCAGAATCAGCTCCACTGCTGTGCTAAGCTGGCGCCTGACTCAGGTCTCTGACTGAAGACCATCAGACAGCATCCACCCTGACACAGGAACTATGAGTAGGGATGGGAATCAAAAAACAATTCCAGTTGAGAATCGTTAACAGCTCCATCAAAAAATCATTAATTTTTTGCTAATCAATTCCCTTATCAATTCCCTCCACTGACAGGGTTCAGAAGTGCCAGAATTGGACACACCAGTAATTTACAGAAGCAGTTATCTATGCTGTAACATGTGTTTGACATTATTACCACTGAAAATCAGACCAACATTTGCCCACTCAGAAAATCTGCAGGAATCGATAAGGGAATTGTTAAAGAACTGGATTGATAGCAGGATCATTAACAGCATTGGTATCGATAAAATCTTACCAATTCTCATCCCTAACTATGAGCCTTTAAGGCATCATAGTTTTCATCAACAACCTTGTTTCCCCTGGAAAAAAAAACAGTAACTAATAAAAGCAAGTGCCCATGGACCAACACTAAAACTCAATTAACTGACAGATCTGTGAACAATAAAACTAGAGACAAGGACTAAATCCAATCAGACCTAATTTTATGTAGAAAGTAGAGACAAGTTAGGAATATATCCAATCACAGCTACTTTGGTTGTGTGGAACGGTTGGCTGAGTTAAGAGGAACATCCAACCACAACTACCTTAGCTTCATGGTGACGGGATAAGTTGTGGAGCAATCCAATCAGAGCTGCTCTCTTTATGAATTGATATATTCATGTAGAACAGGTTTACTGTTTGTTGTCAGTTCTGGTATTGTAACTGAGATGCTCTGCCAGGTAGCCTAAATAAGGGTGACTGCATTTCACACAAAAGTTAAATTTATTCTGTTCATTTATACTTTTAAACTTTACTGGCATTAAGTAAAGGATTATAAGTAGTGCTGTCAGACGATTTAAAAAATTAATCTAATTAATTACCGGATTTATAATTAATTATTCTAATTATCGCATTTTAACCTCATATCTTCTTAAAGTACCCAAATAAAGAATGTGAATTCTAGGATATTTTAAAATCGTAGTTCATGACTAATCAAATGAATACACTAAGACGTGAAGATTTGTAAATCCACATTTTTATTGGTGACTAAATAAAACCAAAGTCAGGGCAACTTGTCCAGAAAATTCTAAACTCAATCAGGCAACTCAAATTACACTTTTAGTGTGTTTCATAAATCAAATTCAAAATAAGTAAAAGGTCGAGGATATACAGCAAAACAATTAGGCCTGATGCACTATTAAAGAATGTAGTACTAATATAGATAAATTCAAAAATAAAATAAGACTAAGTCTTAAATATGCCATTCCTGTTGTCACCTGGGCTTTGTTTGGTTTGACTAGAGATGCATGTGTGACGTGACGTGCCACTGCCATGTACGGGTCCTCCAGCTGGCCGATATCAAAATGTTTGTGTGCTATGATTAATCTTGTGATTAATTTTTATAATGCATTAATTTGCGGAGTAATTAATTAATCTTATTAAAGCACTAAAGTGACAGCCCTAGTTATAAGGTCTTTAATTGCATTCGTGTGTTAAACTTCAGACCTTCAGAAATTCAAGGTAACATAAAAAATGTGATCACAGGAGTCTCTAACAATAAGACTGCATGTCAAGAGAAAGCAGCAAAGAGCAGAACTCATTTAAAAATGCAGACAGCCATAATCGGGTAAAAGGGGATGCCAATGCCATTAACGATACTGCCTTCTGATCAAATTCGTTATCAATTTTCTTATCCATTTTGTGGATTGTCTGTATTGTGAGAAGTTGGTCAACACAAATTTCCAGTAGCAACAATGTCAAACACATGGGGCTTCTGTTAATGTCTCTGCCAAGGAGGTTATACTTTTGCCAGCATTTGTTTTTTGGCTCCAGCCCCCTGCAACCCCAAAAGGGATAGTCGGGTATAGAAATGAATGTTTGTTAGCAAGATTACACAAAAACTACTTGACAGATTTTCCTGAAATATTCAGGAGATGTTGGTATTCGCCCAGCTTAGATATAATTAGATTTTGGTGGTGATACATATATTTGTATAACAAAGCCTCTATTTATGAAAAGAAGATAATATGTTGATAGTAGAAGATAATGTAACATAACGCGGTACAAAAACAAGTCACTACAAGCACACAGGACCGTTTAGAGTTGCTGAAGAGTTTATTTGATGACTGTAGGCTGAGGCAGGGTAACTATACCCACTGACTCCCAGTGTTTGAACTAAGCTAATTCACAGTGGGCAAGCTCTGCCCATCTTGTCCTTGTTACTGGATGCGCAGTAAAAGAATGGTGTCTATCTGCTTGTCATGGACTCTGGAGTGAGGCAAGATAGGAAAAGAAAAAAAATGTTGGCGTATCCCTTTAAACAGCTTCAAATCTCAATCACATTGCATGCTCCAACTTCTTAGTCAGTATTAAACATTTGTATAGATTGTAATTGGCAGAACTTTAGCTTTAACCACGAAGCTTTTATTGGCTGTAGTGACATAATGCCATAAACTCTGCATGCCTACAAGAAACCTGTTGCTGTGTGTGAACGTCTCACTTTTATTAATCGACCTTTCTCTGCCTCATCCTCTGTCTCTCTCCTGCACTCACACACACCCACACAGACTTTCTAAGTTTATCTCCTGCTGTCTCTCACACTCCCACACGTGCACGTTAAGCAGCCATCTGATAAATGACTCATTATGTCTTTAAGGAGTGTTTTAGTCGTGTTAAGTCATTTTCCCCTCTCAGAGAATCTCTGAGACACAGAAACAGACTGTGCGCTATATGTGGCAGTGAACTCGGTCATTTCCTCTCTCATTATATGATCCTGCAGGTTTCTGGGACAGAGGGAGGGGGTGTCTGTGGAGGCTGCAGCCGACGTATCTCTCACTGTCATATTAAGAGAAACAGCAATGTTCGTGAAAAGGAAACTATCATAACCTCGACACTAGCGGCAGTCCATGGGGATTATAGGATATGGTGATGGCAGGTATGCTGGGTTATGGTTGCACAGCTGATTGATTGTTCATACATGTTTGTATGTAGTTCAGCACCGCAGCACTCCATCCAGTCTCATGTTTCACCTCTTTAATGAAGACTTCTGTCACTTCCACTGTAATGAGAAGCAACTTTTCTTCATGTCAGGTTTCATACTGTGTTCCCTTGTTGCTGCTTTGTGGCAGCTTTTCAATTAAGACCATTGTAACACATTTTCTTAGATAATTCACAGCAAAGTCATTTCATGTGGTCGGTACAACATAATATAATACAATACATAATAGAATGTTCCCACTGAAATGTCTGACTTGAAAATGACTAATTTCTTGTTATGCAAACTAATATTTAAAAGTTTTAGAGCCTGAGGAATCCTTGATGTCTATAGATGTACTGTAAAGAGTTTGCCATGGCAGACATCATAACAAACCTGTCATGGCCAGGGATTGGGATTAATAATTACTGATACTAATTCTGCTCATCAATCCAATGCTCCATTGATTCTTTCATCAATTCCTGTAGCTGGTCTGTGAGGGAAAATGAGGGTCTGTAACTATTTTCAGTATCAACAATGTAAAGCACAAGGGGCTCAAGACCAGAAGCTTCTGTAAGTTGCTGCTGTTTGATATAAACACTAGCCCGATTGATTATGCTGTTTCAAGGCATAATATCACCCCTCTGTTAGGCCTGTGCTCAAAATATCGATACGGCAAAATATCGTCATGCACTTCTTGGGGACACATGTATCGATACGGATTCTACAGAATCGATATGGCCTCAATGTTTGGACAGTTGTTGTAAATACTCTTTGGGTAATGCTAAAAATGGCACAGTTCAAAGTAGAAGCCAAGCGACATCATGAAACACATGTTCCAAATTTAAACTTAGGTCTTCTATCTTTGGCGACCTGAATTAAAGTTCTTAAGTTGAATAATTACTTAAAACTCATGCTTGTTCTTTTTCTTTTTGTAATAAAAACAGAAGTTTCCAGGAATTCTGTTAAAAGCGCAGTCAACATTCACAATTTATGTGTATTGGGATACGTATCGCATCGTGGCCTCAGTATCGGGATACGCATCGTATCGTTGGGTTGCTGAAAATACCCAGCCCTACCCTCTGTGACATTTTGCTTCCACTGTAAACATTGTGCTGATGGAATAAGGGGAATGAGTTGAGACCCTGATTGCTCCGTCTCCAGAGATGTGGCATTAGAGAGAAGGAGGCACACGGATTCAACAGGAGACAGGAGTGCTGCGAGTGAGCATCTCTGCCTTTTTGTGTATGCGGGGACAAACGCCATTCCGGACACATCCAAGCCAGATCAGAATAATGTGAATTATTCGTGATATAATTAACATATTGCTTAACGAATTTATAAGACCACCTGTCATAAAAATCAAAAAGATATCTTAGCAATTTTTAAAAAATGTTAGTAAAACTAAAAATGTCTTTTTTTTATTGGACATACATTTTGAACAAGAATGAGGAATTTCAAACTGAATTCCCCTTTTTATTTCCAAATTTGAGCTGCTCACTGGGCTTCTCTGAGAATTCAGAAAGTAATCAACCACTAAAATCTAATTTTTTTGTTTAGAAATACAAGTTAATTGCTTTTATTTTGACATTTTAATCAATAAATTGCAATATGTTTTAATAGTTTTTCTGCATTTTAGCTGAACAGCTAATTTGAAAATTCATGGAGTAACAATTTACATTTAAGCATCCAAAATACCATTTGGGTTAAAGACTTTCAACAAACTGTTGGATTAACCATTATAGGAACATAAAAAATATTATGGTAATTATCACTCCTCAAAACTAGAAAACATGATGAAAATAAAATAAAAAAACTTTCAAAGGCTTCTTCAAACTGAAAATGACAGACATGTTGAACTGAAGGCTTTTTAGGGGACCAAGGACAGGATTTTTCTGGCTAGCACCTGCTCAGATATCTACCAATAGGGACAAAGCTCACAAGTTCTTTCATTGATACCCATATTTACTAGTACCATGGGCCTCTAGCAGCCCCAAATAGAAAATAAAGTAACCCTTCAAGGTCCAAGCAATACACATAGTTTTCAGACAGAACATGATCCACCCAGACTCTTTGTTACTACAGTTACACTGTTCTAAAACCTTCTGATTAATATTTGAGGTTCGTCTGTACTAAAAGCGGAAGAAAGGTCCATAAATCGAAGTCTACAAATAGTCCCGAAACAGTGACCAGAGTTGTCATATAGTCCCTCACTCCAATGTGAGGCCTATATCTCTAGAGTAAGTGGAGATGCACTACCAGCTCCACCCACCTCCCCTGCATACTTCTTTCTTACTCAAGAACTCCTTCTAATGTAGAATACTGTATCTCTCTTGACTATAGTGTATTGTTTATCCTTTAAAACAGATACAGTCCATTTCTTCAAATTTAAGCTTGAAGTAGACTGTAGAAGCCTTTGTCAGAAATATGCCACTGAAAAGCAGGCAGCAGCAGGTCCCATGTGGGATTGCATGCAACAGGAGGCATCTACATACCACAACATGCTATTTATTCAGCCTTTAGAAATCCACTTGTGCGCAGCATTACCCCAGCTTAGTGCCAGACAGGCGAACAGACAGACGAGGGGGACCGGCATGCACGCAGCACAAAGGATCATGGTAAACAGAGACAATGATGGGGTCTAATCCCGCTCAGTGTATCGCTTTAGTCAAATGCCACATGCATCCCTGCTGCTCATCAAACATCCAATGACTCCAACACCCCCTCCTTATAGCTTACCCCCAAATCCCTCTGTGCACTCCTCAAATTAGAAGAATACGGCTCATTTTTCAGCTTTATTGTCCCATCCCAGATCCCCATTCTCCCTTTCTTATTCTTTCTCCCTCCACCTATGCTGTCTTTCCCGCCCCCTTCCTCTAAATTAGCCGTGATTAATGTGTGTGCCACGCATCAGGCAGTCTTAATTAAATAACACCACCTCATTAGGGTCTGATTTCGGTTGGTAATGGCCACCGTAAGATGGTGGAATGGGACTGCACGGCGTGACAGGACATTCAAGAAGTCCGTCAGACTCCCTGGGCGGTCACACTCCCCTGCTTTCACACAAACAGCCCCCCTGCTTCTCCCCTTCCCTAATCTGACAGTTACATTAAAATGCAAATAGCCCAGATGTGAGGGTTTGGTAACACGTGTGGATTACAGCTCCCAGGGCGCCGTGATGGATGTTTTTTTCCACCTCTCCGATATGATCCAGGTAACAGGTTGATGGCTGTTGACCCAGAGGAGGCTGTTTAAATATTAGCAGACACCCTGTTGGACATTTGGAAGATTACACAGGCTGAGAAATCTCTACAAGCTGTTAGATAACGGCTTCTTTACTTGACTAATCATGAATAAACGTTCATAATTCAATAAGATATCTCTTATCGTCTGATTGTTTACCGCCTTCTGCGAGCCATTCATCTTGTTTCCATGTGGACCAGTCGCTGTTTTTTCCTTTTTTTTTAATTAAGTCAAGCTCAAGATGGACTGAAAGGTCAGAGGAAATTAAAGCATATTAATGAGCTGAGGGCGAGGCCGGCAGACAGCAGCAGGTCAGGGAGACGGCCCCCGGCCCACCCCTTCATCACAGCATTAGCATTACACACACACATCAGAAGGAAGCACAAACTGCAAGAAATCATCCAAATTTTTCTGTGAAATGGTCTGACTTTGATTAGGAATTTTTGTCTGGCTGCCTCTGCACATGTTTTTCAAGTCTGAGCAAAAGCAGCAAGAAATATTATGGACAATTAACCACAAGAGATCATGGGTTAATGAGTTTTTTACTTAGAAGACGCCATGCTGACTAAGGACAGCATGGCCTTACTGTAATATATTCTATATTTCAAACAGGTGTTTTGAAACTCCCAGAGCTTTTGTTTCAGTTTAGCATAAATCTGCTTGGTTGGAGATTGACAAAGTGTTAGCTTGGTTGCCTCTCGATAGACTTGGTATGTTTTTCCAGCGAACCAGTGGGGAGTAGTGCTGCTTACATGTACTGGAGATGTGTTGAACCACAGAATGTGGGAACTGATTGATTGGTGAATATGGTACTCCACACCAACAGTATTTGGGATTTAAATAACCACTTGCTACAACCAAGGCGTCCAAAAGACCATTTTCGAATGCACAGCACAGTTAAATTTGAAGCAGATAGGCGCTGCAAAAGACCAGATGGGGTCCAACTCCTTACAGCGAAGAACAGGAAACTATGGCTGAAATTTACCAAAAACAGAAAACAGTAGATTAGGGAAATCATGTCTGGTTTAATAAGTCTGGATTTCTGCTTCAACACTCAGATAGTAGGGACTTGGGTTTGAAAAAGTCCAAAAGATGAGCACACCATCAGGAGCTCCCATCAAGAATTTATTTTGAATATTTGGTTTAAAGAACATAAAAGCATGGATCCTCCTGCATTGTCTACAGTTCAGGTTGGTGATGGCGGTATGATGGTGTGGGAAACACTTTGGACTCCTTAGAGCCGACTGAGAAACCTCAAAATGCCACTGCCCATCTGAGTATTGTTGCCCATGTCAATCCCTTCATGACCATGGTGTACTCATCCTCTGATGGCCACATTCAGCAGGATAACACACCATGTCACAAAACTCAAATCATCTAACACTGTTTTATTTAACATAGCAATTAGTTCACTGCACTCCAGTGGCCTCCACAGCCACCAGATCTCAATCCAATAGAACACACTGGAGATGTGATAGAGCAGGAGACTGGCATGAAGGATGTACAGGTGACCACGTTGCTCGTCTATCGGTTGCCAAAGTTGAGAACATTGATCTTTTCAGGCACTTTCACCTGTGACTGCGCAGCAACAACCACTCAGCGTTGTGTAAGTGTGTGACGGTACCCATGACAGACAGTTTTTATTCCGGTTGACAGAGTGACAATCCATGTCCATGTGGAAACATTAGTTAGTGTGCACAATAGTTCCGCCTAGATGGGACTGCAGATGGGACCAGCTGCAGGGCCATCAGCTGCAGTGTGTTGTGGTTGATAGGTGACTGAGGGGATACAGTTGGTATAATGTCAGCTTAAACATCTTATTATACAGCATGTTGTGATCATGGTAAAACTCATGCTGACGTGTCTGGCTGCCTCTGCACATGTTTTTCAAGTCTGAGCAAAAGCAGCAAGACGTGAAGTCAAAGGACAAAAGACGTCGGTGACCAACATGAGGTTTTTATGGACACGCGACATGACTTTAGTGGGCGACGCAATTATGGTTGCAAAGTTGTGTTGGGTGTGAACACTGCTTATTGCAGCTCTGAAGGCAAAACGGGGTCCAACCTAGTAATAGGAACGTGATGGTTACCAGTAAAATGATAAACCATGGTTAGTATTACCGTTTCCCATTTAATTACCATGCTTTAAAGGTGTAGTCAGCGATGTGGGAGAAAATGAGTGGAGAGGTTGTTTATAAACAAATTTAGACCCGCCTCTCCCTTCATACCTCACCCCTGGCTCCACCCCCAAAAGCTGATGGACGTGCATCGTCATGGAAACGGCCGTAGAAACTGTGTAGCTGACCAACGTAGCTAAGGTAACCCTGACTCGTCAGACAACTCGACTGCCGTTATTGATAACATCACAACAACAGTACATTCTGGCAGATTAGACAATAAGATGAATGCCTGACAGCTGTTACTGTTATGTGAAGCACCACAAAGCTAATGTTGCTTACCTATCCAGCACAAAGACGGAGACATCCACGTCCATTTTCAGGTCTTTCAATTCGCGGAGTTCCCTCCACTGTCGGAAAGCAACACCAATGTTGACCCGGGTCTTCGCTCTTTCATGGTCATAGCCCTTCTTTTTCACTTTCGGCTCCTCTGACCACTTTTGGGCTGTTTTTCAGCCATTGCTACTGCACGTATTGTATCTCTCTCTTACGCTAACTGCGCACGCTACGCAACCTACGACTCGCCCTCCCCCCTCTGTCTGATCTGCGCATGAGTATGATCGCCCCCTGGATGTGGGGGGGTGTATTCCGTCTCGGTAACTCGGCCCGAGCCACAGTATTTACCTGCTAAAATCCAGAGTCAAGGCTGTGTATTGAAACCGGACTATTTTTTCAACATGCTGTCAGTGGGGACATCTTGTGGATGGAGAGGAGAAATACGGTGAATTTGACAAATACTGCATTAGATTAGTACAATATTGTAGATTAGAAGATCGCTGACTACACCTTTAATACCTCACTTTGTCAGTGACTCACGGTGATGCTGCTAATTGCCTGGAAAGTAAGACCTATGTGTCTGCTCCTCAGCAAAGCAGCAGTGGTCCCTCAGATGCAGTTTGTAATGTTTGGCCTACACAGACACTGTAGCGGAAATGTTCCCCCCCTTGAAACAGACCAAGTCTGAAGTTTGGTTGTGTTTTGGATTTTACAAAGATGCCAAGGGGAAACTAACTGAAGATGGTCAACCTGTCTGCAGGAACAGAAGAAAAAAAGTCTCTGTGAAGTGAGTTTTTACTTAATAAAAATTAAATTGTGTGTACAAGTAATTCATGGACATTTTGATCACTTTGCACAATAACGTTACAATAATGATAACCATCATAATGTTGGTCACAAAGACATGATATGATATTATCTTACCATTACAGCCCTACTTGGTACTGGCTAAAGTACCTAATTAAGTGGCCATTGGGTGTATATATTTACAAGCTATATTTCCCTTTGCTGATATGCCAATTTCAAGACAGTTTTGTGTGTTGTCATACAAAAGTATGCCCTGAAGCACACCATCATGCCAAGCCACCTGACCAGTGCCAAAGCATAGACCCTTTTAAGCCCCACGGGAGGAACAATACCTCACAGCGGCTTGTTCTTTCGGGAAAAATGAAAAGGAAAGAACACCATTCATTTCCACAGAGGGGCATCTGCAGCCACAAAAAGGGACTGTACTTTGTCTTTGTGCTTTGGAGAGAGAGAAAACAGAGGCTCAATGTGAGGGCAGAGAACAAAAAAAAGCAGGGGTCAGATCAAAAGAGTCAAGTTTGAGAGCATCATAAGAGTCAAAGCCACTCTGCTTTCCTCCCCCCAGCAGCCTCCATCACCTATCTCTCTCTCTCTCTACTCCAGCAGCCCTGCAGCTCGTCTTCAGAGCGGCATCCTGGCAGAGTGTGAACATTGTTTTTACATGTCGGCCTTGAACAGAGATGTGAACACTAATGGTTTTTGGCAGGGCCCGGGTCCTCGGCGGAGTCACTAGTGGGGCAGAAAGAAAACAAGCAAGGAGGAGGGACCGGAGGGGGAGGTTTTAAGGGGGCTGGGATGATTGGAAATATGAAAGGGAGACAGGTGTTTTGGCAGCAGAGGGCTAACTTGCTTTACAACAGCGCCCTCTGTCTGCAGGAGGAGAGCTTTGAAACTTCTAATGTGACTTACTGAATCAAATGACGAAGGCTGTGCTTTAGTGCTGTATAAGCAACTATCATTCATATTCTAGCATATTAGTCTTTTAAAGATTACTTTGGGGCACTTTGTGAGAGAGACGGTGTATAGGCTTGAAAACGGGGTGAGAGAATAGGGGAAGGATGCTCTGGAAACTGCCTGCAAGCTGGATTCGATCCTGGGCCAGCAGACATGTATACAGGCTGTGCCTGGTAGTTTACCATAGTGCTGCACCAGCACCTTTCTCAATATGTTGGCGTGGATTATGGCTTAAATAAGAGGACAGTGCATTAATTCTACTTGTGAGATGGATGTAAAAGATTAAAAATGTCCAGGTATCTAAACCATTTTCACACCAAATTATCAGAGATTCAATGTATAGTAAGGTGTGCTATTTGGTTTTTAAATATGTCTCTTAGATTCTGTAGCTCTTAGAAATTAATAGAGCTATCCAGACATGTTTGCCTTTGTTTTCACTACTATAATTAGTATGAATGTCTAAATGTGAGGTTGTTATCCTGCTGCAAGTGGCAACTGCAGGAACAGGGCAAAAATAAATTAAATGTTAAGCTCTCAAAGCCAATTGTACAACAACTCACACATGCATATTAAACAGTGGATGGTTGAATAATATATTGAGATTTGATGCATCCCTACAGTGGACCCTGTGTATTAGATTCCTTTATAAAAGCTTCTTTCCAAATTTGCTCAGCCCAAAAAGTACAACACATGCCGGAGGAGAGGGAAGCTGAGCTGCAACGAGATCTCTATTCAAATGTGCATATTTTAACTGATTCTGCACATTCGTTGGATAAACTTGTCCCTGAAAATGTTGAAGCAACTCATTATTTTTCCTGCAGAATTATCAGGACGTCATCCAGTGAAACACTTCCGACAGTGAGAAAAAAAAAAAAACCCTGACAGACTAAAAAGCGCCCTTTTCCTGACATTTGGAGGCAGTAAAGGAATGGGGCTCTGCTTTGTGACAGAAGCACTCAGAGCGACTGCAAATGTAACTTTTCCCTGAGCAAGCAACATCCATCGTCTCAGTGGACCTGCCCCCTCTATGCTCAGCTTCTCATGGTTCCTTTTTTAACAATTCTCGGCCAACAAGAGTGCCGGCGCAAGATGGATGCCCATGTCACGGTGTTGGCTGAAGTGACAGATGGGCTGATTATAGAAACTCATCCCTCTGGCCGCAGAAAAACACAGCACCTCTCCTGTGAGCTAATGGCCCTTCATCTGCCTGCACCTTATGGATAGTTGATGTTTGTTTGTAAGGACGGCAGCGTCATATGGACGGGTCCCATTACTGTGCCGTCCTCCTCCCCTCTGACAGCTTGTACCTGTGCAGACACCAGCCGAGCCGTGCTTGTTTTCTTTACAGTCCAAACAAACTGAAATGGTAAATCACCTTGAGGCGACCTCGTGTCTGGCCTGAAGGCTTCAAGGGCATGTTTTCTCTCCTGGAGACAGACACACTGCAAATGCATAAACGGATTCCTGTCACCAGCTTGATGTGTGGTCTCCGGGATCTGCAGTGCACGCTGCTTTCTCAGCAGGTAAAGACAGGACAGGCGAGGAAAAACCAAACAAAGGCTCTAACTGGAGATGTTTTATGCAGATGTAAAATTCAAGAAGGGTGAGATAATGAAAATTTTGGCAGCTACTTCAGGTTAACAGAAGTCATTGAAGAAAGTTTAGTGCGGTAATTCAGATTTTGGTCATTTTAGCCCTCTACAGTTCCAGTCAACATGATCTTAGAGGGATGTGACACCATTTTCTTTGTGTCTAGACTCACTTCCAAGTCCATGACAAGCAGATAGACACCATTCTTTTGACTCTGCATGCAGTAACAAGGAAGAGACAGGCAAAGCTTGCCCAATTAGCTTCGCTCAAATACGGTCATCAGATAAACTCTTCAGAAACTCCACACTGTCCTGTTTATGAGTAGAAGATAAAATCACGATAGGATCATAACATAATACAGTGAAAATGTGTCACAACAAGCACACAGGACTGTTTAGTGTTGCCGAAGAGTTCATCTTTTAAGTGTGGGCAGAGGCAGGCTAACACTACCCACTGACTACTAGTGTTTGAGTTAAGTTAATTAGCTAATTATAATTTGCTCGTCTATTCCTTGTTACTGCATGCACAGTTGAAAGAATGGTGTCAGGTTGCTAGAGCGGTGCAAGCTGAAGCCTGAAGCAAGGCACTGGCCCCCAAAACTGCCCAGAAGTGCTTCCTGAGGAGCAGCAAACTGTCACTCCAACATCTTGCCATTAATACATGTTCGTAGGACCTGTTTGTACATGTGCATGTGTATTTCAGCGTAGGTTTGTGTAAAGACTTGAATTGCCCCAAAGGGATAATGGAAGTATGTTTTCTTCGTCTAAAGTAAGATAGACCTCAAAAATGTTGGAGTTGCTGTTGATTTTTGCTCAAAACTTAAGGTGATAGAACTTCTCCACCAGAGCTCCTCGACTTTGGAACGACCTGCGAGAAGAGATATGGTTTGCGGAGTCTGAAGCTTTTTTTAAGTCACTTTTGAAACTCACTTTTACAGAATTGCTTTTACGTGATGTCGTCTTTTAATGTCCTTTTCTTCCTTCTTTCTTGACTTGTTCTATGCTGTGTTAACAGATTGGTGTCTTAGTTTTAATTGCTTCACCTTACTTTATACGCTTAATCTTTTATAGAAAACTTTAAGCTTATGTTCTGTAGTTCTGTCTCTTTTTTATCATCTATTCTTTTATTTTATCATTGTCTTTTTATGTTTGTTTTGCTTTTAGCTTGCGCTTTGGTCCTCATGGTCTCATTTTATGTAGCAGTGTTCCTGTCTTGTCTGGATTCTTATGACAGGTGAAAAATAATTGCCTTTGTGTATGTCTTCAATGTTCTTGAATCTTATTTGACCTTTTCCCAACTGTTTTTTCCTTTGTGGTTAAGCTCTTGTGCTTTGCTGACTTTATGTTCCTGCCTGCTGTCAAAGCACTTTGTAAACCTGTTTTTAAAAGTGCCATGTAAATAAAGTTTATTATTATTATTATTATTGATTTGTGGGAACAACTTGGGACCAGATGATGGTGAGTGAGTCTGCTGATGCATGTCAGCCCTTTATTTGCACTTTTAAATCTGCGCTCATGTGTAAGGGCTGTAACATCTTAGGAAGTTAGATACACATGTATGCACAGCTTCAGTTGAGAAACACAACACAGCTGTCTGCTTTGCAAGTTCAAAACCAATTGTGACACTGTTTGGTTGATGTCAACCCTAGACTTTCTCCCTGTAAAACAATCTTTAAGAAAAACAGGATATAATAAAATTAAATAAAATCCTTGTATTTGACCAGAGGTGTCATAAAATGGATCCAAACACACAATGAGTGTGTTTGCTGCAGGTGATTTCTCAGGATTAACCGCCCTCTCTCGCCTCCTTCCACCCGTGATTTAACGTCCAGGCTGATTAATCAGACCGCTATCGAGTCTGTGTTCAGGCGAGACACTCAGATCAATCACAGCAGCCAAAGGGGAGCGCACCGTCGCTAACAAATGGGAAGTGCAGGGTAGAGGAGAACAAAGAGAGGAAAAGGAAAAAAGATTGAATGGCTTACTCCATGCTCCCCGCGATCAGCAGGAAGAGGTTGTAGATGTGTGAGAAGATGAAGAGGAAGAGGATGGTGCTGAAGAACATAGTCATCCAGGAGCCGTGGTCCTCGCGGAACATTTTCAGCCGCAGGTATCGACCTACAGGAAGGCAGGACAAGGACAGAGGTGTCAAGGGATTCAAAGAGCACGTCAAAAGATGCTTGACATGTATAAGAACAGAGAAAGAAAACGAAACAGATCACATGAATCAATAATGTCTGATTCTGTTAGAGAGGTGGCCTCAAGAGCATCAAAAAAAGATTAAAGAGCACGCTAGGTTGTTACTGCTAACTAGGGGTGTAAATCACCAGTTTCATGACGATACGATACGATATCGATTCTTTGGACAACAATACGATATTTGCCGATATCAAAAAGTCTGCCACAATTCGATTTGGATACAATACGATTAGGGGCCTTCGATCGATTTAAGACAATATTATGTACTCACTGAACACAATCAGCTACATTCCACCTGTGGGCAAGAAAGAAATACAAAGCAATATCTAAGTTTCATTACTGAAATGTGAAACGATGTGCTGACCTTTGGGTATGATAGTTTATAGAGGATTACAACCATCTGTATGATCCAATAAGGCGCTTCTTTTGCCCCTACAATTACCTTATGGGTCTTATTGTAATGTTTGTATATTATATCAAGTAATGATGCAACATTATAATACAAATTATTGAATTATGATTCAAATTTTATTACTGACCTCCAACATTTGACCATGCTCTATCAAACTAAAAACGTTTGGTTTTGATTTTAATTAAATCATAACATTTCTTATGTTCAAAACTAGAACTATTAACTTAGCTAACTTAACATTGATGATTTTGTTTTACTGTGATGCCTGGTAACCACAGTTTGTATGTCGGTGTGATCAGACTTTTTTCACTGTTTAATGGTCAGTGTTGAGGAGGAATGACACTGAGCTCTCGCTGTTTTACTTTCTAACTTTATGAATTTTCATTAATCAGTGCACTACAAAATCAAATGATGAAATAACTCACTGCACTCGTGTGATAATGCACTCCTGTTGTGCATGAATCACGCATCCTCTGCTGTCAGATTGACCCTATCTTACCTGCAGAGCTATTTTATGATTGGCTAGTATGTCTAGCTCCTGTTTAGCTCTGTGATGCTAACAGAGTCTTGCTACACGAGACTTGAGAGGAAACTTCAAAACGATGCACGGTTGGGTGGAAACTGACACGTATGTCCTGTCGGGATTTCAAAATAAAGGCGTATAGATGACGATGTTGATCAATGTTTTGAGTTTCCATCAGTGTGATTGGATCATTGCTTAACCAATCGATGTATCGATCCAGATCGACGGATCATGACACCCTTACTGCTAACACATCACTGCTAAAACATCAATGCTAACATGTCTTTGCTAAAACGTCTTTGCTAAAACATAGCTGCAAACACATAACTACTAACACTTCACTGCTTAAATATCACTGCTAACGCACCAACATGTCACTTCTAACACACCACTAACACATAACTACTACTGCATCACTCCTTAAATATCACTAACACATCACAGCTAACATGTAACTGCTAACAAGTCACTGCTAACACATCACTACTATATATCACTGCTCACGTGTTACTCCTAGCATGTCACTGCTTACATATCACCTCTACCAGTGATGTGTAAGCAGTCTTAGCCTAGCAAGTCACCGCTAACAAGTTACTGCTTATACGTCTCTCTGCTAACAGGTCACTGCTAACATGTTACTGCTAATATGCCACTTCTAACATACTTGAGTGCCTGTCTTTTGCTGAGCTAATTCAACTGTTTCATCATCAAGCTATGGTGGCCTCAAAGTGCAGAACACAGCAACAATTTAAAACACAACGAAAAAGCAAACAAAAATACAACATCAAATCAGACAACAAAACAGAAAATTAAAATTGCAACAAATGACACTAGAATCAGCAATGAAAGAAAAACAGAGTAACAACTGGAAAATAAAACAAAACAAATTCAGGACACAAAAAAACAACTGAAAAAAATAAAAAACAGAACAGGAAAAAAGTTTTACAAATTGAAACACAAAAATCTAAACAAAATGGAAAAAGGAAAAAAAATACAATATACAAAAACTATTAAACATTTTCATACCATAAAACATTACACAACAGAAACAAAAGACAAGAGAAATCAAAAACATATTTTAAGAACTCAATAAAAATGTAAGCACTTAAAAACAACATTAAAATAGAGAATAAAAGAACAAATAAATATAAACAAATCAGAGAACACATCATAGAGAATTGACAGAGAAAAATGCATTGAGAAAAAAGTAAAAGTAAACATTACCCAAAAAAGAAAATTGGATATCAGAAAACACAGCTACAACAAAATAACTGAATAATAAAAACAACAATAACAAAGTTGATAAACAAAAAAAAAAAGACAAAAAACCAAAATCTACAAAAGCAAATAACAGGAATCCACAACAAAGAAAACCCTTCACCAAAAGTAAATGTAACAAATAAACACAATCTATTGGAAATCAGAAAAACAGAACTTCAAACTACAAACACAACAAGAACACTCAACAAAGGAGAAAAATACAAAAAAATGCAAACAATTGAAAAAAGTACATCAAAATCACAAATACAATTGAAACAAAAGACAAAACAAAGTCAGACAACACAAGTTAGACATTTTTAACACTGTAGAACTGCAGTCCTTTTCCTTCAGTATCCAAAACACTCGTCCTTTAGTCTTCTGTTTGAGATGCCGTCAGCTCACTGATGTTTCCTGTCCTGAGTTCTGCATGATTACAGAAATGATTCAAACATTTGTGACCTGTAGTGTTTTTAATACACTCCTGGCTTACGATCAAATTATAGAGAAATTTCTCTCTGGCAGAGCATGAGATTGGATTCACAGCTGAAGCCTTTTACACAAAACACAATCACACTAGCCCGACCTCATCCAGAAGCCTTTAGAGCTGAAGCAGACGACCAAGTCTAATGTGACCGGGGGTCTAAAACAGCCTCATGTTGGACTCCAAACGGCTTTGACTCAAACTTTTAACAGGGCTGACTTTTTCACATTTTGTGTGTCAGTGTAAAGAAACTCCAGTTCCATTGAAGTTGGGACGTTGTGCAAAACAGAAATACAAATGGAGTACAATGACACATCCTATTTTACCTATATCCAGTTGGCTACACTACAAAGACGGGACACTGAATGTTTAAACGAATTAACTCAAGTGTTTTGTGGCAAATATTCACTCTATTTGAAATTGAGGCTGGGACAGGAACACCAAAAGTCTGGGATGGTTGAGGAATGTTCCAGAAACACCCGTTTGGAACACTCCTCAGGTGAACAGGTTAATTGAAACAGTCATGACTGCTTATAAATGGAACATCTGTGACACGCTCAGTCACTGACAAGTAAAGTTTTTGTGAACAACTGCAAGGAATTCAAGGATTTCATTATTTCCAGTCCATAATATAATCAAAAAATTTAGAGAAATCCATGCATGTGAGCAGAAAGACAAAAAAACCCCAAAACAAAACACTGAATGTCTGTGACCTTGGATCTTTTATCCAGAAAAGCATCAAAAACTGAAATCATTCTGTAAAAGGATGATACAACGTAGGCTTAGGAACACTTTAGAAAACCATTATCATTGACAAGTTAAAACTCTACCATGCAAAACCCAAGGAACGCAAAGTGGAAAAGTCTGCTGTTGTCTGAGGAGTCCACATTTCAAATTGTTGTTGTTAATCGTGGATATCGTGTCCCCTGGGCTAAAGCAGAAAAGGAACATCGAGAATGGTATCATAGAAAAGAGCAAAGGCCAGCATCTGTGATGGTATGGGGGTGTGTTGGTGCCTGTGACATGGGTAACTTGCATATCTGTAAGGGCACCATTAATGCTGAAAGGTACGTACAGGTTTTAGAGCAATTTATGTTGCCATCCAAGTGACTTCTTCTCAGAGACGTCTCTGCTTATTTCAGCAAGACAATGAAGACACATTCTGCACAAGTTACAGCAGCGTGGCTTCGCAGTGAAAGATTCCAGGTAATATGCTGGTCGGCCTGCAGTTCAGACCAGTGTTGATTTTGACAGCACTTAGCTTTAGTCCATTGGCTTAAATATCATTTAGTTTTCAACATAATTTAGTCCTATATATTGTTTTAATTTTAGTCTAGCTTTAGTTGACGAAAGTTTCACAACATTTAGTCAACAAAATCGTACTGTAAATTTAGTTAAGTGATGTAACACAGCAGTAGGGGTGGGAGTATCGATCTTAATATTGATAGTATTGATACCAAGCTGAGTATTGGTATCGATACCATCGATACTAGTGTGATGAGATCGATACTGCAGTTTCTCTTATGTCGTCTTTACTTTACTTTCCTCCGCTCCGACCGCCGCCTCTAAACGGTGCACCTCTCTCCCTCTACGTCAACTTAATACGGTTCCTGAACAAAAACCTATAAATCTGTTGTCAATATGGAAACAGAGCCAAAAGGGCAACCCAAGAGAGGGCTTTGTGAGCAGAAAGCCAAAGGTTAAGGTTAACTGTAGTTTATACTTTAGTTGTGCAATGGAAGGTATTTTTTGTTGTGATGTTGACATTGTTATATTTATATTTTTTTTACACTGCTGCTTTTTTTGTTATTTTGCACTTGTGATTTTTTTCTTAAACTTGGAATAATCTATTTCTTTTTTACAGTTAAAATTTTGTTCTATTGTTGTGGTTCATTAATAAAAAGCATTTTTATTACCTAAAATCTTTGTGCTGTGTTTTACCATAACCATAACAAACCAACTCAAGGCAAAATTACAAAATTATTCAATGATCATTACATTCCATGTAAAAAGTAGCCCTGTACTTACTTGGTATCGGATCGATACCAAAATTCCCAGTATCGCCCACCTCTACACAGCAGTAAACATGCCCCTGTTCCAACTTTTTTAGAATGTGCTGCTGGTATCAAATTCAAAATGAGTGAATATTTGCAATAAATCAATGACGTTAACCAGTTTGAACATCAAATGTCTTGTGTTTGTGGCGTATTTCAATTTACATAGGTTGAGAGGGACTTGGAAATTGAGTATATTGTTGCTATACCCATTTTACACAATGTCCCAACTTCACTGGAATTGGGGTTTGTACCAGGGGGCCTGCACACTTTAAAAACAGCTTAATTTTAGACTCCAAACTACTTTCATTCCCAAATTCAATTTAAGTTCACACTAAGCTTTTCGCAGGGTTGACTTGTTTGACATTTTGTGTGTCAGCAGACATTTTGCATAATTAAATGAAGGTGTAAAAACACTAAGAAGAGTGTTTTTTTCCCACCACCGAGGCCTTCATGACTGAGCTCAGCCTGGCTGTGCACCTCCATTTCCAGCACTTTCCATATTGCTCCCTCACACAAACAGACTCCACACTCTCCCTCTGCTGCTCCGCGTGCTGTGATCCAGTGCCAGGAGCGGCCATCTTCCCAGGAACAACTCTTTGTTTTTTTGTTTTTTGTTTCTCTCTCTCGCTCCTGCAGCTCAGTCAGCATCCCTTTGAGTTACAGCTCCTCAGAGAGCTCATTGTGTTTGTGTCCACATGCACACAATCACACAAACACAGCACACACGCGGCCACAGAGACACAACGCACAATGCTCCATTTATTTTCCCATTACAGCAGGGCTGCTTTTATTCTGCCGTGGTTTTACATGCTGTTCTGTGAGGGTCCTATGGAGATGCGGGGATCTTTGCTGAGTTTCAGGTAAGCAAATATGAAACCCTATGGAGATGTGATCTTTGTTGAGTTTCAGTGAGAATGAAAGCAGTTGTGTCTTCACAGAAACAACGTGGACTCCCAGCACTGTTGGCTTGATCTTTGTTGAGTTTCAGGTTCGAAACCTCTAGTTGTGTCTTCTGGAGAACAACGTGGACTCAGCACTGTTGGCTTCAACTTTGTTTATAAAGCTTTTCAGAGGGGGTAAATAAAACAAACAAAAGCTTTTAACCTGGGGAAACACTGGCCAGTCACTTCTGGCTTATAACAGCCAATATGCTATTTGAATGGCTGTCAATGGGTAGATGTTACCCACAGTGTAAATCTGACTGAGGAGTCAAAGACACTAGAAAAGTGCTGTATAAGCTTAAGTCCCATTTACATCACATTGATAGGTTAATAAATTAAACTGTTATATTAGTGGAGTCAGTAAATGGATAGTGTGCTGTCGGTGCCTGTGTGCTTGTGAGAATCAGTAAACAGATGATTGTAAGTGTTGAAATGCGTGTAGGTGCACCAAAGTAATGTGGCTGCTGCGTGGCCGGCCGAAGGATGTCGGATGAGATCGAGAGAGAGAGAGGCCGCGGCGGAAGTCAGCCTTTTATAGTCCGGGAACACACTGGGCCCTAGTGATCCCCGCAACGTCCGCTGCTGCACCTCAAATAGAAAATGATATATATATTACCCAGTAAGGGACCGTAACACTATCCTTTGATTATCTTTTTCTTCTTGTGAACAGAGGCTTTGTTTTATTGACATAGTTTGATGATGATTGGAGGCAGAGGTGTGACGTTTGTGAATGAGCCAACTCTTTTCAACAGCTCTTTTAAGTAAATGACGAGGACTGAGTCGCAGTTGTAAGTGAGGCGTTTGTTTGTGAGTCATGTGGTCTAGATTTGCTTAAGAGTTAAGCTGATGACTGTAGACAGAGGTAGACTAACGCTATTGTTACACACTGACACCGAGTGTTTGAGCTAAGCTAATTAGCGGTGGACATTGTTACTGTACTCACAGACAAAAAAAATGTATCTATCTACTTGTCATGGAGATAGAGGCAACATATAGTGTATCCCTTTAGATGTGCTTTTTTTAAAAGTCAGTGGATGAGTAAACAGCTGTTTAAGTGGTCAAACTAATGTTTCACAGAGACTTCATTTGAGATTATCTTTTTGTTCTTGTGAACAGTGAACTAATGATGAAGATGATGATAATGCTTGATTGATCTCAAATGAAGTCCATGGAAGACCTAAAAGAGGAACAAACAACTCAGTCTTTTACGGCCAAAGTAAGTAAAACAAATGTAATGCTTTTATTTTACATGCCCGTCTAAAACTTAAATTGAGGCTATAAAGGAACACAGTAACTGTGGCACAGATTAAAATGAAGGTTATCATGTCTAACTTTTCATTACTTTTGTTAACAGAACAGTTTTAGTCATTTTTTAATGATTCTGTTAGAATTGTAGTTGACAATAATGTTTCCACATTTGCATTTTTTATGATGTTAATCAAACATTAAACTATTACAAAGAACATGCCATACAAACTATTTGCAGTTCAAAGTGCTTTACATAGAAGCAGAAAAATAAAGTGAGAATATAAAAATGCTAATATTGGTGGATTTTCCTGACAACTTATAAGCAAATAAATGCTCAGCAGACGTCTATTAATGAAGTACAATGTCAAGAATGATTTTAAGACTAATGCAGACCAAAATAGCTAAACTAAAGAACCTATAAAATCCAGATGATAAATAAAAATACAAAAGAAATGGTACAAGAAAAAAAAAACAAAGAAATAAATGACGCCTTTGGTTCCATACCTGATCTAAGCTCTTATCTGAAAAAAGATTTGACTTGTTGAATTTCCATATTTCTTTCATTATGTAAATGGCGGTGGGTCCTGAGGATGGACCAGTTGAGATCACTCGGTCTAGGGCCGTGCCATACGTCTTGCTCTGTGGTATTTCAGGGCTCATCACAGATGCATAATTGAATTGACTTGCTTGGGTGAACTTAATTGCCTGCAGTGCCAATGAGCCCAGGCTCTGGATGTAGGAGCACAGTGTATATCGGCAGAATCTGACTTTTAAAGCAGCACTCCACGCCACTGAGCACAGACGTCCGTGTCTCTCGCAGCCTGTACGGGCAGGATTTGGACGATGGGAGGGGGTGATTCAGGGGTCGTTCAGCTGAGCTGTTTGAGTCACTGAACCTCCCGACAGAAGAGGACCCCGATAAGAAGTGATTCATGAGTGCTGTCTACTGCAAGACCCAGAGCCGGCAGGAAACAACGAGAACACACATGGACAGAAAAAGGCTGAAAATAAAAATAAAATAGAAACAAGAAGGGAGGAAAGGAAGGCTGTGAACTCTCTTTCCCACTCTCAAACAAAAATACACCAACACTTCCATTAGTCTTAAAGCTGAAAGTACACTCTGATGTACTAATGTGGAGTATTTACTCTAACATTACTCTGATTCTATTTATATCGTCCTGCATGAGATGAGATCATATCCACCTCTCCCCCACGATGTCCAAATGAAAATCAAACATGTGCTTTTACCGCTATCTAGTGGCCAAAAAGTAAAATGCATCATTTGATTTTTCATATTTGTCACTGTTTTCTGCTCATGGCTCTGTGTGCAAGCCTAAGTTTTGATTATAATCACAATTTTATTACAGTCCAGCCCTAAGCTCACAAGTGGGAAGAAAGCTGTCAGTGTAATACAACTGCTGTTCTGTGAATGTAAAACAACAACAGAAAATGATAGCAAATTTAGAGTTTCACTTAATTTTTCATTAATAAAGGAAAACAGTAGTAGCCAGTCAGTAGCTAGAATTTTTTTCAATTAATTATTTTATCATTATTGATATTTTTGTTTATATCCATCTTTTTTTTTAAAAAAATTAAACTACTTTTCAAACTAATGCTGGAATCCTAATTTTGCTAATTCCCTTTTCCCCCAAAGGGATTAATTAAGTTCTATCTAATCTAATATATTATAATCCAAACTCAGCAGAAGAAAATTTGATAAAGTCTACAATTAATGTCCTTTTCCCTCAACATAACTAGTCACTACAACAACATAATCCAGCTAAGACTGTATTACAAACCCCACATCAAATGGAGCTGGGATGTTGTGTAAGAAGAAAATAAAAACATCATTATGAGTTAAACAGTTATTGACCAAAAATGATTGTTTGCTAATGGCCGTTGTCTGGATCACCACCAAAATCTAATCATTCTTAAGTTGGGCCATTGTCAACATCTCCTTAAAATTTCAGCAAAATCCATCCTGTTGTTTTTGTACAATCTCGCTAACAAACAAACAAACATAAACAAACATACACAGACAAAAACATAACCTACTTGGCGAAGGTAACTGCTGATTTGCACATCTTTTTGAGCATAAAGACCATTGTCAGGTTAAGTAAAAACATAAAAAAACATTTTTTTAATTACTGTTTTTATTGTCCTTATTAATGTTTTTATTGTTTTTTCCTTCTGTGCACTTTGAGATTTGCCCATAAATGTAAAGTGCGTTATAAATAAAATCCATTATTATTATTATTATTATCAATAACACTGATCATGTCTTCCTCATGGCTCCTGTTAGTGTGTGGGATATATTAGGCATTGAGTGAACATGTTGTTACCAAATTTGATGTTTTAAAAGCAATAAAAATGCTTTCTGTTATAAACATACTTCCTCACAGACTTATGGCCCTTTTCCACGAGCACGCCTTGGCCCTAATCTACTCGGCTCTACTCGATTTGCAGCGTGTTTCCACTAACCTGGTACCTCCTAAACAAGCTAGTTTTAGTACCTACTCCGCTCTGGTTCCAAGCGAGCTGAGTCGATACTAAAAGATGACGTCACCGACTGCCGGCTACTGATTGGTCAGACAATGTCGTCATCGATGAGTCATGAGCGCGACGACCTAGCATGCTAGCGGTAGCTACCATTAGCTTACCCTTATACGTCATTTCTTTGCAGCTCGATTGCTCTCGTCCTCGGCTTCATTCTGTTGTATAGCTTCCAAAACTCTCCTGTGCTTCTCAAGGGGTATTTCTTCTTGCCACCTGCAGCCTTCTTTTGCTTTCCTTTTTTACTTGGTTGGTGACAAAAAGCCACAGATTGTTGTGTCGCGCTAAAAATGACGTCACCGCAGTGCCGCTCACTCCGTTGGGCAGGCGACTGGGGCTAATGGAAAAGCAGCACAAGGCGAGTAGAGTAGAGCCGGGTAGAGTTGAGTAGAGTAGGGCTAATGTTATATTGCTAATGCTAATGTTAGTTGATAGTCTTGCCTTAAAAACTACTTAAAGTGAGCTCTCTCACTAAAAGTTATGATTAACTTTTAGAATTAATTACTTCCCTCTATTAATTTTGCTTGTCAATTTGTATATTCATAACATTTAGATGTGCACTGCTGTGTGATAAGAGAGGACCCAGGTGTTAATGCGATCTCATCAGTTTAATATAAGCCCCCTGCTGAGACTGTGGCTCAGAGCTTTCAGAGCTGAAACAGGGTTTATCTTTTCTCCAGACTCCACAGGTAAGTCACACATCCTGTGAAGGCTTACACTGGAGGTATTTATGTCATGACAGAGCAGAACAGAGAAAGTGTTATAAACCTTTGAACTCAGTTTCTAAGCTCTTTATCTGGTAAAAAAAAAAAAAAAAAAGGGGATGCACTGATTAACACTTTTCTGTCCTCTTTACCTCTAAAATGGTATTTACCCTCCAGGTGACAGTCACACATCCACAGGCCTACCTTAAAACTTATAATAATATTCCATAATGTAGCTTTATATGTTTTCTTCAGCCATAAATGTGATACATGCTCGAACATGCAGAGTAAATTCTACAGTTACATTCTAAATCTGACTGAACAGCAGCACACACTCCAAAAAGCCATATCTGAATTTCTAGTAAGGAAATCTCAATAGACTACTTTTGTGCCACATTAACATCTTATTTGAAGATATAAACACTAAAAAAAAGGCCTGAGTTGCTTGTAAAAAGTAGAATCATCTCAGCGAGACAAGACAAATTTATCTTGAGGGTTGTCTTACAATGAAATGTTCCATCCAGAGTGGATATTAACCCTCAAGACCCTCACTGAGTTAAGCTTTGCTTGTTTCATTGGCAGATATTTTCTTATCATTACAAGCTGTTCAGTGCCTATTTTTTCCCTTTTATCCCTTGTAGTAAGATATTCATTTGGACTTGCTGAAAGAATTTGATTTTAGAATAAGTGTTTGAGATATTTCTGACCTGAAATTAGACAAACACATTTGCCTAAACCTGAGTTTTTGCAGTGCAGAGAGACACAGACATGGTAGGGGCAATAAATCAGCTGCCTCATTGCTTCATCGCTCACTGCAGACTGTCACACTTTCACTTCCCGACACGCCGCTGACACTCGGAGACAAAGAAGGAGACGGAGACGGCTGCTGTAAATACAGAGAGGCAGTGAACACATCTTACTTAAGTACTGTCTGAGAGCTGGGACTTACAGGAAAAGTCAATAAAGTGACTTTAACAGACATTTTACTGGAAGCTATTGGATTTTTGAAGCGATAAAGTAAAATACTGATTATGCAGAATAATCAGGGAGCTGTACTGTGTGTATACAAGCATTTGACCTGTGCTGTGTCTGTTTTTCTTTTTTGTACAGCATTAGCAAGAACATTTTTTCAGCAAATCTAGCTAATTCCTTTCATTAGGACTTATTTTGAAGAACTGTCCTTGACTAATGACCAAATTATAACAAAGTTTAAAGGGATATGCCAACGTTTTTTGTGTGTGTTTCTTTTCATGTCTTGCATCACTCCTGGGTTAATGACGAGCAGATAGACTCCATTCTTTCGAACGGTGCGTGCAGTAACAAGGAAGAGATGGGAAGAGCTCACCCACCGCTAATTAGCTTTGCTAGGGATCAAATCAGGCCAGATTTCATCAGTCCACACTCAGAAACTGATGGGGGAATGAACCAGAGTTGTTTTGAACAAATTTGTCAAAAATCAGTTGGTTGTACTTTTTAAAGGGGTACACCAACAATAATTTTCTTTTTCTGTCTTGTCTCATTCCCAAGTCCATAACAAGCAGATAGACTACATTTTTTCAACAATGCGTTCAGTAACAAGGAAGTGACAGGCAAAAATCACCCACTGCTAATTAGCTTAGCTCAAACACTGGGAGTCATTGAGTAGTGTTAGCCTGCCTCTGCCTACATTCATCAGATAAACTGTTCAGCAATTCTAAACGGTCCTGTGTGCTTGTTGTGACTCGTTTTTCCTTTTTTAACATGTTATGTTACATGATTTATTTTTAGATTAGCAAGAAATACATACGAAACTAAACCACAAGGCACATGCGCAAACAACTATGGAAGTGCTTGTAAGTAAGAAAACAAAACAAAGCATGTCCACTGTGGTTTTAACATCAATAGCTGTAAACATACTGTACTTTATCAGTTATACCTGAGTCAAGGCAAAATATGACAATTTGATGTGTGGACCTATGATTATGTTACAATGTGTTCAAGGTCCTCTTGGGAAAAAGGACAACTAGGCTTATTTAAGGTAGTTATCATGATGTGTTCAAATTTTGTATCTTTAGGACAATTCTGTTTTTGGTGAGTCATGATTAAATTGGGTGCAGTAGTGTATAAACAACCTTACAAAGAGACATTATTATTGACAAATAGGGATGAGAATCACTGAAGGTATGATGATAGGAGATTATTGTGATATTTGAGTCCCAATTTGATTTTAATGCAGTTGTTAATATTTCATGTTATGCTATATATCTGCACCAATGATTCCTTTCGGGTGTGGAGATTGAGCCTTTCCCAGCTGACAAGACAATAGGTGAGGTACACTCACCCAGCCAATCACAGGGCTACTTATATCCCTTCCAGACTGGCCAAAAAAACCTGTTTAAACCTGATAACAATTGGCTCCTGTCAGCAGTTTGAAAGGGTTTAATCAGCATGAAGCAGTTTCCCCTCGACAACCTTTAAAATCCAAACTTTGACCAGACTTTAGGCTGCAGCTGTTTCGAGTAGGAAAACCAGTGAGAGTCTGAGTGGAGCTCCAACTGCTGAGGCCAAACATTGCAAGCTGCACATGCACGCCTCTGTTTGTGAGAGACGGCTTCATCGAGAGGCAGACACACGTAGTTCTGGTTTTTCCAGGCAAAGAGCAGCATCACCGTGAGTTATTCACACAGTGTGGCGATCAAACATGGTATAAAGGTAATGTTAATAGGGCACGGTAATGATTACCATGGGAAGTTTTACCGCGGTTTACCATTTTACCGGTAACCGTTACATCCCTAGTTTCAACCTATTCGTGTACCATCGCCACGCCATATATTGCAATATATTGGATAGATTTTTTTCTCCATCCCTAGAAAAATGTGGTTTAGCTTTTGTTAATTGAGACAGGAAGCCAAATTTCACTGATGCTGATTTTGAGACACCAAACAGTGTTCCCTGTTTTCCTGACAGCTCTACAATGTGTGCATACAACAGGGCAGCTACACTATTCTCAGCATGTGCTGTAAAGTCTATTTTAGTCTTTAATAAGCATCGCCCATTTGAAGCATCACAACAACACTCCTGCCCTCCTTAAGGACCCTAATGAACATCCCTCCACTAACACAAACTCCGGGTGCAGTGAGCCTTGGCATTAGCCCTGTCTGGATCTCAGCATCCACTCACTAGCATCCCCATTTATCACACATTTACTGGCCCGCTGCATCACCAGTGGGGTTTAGGGAGTAGTCATGACTCCGGCCACAAGCGTCCCCTGAGCCGTGTTCCTCTGTAACTAAGTGTGCGGATAATAAATCAGAGTTGGGATGTGACAACAAACCTCCCTCCTCAGGGAGACTGCAGCAAGTAAAGCTGGGACGCAGAGAGCTGGATATACTGGGCACTTAATCTGCGTAAGAGAGAGGAATGTTTAGATCTCTTCGTTTTGTTATTTATAGCTTGGCTCCAGACCAACAGAGTCACAAGATTCAGGTAAATAAGCTGCCTCATTTTGGCTGGTTTCCTATGTTTGCGAGCTCTCGTCATTATTGGAGTGTTTTGTCTTCCTGGCAAACACTTCAGTGTTTCAGTCACTGCAGTGAGCGCAGGAGCTCCGAGTTAAACCAAAGCTTAAGCATGTTCACTTTATTTTGTGACACTTTGAAACTCTGATTGTCAGGACCTGTGAGTGTGGGCCCTGCTACAGTAATCAGCTGCCGTCTCCTCTGACATGCCACATTTGACTGATCTCGGTAGCGCCTGTTCGATAGGGCAACTTCAAGTGGTGTTGCCTATAACTATGTTGCAGCCAGTGTTGCCAAATTTTTTCTTCTGAAATAACCAACCAGATTGATAAAACGAGCCCAAAACAAGCAACCTCCGGCTATTTTTTTCTAATGTGCTATATTACATTTATTTAAGAGAAAGCATGGTTTGATTTTCATCTATATTAAATTTCAATTTCACAGTGACATTTTTTCTTATTTGGCTTTTACTTTGGTTACTCAGCATCATTTTGTTTGGAAGTGGAACATCTTTTTCTTTACATAGAAGAGGAGGGAGGAGCAACTGTTACTTATCACTCTGTAATCACTGAACAGTCTGTCTAACCTTGATTTTGTAACCAAACAGATACAGTCAGGCAATTTCTAAGTTTTATGTTGATCCCCTACAGCTTTATTATGGTGAAAACAGTAACATCTACATTGCAATAACATTGAATTCAAGCTATAATGATTTCGTTTAGGTGGAAACTTCTTGTAATTTTTAGATTCTGAGTTAGTTTATAATGGTAGTAGATCCATACTGGGTTTGCCAACAGCCCAATAAAGATCTGCCCTTTTGGAACAAGCCCAAGAACAACTGTCAATATGTACAAGCAACTTTTCAAAACAAGAAGCCCAAAGTTGCTAACAATAAGCAGACCTGGCAACTATGGTTGCAGCATTTTTTGTGAGCCCTATACCATCTCCAACCTGAAGGCCAAGTGTCATACAACAAGAGATGAAAGCAGGGTTCCCAAGAAGATGACACCCCCAGCTCCTTAACCTGCCAGCACTAAGGAGCTGGAGGGAGTCTTCTTCAGATTTGCAGTCAGGGTCAGAGATTTGACATGGTCTCACTGGGCTGCCAGGAGGCCCTCCATGACTGTCCTTCGCCATTAAGTCTGTTTGCAAACTAGGGGTGTCACCTTTTTTTACTCAAATATCCAGCAAGGGGATAAAAATCCGTAATCAAAGTGTAAATAAACCTTAAAATATAAAACAAACAGCTCAACAGCACATTAGCATACTAGGAGCAGTAAACCACTTGATCCAGCAGAGGGCACTCCCAGGGTAACCTGTACATCCTGTAAATCGAAAAGGAGGACAAGAAAAGCCACTCTGAGTGGACCATAACAGCACTGGACAATGCCTTGTGGAAGCACTTTGGGCTTGACTGTGTGTCGATTATGTGCAAAGCAGCTGACCCGCTACTACAAATCAGCAGACCCATTTGTAAGGCTTTTACCCACCACTGCCCAGTTTTGTCCAGTGCTCAGCCTAGTGTTTCTTAGTTGACTTGGGTGTATATCAAGTACATACAAATATACAAAATATACCAGACACATAAAAGAACAAAAACACAACCCAACAATATATACAAAAGGACAAGGTGGGGTGGAGGAGCTATACATATGAGCACTCAAGTTTTTAACAGTATACATGTGATATAAATATCATATTTCAGACTTCAACAAGCCAATCCACCAAACAACACCAACAGGGGCGAGGAAGAGAGGATTTTGAAAGTTTTTCATGGGTGTTTTTCAAAGGTAAAAAAACAGACTCTGTAGCAGCACATGTTTTTGACAAAAAGGCACTTTTACAACAAAGAAATAATCTACTTTTTGTGCTCTGTTTTTATTATCAAGTGAAATGAACATTTTCTCACTTATTCATCAAGATGACATAAAGTAAAGAATAGCAGGGAGTTCCTGACACCATATGGATTAAAGTGTAACTCAAACTTAGATCAATACCACACACTATAAATACAACCCCCCTGCAAACACAACTACATCCACGAGGCTGCAGATTCATGCTGTAAGATGGGAAGTAAAAATTCAGGCTGTAGGGGCACAGTGGCGTTTTGACTACACAGTCATCATACATTATTCACAGAGGGAGGGGGCAAACCTCAAAGGCTAACAAATGCAGACTGGCCTGAGCTGAAGGAGGGTGTAAAACATAAAGCAGCTCTACGGGGCTGCATAAGGAGGGTGGAGGCTGAATACTGATGAGGCTGAAGGCATGCAGATCACTGCAGGCGTATGGATCAGACCAGGTCACAGAGCTATCTGTGGACTGTCTGTACTAACACCAGAGATGTTTAACTTTATATAAACAGACATAAGACAGGAATAAAGAACATATCTTACTCTGTAAAGAATAAAAAAGAATACTGTGCTTTATAAAGTTTCAAAAGTTCTCTGTTACTTCTCCATAGAGTGAACTTTCCTGTTTTTTCTTGTACCATAATTCATTTATATTTGGCCGTTTTCAACAAAACCTTTGGCTTGTAGAAATCAAAAAGGGCTTCAGGTTACATTATGTAATTTGTACCTTCACCAAGAGGCTATGTTTTTGCCGGTGTTCATCCATCTGTGAGCAAGAGGACTCAAAAAGTTCTCAACAGACTTGGGTGAGAATTTCATGGGCTGTTGGTCATGGACCAAGGGAAAAGGAAATAGATTTGGGTGCTGATCCAAGTGGATACAGGAATTTTTTCAAATGGTTTGTTAGCATCATGGAATCGGGCAGTTTTTCAAGTCTCCACCAATGCCTCATAAAGTTCTCTACAGATTTGGATTAAAGCTTCTGAGAATATGGATCATATAACATACAAGTAATGATGTGATTGTGGTGGTGATCTGAATTTATGAGAAATGCCTTATAGTCAAATGCTTTTCTAAACAAGCCATTATCTATCATGATCAGTAAAATTGTGTTGAGGAAATTTTGATCTGCCTATGGAGAGTCAAAAAACAAGACTGAAAAGTTAGCAATGCACCAAGTCTTTATTCTCATGAGAAGGAGACAACACAGAGAAGCACATGGCAGAGAGCAGTTCAGAGTATTGTCTCACTGATACAAATGTGACTCTGCCTTATAAACCATCTCAAGGCGGCCTCTGGCTTTGGGGGTCGGAGAAGAACAACATCAAAGAACTTCTTATCAGCCGTAAATTGGGGTACAATAAAACAAATGGAGATTCTCCTCAGGAGATTACTTCTAGGTGTAATCTCCAGTGTTATTCCAGATGTCTTCCTCACCTCTGTGCCCGGAGGGTGATTTTTACAATGGGGGTGAAACAGGAGAGGTTATCAGGTCATTCACACAGCAGTACAGTTGAAGTTCCAAAATGGATCAGGTAAATAATAAATATATGCAAAATTTCCACCACAATTGAAAATCCAACAAAGCTTTTGGTCTTTTATAGAAGAAGCAAGATTTATGATGGACTTGGAAAGAGGGTAGAGATTAGGGGAAGAAAAACTGTAAATTTATGGGCCTTAGGTTCAATTCACACCTGAGACGCCAGAAAAGACAAGAGCCTCAATATATGGTTGCAACCTGCTTCGCTGTGCTGGCAGCACCAACAAAGTGTTTGTGACATTGCTAGCTGAGTTATTGCTAAAAATACGGTTATCTATCCTGTTGCACAAAGTTAACAGATCCTCTGCGACCCTGATCACCAACAAAATCCAATTAAATCTCCCTACAGACAGACTGAAGGACAAATAACAGCAAAAACACAACTTTCTTGGTGGAGGTTAAAAATCTCAATCAGTGCTACAGTTGCTTCTGGCCCTACTTCCATTAAACAGTTCATTAACAAAAAACATGGATGCTAGTGTTAATTCATATTTTCAAATTTTAGAGGAAAAGGCATTTCAATAATTGCTGGAATGCAATCCTTTATTGCCGAAAGCATCTGTATTGAATATCCAATTGTCACTTGGTGATTTACACTTTAATAATTTCTTACTTTTAGATATATAAGTGTTTAAAACTTACAATCTTTGTCATTTTATGAAGCAATGGTTTCAGAAATTAATGTCACTTTAAAAAACTAAATCTATTTCCTGAGACACATGCTTCAGAGAGAAATCCATTAAAGTTCAGAAAAACCTCTGAAAACAAAAAGGCTAAATTCTCTAAATTACCCTTATGTATGAGTGTGACAGTGAATGGTTGTTTGTCTCTCGATGTCGCCCCGTGATTGGCTGGTGACTGGGTGAGGGTGTATCCTACCTGGGAAAAGCGTGATAGATAATTGATGGATGCATGGATGGATGTTTTAGCTGTAGAACTTTGGGAAATTATATTTTTCATGTTTTTTAAATTTACAACTAAGTTAAAAAACATTATTAAACAGCAACCTCTTGTCTGATTTGTCTCTTTTGCAAATCCCTTCAACATAAAATCACAATAAGTTGTAAAAACAATCAATTCCTAAAGACTTCCTTTAAGGGTTAAGATCAAGTTAGTGTAGAACAATAGCTACCTCCGCCAAGGGAGGATATGTTTTTGGGAGAGTTTGTTTGTCTATCTGTCCGTCCATCTGTCTGTGAACAAAATAACTCAAAAAGTTATGGGTGGATTTTGATGAAATTTTCAGGAAATGTTCAGCATGGGAAAGAAGAACACTAATTAAATTTTGGTGTTGGTCTGGATCAGCGTCTGGCCGCTATGACGAAAAATGTGATTTTTGTGAATAACTACTGAACTAAAATAGATATCATATTGTACATAAAATCACAAAATAGGTGAGGACTGTGGCGCTGGCGGAGGTCTGCCCTCTCTGAGTGCTTTTCTAGTTTTTAATCTATTTCCAACCTGAATTTTGTCTAAGGTTTCCCTTATCAAACTCAACTCTGTAAACCAGGACATATGTTCCATACAGTCAAATCAAACAGAGTCAAATAAATACTGTAATAAGCAACTGACTGCCGTCTATGCTTAACAAATGACTTTAACAATCAAACCATTACCATCACCATGGCTGTGTAATCGTCTGATGATAAATTAAATGGCTTATTAATTTGACACTGGAGTGAAAACAGCAGTAAATCACTCCCATGAGAAGCACATTATCTCTGACACACACATTCAGACAATAAAATATCCTGCAGCAGTGCACACGAGCAGAGAAAATGGAGCAAATGGAGTCCCTCTCATGCCACCACCCAAAAGCCTCAACACACACACACACAACTGGCCTACTACTACACTTATCATCACATTGACACATTTGTTCATTAGTAATATCTTGAATAGGACGTTAAACTCACATTTGTGGGCAGCTTGGCTTGGCGTGCTGACTTCCTTTCCATAATGCAGAGAGGAACTTGTAGTCAAAAATGTATGAAATACTAGGGCTGGGCGATATGGCCTAAAAATAAAATCCCTGATTTTTTTCCATACTACTCGATTTACAATTTTAATGGACTTTTGTCCCTCTCAAGAAAAAAAAAATCCAAGAAACACAAATGACATGAATCAATTTTTGCCTTTACGTTGCCAAAATCCCAAACCAAACAGAATTTCCCTCCTGAAGTTAAAGTGTATGAACATCCTTGAATAAGCCAAAATACAACCAGACTTCAGACTCTGTCTGCTTCAAGTGGGAAAAATCTCCAGTGCAGTGTCCGTGTTGGCACCAACTGCCATACTTTCACTTTCAGAGGCCAAACACTGCAAACTGCTGCCGAAGGACCACTGCTGCTTTGTAGAGGAGCAGACACATAGTTTTGTCTTTCCAGGCAATGAGCAACATCACTATGAGTTATTGACAAAGTGAGGTGATCAAACATGGTTTTAATGGTAATCAAAATAGGAAACAGTAATACTAACTAACAGAACTTTTACCATTTTATTTATTACTGTTACATTCTTATTAGTTAGTCAGTTTGTTTGTTTATTTGTCCCTGTAGGGAAATTAGGATGTGGCAGTAATCACTGAAATCTATTTGACAACAAAATACATTGTCAACACTGATACACTGTTGAAAATTAACAAATAAAAACACATCAACATACCGAGAAATTCAATTCTGGACCAGTTAGACTTATTAAACATGACTGTTTCTCATTGTTTCAATAAACAGCTATAAATTGAGCAGTTTAAAGCTCCTTTTTATATTTATGCAAATAAGTATTAAGTATAAATCAGCCACTTGCACTTGCAATGTCCACAAAAGACAGGTGGTCCATTATAAATTGGTCCTCACAAGTATTATTAAAGAGAGCATCCACACAAAAGCGCACACACTGACTCGCGGCCACACAGAGCCGTACATAAGCCATCTCAGCCTTCGCGTGGCACAGTAACAACATATGACAGAACCCAGATGGCATCCTGCAGGCTACAATCATCAAGATCAGAGAAAAGGGGACGAGAGGCAGGGACTTGAGCAGCAGAGCAGCCAATGACATGTCTCCACACTCACACACATACACAGACTTGGCTTAGCTCTGTGTTCGACACAAACAGGTCTTCATCTTCATCTCCGACACCTTCTCTAGGCCTCCTCAACCTTTTCTGAGGCGTCAAATAAATCATCTGGAGCGGATAAGCTGCCGGAGTTTGATTGGATGTAAGTGTCTGAGTGTCATGCAAAGCAGGCGTCAATCTGGTTAGGACTCCGCTCAGCATGACTCAGAATTACCCTTCAATTTACCTTTAAGAAGCTGCACAAGCGCGGAGAGAAAGGTGAATATATTATGGTAATGTGGGGCAGCATGTGGTCGAAGTGAGTAGCAAAGTCATTTTTTCCATTACAGAGATGAGCCATGAGATTGTCATTTACTGCAACAGTAGAGTCCTGATATGAAGCTTCAGTGCTGCTGAGCTTCACCACTGCAGAGAGAAAAACAAGTCGTGAGGTGGTTTAAATATTACATAACTTCACACTAAATGTGTTATTTTTGGAAAACCTGAGGGATCAATCCAGGCCAGATCTCATCAGTCAACACTCTCAGAGATTGATGGGTAAGAGGATCAAAGTCATTTATAGCAAATCTCATAACATGTTATGCTTAAGTTCTGAGAAAAAACCCAGTTGGTTCTACTTTTAAAAAGGATACACCGACATTTTTTGTGGTTTCATGTCTTGCCTCACTGCAGAGTCCAAGACAAGCTGATAGACACCATTTTTTCAACAATGCATGCAGTAACAAGGAAGAGACAGGCTAAAGTTGCCCATTGCTAATTAGCTTAGCTCAAACACTGGGAGTCAAAGGGTAGCAATAACCTGCCTCTGCCTACATTCTTGATTAAGTCTTCAGCAACTCTAAATGGTTCTGTGTGCTTGTTGTGCTCTTTTGCTTTGTTGACCTACTTTCGCTGTGGTTTGTGGTAGAAATGTGACGTGCGTGAAGCAGTTGGGTCTTTTGAAAAGCTCTTTCACATGAACAATTAGAACCAATTTGCAGAATTTGTAAGTAAGCTGTTCACTTCCAAGGCATTCTTAAATTTGTATGGTAGCATTAGCCTGCCCCTGCCTACAGTCATCAGATAAATAATTCAGCAACAGTTAACAGTTCTGTGTGCTTGTAATGACTTGTTATGTTACGTAATTTATTTTTTAGACTAAGAATAGAATTTTTTTTAATTTTCGAATAAACATATATGAAACTAAACCACAGAGTGCACGTACAAACCACCAAGGATGGGCTTTATTCTGTTGACCTACTTACTGTAGGAAGAGGAGGGCTAACACTACCCATTGACTTCCACTGTTTGAGCTAAGCTAATTAGGGCAAGCTCTGCCCATCTCTTCCTTTTTACTGCATGCCTTTCGGGTCCATTGGGGTTATGCCCGAGGACACACTGCCATGTGACTGATGGAGCAAGGCTCAAACCTGCATCCTTCTGATTTCTTACCAAGCCCACTATCAGACTGCACCCCCAACACCACATATGGACACACTGGTAAAACGTACAATGTGCTATGATTGTTTACCTCATCACCAAGCAAAGTCAGAATCCACATTTTTTTTTAACTTTTGACAAAAATTATGGGTATGATCATGCATCCATCGTACAAATGTGTGTTACACAATAGGTCTGGGAATTTCAAATGAGCTTGCGATAAGTTTTTTTTCCTGATACAGTTTACATAGTTTGTGATAAAGTTGACAACTCCATTTGAAGAATTCTTGGATCTGCAGTAGGATTCAGATCACCATCAAAATGTTATGTTGCCAGGGGCTGGAGCTAGGGATGCACAATATTGGATTTTTGCAGATATCTGGTATGCTGATATTTTTTGATTCATTATTAAAGATACCAATATTTCAGGTCAAGAGCAAAAGCTCTGTGCTAATAAAAATGGGCTTGTTTCTTTCACTGTTACAGCATATTACTGCATGAACAGATGTAAAACAAGAAAAACAGCTTTTAACTGTTGCAAAACTGAAGTTCTTTATATTTAAATGTACCCATGCAGTGATGAGAAGGTGCATCAATTTTGAACATTTTTAAATTTGCCGATAATCCAGCCGATATGATACTTAACTTTTAAGAATGATATTGGCTGATACCAATATAAAACTGATAATACTGTGCATCCCTAGCTGGAGCCTACCCAAGCTGTCACTGGACGAGAGGTGGGGTACACACTGAACTGGTCACCAGCCAATCACTGGGCCACATAGAAAGACAGACAACTATTCACACTCACACTCATACCTGAGGGTAGTTTCCAGTCACCAGTTAACCTAATCAGCATGTTATCAGTCTGTGGAGGAAACTGGTGTGCTCAGAGAGAACTCATGCATGCACAGAAAGGGGCGGGACCAACCCTGGGATTGAACCAACAACCTGTGAGGTGGGTTTACTACCTGCCTTGCCACCGTGCCACCCATCTATTCAGACAAAAATGTTTGAAAAGAAAATCCAGAGCTCAATCAACAAATGTTCAAAGTTTTGGTTATAAAAAGGGTTTTTTTCTGAGCAAGAAGCATCAAACCTTTTCCTTTAATCATCAAAAACTATTTTAATATAAATTATGTCAGAGTTCCAAAATATCTTGTTAGTTAATCAGTGATACTTTTGGTGCAACCTGAAGAAATTCTGCATTTGTGTTTATGTCATGGTTTGAATATATTTGGAGTAGTTTATGTCTTTTCCACTAGAGGGTGACGTTAGGATCAGGTCAGACTCCTGCATGCAGGTACAGAGGGGGGGAGGGCTGAGGCCATCTGGAGGCTCAGAAACAGGTGTGTCACCCTTTTGTCACACAGACGGACTGTTTGGTGGCTTCACCGCATTGACACCTCAGAGAACAAGGTGAGAAAACTTCAATCACACTGGCAAGTAAAATAACTTTTTAGTGACAGAGATTAAAATGTTTGTGTTTATTGATCATTTAAAAGCCCTGTGCATGTAACATGTAGTGTTTTATATTATCATAGTGGCACTGATAGTTTGAGGTCTGACACATTTTTAGGATTTATATTTTATATTCCTTTCATTGTTTGAACTCATTTTGACCATCTGATTTAATTTGTTTGGTTTTAGTTAATGACTTTATTTCATTCTGTCTTGAAATAAAACATTCAATACAAACAAAACATCTTAAATGTGAATTAAAAAGGAGCAATAAAAGAAAAATCTGATAGAATCTGCCCGTTTCACAAGATTTTAACTAAACACCTAATAAAAATGAATGAGGTGCAGGCCAGCATGCCTTTTTACATTTTTTTACATTTCATCATTTCTTATTTTGAAAAACAAACAATAAAACAAACAAACAAGGACCAAATGTCAATTCACATTTTCTACAAAATAAACACAACAAGACTTAGATTAACACATTTCCCTGTTTTTACTCATCATACTACTTTTGACACTTTTTTTGAAGATAACATTTGATTTAGATTGTTTAATTTCTTTGCTTAGTTCAGATCAAGATTTGATTTGAAAATAGCATTACATATGGAACACATTTTAATCATTAAAGCTAAAGTTAGTTAAAATGCATTGGTTCGAGTTACATTATGAATTAGACTAAACATTGAAGCAAAAAGCAAGATTAAAATGAGTGGGTATAACAAATAAAAACAGTTTGAAAGCTGTTCATTTTGTAAGACAAATTGAAGTGATTAAAAGCATTTAAATAATTAAGAAAGTTTATTAATGGATTTGATTAGTTAATTATTATTAAGTCTTTAAATTGGGGATGCACCAAAATGAAAATTTGTGACCAAAGCCAAAGCCGAGTAAAAAATAAATGCTTGGCCGAATACCAAATGTCGAATATCCAGTGCAGAGGCTAAGTAGTTCACTATATCTATTAAAAGTGCATAAATAGCTAAGAATACATTTTAGACATTTTTAAAAGAAAGTAATTGTTTATTGAATATTATGACATTTTTTAATATTCCAGTTGCCTTTGCTTTTCAAAAAAAGCACAGCAAAGTTTTTCATTCATTCTAGGCCTTCAAACAAAACAAAAATGCATTAATAAAATACTAAAGTGCATTGAAGTGGATTAACCTGCAACAAATGAATTATTGTCCTTTTGACACAAGTCTGCTTAGCCACAGTCACACGCAATGACATATTTGATTTCGTCATTGTGTCACGGTACTATTCGGCCTTGCTATTACCTCACTCCACCGAAGGCTGAATATGGCTTTTTTTGCAATATTCAGTCGAATCTATTTGGCCACCGAATATTTGGTGCATCCTTACTTTAAATTATTCAAAATGTGTATTCTTGGTGCAACCGTCATAATTTTGCACTTTATCCCTTTGTTGCACTGCCCCTCCTCCTCCTCTCACTGCGCTGAGTGTTTACAACAAGCTGTTAACTACCTCATGTCTTAACTGTTAAACTCTGTCTTGTCATCCAGATGGAAGCGAGAAATGCAAATTCAGTTACTCTGCATGCCATGAATTGACAAATAAAACCTTGAATCCTTTGGTTTATTTCTTTTTAGGTGATCAACCTGCTATTGCTTTTGGAGGAAGGTGCTAATAGATCAAACTTTATTTAAAGGAGACATATCATGCTGATGCTTGATTTAATACTTACATATAATATAATAAATTTGAAAACAAGACCTTACACCCCCTTAATTTTCAAAAAATTAGATACTGTATTTTTTCTGATATCCTAGAACGAGATTTGATGCCTCTGAAAATAGGTCATTGCGAGATGTCCGCGAGATTTAAATCGTCGTGACGACACGAGGTACCTTTCTTTTTATTGGAGTAATCTGATAAAACACTTCCTCCCCTGTGATGTCCGTTAGCCACAAAACCGTCGCCGAGGAACACATCCACCAGCAGCAGTATATAGATCCCTAGCTCACATTCACTCATTACGAGCTCTGGCCTGTAGGGGGACTCAATACGCGGTCACTGCATTGAGCCTGCCGGAAAATACAGTAGAAGAAGAAGGACAGGCCGGCTCTACCCCCGATAGAACTGACCAATCAGAGCACAAAGGGCTGTGACGTTGCGAGGTAACTTTAGGTCATCCTCAGATCTGAGTGTTTCAACAAGCGCTTCATAATGGCCTAAAATGAGGATTTTGAGAACGCAATTGTGGGGCAATGAAGGAACTAAATGACTTGTACTGAGGGCAGAAATGCTTTACAGGCATCCTAGTCTGGCATAGTGAAAAGGAGAAACAAGCATGATATGTCTCCTTTAAAAACACTCTTCATACATCAAATGTATATTAAATATAAAACAGACAACAGTTTGGGGATACAGAATAAAATACAAAACCCCACCCATCCTCTCAGTCCTGATTTAAAAACAAAGAGCAACACACACATAAGGACTCTAAGTCAGGACTCTTCAAAAGGCCACAGAAGACTGAGGAAATGCTATTTTAAATTGAAAATGAGAAAAACACAGGAGCTAAGACTAAACTGACTAAATAAATGAAAAAATGCAATCATGATAAGATATAACAAAGGTAACAAAATGCTAAAAGTTAATTAAAATAAAACTGTTTAAAACCAAACAATACATAAATAAAAAGTGGTAAAAAAGTGGTGAAACATAAAAAAGTAACTCTGAAACTAAAATGGAGTAAAACCCATATGATTCAGATTTAAAGAGTGAAACACAATTCAGCTAAAAGCCATTAAAAAGGTAGGTCTTGAGTTTGCCTTTTTAAAAATACGGACAGTAGGCGCTGCTCTCGGGTACTCAGGTAGACTTTTCTACAGACGGGGGGCCAAATATTGAAAGATGCTTCAGCGAATGCTTTAGACCAAACTTCGGGGAAGACTACTACATGAACACCTGAGGGCTCGACTGGGCTCATATGGTAAAAGCAAATCAGATAAATAAGAGGGATCAAGACCATGAAGAGATTTAAACACTAGTGAAAGAACCTTAAAATCTATTCTAATAGATAAACGTAGCCAATGCAGAGACTTTAAAATCAGTGTTATATGTGTTCTCCTTCTGCTCTTCATCAGCATGCATGCAGCTGAGACATGTTTTATGAAGACCAGAGAGGAGGGCAGTAGTCAAAAGAGCAACAAGAAGAGTAACAAAAAGCAGGCTGAGTTGTGTCTCTGTTGATCTCCAGGCCTGCAGCGAGTTAGGGTGGGCAATGATTCAGAAAAAAAAGAAATTAACTCAACAGATACATCCTAAAACATGGATATTTCCCAGCCCTATAGCTGCCAAGACGTTCAGCTGAATGTTTTTGTTCTTGATTTATAAAAGGTGCATTAATCCATTCCCCAAACAAGCCCTGCTTAAAGTGAAGCAGACATCTCACAAACCCTGCGTGACCCACGATTTAATACAAATGCATAACGACAGCCAGTCTCCCACTGAATGACCAGAAGTCATTGGCTAGCGCCCACTCCATTAGAGAGCACACATAGCCTTGAGTGGCTGAACGGAACAGCATAGGTTGTTCCTTGAACCTCAAATGTAGTCTTAAATCACATAATCTGTCACAAGCTATTTGTCATGCGGGGTTTATTCTCCTTTTTTTTTCAAGGCAAACAGAACAATGCTGAGTGCACCTCTGCCCACTCTACACAGGAGCATGGCTGGAAAACACAAGAGGAGGGAGAAGAACGTGCTCTGCGACAACTGGATTTATGTTTAAGAGGTTTTCTGAGGGAGGTAAATGTTATCCTGTGGCAACTATGAAAACCATAAAGGCCTGGAGAGAAAGGATGCAGTTACTGCAAAAGGCTGTAATCTTCTGGACTAGGGATGGGAAAGTTTGGTCGTCAAGATGGCTGCGTCAGTTAAAAGTATTAAAAGTATGAAGCCTGAAACTTAGAATTATGACATTGTGTGATAACAGCTATATACAAGAAGAGCCACAAGTAAACAACTGCTTTTACAGCCAGCCCACCTTTAAATAAGACTTTTCCACGGATTACTTTTTGCTATGATTTCTGTGCATCCTTTGCTTCTACAATGTTGTGAGTACATTACATACATACACCGACATTTATTTTGTTTGTTCCTTGCCTCACTGCCGAGTCCAAGACAAGCAGATAGACACCACCTTTCAACAATGTGTGCAGTAACAAGGAAGAGACGGCAGAGTTTGCCCTCCGCAAATTAGCTTAGCTTAAACACTGGGAGTCAAAGGGTAGCATTAGCCTTCCTTGGCCTACAGTCATCAGAAACTCTAGCAATTCTAGACGGTACTGTGTGCTTGTATGTTATATTCTATCACCGTTACTAATTTTCTTATACTCCTAAACAGAGGCTTTGTTTTGTTTTCCAACCTCTGCGGTGGTTTGCGCTAGAGTGGTGACATTCACAAAGAAGTCAAGTCTTTTGAACAGCTCTTTTAGGTGAACTATAAGAACCAATTTGCAGTTGTGAGTGAGCTGTTTGTTTGTGAGCCATTCTAAAATGCAAATTGTGTGCAAATATAAGAATGGCAAAAAAAAGTAACTACTCACTCACAACTGCAAATCAGTTCTAATCATTCGCTTAAAAGATGTTCAGCCTCAACTCGTTTGTGAATGTCACATCTCTAGAGCAAACCACCATGGATATAGGACAACAAAACAAAGCCTCTGTTAAAAAAAATATGGGTTACAACAAGCACACCGGACTGTATAAAGTGACTGAAATGTTTATCTGATGACTGTAGGCAGAAGCAGGCCAACACTAACCATTGACTCCCAGTGATTGTGCTAAGCTAATTAGCAGTGGGCAAGCTTTGCCTGGCGTCTATTTGTTACTTCATGCACAGTTGAAAGAACAGTGTCTATCTGCTTGTAATGGACTCGGGAGTGAGAGAAGAAACAAAAACAAAAAAATTGTTGGCCTGTCCCTTTAAGACAGCAAGCAATAGGGTACAACCTGGTATTAGCAGGTGTTCCTTATAAAGTATCCGGTGAGTGTATTTGTCTTTTATTCTTAATGGTGCTTTGTTCTGAATGTCATGTTTACTGACAGCTGAATGGATGTCCTGGGTAAAATAGTTGAGGAAGGGGGCTTCACGTAGCCCCTGGGCAGCCATCTTCACATCCTTGTTCTCGTCCATCATGATAAATGACAGTCGGTGTTTTATCTTTCAAAAGAGTGGATGTGGCAAACCGATTTGTAGCTGCAAACGGTCTCGGATTAAAAATGACGGCGGTTATGCAACACATTACAATTTTAAAACAGCATCATAAAACACCTTGTCAAAACAGCACAGAGGCTGAAAACCCTCCACAGTCACAGGGAGTATTTTCGGTGCCCAAACCTTTGCATGAACTGTGCCTGCATCCAGAAGTGCTCCCACCGCTCGCCTACACATCTGCAGGGCCTTCAGCGCAGACATGATGTGCAGTGGGTGGTCCATGTGGGCCTGTGTGACATGATAAATTTTACAGTGGGCCTGCTTCTTCTCCAGCAGAGCTCTTCTGCCCTACCTGGGCTGCGATTACATAACTGCTTTGGCGAAATGTTGAGCAGGACACGTCTCGCCTCCCCAGCTCGCTCTGTTTCCTTCTCTAGCACAGACTCTGCTCAGACGCTAAGCACATGGACCTTTTCATCGCTGATATACAAACAAATATGGAGAATCAGAAATAATCACCCCTGTCTACAAATAAAATATGACACTAACCATCTGCTCAGGGCAGATTGTTTGTACCTGACAGCAGAATGAGCTGCCATTTCAGTCCAATTTACCTGAAATATGTCTGATCAAGCTGGCCTATAAAGGGCTGTTTTTACCTCTGCCAAGGAGGTTATGTTTGTGCCGGTGTATCTTTGTTTGTTAGCATAAAATTACACAAAAACCACTGAATGAATTTTGCTAAAATGTTCGGGAAATGCTGGTAACAGCCCAACTTAAAAATGATTAGATTTTGCCAGCGATCCATATAAGCACCATTAGTGAACGATCATTTTTGCTCGTTAACTGTCTAACTAATAATGATATGAACATGATTTTGAGTGTTAGGTGTAGGCTCTCAGGGTAAAGGAATCATTATGATGGTTATTTTATCATGGAGCTATTGCTTATAGATGTAACAGCAATATGAGAGCTACCTTGGTGGAGGTTTGTGCTCTGTTAGTGCTTTCCCGTTTACTGTTATGAATCATGCATGTAAAAAGGATTAAGGGGAGATTTATTTGTCATTGTTTACTGAAGTCACAGTATCAGCCATATAAACATATAAAAGCAATAAATAAGGCAAGCAGCACTGAATAAAAAAATACAAAATAAGGATATTAACAACATTACCATAATCTAAGGCTAATAAAATCTCAATAAAAGTAAGTATAATATTTATAATAACATTATCTAAGGCACAGTGATAAAGAGCAGCAGAGTAAGTGGTGTGCAAAAAGTCAACAAGTAAAGTGGCTCAACAGATTTGTACAATGAGGTGCACTGAGGCAGTAGTCCAGGGCAAAGTATGAAAATGCTGGTGCATTAATACTGTTTATTCACACTGTGATATTAAACAGAAGCACATATATACACACAAAGCTAATCCCAGCTACAGAGACATTCTTACTGCTAACCTGCAAGACAATTATGGCATTACAACCTCGGTACTGAGATTATTTGGGGATTTTTGCAGAGTGTTTGGTCTTTCCAGGAACAGTAGATAATCCACAGACTATTAAAAAAGTTTTATCTGAAGTGCTTTCTACAAATAGTTCCATTAATCGTGTATCAGATTATCAGGAGCAACTGACCTTTTTTTACTTGGAAAGTAACATCACTGTACAATGTCTTAAAAAACACAATAATAAAATCAAATGTTCCTTCTGGTGGCTGCTGTAATGAAGGCAAAAGTCTTGATGGTAGACTTTTTGGGCAGTAATTAAATTATTTAATTAGGGTTGTATAACACACGAGAAGATCAAATTACTTGTGATACTACAACAAAATTTAAAAACATAATTATCAGTCAGAATAACCAAAAAAACTCTTCTTTTTCTTGGCCATTGGCATTCTGTAGTGCAGCAGCTACTACATTATCTGATTGGCCTGTTATTAATGTGATTGACAGAATGATCGTCCAGTCATCTGCCTGATATGCTTCTGAAAGGTTAAATTCTTTCTATGGTTTCTTCCAGATAATTGAACAGTCCATCCGGTGCAATGAAGATGTAAAAACATTACACTGTCAAACAAAAACTGAAAACAAAAACATGAATGTTTTCTTCATACCTTGACAATAACTAGGGATGTCCAGATAAAGCATTTCACCTTCCATACAATACCGATATTGCAGCCTTGAGAATTGGCCAATACTGATATCTATCCAATAAGATATCAGCAGGAATCATACATTCTTTTATTACTCATTTTGTAGTATGGACTGTAGGAAAAGGCTTGATCAAGTGACATTACTCAAACAGAGAACAGTAGTCAGCAATAGTAGGTATGAGAAGTACTAACCCATTGCTATTAACCAATGGGTTCAATCCATTTTAACTTTAAACGGAAGAAAATGCTACAATTAAATAAAACAAATGGAAAAAAAATGGAAGACCCTGAAAAGTAACCTCAATAAACAAGAAAAAAACAAAAACATATTTTTAAATTGCAAAATAACCACTGTGTTTAACTTAAACATAAGCATATTCTACAACTGAATTAAACAAATAAATAACAAATTAGAATTGACTGCTTGTATCCGAGTGCTTATATTGGAGATTTTAGTAGCAGGCCAATATAAACAGATATTTGTGTTTTCTTTGCTGATATCGGACTGATATCCAATATAAATATCGGATCGGGACACCCCTTATACTGCGTTCACACCGCAAGCGACCCAGCTACCAAAATTGCGTCGCCCACTGTTGTAGCGTCGCGCGTCCATAAATACCTCAGTTTGGTCACTGTTGCCGTCAGCCGTCGCTTAGTGACGTTACATCCGCTCGAGTTTCACCGCTATCATGTCATATATCATATAATAGGATGCATAAGCGGACATTATTCCAGCTGTATCCTTTTCATTCACTTATCAACCACAAAACACTGCAGCTGATGCCCTGCAGCAGCACCATCTGTGAGTTTACCGCGGTCCGTCTTGGTGGAACTAATGTCCTCACTGACTAATGTTTCCCACACGGACATGGATTGTTAATCTGTAGTCCGGATGAATAACTGTCTGTTAAGGGTACCGTCACACGTGCACACACCTGCTGACTGATTAACTTTTTTTTACTTGTGTGAAAAGCGGCTGTCGTGTCGCAGAAGGGTTAGCCCTGCCCCATCGCGGCTGTACATTGACTTTGGAGAGTGATCGCCGAGGTAGTACTAGTAGCGTCCGGTGTGAACGCAGCATAACAATAACCTGTTGTGATTATAACTGTTATTACCACTGGGATGCTGATATTTTATTTGCAAATTTATTCTGTAATTTCATCACCAGCACAACATGCCAGTGTCTGCCATAGGTTTTTATTTATTACAATACGAGAGCACAGAGAGGTACTTCTCATTGTACTGAATACTCAGTGAGTAAAGTACACAACTATCTAAGAATAGATGGCAAAACTTTCTCTTGCCGTCTCTTATATGTAATGGACTATTTGGTAGCCTCAGTTATACATTTCAATGTACTATGCTGTATGTGTATTTCAAATGAGTTTATCACAAGGGATTCTCAATCTGACTTTGCTATTTCTGTCTCAGATTCACTGGAAGTCCTCATGTAAACAATATCACGTATCCTGGTATAAGTCCTAAAAGCTTTGTAATGACTCCTTCATGAGGGTTTATTCAATAAAACAATCGGGACTTAAGCAAACGGAGCAGCCGCAGAGTCTGTTAGGCTGTTTTTCATTCCCTGTCTCAGTTATAACTCTGTATTTCAACTAAGTATCATGTCATCTTACTCTCATGGCTTTCTATTTATGCTCTGAGGAGATGATCACTCAAAGTACCCCCCCCTCCTCCTCTGTCTCCCCCTCTGTCTGTGCCCTCCAATTACAGTCATTACTGGTTCGTCCCAAGGAGATAAGGCTGGGTGGCCAATAATATCCGGGGCTAAGTGAGTTGTGAAGGGAGTAGGAAATGAAATGCGTGAGTTGAATGAAAAGTGCCGTGAACTGCTTCACGGGATAAACAAATGAAGGGCTGATGAGATTGTTGTGAGAGGAGAGAGTAATGGAAAAAGTCGTACTGTCAAGAGAGCGACAAGAGACAGAAGGTGGGGGCTGAGAGGAGAGGTGAGAAAGATGGCAAGTGGGTGAAAAGAGAGAGGAAACACAGGGTGGAGGTGTGAGAGGTGGAGGAAGTGAGATGATAGCCTCCTTATAACACGTACTGGAGCAGAAGGTGATAATGGATGTTCTTTTTTCAAGGTAATATAAGAAACAAAAAGTATTTTCTGGGACTAAATAATGAAATCCAGCATCTTATAGTTACTCAAAATGCCATTCTGAAACTTCTCCAGTCTTTAGTTGCCTCTGTGGCAGCTATTTTAGAACATGTTGCAGGCATCGTTTCAACATGAGTGAATGTTTGCAAAACAGGAGTGAACTCTGAACATAATATGTCTTGTCTTTGTAGTGTTTTAAAATGAATATTGGTCAAAAAGGATTTGCACATTAGTATTTTGTTTTAATGGATGTTTTACAAACACGTCTGCTTCATTGTAATTGGGGTTTGCACTTATTGAGAAAGAACTTTTGCAGCCCACCAGAGAATCTGCCCCAAAGTGCTTTACATTACGAAAGGCATACACAATAAAACAGTTAAACAATAAACCAATAACAGCAATAAAAAAATATAAAAGCACTGTCAGTACTCGTTGGATACCTTTAACGATAGCACAGTTCAAAGTAGAAGCCAAGTTACATGATGAAGCACATGTTCCAAGTTCAAACTTAGGTCAACGATCTTTGAGGACCTGAATTGAAGTTTATTAGGTTGTAGAATAATTTAAAACTCATCCTTGTTCTTTTTCTTCTTGGAATAAAAACAAAACTTGTCAGAAATCGAGATACATATCCTATCATGGCCTCAGTGTCAGGATACAAATCGTATTGTGAGATTTCTGGAGATACCAGCCCTCGTCCTGATACTGATTAGAAGAAGCAAATCAAGCAATATATTTTAATCTCAACATCTCAACTGTTTACGTCAGTTTCAACAAATTGAGCACACTATGGCAGTGATGTGAGTACGGTCTGTTCTGACGGGCTGACTTGTCAACTCTGTTGTAACTAGATGATTCAACACAGTTTGATGTCATGTTTTCAATGGCTCTGCATTTTTTCAACAGTCTATATTTCTCACTAGGCGAAGCATTAGAAGGATGTTTGACCAAGATGAACTACTGCATATACACTATATTGCCAAAAGTATTCAGTCACCTGCCTTGACTCGCATATGAACTTAAGAGACATCCCATTCCTAATCCATAGGGTTCAATATGACGTCGGTCCACCCTTTGCAGCTGTAACAGCTTCAACTCTTCTAGGAAGGCTGTCCACAAGGTTTAGGAGTGTTTATGGGAATTTCTGACCATTCTTCCAGAAGAGCATTTGTGAGGTCACACACTGATGTTGGACAAGAAGGTCTGGCTCTCAGTCTCCGCTCTAATTCATCCCAAAGGTGTTCTATCGGGTTGAGGTCAGGACTCTGTGCAGGCCAGTCAACTTCATCCACACCAGACTCTGTCATCCATGTCTTTATGGACCTGCTTTGTGCACTGGTGCACAGTCAAATTTCACGACTGGAGTCTGCATGCCTAGGTGCTTGATTTTATACACTTGTGGCCATGGAAGTGATTGGAACACCTGATTTTGATTATTTGGAAGGGTGAGAGAATACTTTTGGCAATATAGTGTATGTGGAGTCATTCTTCAGCCAATCCCACATTGGGCGAGAGGTGAGGTACACCCTGGACTGGTCACCAGCCAATCGTAGGGCAGCGTAGAGTGATGGACAGCCGGTCACTCTCACACTCATACCTCAGGGAACTGGAGTCACCAGCTGACCTCATGAGCATGTTTTTGGTTCATGGGAGGCAGCCGGAGTGCCTGGAGAGAACATACGCATGCACAAGGAGAATATGAAAACTCCAGACAGAAAGGCCCTGAGTGATCTGTGAATAGAATCGGTGATCTTTTTGTGGAGAGGCACCTGCACTTCCTGCTGCGCCACCAACAATAAATGTTGTAGAAAGAAATAAAAATGCCCTTTGAATGTTCTCTAAAATAGTTCTGGTCTATTTTTTTTGTTCCCTCTGGACCAAAGTCTATGAAACGCAGACTAATTTGTCTTTTCTGCTTGACACAGATTTATAAAACAGAAGGAAAAACAAACCCAGGATGGATTGATGCAGGAGCATAGAAGCAATGATGGCAGCTGATTGTTCCAGCCTGGTAATTGCCTTCATTACGATGACATTCATAAAAGTGGAGTGTGAGAGTGATGTGATTCTCACTGATGAACAGCAGCCAAAACAAAAACAGCTCAGGAGGGGCAGCTCCCCTCCCCTCGGCAGATCCATTACTCGGCACATTCCTCTGCATTACCATGCACATGACTTACCAAATAGCTGGCGGTGGAATATAAACTTCCCGGCTAGCAGGCCACAGATGATGGCGAGGATCCAGCACACCACTTTCAGGATGTTCCATCCGAGGCCGGGGTACTTGTTGAACAGGAAGGAGAAGCAGTTGCCAACCACGATCATGTGGGCCTCCGTCTGACTGTGAGAGACGGGGTCCTCGGCGAAGATGAGGAAGTTGAAGAAGGTGACGAGGTAGGCCACGATGAGACGTGACCAAGGGTGCTGGAAATAGTAACGAAAACGGGCATCTATTTCCATCCTGCTGAGCCCCCCGGCCACACGACACCTGGGAGAGAGACAAACAGAGCATTTCCCTCAGTCAGATTACGTTATTCCCATATCAGCGAAGCAGATTAGAGCTGAAACATCCCTCAAACTGAGATTAGTGGCAGGAATATGACAGAGGTTTGCTACAGTGGGATTACGCTCAATTTAGACAACTGTGATTATTCAACATCAGTGCCAATAATTCACCCACATACAGATATTTATATTCTGAAACAGAGATTATTTCAGAAACAGGGCAAGTTCATACCAGTTAGTGATGCCAACAGCACAAGCAAAAGCTGACAATGCAGTTAACTCGAGAAAAATTGAGGGGCATTGGCTTTAAAGATTATTAGATTAATTAACATATAGTAGATAACCTAAATGAAAGGATAATTCATCAACTAAATGAGCACTCAGAGAGCGCAGACCACCGCCAAATGGCTCAGTTTCAGCAGCAAACATGAAGGTTGTTAAACTGCATGTACACAAGTTTTGGGAACATCGGTTAATATATAGATTTTATATGAATTACTGAATGTCCTCAATGGGATTTCCCATTGTAAAGTTCAATGATTTTGTGATGTCAATTAGAATCAAATACAGATTAAGTTTACCATGATGATAGAGACAAAGATCCCATATTATCCTGTTAAAAATGGCTGGGATACATTTTTTTAATTCCACCCAATGTTAACCTATGGGATTCTTTTAAAATTTGGGGAATTGTTTGGATCCAGACAAATATCCATATGACCACCTAAATGTAATGGCTTCTTCCTTGGACCAAAACACACATCTGGTAAAATTTTCATGTAAATCCGTCCAGTAGTTTTTACATAATCTTGCTAACAAACAGACAAATACTTAAGAATGTATTTGTCTTATGTATTTGATAAAAATGCCAGTTGATGTTCCATATTTATCCTTGGCAAGGATAAATATGGAACATCAGATAACATTAGTAAACAGAAAAATTAATGATGAAACACAAGTTCATTCACAAGAGCAAAGTAAGTTTCCCAATGTAGGATAATAGAATAAGTATGTATGGTACTTTTACTATAACAATAAAAACATTAAACCAACATTAAATTGTTATTGTATTAGTCATTGCTTTTGCATATCTTTTATTTGCATTAAATTATTCTGTCATTGTTATTTCTGTCTCAGTGTGCAATACTGAACTCATAAAAAATTGCATGAATCACATTGTAATAACCTTGTAGTGCATCTGGATCAGCCCGCTTCAGTGTCTGAAATCAAGCAGATCCATCTTGCCAAACTCCAATCTAAAACAATTGTGACTGGCCTAAATTGGCACGGCCCAATCAGAGTCGTTTGGAGCAGGAAGCTGAGAGCAAGATAAGAGCAGGAAGTGCCTGCACATACAGAGATTAGCATAGATGCAAACAGCTTCAGTAGCAGTTTTATCAGATCTGGACCACATTTCTTTATTAAACAAAGAGCAAATGTCAGCACTACAAACTTCTCTATATCAAGGATTTTTTAGCTCCTCTATGGACAAGTTTTGACAAGTTTGTTTTATGAAGTGGCTCACGTTTGATAGTGTGGTAGCACCCACCTGCTAAATTATCTGACTGGCGTGCCAGGTTATTATTTGGTGGTAATATAGATAACTAGAGAAGGTTGTTCTTGCTCATTAACTGTCCAACTAATCATGATATTAACATGATTCTGAGTGCTAGGTGTGGGTTTTCAGGGTCAAAGAATCATATTGTGATGGTTACTTTACCATGAAGCTATTGCATTCTAGCTTTACTGGATGTAGCCCTTTGTGAATTTAGTTTGTACAGCCCTGCTCTAAAGGTCCAGTGAGGGGCATTTGGTTTACATTGATACAGACTCTGTTCAAAATGGTACCTTTAACCTCTTTATGATCCAAAAAAAAATCAAGTTGCTCTCTTTCCAAACCCATCATATCACTCACGCTGTAGATTTTTGCTGTGAAAATGACTTCAAAGGCTATTTTTACATCAAACTTTGTTCAGAACTCCCCCCATGAGGCTAAGACGGGATCAAAAATAACCAGAGAAATGATCAAGCCCGTCCCTGATGGACTTGTTTGCTTTTGTAGGTCAAACAGAGGCACCAAAATATCAGCTAAAAACTCCTCACAGTGGCTTTCAAGGCTGTTGTGTAAGCTCTTCAGATTCTCCTTCATGAGAGACTATACGTTTATCATCATACCTGGGTGAATGCTTCCTCTCCTCAGCCTGCCTCTCCTGTGCTGAGCCCTCAGAAATGTGGCAGCATTCTGTCGGCGCTCCGCTCGGGAACACCTGCCAAACAGCGCCTGAGTAACTTCCCCACGGTCCGCCCCGCTGTCTTTTTTAAAAAACCCAACGAGATTCATTCAGCCATGAGCTCCACTCAGGCTGAACTCCCTCACTGTTGCTGTTCTGTGTTCCTCTGGACTGAACTTTCCAAACCGGTTCCCCGATGTGACACAGTTTCCTAAAATACCCCCTCAGTGTGAAATTAGACTGATGTAAGTGTATGAGGAGGAGTGCGACCACGCAGGAGCACACACAAGAAAGAGCCACTGTCCAACTACTTTGACTTTAGGGTCACATATTTTGAAAAAAAATATTTTCTTTTGGAAATTTTTTCCACATACACTCACTGGCCACTTAATTAGGTACACCTTACTTGATTGGACTGATTTTTGTCTTCAAAACTGTCTTAATTCTTCATGGCATGGATTCAACAAGATGCTGGAATATTCCAGCCTTTCAGAGCAGACAGACCTGCCTGATTCTGATATCCTGCATATCTGTCTTGCCAGCCTCCATTGTCCAACGACTTCACTCGGCTAAATGTTTAACGGCCCAATCAGGGAAGAGAGGCTGGAGCCTGCGGACGTGACGGCAACAGATAGTGACCGCATGTTTGAAAAGTTTGAGATCACACATCTGCTGGGAAACTGGGAGAGAATACAGAAATCCTCCACCGACAAGCTGGTTAGTCTATGGTCGTCATGGTTACTCAATGATACCTGGGGAAATCTGCTCTCCTCAAAAGTTTACCAGAAAACTTGGTAGGTATTTTCTTTGACAAGGTTCGTGTCATTTATCATTGTTAAATGATACATCTGTGTTGTAAAATGTAATGTAATTCGATAGTTTAAGATAACGGCTAACTGTTTTTAGCCGTTAGCCGCCAGGGGCCGTTTACATGGAAACTCCTGACTTAAAGACACAAAGATTCTTCCTTTGCGTTTTCAAATTCTTCTGCGTTCAGATGAAAACGCTGGAGACGAGTTAATGCCCTGTAAATCTGCAGTGTGCATGTCGGTTCAGTAGATGGCGGTGTAGGTCTGTAGAGAGGCAGCGCTGCTACAACACACAAACGAAGAAGAAAACCTTTCACAAACAACAATGGTGAATAGACGCACAGAGACGCAGCAGTTTCTTTTCTGGACAACAAATCAATTCAGACAACAAATCTGTCCGGATAGCTTTGTCTGGATAACAAACCGAGCACGGTAACACGCTCACATGTTACTCGGCGGACGGCCTTTGTTGTTCCTGGTATGTGTGCGCAGCCTTCATGTGAAAGAGTACTGCGCATGCGGGGACGTCAGCGTTTCACCCTGAAACGCTCTGATACGGGTTTACACAAAGCTGAATGGAGAGCGGATTCAAACCTTTCCACTCTGGATCACGTTTTCAAAAGTTTCCGTTTTCAGTAAAAACGCAACGCGCTCCATCTAAACCCAAGGCCAAGACGCAAAGAAAACGTATCGGATTTGACCGTTTTCTGCGCCATGTAAACGGCCCCTAAAGCAACCACTTCACAAGCATATGGCTCGACACAGGACAGCCACTTCCTCAGGTTAGGACTCCGCTGTCCACCTTCACTTAAAGGACACTGGACACTCTTTTGAGAACAGCAATGTGCGGGTTTTAGCGAGAGAGGAAAGATGGTTTGAAAGAAGAGTTGAAGAAGCCATCTTCACCAGACTGGAGACCTTCTCTTAACGGAGGGGGTGGACTCAGACACAACCTCTAAGCCACTTACAATGCTGAGCTAAGCTCTCTACCCAAAAAGTTCACACATGGAAGCATGTGACCACAACACCTCACATGACAGGGGGAGTTAACGACCCATTTAGGGTAACAACTCTCCGGGGCTGAATCACCCTGTGAGGAGTTTCCATGAGTCCTTTATACAGATGCTCCCCTTCTATAGTGGTTGTCTTCATTCTCTAGCGAGATAAATATCTGAGAGATAAGATAAACCTTTATTAGTCCCACAGGGGGAAATTCCAGGAAATTCTGCTGCCTTGTCCAGCTCTTTGGAACTGAAGAATCTTCTTGGATGAGAAGTGAAATGTCTTCCCAAAACTGAACACAGTCCAGTTGCCTCGATTTCGAATCTTAGATAACCATGACCTGGATGAATGAGAATCTTCACAGACGTGCACCAGCTAACCTGGCACACCAGCTGGACTGCTCAATATATTTCACATGGAAGGTATGAACTTTCAGAAACCTATCCAGCAGGTGATTGGATAATCTTTCCACCAATCAACATTTAGAGCAGGCCAATCAGATAAATTAGTAGGTGGGTGCCACTACGTTGTAGAACTCGAGCCACTGAGAACTGTAGCTTCAGTTTCCTGTTCTTAGCAGACAGGAGTGGCACTCTGCTGCTGTAGTCCATTTGATTTGACCCGATGTGTGTTCAGGCTGTAAAGGGAGGTTATTGGAGTCACTGCTTCCCAGACTCAAGCCATTCTCCTCCGACCTCTGGCTTCAACAAGACATTTTGCACAAAGAACTGCAGCTCACCGGATATTTTCTCTTTATAGGACCATACTGTGGAAACTCAAGACGTTTTAGATAAAAATGCCAGTTTATCGGCAGTTTGTAAAAGTTGAAACAGTGCATCAGGAAGGAGGAAATAGGTAATTTAACTGACTTTTAAGTGGCAATACGCTGGTCTGAGTATTTCAGAAACTCACACGGACTCACCATTTTACCAAAGTTTGGTAAAATGCTGTCTCGTCTGATCCGTCTGGATTTCTGCTGGAACATTTAGATGGTCGGGCGAGAGCTTCAACATGAAAACATGGACCCATCCGGCCTTGTATCATCAACTCAGGCTGACAGTGATGTTGTAATGTGTTTTTGATATTGACTATATTTGGACAAAGATATTCCCATAAAACTAGATGTCAGTTTGATAATCAGGAGCTGTTGGTGTCACCCGTGGGGAGAGCTGATGATCATCAGCTGGGCTCTGAGGTTATAAAGGAGGCTTGTGCTTCCTGCTCAAAGAAACATTTGATACTGAACAGTCAACACCAGCAGTTTGCTCTATCTGTTTTATTTTAAAGGATTTTAAAAAAAAACAGGAAAAAAGTTTAAGTTTTAAGTTTGTTTCATTCTGTCTTTTGTCTTTAACCCTTTTTATGACTCTCACTCCATCTTTATTTGTATTGAATTTCAATCATTTTAATCAAATTTAGTGGGTGGGGGTGGAATAAAGGACCCCATTACCACTTAGAAATGAATGACATATTTTTATTTCTATTTTGTTAAAGGGGTAGCTCGATTGTTAGTCTGCAAAACTTCAACCTGGTCTTACAAGACTTTATTGTCGGGGAAATGTAACATTAAGTGTTGGGCACAATTTGGACCCCTTAGTAGCAATTAATAGGGATCAACATTACTATTGGCACTAATTGGCATTGGCAGATAAAGCTGAAAAAACTAAATCAGTAAGTGCAGATATGGAAATTCCTTACAATATGTATAGCCCAGGTATTGGCCTAACACATCAGGTATAATATTACTTTCATCAGCTGAAATATCAGCAACATTAAAGTTGTTTATGAAGAATAATGTGTTACTTTTCTTGTTGTTGCATCCGTGTCTACACAAAAACCTCACAGTACAAGGATCAGGTCAGTTTTAGTTTAGAAAAGACTTTACTCTCAATAAAAAAATGTTGGCATTGGTGAAAAGTAGTAAAATATAAACATTAGATATCAGTGAAAATCCACTATGGTCAAGCTCTGCCTTTTCCAGGAAGTGATCCTTTGTGAAGCCCTGACTTCCTTAGTTACTGTTGCTAGGTTTATTGTTGGTATCTCTCCCTATCAAACAATTGAAAAATACCTAGGGATGCACGATATTTGATTTTTGCTAATATCTGATGTGACAATATTTCCAAACTCATCCCTGATACCAAAACCCATACTGATAATTTCATAAAAGGACAAAGTTTTTGATTTGTTAATTCATATTTTTTTCTAATCAAATTTGGTCAGGATGAAATACAAAACAAAACTAATGTAGGATGTATGAAACAAAATCTTTATTCATCTATAGAATTAATTTAAATTATTATTGAGTGACATTAGTAATTTCATCTTTATAATCCCCATTTTAATCTCAAAAAAAGTTTTGGGATTTTAGGTTGTAATGATTTTTCTTGGCCCTGAACATTGTTTGTTCTACCAGTTTTGACCTTAAAAATATTGAATTGATTTGTTCTACACTGCAACTTAGTTTTGTATTTTACCGTAATATCTACAGCAACCTACTGTAAAAAAAAAAAAAAACTAGACAGTAACTTACTGTAAATGGGAAGAATTGTGGGAAAACATGGATTTCTTTTAAATTAACAGCACTTTTAACTATCAAATCAACAGTTATCTACTGTAAAATGTCCACATAGTAAATTAATGAAAATGGCATTGGATCTAGAGAAAGTTCAGTTTGGCCCAGGAAAATGATCAATAGCAGGTAAGATTGCTTTTAGTATCTATTTCACAGCTTTGTGTGGAACAAATGTTATGGAACATAGTAAGTTTTCTTACTGATTAGATTCATCTTGTCTTCTAGAACATAAGTGTTTTTACTTTTCTTTTATAAAGACAAAAAAAGGTATGGTTACCTTGACACGTTTCGACGTACTCTGCCGTCTTCTTCAGAAACTGTCATCAGCGTGTCTTTATCAGCTGTTTCCGGGAGCAGCAGGCGGGACACGTGATCTGTCCCGCCGGCTACGTCCCCCGTTGCCTGGTGGTCTCTGGAGAAGTGAACCCCAGGTGTGTGAGAGCAGGAAAGCTCCTTCATCCCTGTTGATGGTGTCCATGCCCCGTTTTCTGATCTCTATCAGAATCTCCTTCATTTCTCTCGAGACCACCAGGCAACGGGGGACGTAGCCGGCGGGACAGATCACGTGATCAACCTGTCCCGTCGGCTGCTCCCGGAAACAGCTGACAAAAACACGTCACAGCTGGCAGGATGACAGTTTCTGAAGAAGACGGCAGAGTTACGTCGAAATATGTCATGGTAACCATACCTTTTTTGTCTTAATAAAACAACAGTAAAAACACCTATAGTAAGTTTTCTATTTACAAAATAATCTTGATTATCAAATATCAGTACAATAGTTAAAGAAATAATAAAATAAACCGAAGTACAGCGAGTTCACCGTAAATGAAAACACATTTTATATCATAATACTGTGAATGGTTATATAGAGTGAAGATGTTGAAAATACAGTGAACACGCTGTAAATGGAAAAACTTAAATAAAAATAAATAAAATACAGTTAAACTATTTTATAAAATACAGTTAGAGCTGTAACTTAAATAGTGTAATGCTACTGTAAAGGCATTTAAAATAAATTTCCGGCATCTTGTTGCCAGTAAGTTACTGGAAAATCACAACCTTTCTCTGGTGTAGATATCCAGTCTTATGGATGATTCTTACCAATAACAAGAGACACATTTGATATTGATATTGGTCTGGTAAAATTTTGCATCTCACTATTTGACTAATTTGTATCCATATTTATTCATCTTTTTATCAGATTTGGTCCAAGTGAAGCACAAGACAAAACTACTGCAGGGTAGTTATGATTGTTCTGATGCTTTTCTGTAGAATGAAGAGTGGGTGCAGTGAATTTTGCAGTTGATATCCCATACTGTACTTTTGGAAGGAAGCAGCCCACACTATGTGCTCCACTTTCTGAATGGACCTCCATATTAAGATCACAAACAAGCCCCTCTAATGTCACAGCACGATGACGCCAAATGTCACGGCACTGACCCCACGCATCTCAGAGATCACACAACAAGCTTGACTGGAATTATCCGATTACACAACTTAAATGTCGATGCACCCAGTGATGCCCGGGACAACTCGGAGGCGAGCCTACCTGCCCCCCTGCCCCCCTGCCTGCCTGACTGGCTGCGTAAACCTCGGTTCGGTCCAACAGCACCGTGAACGCACCTGCTCCACGCCGTTATTTCCTCTCAGTCGACACTCGGACGAGCAGCCCCGCTCCGGCTCGGCCCTGCTGCGCTCTAATCATCCCAAACAAGAGATGATAGGGGAGGATTGTGGAGGAATTATCCATGCGACCTGTTGTTGACACACAACAGAGGCGCCCCCAAATCCTCTGCCATTGTGCTGGAGCGTCCATGCGCCGGGGCGGCCGGGCTCGCCTTCAGCCGGCCGGTGCTTCGTCAGCGGGTTCCGGCCGGGCGGACGGCGCTGTTTCCGGGCTGTGGATGGGGCAGGGATGCTGCTGCTGCTGCCGGAGAGAGGATGGAGATGGATGAGTCCACACAGCACGCATAGCATCAACGCAATGTAGCCAAACACGCTGATTTAGTAGCGCCAAGGGGGAATAAGTGAGAACGCGTGGTTTCCGTTGGGAAATTTCAAAATAAGACGTGTGAGCAGGGGTGCTGCCAGGCGTTTCAGGGCCCTTGACCTGGTATCACTGCGGGCCCCACCACCACCAATCCAGCACTGCAGCATGGATCACACTTCTGCTATTAAACAGGGACAATATAATTATACAAGCAGAGGGTTGTTCAAAAGTAATGAAACCTTACACTATGACTAACTATAACTATAATACAACTATTGTTTTATTATTAATGATCAATACGAAAGCAAATGATGGCAGCGTTATTTTCTAAAAACAAAACAAAATAAAGCTTGAAAAGGATAGAATATGTGAACTTTATTGCATTTTAAAATTTAAATATAAATTAGTAATTGTTTTGTAAGCACCTCTGGCTTTGGAGTTTTTTACAATTTTCTTGTAGCCTTTAAAAACCTAACTGAAGGAATCACGTTTTGCTCCCTTTTACAGAAAAGGAAATAAAGCAAATGGCAGTGTTTTCTCTGACTGTCTTACTGTGTTAACTTTTTTGGTGTTTAGAAAATAGTTTTAATATTACATTAGATATTCAATCTAATTTTAAATTAGATATTCAATTAACTGGTTATACATTATGTGTTGTTCTACCAGTAGATTAAGGTTAAAACAGTTTTAAAAATCCTGATTAAAATGTCCTGATTGAAAAAAAAAATGGACTAGTTTATGTTCTGGAAAATCAAATGGTGCAAAATCCTAGGACTGAAAGATACTGTTGTTTATTGTAGCAACATTTACACAACTGTATACAATATCATTGGTTTAATATTTGGTTATTTACCAATTGATTCCAGTCAGCACTCATACTGGGAATAATGGGAATTTGTGGGTACTTAATAGGGATTAAATTTGGGTATTTTAAACAAACAGAAATACCATATCCAAGCATAAAAATACAAAATCTTGTTTAATTTTTAGTCATTGTCCAACATGTCAAATTACTAGCGTACGGACAGCTTTTGTGTCCGGATCAAAGTTTTAGTTGATTTTTACTTTCTTTTTATTCATGCTAGGGTTAAAGTGATTAAATATTTTTTAAGTCATGGTGTATCATTTAAGAGGCCAGATTGTTTGGAGCCCCTATTCCTTTCAGCTGCTTGGATTATTTTTTTTTTTAATGTTTAAGCTCCCATTTAAATTCTTTAGTATTGCCACTTATGAGACACAAAAAAAGTCAAACTTAGATGTAGAATGAAGATGATGGTGATATTGATGATGAATGATGAAGTCAATGGTGCTGCTGCTATTGCTGATTGTTACTGTCCATCTATTAAGTATGCCACTTTTCCCTTTTGGGGTCTTTTATTGTTGTCATTGTTGTGATTATTGTTGATCCCTGAACAACTGCTCCTATAGACAAAAACACTGACTGCATGTTGCCTAGACATTTCATCCAACTCACATTGTTTGACTGGCCAGTTTAAATGTTTTTTTATTCATAGTTGTGTTGCTTTTGACTTGATTAAAATTTGAAGTAGATCATAAAATGTTTTGAAATTGAAATGTGCATTATTTATACAACCAAATAAAAAATGTCCTACTGTAAATGATTCAACCACAAACTTGATAAATGTCATTCTAAACTTGTGTTAATTTTAGGGGCAAATCATTTAAAAGACATTTAATCGTTCTCATCATGTAATAATTTATTTTTTTGCCGAGGTGATTATGTTTAGTTTAAACAGTGAACTCATTTTTATTTGAAGGTAATGGGATGGACGCCTTTATTTTGAAGGACAGTCATCGCTGTTTCCGGTTTGTTCGTAGTTGTATCCGCCTTGACCCTGCACTCAGATTCCCTCTGGTGACTGGATGATTCTGCTGCTGTAAAATCTATTTATTCATTTATTTATTTATTAACCGGGGAGTAGGAGGGACAGGAAGCCCGGTGGCTTCCAGATGTTGCAGGATTTTACGCCAAGTGAAATCTGCTGCCATGAAAGACGGAAATCTCTTTATCTGAGATCAGGGACATGAATTTAAAGAAAGGAAACACAAAGATTAACAGAGTTCCTCTATCGTGATCCAGCAGAGCTGATGGCGTTTCAAGACGCATAATGTGTTTCATTTATTTTAGCTGCTTTACAGAATATAATAATAAAGCAGGCCATCACTGCGGGTTCTTATATGAAGTTACATGGAAATGCATCCTCATCAAATAAATAAATATTATTTGAACATTGATTTATTTCATATTGTGCTATATAACCATCTTAGAATCAAAACTTTAATGAATTTAACAGCAAAGATGTGCAGCCTTGGTTACAGAGGCCATATTAACGTTCTCCCAGTACCAGAGTGACACTGTTACAAAAAAGGAAATTTTTAATTTAACATGTAATCAATCAGTGCAACAAGAGGAATAAATAATAAATTCATCAGGATGTTTCAATACCAGTATAAATGTAATATGAAGAGATAAATATACAATTGCAGCTATTAAAACTTTTTTTTTTTCAGTTCAAAACAGTACTGATTATTCCGGGTTTACTAACAGTTCTATTTCTTTTAAAAGTGTATTAAGTCCTGCATTTAAAGAGTTTTATAGAAACTGTTTGCAAATCATACCTCTAATTTCTTGTGAAGAATATGTAATTACACATAGTTCAATATCAATATGGATTATGCTATATGTCATCATTAAAATTGTTATATGATTGTAAAATGGTAATAATGATTATTGATATTATTACAAGTAGCTGTTGTAGTAGTAGTATTAATGTAGCGGTAGTTATAAGATTATTATTATTATTATTATTATTATTATTATTATGGTGTACACCTATACACCACCTCTTGACTTTGTGACAATGCTTATGCCCGATTATTAGAAGAACACCCAAGCATGCACAGGGAGATCATGAAAACACTACTCTGAAAAACACCACCTGACTTGAGTAAAACACTTGATTAGCATGTTATTATTATCTGTAGTAGTAGAAATACTTCTAGTAATGCAGTTGTCATTATTAACGTTAGTCTTGTTATTTTTTATCATTATTTCTGTTTTGCTATTGCTATTGTTTAGTTATTAATATTATTATTGTTGTTATTGTGTTTGTTGTTGGTGTTGTTGTATCTGTTGTCTTTTTGTTTGTCCTAATTTGATTATTTATTACAATATTATGCATTGTATTTAAGTTCATTCAAACAGCTGAGACCTTAATAAAAAAGAAAAACAAGTTCAATAATTGGTAGATGAGGTCTTTAAATCTCATTGAGTTTTACAGTATAAGATATTGAGGAACTATCAAATAAATAAATTAAACATTCAAGATTCTAAAAATGCTCATATTAAGTTAATCCGAAACTATTGACTTATTTTCTTATTGAACTAAATTCCATACCTTCTCTACATCTTAAAGGTCATTAAAATAATGAGATAAATCTGACTTTATTATATTTAACAGTCACTGCAGAGAGTTAAAGATAACTTTTACCTAATTTACTGTGGCTTTCAGCGAGTATGCATGTCACTATTACCTACACATACAGCGACGGGGTCTATTGTCCACTTAATACTTTCATGGGGCACAGCTCCTTGAGGCACCCCTGGGTGTCCCACGACAAACAATTCATATAAAAGTTAAAATTACTTCATCATATAAAATGTACCAAATGCAGCATAAACTCTAAATAAATCAAGAGGCCCCTGTCTTTAATTTAGGGTTCTTAAGCAATGATCACAATTAACTCCCTTCATATTACAGAGCCTCTGCAGCTTCACAGCTCTGCCTACCTTCAATTATTGCGGTATTGTTTGTTGTCATCAATAAAACAGTGACAGTTTTAGATTATCTAGGTGTGGATCCAGACTAGAGGTTCTCAAAGGTGAGGCATGGAACACTGGGCATTTGTACAGTCGTGTGGTTTCCACAGATAAGTCCTCTTGATCATTGATTTATTACACAGCACTAAATTAAGTAATTATTGACTCCCTCTATAAAATGCTCTTGAACACATCTTTGCAGTTAGAAGTATATGGTGAAGAAGGTTATTCATTAATAGTTCTCCAAGTTTTACAAAAATAAGGGACAAAATAATAGTCACAGGAAAGTTTTTAGATAAAGGTTCTCATGACATGTTAAACTAGGAAGCACTCTGAGAGTTCAAACCCCCACCAAGGTCGCTCACATTCTGCTGTTACATCTATAGGCCATAGTTTCACGATACAGTTACCATCATAAAATGATTCCTTAACCATGAAAAGCCGCACCTAGCACTCAGAATCATGTTGATGTCATTATTAGTTAGACAGTTACTGAGCTAAATTGATCTAATCATTTTTAAGTTAGTCATTTTCAACATCTCCTGAAAATTTAATAAAGTTTATCCTGTAGTTTTTGCATAATTTTGCTAACAAACAAACAACAACATACGCCGGCATCAACAGAACTTCCTTGGAAGAGGTAAAACTCTCTGCTTCAGGACAGTGTGACCAAAACAATGCTGCAAATCCAGGTAATGGTCATCAAATTTTACTTTTCATTTGGCCTCAAATATAAAGAAGTTAGAGTGTCTCTGAACATTATAGACTGCACCCATAATTATGGAGCCCAGGTAAGGAAATAGGGGGGGAAAAGTCATAGTTAAAAAAGGGACTTGCTTTTGCAAGTGCTCCAAGATCTCCATTTGATTAAAATAAAATCAAGACATAACATTTTCAGATAAGGGTTATTATGAGATATCAAAAAATATTTAATTCTTGGACAGTGTAACCAACACAATAGAGCAAACACATTCATCGATGAGTTTCATGGAATTTTACTTTGCATTTGTGCACAAATATAAAGAATTAGATCAGTTCTTAACTCAAGACTCTGTAATCACAACTATGAGGCTTGAGAGGGGGCATAAGGGAGAAAAGGAGAGGCAGACTTTCGCAAGCTCTGTCAAAACTAATGTTCAAATATTTTTCCACCCTCAAAACTTAGGGAGATTCTGCTGGGTTATGTAGATGCTTGTAAAAGTTTGTCCATTTTTGGGGTGCTGGTTTGGCGGAGTGGTTAGCAACCAGGCACCCTATGCACTTGCCTCTGCCGGTCCAGGTTCAAATCCCACATGTGACCTGTCTTCCCTTACTCTCTCTCCCCCTTTCACAAGCCTATCCACTGTCTCTCTCCTATCAATAAAGGTACAAAGTGCCCAAAAAATACATTAAAAAAAAAAGTTTGTAAATTTTTCAGATAATGAAATGTACAGAGCTCCATATACATATACGTTGAAGTTTTTTTTTTTTTATGACAGAGTTTCAAAGTGTGTTTTTGTGTACTTCTTCAAAAAAAAAAATCTGAGTAATATAGATCTCTGGTTTTATTAGGCTTTAGATGTGGATACATTTGCACAGATTACTTTGTAATTGCAAAACATGTTAAATGGGGATTTGGTGTAATGATAGATAGATAGATAGATAGATAGATAGATAGATAGATAGATAGATAGATAGATAGATAGATAGATAGATAGATAGAGTTCGGTTAAACACCTCTGGGCTGTGCCATTAAAACAGTGCGGCTCGTATTAATGAACGTAAAAGGCAACAGACTGAAGCCGTGATGACGCCAGCCAAGGGGCGGGGCTTGTCGGTGTAGTCCACTTCCTGGTACTCTGCCCTGCTTTCGCCTGATCAGCTGCATCAGCTCTTTTATCCGACGGAGACACAATGTCACATCAAACGGGCATTCAAGGTAGAAGCTTTTGTCTGCTTTTAATGATTCTGCTGTTGTTAATGACTCCGTATGAGTGCGTAATAACCGGCTGAGTGTGAGCAACCTGCAACAATTCATTACAATCAGAAGCTAGCGACAACTTAGCTAACCACTCCTAGCTAGCTGTGAGCTACCGTGATGAGTGTGAGCCACGGTTCACTGTTTGGGCACTTTTGGGACTGGGGACGTAATCCCTGAGCTTTTAGACAGCTTATGGGGCATATAAAACTCAACCTAGATGCTTTCTCCCAACGCTGCAGCAGCGTTTCTATCACCACAGCCTCTTAAATCAGAGCTTATCCCAGTATCGTTCCGGGCTTTTGAATGGAGGGGCGACGCCTTCATTTAACAAACTGCTGGCCTGGTGGACGAGCCGGTGTCTCCATAAATACAGTATGTGGATAACACGGGCTTAACCTGCACTTTGTCATAATGAGAAATCACTTCAGCAGGGCGGAACCTCCATACAGATGCGACAGCAGCTCCGCAGAGGTCCCGACAGTCTGGTTAAGGTGGAAAAATTGCAAATGAGGAGAGAAGGAAGCTTAAGTGTGACTTTTGTCTGTGATCAGGGATGTTTCCGTGTACTGTCCCTGACATTTGAATGACTGAAAACTTGGCTGGGTGTGTAATGTGTTTTTCTCTGGCTTTACTGAGAGCTTTTGTCCTTTAAAACTAAATGCATTCAAATAACCTCAGAGAATCTATCCTGAGTTAAGCAGAATACTCTTTTCATTGTTGCTTACCTGTCTGTGGCTGATATTTGATCATTCATAAGGGAAAATTAAAGTAATCCACAAGTCTGACTGCATAGAACGCTAGGGAAGCGTTTACAACACTTTAATAATGATAAAAGATGGAAACTAATAAGATTTTATTGATTTCAAAGACATTAACTTCATATTACTGTTCTATTCCTGTAATAATTCCTGCCAAAGGCCATTATAGACCCAATGAGGGGGCTAAAACATCCCCTGAATTCCATCTTAGCACCATAAAATAGTAAGAACATTTTATCAGTACGTTTTTTTTATTTGACCTTAAAGTTAGTACATTTGCAGATCTCTAAGTGTGAATACGTTTGTCCTTCAAACTGCACAGAACTGTAGTAAATGGCAGAAAAGCCCTGAGGTTAGTGATGCAAATGTGTGGTTTTGGTGTGAAATTAGGGATTTCCAGGCCTTTTAGGCTTCACATTCTTGTGAAAGAGACATGTACAACTTAGTTTACACTAAGTTGTAGATAAGTAGGTGAAATGTGACAACTCCTGCAATCAAAATGCTGTTGATACAGTCATAAAATAAGTTGTTAAATATGCATCAATAATAGAGCATTGGGCAGCACAATGGCGCAAGAAGGTAGCCAGTTTGATCCCTGTTTCAGTCAAGACCCTCTGTGTGGAGTTTTCTTGTTCCCCTGTGCATGTGTGGGTTCTCTCCTGGCACTTCAGCTTCCTCCTATTAGGTTGATTGGTCATTTCAAATTGCCCTTAGGTATGCGTATGTGTATGACTGTCTGTCTCTGTGTAGCAATGTGATTGGTAGGAGGTACCCCACCACTAGCCCAATGTCACCTGGGATAGACTCCAGCCTGGATGGATATATACAGACATGGCAAAAATAGTTGGTACCCTTCTGTTTAAAAAAGACAAACTCTCATGATCACTAAAACCTTAAAACTGACTGACAAGTAATAAGTAAAAATGTACTGAAAATCAACTCATGAAAATCAGACGTTGATTTTTAGTTGTGGTTAAACAGAATTATTTTAAAAAACAAACTAATGAAACTGGCCTTGACAGACTGAAGCCATAGTCATCATTTTTAGATACACATAAGTGTATAAATACATATTTAAAATACACATATACACTAGGGCTGAACGATATGGACAAAATTTCATATCTTGATATTCATGCCAGATATCTCAACATTGATTTGGTGAAAACTAAGCAATGCGTTCAAGGCAATCGTAAAAATGAAATTTGTTGTGACTTCCATAGCTGTACATGCAGGGTGAGTGAGGGGGAAATCTATATTGTTTATATTGTTGCTTTTTCGATATTATTATCTCGAATGTTCATATCTAGATATAGATATGATAATGATATATCGTTCAGCTAAGGCTGGGCAATTAATCGAAAAATAATCGAAATCGACCTTAAGACCCACATATCAAAGTAATTTTACTAATGTCAATTATTTTGATTATTTTCCCTGTGTAATTCACGTAACTGGGCCCCCTCCATACAGTCTGCGTTCACTTTTGCCAAGAGTAAAGGACGACATGGAGGACACAAGCGGCAATCTATCAGATGACTTTGTTGCCAAAAAATGCCCTTTCCATTGTTTGGGCACATTTTGGATTCTGTGCAGTGGACATCGAGCAGGAAAGAAGTTAAGTGTAAGTACTGCAGGAAGACCGTGTCGACGACCGTCTGTATCACCACTAATTTGTTCCAGCATTGTAAAAATAATCGTTCATTAATCGTAATCGAGGTAGGAGCTTCAATTAATTGTGATATTGAGATTAGCAAATATCGCCCAGCCCTACGTTCAGCCCTACTACACACATAAATACATACTTGCATCCAAACTCAATGTGAACATGTGGGCGAAGGAAGGGAGGTGGGCAAAGACTAAAGTAGGAATTAAAGGTAAAAAAGGTGTTAAATATGTCTCTGCATTACGTACCCACCTGTTGCACTGAATTATATCAGTTACTTCTTTAGAAAACAAACATTTAACAATCTGTAATGGTCTATAACTTGTGTTACAGCACAGAACTATAAGGGCTTTTATTAATAACCTCTTTTAGTGAAATATTTCTTGAAAGTGGGTTTAAGAGAACTAAACACTTGCAAAGAAGGAAGTTTGTTGGATAATTTCTGTGAGTGCTAAAAAAGTCAGGTCCAAAAACTCCTGCAGATTTTTTTGTGGAAAAAGTTGCTCATATAGGTTTGCAGTGGGAACGATGCCAGACATGTCACACTCGATATTTCATGCTACGCAAATGCGTCCTTCTGCAAGTTGCTGCTGCTTCTATTAGCAGAAAGCTGTGCAGTGAGAATGTTAATGTGGAAACATTGAGACAGTTTTAGCTCTTCATCCCATGCCTGACATGGCTTTTGACTTCTTCATCACTTCCTCTCTGATAAGAGCATGAAGTCCTTGGTTTTCAAAGCATGCAGAACAAAGATTCCATCCCTAGTTATTAGTATTCCACTCTATAGGCCGGCCATAGAGGGATCACATGCTGCCTCTGTATTTCCTGCAGGAAATTTGCTTGTTAAAGTGGCAGCTGGCCAAATGTCCAGGGGGCTAAGACATCAATATGTTTGATAAATTCTGGGTGCAGTACAGTGCATTTTATGGCTAGGGAGGCACAATATTGGATTCGAAAACTCATCACAGATACTAATTTGATTTTGTATTTTTGCCACTTACAAAAATTGACCTGTTCCTTTCATGACGACAGCCCACTTTTGCTAGAAGCAGATGTAAAACGGTACAATTTTTATTTTGTAATAAACTACATTTTTCTACATGTAAAAGCAGACATTTAGTGGCCATAAGGTAAGCCATTACTAGGGCTGGGTATCGATTCAGATTTTCTGGATTGATTCGACTTGATATCACCAGGTCTTGAATCGATTCGATTCACAATACAATAAGATATTTATTCAGTCTGGGATATCTCAGTTAAAAGTTTATACTGTAAACTTAAAAAGTGACTTTTGACCTGGTGCATTGTTTTTTTACATTAAGAAATGAACCCAAAGCAGTTGCATTAATCTTAAATTAATTATATACATTAATGCGTATTCTACATATTACTTGTTTTCTGTCCAACTCCTCTTTTCCTTCGTGCTTGTAAAATCCAAAATACGTCCATACATCAGCCTTTAAACTCACCGGTGGTGCCCATATGGTGCTATTTGCTTCTGCCGTGTTTGTTTGATTACTTGCAGTAACATATCACGAGATTTTGTTCAGTGGAAAGCAGCGCTAAACGCAGATCACACAATACTAGCTGGGTTGATACCACAGGCTGCTACTCTGCACGTCCAATAGAGAAAAAACTACCCAAGTTAAAAGATCAATCTTTGAATTTTATGGATCGATTATGAACCATTTAAAGGGAAATCGATTAAAATCAATTACATTTATTTTTTTTAACCCAGCCCTAGCCATTCCTGTGCATTTTTGCAGCATATGTTTGCCAATTTTACAGCCACCATATGAAACATCTGTGGACAGAATATCTACAGGAAACATCATCATAAGTTTTTAAATCGGACTTTTAGGCGATTATCAACTGACATATACTCCCTCAAAGTTTGAAACATCATTTCAGTTGATTATTGTTCCCCTTTAAATATAATTGGGTATTGTATTTTAGAAAATTTTCTAAAAAAACGCATTCATGTAATAATGATAAAATGAACCATTACAGTGCATTTGTACATTCTGCCGGCATTACAGTCATTATGACATATCTATGGTCTGCATCTATGGCCTGAAAGTTTGCAGTAAGTGTCCTCTAAAGTTTGATATCTGTTGATAAAGAAACAACTTTTAGGCAGTTATCCTCCAATACCGATATCTGCTCCCTCAAAGTTTGGAGACATTAGCTGTGTTTGAAATTGCCCACTCATTCACTCACTCACTATTGCCTATGTAGTGTGAATGAAATAGTGGACTACATCAGAAATGACCAAACGAGATTTCGGACACTACACTGAAATTTTCTGAACGTCGTAGCGTCAGTAGATGAGCAGGATATTCCTCTGACGTTTATTTTATTTTACGTTAAACGTTAAGTACCTATTGAATTCTATAATTTCAATATAATCTATTTTTGTAACTGCATTTATCCTGGACGTTTGTAAGGTGTTCTTCAATAATTTGTCAATAAAAAATCCCTGTATCGCAAGTGGATTCGCCAAAATTCACGGTAACAAACCGGGCACTCAAGAGGATAAGCAGCAAATTTTGAAGCTGTTTTCAGCAACTAAAAGACGTAAAAGAGCTTAGCTACAAATGTGTTAAAGATACTCCAACATTTTTCACATTTATGAATGAAGCAGCTTCTATCAGCCTTCTTTCTCTTCCTCTACGGAAAAAACACGGCCGCATTGCATTGTGGTATACAGGAGTACAACATAGGGTACATTGTATGTACACTCACATTCACTGTGCATTGTGGGTAGGGCTGTAATCAACCAAAGAAATTGTTGGTCGACTAAAACACAGCAATTGTCGACCAAAAATCGACCAAAGCCCCCAATAAAATCCAGCTAAGCGGACTGCCCACTGCAGCGCCCTAGAATATTGAAATGTTCTTAAATAAAAATATTGAAATAAACGATAAATACATTAAAATGGTGTTCTGAGACAGGCTGTTACTTCTGAAATGGGGGTGCTCAGAAAATACCCCCATTTCACTTGATACGTTTCTCCTGATGAAATGAACTGCAGGGGAAAAAATAAATTGACACATGTGGTCGACCAATCAGAATTTTGGTCGACTGAGCACGCATCGACCAATCAGTTGACCAGTCGACTCGGACTTTACAGCCCTAATTGTGGGTATTTTATAGTCCACTATAGAGTGAATGAAATTAACTAATGAGAATTCGAACAACATTAAATGATGGCGAACACACTATGTAGTAGGGCTGGGTATTTCCAGCAACTTCACGATACAATACGTATCCCGATACTAAGGCCACGATACGTATCGTATCCCGATACATGTAAATTGTGAACAGTGACTATGCAAAATTCTGGACAAGTTTAGTTTTTTCTTATAAGAAGAAAAAGAACAAGGATGAGTTTTAAGTGGTTCTACAACTTGAGAGACACAAATTCAGATCCTCAAAGATGGTAGACCAAAGTTTAAATTTAGAACATGTGTTTAATCATGTAGCTCGTCTTCTACTTTGAACTGTGCCACTGTTAACATTACCCAAAGTGTATTTACAACAACTGTCAAAATATTTAGGCTGTATCGATTCTGTAGAATCCATATCGATACACGTATCCCAAAGGAGTGTGATACGATATTTTGCCGTATTGATATTTTGAGCACAGGCCTACTATGTAGTGCACTATTTCCGTGATAGGGAACGATTTCGAACACAGCTATTATTTCAGTTGATTATTCCTCTCCTTAATAATGTCAGTTGGTACCGTATTTCATATTATTTGAAAGCCTGATTACTTACTTTAACCACAACGTACAACTTGTAAGGATTGTGCTTTTGTGGAATGAGCAGCACAGCTAAGCATTTGGGTAATGCCCCGAAAAATGTGCCAAAACCCCCTCTTCCCCTGGGGGAAAGCCTACGGTTCCTCAGTGAAGAAAGAGTGAGGAACTGGTCTTCTTGGGTTTTTGTCTTCTTTGGACCCGTCCTATAGATCTTGGTCCATGAAATCCATTCCTATAACCTTCAGATTATTAACATGAATGATGACGAGAGAGTTTGTTATACAGAAAGTCAACATTAAAGTCATGTTATAGGATTGAGAGACTTGTTTTTATGGGAATTGAGTGTAGGGTCAAAGTTCAGCCTTTTCTGCCAGACAGGAGTTTCCACAAAGACACCGACCTGACCTTTGTGTGACCTTTTGTATCGTAAATGTTACAAGAAGGTATTGTGCTGTGGAATAAAGGGTGTGTCATTCACTCTCATGAAAGATACTTGATATTAAACAATCAATCCATTAAGTCATGTGTGAAGTATGCTTGTAATGTTAGGTAGAACAGAGGTTTGTTTCACAGGATATTAAGATTCACAGAGTTTTGAAGATGCTTGCGTGTTCCCCGTGCTTTTGTCTGTGTACTTTGTAAAGCCCTTTGGATTTGTCCTTATGAAATGTGCTGTATAAGTGAATTTCCCCGGCCTGCAGATGGAAACTTACAGTCCAGGGCTAAAAACGGCCATGTGCAGGTGTCCTTTTGGTCCAGCTGCAAACTGACTCCCTTAATTTTGTCTTTGCTCAGCGTGCAATGATGTGAAGGATATCTTTGCCAATGCCAGGAGCGGGGACCACTATCGAGTCTTGAAGATCGTCATTGAGGATGGTAAGCAGTTCAAAAGTTTATTTATTTACAGACCCTCCTGCTTAGAAACTCTGCTCTTTAATTAACCTGCCCGTTCAGCTTAGGGGTGGGCAATATCATGATTAAATCAAATTATTTTCTGCAGAAGTTTGAAAATTAAAAATTAAGCTTTTGCAATGTCTGAAAATATAAATACTAAAAATGTACAGTTTCATGATGGTAGGCCTTAGCAGGTTTTGTACAAGCATGTGTTTAGGTTATTTGTTTCCACGTCGCCACCCCAGCTTGCTCCCTCAGATCCTCCTCCTCCACCCACCTCACTGTGCCCTCTGCTCGCCTCAGCACCATGGGGAGCAGGGCCTTCAGTCGTTCAGCTCCCCAGCTCTGGAACTCTCTCCCACCGGACCTCAGAAATCTGACCTCCCTGTCTCTTTTTAAATCCAGACTCAAAACCCACCTGTTCAGAACTGCACACTCCTTACCATGAATATTCCACTCTCATCCACTTATCCTTCACTGTCTGTTGGATTTTTCTGATTTTATAGTTGTATTGTTTTTTGATTTTATTGTTGTTGTTTTATCCAGTTTACAGTGTCCTTGCGTGTTTTGAAAGGCTCTTTTAAATAAATGTATCATTATTATTATTATTATTAATAAATGCCGTAAAATATTGATCAGGCGTTTCCATGTTAATATATGGTGAAATTAGCTCAACTTTCAGTGTTAATGTAGATAGGCCTCCTTTTTTTTCTCCAATATTTTTATTGGCAATTTTACTAGTAAGTTAAAAAATTCCCCCCATTTGCCTTTAGCAATATACAGTACATCCTGGTCAATGGGCAATGAGCAAAAGATTCCAGTTTCATGACAAGATTACAAATTTGGTCAGTATTCAGTAAATCTGGGGTTCTCACAGGCTCAAATCTTCATTTCAAAACTCCCACTGGAAGTGTTTGAGTTTGTTTTTTGTTTGATTTTAGCACATTTTATTCATTGTATTTATGCAGCGAACACTTTTTCATTACAAAAGTTTCTCTGTACGGCCAATAATAACCAACCTTTTTGACAAGTCTAGTCCATTCATCCGAATGTTATGTGTACACTAAATAAATTTGAAATCATTATGAACAAGTCACAAAGCACATACTCTGCTCATTCTCCATAGAATTAAAAGGCTCGTCATAAATTTCCTTCAGGTAAGGGTGAAAAGTGTATCTTAACATTAAAATTGTACGTTTTAATGCAAACTAAATCACACACAGCACACTGTGAGCAAATAAAAACAATTACTGTATGTTAGTCTCTCCAAATGGACATGTTCTGAATGTTCCCTTATCCACATCCTCAATGTAGGAGTGTCCATCCTTTTCCAACATAGTGCAATAGCTCTCCTCGCTTGTAGAAGTTCAAAGTCTATAAGTTTGAGGGTTTGACACTTCAAGGAACTTTGATTTAAAAACCATTTCCATCTTTCCAAAAGTCCTGGACACTTCCATAAAGAGAGGATAAGAGCACCTTTTTCATTAACACATTTAGTACAGACATCTGGATATTAACCCACATGTGATGGAGTTATAAACATTCTTGTCAACCATTTATATTTGAAGTAAATTCAGTCTTGTATTTGTTGTCTGTTTTTGTGCCTTTAAACAAACATCATTCCAGTCTGCTTCATCAATGCCATCTTGCGTGTGATAGGCCTCCCTTCTATCAAACTACATAATCATCAGTTTATGTTACAATTACAGCATGCATTTTAACTATAAGAGAGAAAGTCTGCTAGATTTGGAACATATTTTGTTAACACAAAGACAGACGTGATTTCTTGATGATAATTTTTGTGTCACTTTGAGTTTTTTTGTTTTTGAGAGGGAAAAAAATCAAGTTTTGTTGAAAAACATTGAGGATTTCATTTTTAGGTCATATTGCCCAGCCCAAGTTTAACTAGACCAGAGAATGTCAACAAGTCTCAGAAGTCCAAACACGGCTGACCTTTCTTCCCGCACACATCTGCTTTCCAGAGCAGCTGACTCTTGGAGAAACCAGAAAGGCATCAAAGAAGTGGGACCAGGAGTATGACAGCCTTGTGCTGCCCCTCCTCGAGGAAGACCTGCCCTGCTATGTTCTGTACCGGCTGGACTCCACCAACAACCAGGGCTACGAGTGGGTCTTCCTGGCCTGGTCACCAGACTCCTCTGCTGTAAGAAAACCGAACCCAGACGGGATTTAATGACTAGTTTTCCGTACTGAATGGCATGTCTACTACTCTGATTGGAGTATCACATGGGTGGGGTTCCCACATCAAGCCAGCATGGTTGTTGAAAATGGGGCTAAATGTGGACCAGACCTCTAAAATCTAAATATGGGTGGGTTGTGTTGCTGCAATGAAACATGGTGCTTAGCCTAAACCATAGACTGCTGAAAGTATGGGACAAGTGTGAGTGGTGTCAGCCATTTGCTTTTGAATCTAGTCCATCCAGACCTGATGACCTAGTAACAGACATGGACTCTGTTTATGCAGTGTATTTCCATTTTGAATATTTAGAATCTATAACCCTACATGCTTTGTTTGAGCACCTTACTGTGCATAGTGAAAAGGGTTTGATATCCGATACCTTTATCAAGTGAGCTGTGATTCCTTCATCTAAAGTGGATTCGTTGTGTAGACTCAAAAACAGATTTGGGGTTTTAATATGAAACATTCTGTAAAGGTGTTTTGGGCCATCACACACTGGATTCATTTTGCTTGCCGATTGCAGTGAAATGTGTGTTTTCAGTTGTAGGACCCTATAAAAACTGTTATTTTTTCCATAATTCCAGTTTAATTTTTCTCCAATTTCATTTTTTTTTCTGTTCCTGTGAATTTGGTTTTTAGTATTTTATGCAATTTTTTTTTTTTTTTTTTTTTTTTAAGTATTTTTTTGGCGTTTTGTGCCTTTATTGATAGCAGAGAGACAGTGGATAGGCTTGTGAAAGGGGGTGAGAGAGTAGGGGAAGACACTCTGCAAACTGGTCACAGGTGGGATTCGAACCTGGACCGGCAGAGGTATGTACATGGGGTGCCTGGTTGCTAACCACTCCGCCAAACCAGCACCCCTGTATTTTATGCAAATTTAACCCTGAGACTCAGTATAAAGCAAAGAAATATAGACATCAAATCTTCAGGGGGTCTTCACACGTATCTTTTCGGGTCCAGTCAACGGTATGTTGACAAAATCTGCAGAACATTTGATCACCTGAAACATAATAAATGTTGAGAAATTGCTCTGACCTGTACTTTGGAGTTTAGCCAGGAGTTTCATAGCTTCTTTGCCAACTTAGCTGGTGTCTCAGGTGTCCGCTTTGACACGTTTGCATGTTAATAAATGGGAGAGGAAGTAAAGTGTGCATTGTCCCCAGCCTTAGTGACCCGATGGAACATTTCCCTGAGAGATACTTTAATAAAAATAAAAAAAAAACGTGTCCATAAAATATTGGCCATTTCCATGATATTCAGTGTTTATATTTAATTCTGCTTTTAATTTCCAACTCTGAAATTCTGTCCGCGATTCTGTGATCATGTATTTTACAGGGCCCTACATTTGGTGAGCATGTTGCCAAAAAATCTATTCTCGTGAAGAAATCTTTATACATCTTTAAAGTAGCAGTGTGCCCCCGAAAATAGAGCTACAGTTTCCTTTAATAGTTTCTGTGAAACTATATTTTATGCTCTTATAGAAATAACAGTTTACTTTAATGACCAGTCAATACTTTGTAACTTTTATCAAATACTGTCTGTCTGAGAATTCAGTGTCCAGACCCTTTCATTACACATTTCTTTGAGTTGAGATGGGCATGTTTAAGTGTTGGTGAATAGCTTTTTATGAAAGCTACATTCTACTTTTTATTAAATTAACTGTATGTTTGTGATCAGATTGCATCAATTTGGCCCTATGACATTATTCATAGTTTTTATGTGCCCCTCTTGGAAACCAAAGTTGTCCAATCTGGGGTATGAAGTGTGTCAAGTGTCTGGAAGCACTGATTTAAACCTCCTGTCTTCAAATCAGAATCCATCATCTCAGTTCCTACAGCCTCTTCTTATCTGTTTCCCTGTTATGCAAATGTGTCCTTTGCATTTGCTTTGTTCTGAACTCGCACTGTAATATCACCTGAGTCATCTGGTCCTGGCAAACTTGATGAACCACTTGCAGGACAGAGCCACTGTGATTTGAAATAAACATGACTAATAGACACACGTTGTTTCTGCAGCAGTGGGAAGAGGAATGTCACAAAGAGAGGCCAGTGTTAAGGCTCCGTACAGGATATTTGTAGCACTTTAACTGCACTGTGGATTTGAACCCAAATTCCCTTTCTCCCAGACACGAGCTTAACATTCCTGCTCTGTAGCTGAAGTTTTGTGCTGCAGGTTGAAGCTTGTCTCAAGTAGAAAAATGGTTTCACTTACCAGCTCATACTGATGAGGCCTTTACTGCACTCCTTGAGTAGGATTATCTATTTGATGAAGCAAGTCAGCTTTATTGGCTGGACCTGAATCATTTATTTTTTTCAGATGGCAGTCATAAATATAGACAATGTGTTTCTGTACTAGTTTGACAATGGAAAACTTTACCAATACCTGCTTATTCTTTCCTCTGTACATTCATCTTTATTGTAGGAGTGTGAGGGTCTGGCATGAGAAAGAAAGATATGTTTTTTATAGCCATGTTCAGTCAAAAAAAGCTATATTTTGTTTTGACTGACGTGATGATCAGACAGAAATCTAACTGTATGAAAATTTCTTACCACGGTTATCATTATTATCATGATATTTGTTGCAGTGTGTTCAAAATGTTCAAAAGAACACACGCTTAAATTATTTTGCAGAGTTTTATTTGGTGACAGAATAATGTGAATTTTAGAACAACATGCAGTGGTCAGAGCCTGACCCTCTTCAACCCTCTGGTCCCTCGCTGAGGTCCTTCTCAACAGCTGGGTTGCTCCCCTCTGACGCTGCTGTGGGGGGTGTTTGTGGTCGAGGTGCTGCTGGTACTTTGAGGTTCTTCCCTGCCTCCCTCCCTCCCAGGGACTTTTTTCTGCATTTTCTTCAGACAAGTCTTCAATTAGTTTCCCCTCGGCATCCTTGTAAAATCCAAAATTCGACTAGACTAGATTTTGGACTTTGTCCATTTTGAGGGGGAAAAATCCTCCAGAACAGTGTTGGTGCAGGCACCGACTGTTGCATTTTCACTTTCAGAGGCCAAACATTGCAAACAGCAGATGTGTGCCTATCCGACCTATCAGAATATAGGGAGTTGCCAATATCATGTTGTTACGGAATCAATATAAACATCTTAAGGTGTCATGACAGTGGATCATCATCATGTTTCTTTGCAGAAATGCTCCATGAAGGGGCTACTACCGGTATATTTCTTGGATTTATGATTGTTCAGCAGTTGATGACTTTAATTATATACGTCTTAGCCAGGGCTAAGTCAGTGGTTGTTAATGTTTTTACCATGGGAGAGGCATGCATATTGGCTAAAATAGGCAAGGAGCAGAAAACCAGAGATATTTTGAACTTGTAGCATATGTACAAGCTCAGATTAGTAGAATATATCACAGACAAGATAAACACAGTATGGTTACACCAGGAACTCCTCTAGTTTTTGCAGAATTTTGTGATTCTGCTTTAATTTCCCTCAGGATTAATCAATCATCCACCCATTTATCCATCTTGAGGTTTCCTCGGGTCAGTTATGCAGTAAATAAAATCACTTTTAGGAAGATTTGTCGTGATTCTTTCTAAACTTACCATTGAACACATGTTTTTCTCCTCTCCTGTATATAATTGTTGATATGTAAAGCTGGCATTGCTGTTTGGTTTCATTTCACAACACTAACTGATATTGGGAAAAAAACTCCAGAAAAAGAGAGTACCCAGGGAAAACCCATGCAGGCACAGGGAGAACATGGAAACTCCACTGAGGAAGGTCCTGGTTTGCCTTGGAATCGAACTTTTGACCTTCTTTCTGTGAAGCATGTCCACTACTCCGCTGCTCCACCATACCATACAATACAAACACATAGCAATGAAAATTCTTCCCCACTTTTCATTTTTCTTTTAATGAACTGATAAAAACATCATTAACAGTGTCTCTGTGCCATGTAAATAAGTAAAAATAATAATAAAGGAAATTACAAATTGTCAGATAATGACAACTCATTGAACAAAATGTGTTGAAAAGGACAAGAAGTAAAAAAAAAAATACAATATATAAATACGCAGACAAAAGTTTATGCATCCTTTTTACAATGTGTTAAGACTACTTATATTTAAAACTATTCAAACCATTGCAAAAATAAACTTTAATAGTCACACTTTGGTACACAAGACTTGCCTAATGCTTTATTTTCAACATAAAAGACATGTTGGTGCCACAGTAGCTCTGTTTTGTAGATGAAGTTCTCCAACTTTGCCTCTTTTTCTCAACAGGTGCGACATAAAATGTTATATGCTGCTACTCGAGCCACACTGAAGAAAGAGTTTGGAGGCGGGCACATCAAGGATGAGATTTTCGCCACCACAAAGGTTTGTTTCAAAATGGCAGCCCTTGAATTGATGTCTGAAGCTCTTAAAAGCCTCAGTTAGATCCTTCAGAGGCAGACATTAAACAAGTCTGTCTGTATCCCTCTTCTTAAATAGTGACAGAAATGAGCAGGGATGTGTCAGTGAGTCAGTGCTTATTGCTGTATCATGAGGCATTGTTGTGTTTCTTTTTGCCCCCTCAGGACGAACTGACTCTAAGTGGATATAAGAAGCATTTGGCCTCGCAGGCTGCTCCACTACCTCTTACAGCTGCTGAGGAGGAACTGAGGCAGATTAAACTGAATGAGGTAAACACACACACACAGGTCTCTTGGATTTATTTCAGTTTGGGGTCATCTTAAAGGGATACGCCAACATTTTTTTCTTTTTGTTTCTTGCCTCACTCCCGAGTCCATGACAACTAGATAGACACCATTCTTTTGACTGTACAAGCAGTAACAAGGAAGAGACGGGCAGAGCTCACCTACCACTAATTAGCTTAGCTAAAACACAGGGAGTGAGTGGGTAGTGTTAGCCTGCCTCTGTCTGCTTGTGGTGACTCGTTATTTGCCACATCATACAACCTTGTATTCACCTATCACCGTATTATCTTCAAGGCTTTGTTTGTTGACCTACTTCTGCTTTGTTTTATGTGATGTTTGTGAACGAGTCGAGTCTTTTGAACGGCTGCTTTAAGCTAACGATGAGAATCGATTCCCAGATGTGAGTGAGCCGTTCTTTTTTCAGCCTTTCTAAAGCACAAATTGCCTGCAAATTTAAAAACAGCTCACTCACAACTGCGAATCAGTTCTCATCGTTCACTCAATAAGTTCAAAGGACTCAACTCGTTTGCGAATGTCACATCTGTAGCGTAAACCACCGCGGAAGTAGGTCAACGAAACTACAAGATATTACAGTGATAGCAGAAGATAACGTAACATGACGCGGCAGAAAAACAAGCCACTCTGATGACTGTAGGCGGAGACAGGGTAATGCTACGTATTGACTCCCAGTGTTTGAGCTAAGCTGCTTTAGCAGCGGGCAAACTCTGCCCATCTCTTCTTTTACTGCAACCGCTGTCAAAAGAATTGTGTCTATCTGCTTATCTTGGACTTGAAAGTGAGGCAAGATGTGAAAGAAAAAAATGTTGTATCTCTTTAAGGGAATTTATTGACTCAATATGGAAGTAGGTGTGGTCTAGGCCTGCTCTGTTTTACCTCTGAAAGGGTTAACATGACATCACCCTTCCTGCTCTGGGTGAAAAATAGCTTACCGTAGCGCTCAGCAGTGTTTTTCTTCATCACACCTCCTATATATGAGATTTAAATCCCTACAGAGCCGCGCGGAGTATCAATGAAGGCCAGCGATGCATCCTCCCAAACAACACAAGGTCAGCAGCGGTGCGAGTGTGCATATGCTTGCCCGGCAGTATCAACACACCACAAAGATGCTGATGCATTAGAACAGCAGGATGTTGGCAGAGATGGACCTATTAAGCTTGTACAGCTCACACCCTAGGCTCCATACAAAGTCTTATTAACTGTCCCGTACAGACCAGGCAACAACATGTTTTTAGAAGAGCTTTTCTTGGGGGCTGTGTTTGTTAAAGTAGCTGCAGCTGTAGTTCCAGAGAGCCGCTTTGTTATTTGCAGTGATAGGATGGTGATGAAACACTTTAATTTGATATGCTCTGCACGCTGGTGTTGACAACAGTCGTGTTCATGCTGCTGATGTGAGAGGCTTTTAGACCGCATGTCTCAAACTGCAACTTCTTTAACCATCTGTAGGACCGATTTTCACCTCCAGAATTTGGTTTTGCTTATAAGACAAAGTCCAGTAAGCAGTGGAGCTGAAACTCAGGTCTATCATCTAAATATCAGAAGAAGCATCATTCTCCTAACCTTGCAGTGCAGCTGGATCTGTCTGTAGTCAGTCAGATCCATCTTGCCAAGCTCCAAACTATAATGAGTGTGTTTAGCAAATCAGAGTCCTTTAAAGTCGGAAGAGGTAGGAGCTACGAGTGCAACAACAACAGAAAGTGACTGTTCCTACAGAGATGAGCAGAGCTAATAACAGCTTCAGTCGCACTTTTGTCAGATCCGGACTGCATTTGTTTACTAAATGAAGAACAGGTAACAACACTGAAAACACAACTCAATGGAAAGGATATTTTTTGGGGATGCACAATATTGGATTTTTGCTGATATTTCATGGTTCATTATCGCTGATACCTATACTGATATTTCAGCTCAAGAGCACAAGCTCTGTGCTTAATAAAAATGGACTTGTTTCTTTCTGTGTTTTATTATCGCATGAACAGATATAAAACAAGAAAATCAGCTTTTAAAACTTGTATAAATGAAACCCTCAATATTTAAATGTACCCATGGAGTGATGAAAAGTGCATCAGTTTGAACATTTGTATAATTTGTCGCTATTTCAGCTGCTATATGGCAGATATATATGTGGCTGATATATTGGCTGTAAATATCTGCAAAACTTTCAATATTGGCCAAAAGCCATACAGAACCTTTTTAGGCTGATATTGATTTAAAACCGATAATATTGTGCATCCCTCATATTTTTGCTTCACTTCTGTCATTTTGGGTTAGAAACCACTGTTAATTTTGACAGCAATTTTTAATTTTGTTTTACTTATAGCCTTTTGCCTAAAATATGTTGTAGTCATCATTTTAGTCTAGTTTTAGTTGATGAAATTTAACAACATTTTAGTATAGAATTGTGTCCCACTGCTAGTGGATATATTATGTGGGTATGTTATTAATATGATTGCTCATTTTTATGTCATGCGTGCAGTTATGAAACAGACTGTCATGTGGACCACAATCAAACAAACAGAAATTTAAGCTCCTGATACTCAAATACTGTATATGCACATAAATATGTGTATATATACTCAAAAGGCTCTTTTCATGACCTATAGTAATAACAATAATAATTATTATGATAATGATACTAATAGATAGAATGATGGCATTAGATTAGGTAGAATTGTGTCAATTCCTTGGGAAGACTGCTTCAGGGAAATTATAATTCTAGTAGCTTAATAAGCCCACAGGGGAAAAAGAAAGCTCACAGGTATTTGAAAAGTAAAAATGTAAAAAAGAATTTGCAAATTTAATTATAAAGAAAAACACGGCGACTGGCTTGTGCTCCTTCCCTTTATTTATATTGCACCTTTTGAACCGGTTCAGGGCGGAAAATAATAAAAAGAACATCAATAATTAGGTCAAGAATGAAATGACCAGCAAATTCACAGGACAACATGAGTGAAGAAGACAAAGGAGATGAAGGTGATTATGGGTAATTCACCAGAGATGGTCTGAATATTATATGAAAAGCTACTGTATAATGGGGAATAAGACCCATAATACAGCGAAGAAATGAAAATATGCTATTATTAATAACAGAAAATAAGATAAAATGAAAGAAGACAGAAGACAACATCATAAAATGAGACTAAAAAAATAAACAAATGAATAACAGATGAAAAAAGCAGTAAGTGGATGAGTAAAATAAGAACAGAAAGATGACTAATGGAGGAAAGAGACTAAATTAAAGCAGCCGAGATTAAATGAAATAAAAATGCCCTTCCTCTTTATAAATGTAGCTCATAATTAATGTATCAAAGATGTTCAGTATGGCTCAGTTTGACTCTTTCTCTGACTGAATTGTACAAACAGATTTCACACTTTTTAAGCTTCATTCGGAGCTTCCTCTGAATATTCTCAGATAATCTGTGAATAAGGACCCAGCAGCCTTTGCAGTCTCCGATAGAGATGGAACTGACTTCTCCTTTTTGACAGTGACCCACATGCAGCGCTCTCCTTCTGTCTGAAACAAAGTTTTCTAACTGCAGTTCCTTCATTCTGCAACATAAACAAGAAGCCTCTCTCCTACCATATTTGGACTCCTGAGAGCCGCGCACTCTCCTGAAGCACGCTCAATTAGAAGCTGCAGAGCAAATAGGAAGTGATATTTGTGCTCGTCCCACTCGCCCAGCTGTTGAGAGAAGATAATATAGCATTAATCTGTACCGCCCAGCTGAGATAAAAAAGAGGCTTTAAAATATTTATCATAGCTGCGCCCTGGGGACCGAGCGCCTGCCTTTTTAAGAAGCAGATGGATAAAAGAGCCGCAGCCCTTTTCTGTATGCTAGGTAGCTCCATCCGAGGCTCAATCACGTTTACACGGCATTTCATTTTGTGGGAACAGGAGCTCTAAAAATAGATGCAATCCATCAGTGTAATCCCCTCTGCCTTCTCAGTGGGACGTGGGGTTTTATAAAAGAGCCCTGTCATTTCTGATACAAGCACCTCATTCAGAAGCATTGTGCCTCAGAATAGTAATTGCTTGTTGCTTCGTGATAAAAAGAAAGAGGAAGTTTATTTTCGCACAGTCGCCCACAAATCTCTCAAACACCTTAGTCATTTAAAGGCCTGTTGTGTTTAGAATGAATCTAAAAGTAAAAGCTCAAGAGTTTCAGAGGTTAATTTCTTCTATTTTTACTGTGACGGCCATTTCAGCCTGAGAAAAATAAGCTTCATGTATTTTAAAATCCAATCCACTTTATTTGTATAGCATATTTAAACGACAAAAACACCTCCTGTAAGTGCTAAGCCCTCTAAGTGCTGTAAATACAATCATCATTTATGTAACAATAAGCTATAAATAATCAAATTAGTACATAAATCTAAAACTATGCCATAAATATAATAATAAAATCAATCAGATTATCATAGTAAGGACATAGTAAAACAAATAAAAGACACAGAGGACCACAAAACTCGTGCAAAGTTAAAACGCCAGGGAATAAAAATGGGTCCGAAGACGGACACTACATCCCTTTTCAACCTGATCCTCTTAACTTTGCTTTAACTTAAACTTTGCTTGCTGTATTCAAGCCCAGATTTTCTCTAGAGAAATCGTTTCTGGCAGGGGTGGGCAACTGGTGGCCCGCCTTCTCTCAGTATGGCCCAACAGTCAAGTTGAAATATAAAAAGTGCATTTGATTGAAAATAACCTGACAAAATCTACCATAAAAAACATTAAAATAGCAACATATCCAAGAAAATAATGCTGCGACTAGCTGTGATGATCTCTTTAAAATTCCACTTTGTGCATAACTAAATGTTTATTCAAGTAAAAATTAAACTGCTGGTAAAATAATCATTAACAACTTGCAAGTAATGTGAAAGCCACAAGTTTTTCATTCCAATTTCAACAATGTGACGCCGTGTCACTGAGAAAAAAATTACATGGCCTTCTTGGTTAGCAAAGTTGCCCACCCCTGATTTAGGGCTAACTTTGCTCCTGCCATTCTTGAAAAAGAAGTTTATTTTGGGGATGCACAGTATTAATAATATCAAATATTACAATTAACTTGCAATTGTTATTTGTCTCTGTGACCATGAGGCTTAAAATTATTCTCTTCATCTAAATAGAGTCCACATATACGAAGAAAGGAATTATCTTAAACCAAGAGCCATTGAGACAACATATGTAAATTATATTTTATTTTTCCTCGAAAGGGTTTGTATTTTATTTCTGATTTTTTAAAAATACTTTTTAATTGTATGGATATATTCCTCTGGTGGAAAAGGGGTTTCATGTTTTTCCAGATTTTTTAAATGTGATTTTAATTGTGTTGATATCTTCCTCTGGTAGAAAAGTATTTTTATTTTTTTCCTGATTTTTTTAAATATTGTTTTTTATTTTTATTTTTTCTTGAATAAGTTTTTAATTGTGTGAATATTTTTCTTTGGGAGAAAGGGGTTTGTATTTTTTTCCTGATTTTTTTACAAATATGTTTTTAATTGTGTGAATATTTTCCTCTAGTAGAAAAAGGGTTTAATTTTTTTCCAGATTTTTAAAATGTGGTTTTAATTGTGTTGATACCTTCCTCTGGTAGAAAAGGATTTTTATTTTTTTCCTGATTTAAAAAAAAGATTTTTATTGTGTGAATATTTCCCTCTGATAGAAAAGGTTTTGTATTTTTTTCCTGTTTTTTTAATTTAGTTAATTTACTTTTTTGTTTTGTCCACGTGCACCAGTTTTATTAGTTACTGTCTTGTTTTTGTCAGGGAAAACATACTTTTGATGGAAAACTATGACTTAAAAAAATGAGCTCTGCTGGGAGCATGGAAACACACCTGTCTCTGAATACATCAGTGCCCAAGAACCCAGGTTAACAGCAACACAATGAAAATCCCATGATCACATTGTGTGGTTGAAAATCACCCAATGTTAGTGCCCTAGGGGGAAGAACAAACTACTAAACCTGCTTTGACATCGTTTTTATCACAGCTCGACAACAGAAAGCTTAACCGCCTTGTTCTGTGTGTGTTTGTGTGTTTCGGTGCAGGTGCAGACGGACATCAGTTGTGACACCAAACAGGCGACCCTGCAGGGAGTGGCCTTCCCCCTCCACAAAGATGCTGTCGCAGCGCTCGAACGCTACAGGGACAAAAAGCTCAACTACGTCCAACTGGTGAGTCCTTAATGGGCGATCATTAGAGGGCAGGTGACCTTCAGCAGATCAATAGGTTGAATAAGCAAATCCATTCTGTGTGTGTCGGCGAACATTGTTCTGAGGGGGGAAGTGTGCACTCTGGGTTTGTTGGCACACAAACACAATGAGTCACTTATTTGCCGAAACAGCCTTTGTTCCCCTCATTGAAATTCAGAGAGTCCATGTCACACGGTTAGATCAGTGTAAAGAACAATAGGATCACTGTGCCGCTGCTGCAGCTTTGTCTTAGCTCCCATAAAGCTTGTTTTCCTCAAGATTAAACCATCAAGGTGGCCATTTTGACCACGTTAGATTTTGCTGTTGGCCGACTGTGAGATAATCTCGACCTGCTGATGTATGATCCACAGGTGACCCAAAAACAAGCTCATACCTTTTTCAAATCGCCCATTTTTTTAAAAAACCCTTAAGGGCCATTTCTGATATCCCATGAACTTGTTGAACTTACTGCACCTACAAGGCCATCTGCCTCACCAAAACAACCTCACGTGACCACATACATTGTTATAAAAAGTTCGACTCTCAGACTGCTTTGACACTCTGTAGTTGTAACTAATTGTCCGGACAAGAAGAAGGAATTAAAGCTCCATTTAATTGCATCCAGCTGCTTTTCGTCATCTTTATTTTGAACAAATATCAGGTGTAGGTACGAACCAACTGAGCTATCTTAGGACTGTAAAGGGAAAAATCCTGACATCACCCATATTGTGATTTTCACCATAAATATTCGTCCTACCTTTATTTCATCTAAATATTTAAGATTCCTTAACCATGAAAACATAACATTAGCAACTGGATTCATAACGATATCTATTTCTATATCTATATCTATTTTAGTTCAGTAGTTATTAACGAAAATCGCAGTTTTCAACATGGCAGATGTTCATAACTTTTTGAGTTGTCTTGCTAACAGAGAAACTAACTAACTAACTAACAAACAAAAAAACAAACAGAAGCCAGAGATCTCATAACCTCCTGGTGGTGGTAATAATTATTTTCAATATACCGCATAAAAAGTAGATTTCCTTTTGTTCTAGGTAGGGATGCAAACAATTAATCGATTATCGATTAATTGTTGATAAGAAATTACTCGATTAAAGTAAATTAATTGCAATTAATCGAAGAAGAAGACGACGACAACAACAACAAGACAATTGAGAAGTGGTAAGCTGGCAGGATGAAGAGTACAAGATGGAGTTTGGTATGGAACCACTTTAAGTTGGTTAAGTGGTTAGCACCCCATGTACATGTTTTTCTTCTGTCCAGTCCGCCTGTGACCAGTTTGCAGAGTGTCTTCCCCTACTCTCTCTCCCCCTTTCACAAGCCTATCCACTGTCTCTCTCCTATCAATAAAGGCACAAAATGCCCAAAAAAATATACATTAAAAAAAAAAAAGTAGATTTCCTTTTGTTCTGGGTAATTCCAGCCTGGGGGATGTCAATAATTAGCAGTGACAATTATTTTTTTTGCATTATTACTTTTGCACAGTTTCATATACCTACACTCGCACTGCTCAGAGCATAAAATGTTAAATATATATAGACATCCAATATGCATGAATTTTTAAGTATTTTAACCCTTTTAATGACACAATGTTTAATGTTTTTGTCATGATTCCACCATGTTTAGATATTAAAAATAAACAGAGAAACTCATTATGCTGATCATACTTCATGCAAAGTTGGTTTTGCGTGTGCTGAATCATAACAGCCTGGGACATGTCACCTTGTTAGAAGTATTGATATTTATGCATTATTACTTATTAATATGCAGTGTTTTTCATGTGGTTAAAATAAAAGCACAGATATAATAACATGCATGAAATATGCTTTGATTGAAGTCAGATCAAAAATTGCAGTTGGAATGGTTTTCCATGGGGCAACTTTTTCCACTAACACCACGAGTGTAACACTTGTTTGTGCACATCATTTTTTCGACTTACTGTAGGAGCTGAGCTGGATGTAAGATCAAATAAAAATACAATATCAATGGAAATATTATGATACGACGTGGAAAAGAAAGTTTCAGGATTTGTTCATGGCAGTATCATGATCTTAATTTTATTGCAGTTCTTTTTGTTCTCGTTGTGCACAGCTGCTTGCAAATCACCAAACAGAGCAAAACGTGTTCACATAAATATCCACATGCACAATGCGGAACTTAAAATAAAAGTTATTCATTCAAAACTTTGACTTTTCATTAACATGTTGGTCAAGGAATTGAGTTTTTAAAGACTTGCCCTTTCAGTTGGAATCATTCGGTTCAAGGGTGTGGGTGTCTCCAATAAAAAAGTGTTTTTTTTTTTATTTTACCACATTTTCAAACAATTTGTTGAATAAACTTTGCCACTTTCTGCACCACTTACACTACAGACAGTCCTACAGATCATAGATACAGTCCAGTTCTGCATGATTTTTAGATTCTCATATTGCACACCCCTATTTCAGGTGGAGTATCTAGATGCTTCAGCGGAAGAATAACTGATTTAACTTCGACAGAAACAACTTGAATGGAATTTTCTTCTTTATTTCGTCTTTATTATGCTTCACATCTACAGACCACGGAGCTCTGCCTCCGCCTCTCGTCAAAGCAGGTGTCAGTAAAAACCACAGAACAGTGGCTGAGGGGAATAAAACTGACGACTGTCTTGGCTAAAGTTCAAGACAGTAAAAAATAATGGTGGGCTGTGGCTGCAGCTCCTACAGTAGCAGCTTTAATGCTGTTTTAGTAGGGATGGGAATTGGAAATTATCTCAAGGAATTGATATCATTGCTCCTTATGCTTATCAGTTCCTTCTTTGTTCTGCATGTTTTGCAAATGAAGGACTCCACCACACTCTCAACAGAGGCAGTCAGCAGAAATGACAACAAAGGGGTCAAAACTGTCATCATGGCAGAGTGATATTGTTGGCATTTTTACCACTGAAACCTGACGGAAAACTTAAGTGCACACAGAGAATCCACAAAAAATGGTTATTAACAGAATCAGTAATGACATTGTTATTAAAAGAATCTAATCAGCTCCTGTCCCTACTAATTAGGTTACTGTATGACAGCCATTTTATCCACAAGTTAGTTTAATGTTATTTTTATTTCAGTCAATGAATAATCAACTTCAGCAAAAATCTGACCTACCAGATATTTATTCATTCATTTCTTTATTTAATCTCGAAATGCCATTGAGAGCGTGCTCTCGTTTCCAATGACGTCGAGAGTACATAAAAACAGTAATTGCAAGACAATAAAGCAAAAAACAACAGTTGAGTAAAATTCAAACACAGTTACAGACATGGACATAGTGGTTCTTTATCATATTTTGAAACTGTCCTATGCTAATACATGAACTGAGTTTTAGTGTTTGCTGTATAGTGTTCCAGCATATGACTACATCATCTTTTGTCTGGCTTACCACAGCATCATAGAGTAGTGAAATTCATGACCAACAAACAGAAACTACATAAGAGAGAAAATATTATTAGGTAGTCTCAGCTACTGTTTTACACACAGAAAATCATCAGGAACCAACAAAGGAATCGCTAAAGAATCGGATAGAGCAGAATCGTTAATGGCATTGGAATCATTAGAATCTTATCAATTCCCATTCTCAGTTTTTAGACAGTAAGAAGGCTGCTACAAGGCTTATCATAAAACTGAGTGCTTTCAGTGTGACAGGCTTTTTTCTTATTGACCAACTAATCAACCAACAAAGGAATCATTAAAGAATCAGATCAAGCAGAATCGTTAATGGCATTGGAATCATTAGAATCTTATCAATTCCCATTCTCAGTTTTTAGACAGTAAGAAGGCTGCTACAAGGCTTATCATCAAACTGAGTACTTTCAGTATGACAGGCTTTGTTCTTATTGACCAACTAATCAGCCAACAAACTGAGCAGAGTCAGCTTCACTCACCATTGTCATGAAAACTTTATTCCTCCGTCAACAGAGAGTGGACGCTGAGCAGGAGGTGATTCGTCTGTTTTGCACTGACCCAACAGAGTTGAAAGACCTGCCAACAAGAATCTGTGAAGAATCCCCAGGTTACCACTTCTTCCTCTACAAACATTCCCACGAAGGAGACTACCTGGAGTCCACAGGTGAGCACACTGAGCTGCGGACACACCCTCTACTATTCAACAATCTTCTTCATGCTGCTCTCTCATTGTTCCTCTGTTTCCTTTACCTTTCAGTCTTCATTTATTCTATGCCCGGGTACAAGTGTAGCATCAAGGAGAGGATGGTGTATTCCAGCTGCAAAAATCCCCTGGTGGACATGGTGGAAAAGCTCCTTCATATTAACATTGAGAAAAAGGTGAGAAAAATCCTTAATGGTGGACTTGTCAGCAGGAAAACACTCCTGTTTCCTCATGTTTTAATATGGCAGTCATGCTAGTATCATACCGAAGGTGAGCTTGAGGAAAAATCTTTATCAAACAGGTTTTACACCATGGCATGTCTGAGCACAAGGCATTAGGAAATATGTAAGGAAATATCAATAAACCAATATATTATGATATTATGTGGTTTATCGATACGTGTAGTGTTATATCCTGATATTTTATAACCCCACACACCAAATGGACCGTTCAATATCATTCACTCATCTGTCTGGGAAACAGAAAGTGTTTGGGCAGGCAGTGAAAGAACTTCTGTGCAAAAATTAAATGCTATAATCCAGGCGTATTCTAGAACCAATGCAGCTGCATTCTCATTCCTGCTCTAAGCACTCCAGTACTCAACTTTTTTTCTCTGGTTGCTGTTTTAGTTTCAAACTCTTCTCACTTAAGTGTGCACTGTCTGTGTTTATACCTTCTGTTTTTCATACTTTTGTTTTTAAACATTTATTTAATTTTAAATACTTGTGCCTTAAGTGTTGCTTTCCGAGCCATTTGCAACAACATTTTGTTCACGTATGCAGCTGTGGTATATATTTTGGATGACAATAAAAAATCTGAATTTGCAGAAGCATATCCAGCAGATGATTGGCCTGTCAATTATGTTCATCACAGGCCAATCAGACAGCGGGCACTACTGCTACAGTGTAAGGGAGAAGATGGAAGCCACTTCATAGAACAAACTTTCGTAAAAACATGTCAGAAGTAGAGTGAAAATATCCTTACTACAGAGAACTTTGTAGTGTTGATATTTTTTTTCATTTAATTAAGAAATGCGGTCTAGATCTGACAAAACTACTGTTAGCATCTATGCTAATCTCTGTATGGGCAGCCAATTCTTCTTATCATCCTGCTCATAGTTCCCACTTCTTGCTGCTCTAAAGGAATCTGATTGGACCGTGCCGCTTTGGGTTGCTCACAATCATTATACATGGGAGCTTGACAGGATGGATCAGCCTGACTCTAGACATTAAAGGTCCAATATCAGGGTGTGTTTAAACATTTCTATCATATCTATGGTTTCTTCTAAGCAAGGATTTGATTTGAGTTAGATAAAAATAAAAAATCTTGTCTCTTTGGAGGATGAGATGCAGCTTTTTATTTTCCTCTTTTAGAAGACTTAGATCTAAAGGGTTGGGAAGGCTACGATAAAGAGCTCTTCACTGACTGCCCAAGCAATGTCTTTCTAAACAGTTATCTGCCTGTGACGAACTGAAAACACACGGAGGCGGAGCCTGTACAGCTATGACATCATAAACACAAGGAAGAACAAAACAGAGCATTTAAGGGCCTTTTTCTTTTAGGAAGCAAAGAGTATTTCCCTGGGAACTGAGAGTTTAGTCAAAGGTGTCATGTTCTTCTGCTCCCAAAGCCTCTTTTAAGACTGCTGAAAGCAAAGAAAATGGATTTTGCAGGACTTGGAACCTTTAAATTAGGCAGTTTCTTCTGTACTTCGTGTTTCAATGTTTTAGTTTTCAGTGGTTTATGGACATTCGTAGGGCCCTGTCCAATCTGTTATTTCTTCCTAATTCTGTTTTAGTTTAGCTTTTTAGTATTTTAAGCATATTTCACCCCAAGACACTATGAAGTAATAAAAAAAACACACTCACCCTTCGGGTGGTCCTCACACATATCTTTACAGGTCCAGTCAACAGTATGATGACAAAGTCTGCAGAATATTTGATCGCCTGACACTTAATAATCACTGGCAAACTGCTCTGCCCTGTACTGTGGAGTTAGCCGAGAGTTTCGTAGCTTCTTTGCCAACTTAGCCGGTGTCTCAGGCGGCTGCTTCAAAACGTTTGCATTGATAATGAGGGGAGGGTCAGGGGAAATGAAGCGTGCATTGCCCCCAGCCTTAGTGACCCTCTCAGAGCATTTTACTGAGAGATTGGTTCCTTTTTATTCTGAAAAAAAAAAGCTTTTAGGTAAAATGGCGGCCATTACTGTGATATTCAGCGTTTATTTTGAATTCTTCTTTTAATGTCCAATTGCATGATTCCATTCTTGATTCCATCATCGCAGGTTTTACAGGGTCCTACTTTTGGGGCTTTGTTTGTATTATAGTTCAGCTTCCTTTAGCTAGTTAACACCAGACATTAAGCCTCTCGACTCTCCTACTTTCTGTTGCAGTTATTGCTGTCGTCTGAGAGTTTCCTGTTCTAAGAGTGGAGTATGGGTCGTACAGAGTATTAAATCATGTTTGTAACTATACTATATATTTTTTCCATCCCTCAGTTGGAGATCGACGACGGGAACGAACTAACGCCCGATTTTCTGTACAGCGAGGTGCACCCCAAGCAGCACGCACACAAGCAGGCCTTCGCCAAACCCAAAGGCCCTGCAGGGAAGAGGGGAGGCCGCCGCATCACCCGACCACCCGCTGAGGGAGAGGAGGAAGATTAATCAGACCTCAGCGCCCGCCACCGCCTCCAAACACGTTCCACAGTGGAACATTCCTGTGATGAGGGGGGGAAACCATTTCTGTCACGCTTGTTAAAAAAAAAAATAGACAAAAGTCCCACAAAGTTCACCAGAGATCCAACTAACTATGCACGCCAAGGACAACTGAGCAATGACACACTGCAGAGCCTCCATTTGTAGCTTGCCAAATGGAAGCGTTTTAACGTATCTTAGTAGAGTCACCAGTATGAATTAACAGTGGTTCAAAAAGGCTCAAAGAAGTCAAAGTCGACTTTTAACTTTGTTGCCAGCTCTGAAACTTTTCCAACACCAGTGCGACTAATGTGAACTTGCGCCAATACGAAAGAATTTCCCCCATTTTAAGTTCACATTCTCCATTTCTTAACCTGCATTCCTTAAGTCTGTGTCAATTAATGTTTTCGTGTCTAACGTGTTCAAATCGTCTCCTACTGTTTGCACAATGAGGTGCTCCAAAGCGAATCCATTTAATGATCCCACTCGTGTCTCTTGATTCATTTTAACAGTGCATTTTATATTGGAGAAATTGACTTCTTTTTTGATATAACTGTGGTTTACATGAGAAAAAAAAAATCATCTGCTGAGAACTTATTTTTCTATGCAAGTGCTGTAAATGTACATATTGTAGCTGTGTGATGCTCTATGATTAAGAAACAGTCTGGTCAGTTCCGTCGATTGTTCAGTGTCGGTGAGGATCACAGTGGAGAGAACCGGGGCTTCCACAAATATTACATCAATACGTCTCATATTTCACTGAGAGGAAGCTCCTCGCTCTGTTGTGCTGCTGCTGCTTCCCTCGCTGCGGGGAAGGCGGGCAGCCTGAGAGGAAAGGGAATCCTTCAAGTACCTTCGATGAAATGTTGCCACATCCACTGTTCTACTGATTATTAGACAAACTACTACGCTCACCTCATGGTTAAAGGGAAAATCCCTTTAGAGTCATAGTGTCAGTATAATAGGAAAAAACATGTTCAGTCTTATTTGTTTTCTTACAAATCTTTCTTTTAAAGAAGAAAATAAAATATTTAAATCAGATGTCTGGTGTTTTATCTTCATTCAAGGGGATGTAGAGCGTCAGATTTTTAAGGTCAACTACTAACTGCATCATTTATATTAAAGGGATATGCCAACATTTCTTCTATGTCTTGCCTCACTCTCAAGCAAGCCATTCTTAAATGCAAATACCCTGAGCCATTCTTAAATGCAAATACCCTGAGGAAATGAACAGCTCACACAATTATGAATTGGCTCTCATCGTTCACTTAAAAGAGCTGTTCAAAAAAGTTGACTTGTTCACCAACATCAAATCTCTAGGAGGTGCTTGTAAGTATATCAACAAAACAAAGCTTCAGTTTACGAGTAGCAGATAACTTAAGTTTATTACAAATTAATGGGCTTAAAATGTAAAGTTTCTTCTCCATTTGAATATAAGATTTTCAAAAATGTTAAACTCTTAAAGAGATACGCCTACTTTTTTTAGAACCACGTTATCTCACATCTATTTTTAGACTTACACCTTTTGTAATTTCCCCAAGAATATGTACAAAAATACAAAGCTGAACCACATGCAAACCAGTGCATTTGTGGACGTGAAAGTGCGTCAGCAAAGCAAAGCCTCTGTTTACAAACAAAAGAAGACAATAAAATAACAATAGAGATAACATAGCATAATGTGGAATAAAAAATGAGTCACAACAAGCACACAGGACCATTAAGAGTTGCTGAAGAGGTTTTTTGCTGACTGTAGGCAGAGGCAGGCTAACACTACCCATTGACTTCCAGTGTTTGAGCTCAGCTAATTAGCGGGGTTGAGCTCTGTTAGTCTCTATTTACTGAACGCACAGTCAAAAGAATGATGTCTATTTGCTTGTCGTGGTCTCGGGAGTCAGGCAAGACGAAAAAAAAACTGTTTATCCCTTTTAATAAAAGTACAAGCAAGAAAATGTATTTGAAAAATAATTTATATGCTTGACACTCATTCTTAACAGCAAGAACAACAGGATGTACTTGAGCAATAATGAAGTATGCACAATCAAAAGGTTCAATTAGTGAGTTTTAATGCTGGTTTGCATCTAGAACAAAAAGGCATTGACAAGCCCTCGTTCAGCTCATCAAAGCAGATGATCCCACCTGTTGATTGTCCATGGTGTTTTTTAGCCTTGACACAACATTGTGGAAATTGTAATATGTATAAAGAAATGCTTCAGGCTGCTACAAAAATAAAAGTCCTCTCAAATATGATACTGTTATAAAAATACTGTCAGTTATGGCACATGATTGTTTTTGAATCCTCCGCAGGCTCAGAAAGCTAATTTCTTCTCACTTCTGCACCTTACAATCCAGTGTAATGTTTTTGACCACTCCTTTGACCTCCAACAGGACCTGTTGAGACAAATGTCAGTATTAGATTAAAATAATATGAATATGTCAGGAACATAACAGATTCTATTAATGTCCATATCAAGTCTTCTCACTGATCAAATCCCTTCAACATTTGTGGATTTCCTGCTGAAAAAAGCAGTTCTACAGGATTTCAGGGTCTAAATCAAAGACGTGGCTTCAGTGATATTCAGTGCTGTCACGAGAAGAGGAATGGTTCATTGTGTTGCTGCTGTTTCCACCCTTCATGAAAACCACACGGGATGTTGTGCACTTGGCACCAACTGTGTTCATACAAGCCACACCTTTAGCTGCTCGTGTCTCTGCCACAATAATTTTGACAAACCCTCAGCTGACTGCCTCTGACTAGAGCATGACGTCCTTGACATAAAGGATCCTTTTAAAGTAGTACACCAACATTTTTCATTGTTTATGTGTCTCGCCTCACTCCCGAGTCCATGACAAGCAGATAAACACCATTCTTTCAACTGTGTGCAAGAACAAGGAAGCGACGGGCAGAACTCACCAACTGCTAATTAGCTTAGCTCAAACACTGGGACTGTATGGGTAGTGTTAGCCTGCCTTTGCCTACAGCTTACAGTGCAAGAAAACCCTGTTCACAGGGATCCATGACAACGACTGAAAATACAGCAGCGTGCATGCCAGACCAGTAGATGGCGATATACGTTTGTACCGAAACAGCTGTGTTACAATAAATATCTGCTTACCAGCCCTTGACAAATATAATTAATACACTCTCGCTGGTTGAAGTATTGGTGCACACTCTACTTTATCTGAAATACTACAGCGCATGCCCTTTTCTCCCGGACAATGATCCCTGTTTCCCCAAAGACAATGACAAAAGTGTTTTCAAAGGTTTTCCCATTCCTCAGTTCCAAAAGTTTATGGATTCAGGAACTCGGGGCACTGTTCTCGTGAAGACAGAATCAGCTTTGTTGTCCAAGTAGGTTTGCAACATACAGGGAAATTTGTTTTGGCAGGTGGTGTCATTCACCGAATAAACAGCAGCAAATCAAAGCATAAATAATAGAATTATATATATATATATACACCTTATAGAAAAGAAGAAAAACATGTATGCACCTAGTAGAAAATGAAGGCGCAATGTGTTGAAATTAAATGAAATGCTTTAGAATTCAGAAGATTTCAGCCCTTTGTAGTATGTGATAGAGAAAGTTGAACATTAACCCTTTCATGCATGGTGTCCACTACAGTAGACAGATATTTGAAATTAATTTTACACCCTTTAGGTGGCAGTACCCTGTCCAGCCACCAGGTGGTAAATCCCCAAACCCTTCTCTCACGTTTCAAAAATATTGTCTTTGCACAATTTTACATAGTGAGATATTGCATCATAAATCCAAAATAGCGGGGTAAATAGGGTATTAAACCTGTATTTAGACTTCACATCTTTTTGTATTGTTTATTTTAAATTTTGTTTTAATTCACAAGTAAATAGTGTGATTAGACAGAAACAACACATTCACTTCAGATTTTGCTTTTTTTATTTTCTCTTAACAAATGTTTGTCAAAGATGTGTTTGTGGATCTTAAAGGTGCTATGAGGAGAATCTATTACCGGCAACATAAAGACTCTGCTATCCGTGAGCATGCGCGGTGACTGTCGTAATGCTGCGTTCCAGTAACCTCCGAACTGGGAGTGACATCATCTCTGACTTATCGGCGTTCCAGTTGAAGTCGGAAAAAAACAAGCCGATCTACCAGGCTGTTAGCTGTTGTTAGCACGCCCTGCGTTGTTGTTCACAAACATCAGATGAAGAATGTGATTATCACTATGGCAGCATTTTTGTAAATATAAGTCTAACAATAATATGTATACAGCTGATCTAGAGCAACACACCCCAGTCAGAAGTGCAAATAAATTGATTATTACAGGAGCTAAATAACTGTTCACACTGGGGGCATCCATCTTCGATTGTCAACTCGGGGGTGACGAGGTTTCACCGAGTTCCCAGTAGGAAATTCCGACTTTGGGGGACGTTACAGTTGCAGTTTCCTCCTCGGAACTCAAAATTCCTACTTCTGACTACAACTGGAACGCATCAAAAGATGTGTGCGATCCAAAGCGTGTGTTTGTTGTGATGCAGACTGGACCTTCCTCAGAGCTCTGCATTGCTTTACAACTTCTTTTTTCAACAACTTACAGGATGCAAAGCAACGAGGTAATGTATCTCTTTCTAGTTACGAAGTGGTAGTTTCTGATGAGTGACAACAAGTGATTTTTGGAAAAATTAGTATCGTTGCTTTGTAGCCGGCTATATGTCGCTACTTACAGCCCGGTGCTCTAAGACGTGTCCAATTAATATAAATTTGCTCCAGTTTTAATTGTCTTGTTCCCGAAGTTGAGTTTCCAGGCCAGTCCAGCCCTGTCCGACCCGACCGGAAGGCTAAGGAATAGCATTTATAGATAACCTATTTTGATGCTATAAAACTCATCTTAAAGTGTGTATTTCCATCAGGCATATATCTAAAAGTGAGACTTTTTTGTAATCAATCCAAAATAGTGGGGTAAATAGGGTATTAAACCTGTATTTAGACTTCACATCTTTTTGTATTGTTTATTTTAAAGTCACAGTCACTTTAAGTAAGTTCCACAAAAATACTGTTTATTCCACTGCTCACTGTAGTGGACAGTTGCATAACTTCCTCAAAAAAATACAAAAAAAATTGGGAAAAAAGGAAAAAAATTACCTTGACTTTTAGATTGTTTTAAATCATAAAACAAACGTTTTAAATAAAGTATTATAGTAAGTATATAAAAAAGAATTATTAAATCACTTTGCGATTTAATAATTCATTCATGAAAGGGTTAAGTACTATGATGAATATCTCAGCACCTCATGCTGCTGCACTGGCTGCAGCCAGTACCTAACTGTACCTGTCTGATGACGGGACGTCTGTTCTTCCTCTCATGGAGACAGTTACAGGCCAAAGAGTAAATGCTCTCAACGTGACTCAGCTCCCAGTCTCCCATTTTCTTATCCAGGAAGTCCTCCAGCGTTAAGTCCTCTTCTTCATCATCTATGTCATACCTCATGTCCATCTGTGAGGGAGCAGAGAGAAAAAACTCTTAAGAGGCAGAAACATAACAATAACATTGGCTCTGCTCATTCTGGATCAACTGGACCAGCAAGTTAGACGTCCATGTGAGGCACACTGCAGCTCTGGATTATTTATGTACCATTTAACAGAGAAAAGTGTCAAACTCTTTCAATTACCTTCTCACTGATAACACACCCTGCCTAATAAAACACTAAGTCCTTAATGAGCTGTAATTGTGAGCTGTGAACTGATAGATCTGCAGTGAAAGCTTCTTTTGTGGAGCTCACCAGAAACTGCGGCTCACGGTTTTCATCAGCTGGCAGGAGTCCAGACAATATTTCCAACAACACCTGTGATGGCAGAGAGATGGAGGTTAATCAAATGATTTCAGGAGACAGAAAAAGCTTTATTAGACGTTCACGAGGTGAACAGGATCACAGATGCTGTAGTGTGTTCACAGCTGTCTTGGAAGACGTATTACCTGGATGTAAACTGAACTGCGTGGACAGTTTAATACATGCTGCTAATGCTATAAATCATTCTTCTAGGGTCGAACAGTGGATAGGTCTGACATTTACAGCTCCTGATACAGAGCAGAGAACTGATTCAGAGTATTTTAGGGAAACGAGAAATACTGCCTTGTAGTTTTATGCATCCATGTGGTTTAAAAGTGGAAAAACTAACAGCACAGTGATGGGTCAAGATTTTTATTATTGTATGCTTCATGGAAAAGCTAATCAGCAAAAGATACATGAGGCACAGAACATGAGGCACAATGACCTTAGCCTTTCAAAGTGTGCTTTAAAGGGATAGACACTTTTTTTGTTTTTGTGTTTTACTTCACCCCTAAGTCCACGATAAGCAGATAAACATTCTTTCGACTGTGAATGCAGAAATATGGAGGGGACTGACAATGCTTGCACATCGCTAAACTAGCTTAGCTCAAACACTAGGAGTCAGTGGGTAGTGTTAACCTGCCTATGCCTGCAGTCATCTGAAAAACGTTTCAAGAACTCCAAACAGTCTTTTGTGCTTACAGTGACTATTTTATTTCATGACTAAAATTAGCACTTTATGTAACTTCCAAAAATAAAAACATACAATTGGATTAGAAATATGTTTGTTTACGTGTAGAAGACAAAAAGATAACAGAAGAAGATAACGTAATACAATAGGAAAAATAACAAGTCACAACAAAAACTCAGAGTTGTACAGAGTTGCCAAAGAGTTTATCGGATGACTGAAGGCAGAGGCATGCTAACACTACCCAATAACTCCCAGTGTTTGAACTAAGCTAGTTACAATGACCAGGTTTCTATTACTTGTTGCAGCACGCACAGTCAAAAGAATGGTGTCCATCTGCTTATCGTGGACTTGGCGTGAGGCAAGACACGTTAAAAAAAAAGAAAAAAGTTGGCGTATCCCTTTAAAATGTGATCCGAGAGCTGCAGCAGATGCACAGAGACTGATATACATGTATTGAAGGACAACCTGAATTCGTCCTGCCTCCTCGGCTGTTGGGCACAGGGGACATAAAAGTGACAGCTGATGCAAAAAAACAAAGCTCTGGTTTCACAAATGTGAAGAAATCTATCCTCCAATGTTTGCATCCTGCAGTTATGCATGTGTCAGGACTTTGGGAGGACCTTGCTTTCAAGTTAATGCTGAGTCATGCTGAAAATTTTACCATCACAGCAGCACCTTTCCCTTCCTGACATCAGATCCATTTTTACTTGATAGGAAAATAAAACGGAGCGATAAATTACTCATATTACTGATCTGAATTTAAGAGTTGCTTTGACTTTTACAGGTGCAAGAAAACAAAAGAGGAAGCAAACACGAACAAAAGCAGAAACAGACCAGGGGTTCAAAATGACAAGGACCCTCACTCTCCCCACTCAGACATTTCCTTTAATGACATTCAGTGTTTGGGAACCTCTTCTCCATTCTTGCCTTCAGTTTCTCAACAGTTCAGGGTCTCCGTGGTCGTATTTTACACTTCATAATTCTCAGAAAAGTTTAGGCTGAACAGGATTACAAATCATTGGATTGATTTTACACAATGTTCCAACTTTATTGGAATTGGGGTTTACACCTCATTTAACCCCGCTGACTTATCCTCCTGTGTATGTGACAGGGTGTGTCTTCAGTTGTGTGTGTGAGTGTGCAGATAACCCACCACTCCGAAGCTGTAGACGTCTGATTTGGCAGTGATTTCTCCTCGGAGAGCCTCGGGTGCCATGTACGCACGGGTACCCACAACCCTCTCTGTCATCATGGTTGTTGATGTGCGCTTGGGAGATGCCCTCGTCAGCCCGAAGTCAGAGATCTTTGCTATGAAATGTTCATCCAACAGGATATTCGCACTACGAGAAGAAAGGAAATCACAAGATACTACATTAGCACTAATATTAAAGGAATAGTTCCACATTTTAGAAAACATACAAATACAAAGTAGACAGAAAAAGAGAGTGTATGACCATTATCACATTTAAAACCGGATCCAATTAGTTTTTTTTTTAGAAACTAAGGTCATGAACTATCTTAAAGGTGCGCCAGCTTTTTTTCATTTCTTGCCTCACTCTCGAGTCCATGAAAAGCAGATGCACACCATTATTTCTACTACGCGTGAAGTAACAAGATGGGCAAAGCTTGCACTGCTAATTAGCTTAGCTCATTGATTTGGAGTCAATGGGTAGTGTTAGCCCGTCACTGCCTACAAACTCTTCAGTGTTCTTGTGACTTGTATTTTTACCGTGATATGTTACCTTATCTTCTACTATTATTTTATTATCTTCTTTGACTCACAAACAGAGATTTTGTTTTGTTGACCTACTTTTGGTCCACGTCTGCATTGGTTTGTTTTCGCATGTACTTATGCATTTCTTAGGAAAATTACATGAAGTGGTAATGTTACTCTAAAAATAAATTATGTGAGATAACATGATTTATTATTTTAAAATAGTTGGCATTTCATCTTCAGAGTTTACATTTTTTAAAAACCTTAACTTGACAAGGAAAAAACATTTGAAATTAAATTTAAAGTCCATAAACTTGAAAATAAATGAGAATCAAGATTTTTTTCAGCTGACAAAACACAAAACACAAAATAAGCCAGTAACTTTGTCTACATTTCGTTAGGTCTGAGCAGTAGGAAATACTTGTGTATTTAACAATCACACTTACCAAACAACACATCAAACAACATACTTTCTAATCTTGAGCATTATGACTTTGTGAAGTCGTGAATTTCTGACTTCATGACTTTAAAAATCTAGTTTTTATCTCAAAAATGTACAAATCCTAAGAACTCAGAATGTTTAATTAATACAGTCACAAGTTCCAGATTTAATGAACATACAATTTTTTTCCACACAAATGCATATGCACTTTAATATGCGTTTTTCTGCCCCTTCAGGAGGCCCTTTATAACACAAAATAAATAAATTAAAGGGAAACAGACACACGTGCAGCTGCCCATGCAGTTAAACATATACTGTATAAACTAAATATGAATATATGTAAACTCACACTGAATATATGTTTAAATACAGTTTTGAGTCTATTTTTTTAAAGTAGAGACAGCTATGAATGATTATTTCTGTTTGTATCTTCACTCCATAGACAGAACACATAAAAGTTCACTGATATAAAACCATTTTCTCGCCGTTATACTGAGCTCAGCTCACCCTCCATTAGAGGTATTACATTCACCATGTCCGAGAGACTGTTCCAGAATCATAGTCCATCCATCTCTGCTTCTTCTTGGATGCATTTAATGTCTTGAAAGCTTTTCCTAAATCAGCTGGCTGTCTGATCTGCAGGAGATTCATGATGTGATTAAACGTAAAAGAGCTCTAAGAGAGCATTCGATCTTTGACTCAAACTCTTGCCAAGAAAGTAAGAAAATACACTTTCAAAGATGTAGAACTTTTATATTAAATGGGCTCCATTTGTTACAATTACTAAACTCTGTACTTGTGTTTGTTTTATAACTCGTCGAAATAGGACAGCATGGTGGGCAGCAGAAGGTCAGGCGTGGCCTCTCTGTGAGGAGTGAATATCTTCATCTCGTGTATGTGAAGATTTTTCTCTCACAGACAAAAAATATCCTCCTAAGATCACTGGTGACTTGTAATTCCCAAAGGAGCACGTGCTTAAGAGAATGGTTGTTTGGCTCTACATATCAGCCCTTTGATTAGATGGTGACCAGTCTAAGGAGTACCCCACTTCTTGCTGGGATACGCCCTCTGCAATCACTTTCTATGAATAGTTTCCCTGTCTAGTATATGCTGAATCTTTTATCAGGTATTTTAAATGACTCCAACCCTCCTGTGACTCCAGCAGGGATAAAGCAGAATAGATAATTACTGGATATTAGATCAAAACTGTCTCTCTGCTCCTATTAGACTTAAAACTACTTTAATCAGGTCAAACTTACATCTCATTTCTGCCCCGATGATCAAGCAAGTCCTTTGAAAAAGTAAAACTAATGCCAAGAATGGAGCAGAAAAAAAACACACACATATCAGACCCTGAAATGGTATGAAGATCTAATTTTGAGAAAATCAGATCAGATTTACTTGCTGTATTTTGCTGTTTTTCTTCTTTTAATAATTCAGATAGGCCTTCATAAGGGTGTAAAATTCTAAGAATTATCAAAGGAAACTTTCCATGGGAATAAACCTGAAATTTACATAAACTGAAGGTGGGTCATTTGAGTGGATTTTTTCAGAAGAGTATAAGGGCAATGTTAGATGGAGAAAGTAATTATGGGGGAGTCTGGATTGAAGTCGAAATTTGGAGATTAAAGTCGAAATGATGGGAATAACGTCGAAGTACAATTTTGTGTTAAAAGTCAGAATGTTGAAAAAGAAGTCAAAATGTCGAGAATAAAGTCAAAATACATTGCATGTCAACTTTATTCTTGACTTTCAGCTTTTTTCACAAGATTTTAACTTTAATCTCATCATTTTGACTTTTATCACACAACTGTACTTCAACTTTATTGGCGACATTTCAGCTTTTACCTCGTCATTTTGACTTTACCTCAAATTTCGCCTTCATTCTCGTCTTTTCAACTTTAATCTGGTCTTGCCAAAATTATTTTTTCCTCCTAAAATGATCCTATTAATCTTCTGTAGATTTTAAATGAAGTCTGTAAAATTATATTTTTGCATAATTTTGACTAAAACACCCAGATTTCACGCAAGTGAACTTGAGAATATCTCTGCTGTTCACACAAGCTCATGGTGCATTCCATTTACATCTGAACTGGGAAGAGGGGAGTGGGAATGACGTCATATCCAGTTATCAGCGTTCCAGTTATGAAGTCAGAAAAATTTTGCAGATCTACCAGACTATTGTTAGCTGTTGTTAGCACGCCCTGCATTGTAGTTTGCTTATACTATATGAAGAATGTATATAACACTAAAGCAGTATTTTCATATATATATATATCTATATATATATAGATATATATATATATATATATGTCGAACAATACTATATCAAGGTTCCCACTCTTTTTTAGAAATCATTTTCCAGGACTTTTCCAGTGTCACATAACCAACTGAAGTTCCATTGTTGCTGTGGGCAGTTTTCAATTCCAGTTAGCCTTCTAAAAAACAAGATTAGAGGTTGATGAACAATATCTCTAGCTACTGATCTTATTGATCTTAGAATTTCCTTGTTTCTAACTCTCCAACACGACACGTATACGTATTTTTCAATCTTTATTTAGTCTGCTTTTTTATGAATCGATTTTGTTAATTTAGCCTAAATTTTGTCATTCTTTTATTATTTCTTTTTGTCCCCACTGTTTTAAGGTTTTATATTTTATACCTTAACTTGCATTATTTTACCTACTCACATTTTCTGGCCTCGTGTACATCAAGTACCTAGTACAGTTTTACTTCATTTCCCATGTTTTAAGCTAGAAGAAAGACAAGTAATTTTCCAGGACAATTTAAGCTTTTCCAGGACATTTCACTTTTTTCCTCATATTCCATTTGTTTTCCATTACTGGAAAATTGGACAATCATTTTCCAGGTTTTCCAGGTTTTCCAGGACGAGTGGGAACCCTGTACATATATGGCTGATTTAGTGCGACAAACACTCACCAGAAGTGTAGGAAACTCAACCTTAGAGGTTGTTTGAGTAAAATTTTCCCACTTGGAAGTCCCAACTTCCCAGTGCAACTGGAACGCAGCATTACTGCAATGGTATTGAGACCACGTCCCCCACATGCACCATGCATCCCTATCATTATCATAACAGATAATTCCAGACCTTTGGACTACAGAAGCCACATTTTTGAGCTCATGAACATAAAGTGATGTTAAAATTAATTCTTCAGTAAAATGATTAAGACATGATAAAGTTCTACTTTAAAAAAATCTGTTCAAATGTGAGTTTTTTATAGTATTATTTTGCATGAATGTCTGCCTATGACAAAACAAAATGCTTATATTAAAGTTTGGATGTGATACAATTTGTTTAATTTCCCCAAACATCTAGTAAATTCCCATACAATTTGGAATGTTCAAGTATTCCCCAGCTTAACCTCTCTTCGGAAGATTCTGGAAATTTACCCGATAATTTTCACCCCGTTGCGATGCTAGTCTTTACTGGATTAACCATAAATAAAGCATTTATATTGAAGTTTGTTTGGTGGGGATAGCTCGTGTATCTTTGTCCTCATGCTGTTTGGATTTTATCAATGGTTTTGGTTCTTTGTGTCAACTCGGGGGTAGTGGTTATGTGAGCTGCTTTGGTGCTGCTGTCTGTCAGAAAGTCTGGACTCCTCCCTGAGTTCCATCTTTTTGCTTGTCTTAAGGTTGATCTGAGGTTCGCTTGAGGCACTGTTTTCAATCTATTTGTTTTCACCCTATTATCTAAAATGCTCAGAAAGACTGCAAATGTAAACTACCTTTTAATATCTCTGTGGACATGATGGTTGTTATGAAGGTACTCCAGGCCTCTCGCTGACCCCTCAGCTATTGTGCACCTCTGCAGCCAGGACAGAGGAGGGCTGCCACCCTGAAAGGTTCAGAAAGAGAGAGAGGGGGACGGTCCATAAGTCAGACCACAAGTGATGTGACAGAAATTATCTAAGTTACAGCTGGTACCTACCAGGCATGCTAGTCGGTCTATTAAAGAGCCATTGGACATGAGGGCGTACACCAAACATGGATGCTGACCATCACAGGAAAATCCAACCATGTCCACCAGGTTCTCGTGTTTCAACCTGCACAGGATGTGGATTCATCAAACCAGATCCAATACAAAGATGTTGTATGTTGATATGGTTAGCATGGCATAGCTTAAAATAAGAAACTGCTAAATTAGTTACCTTACAGCAAACAAAATGTGCTCACAAACAGATGTGAAGATCTATGTAAGCACCTCACTTATGTAATTAGTCTAAAAACGGCTTTTGGTGCTGATTTTTGCTGAGCAGTCATATACAGCATGTCATATGACCCTTATTAGCAGATACTGTTTGAGTGAAAACACCTATTTAGTCATAAAAGAAATACCTTTTTAGTTTTATCTTGCATATGAAGAAGATCATTTATAGATAAGTTGTTTAAGAAAATACATTCTGATTTGAAACAGTATAAGGAAAGACCTCTTTAAGGTTGTTAAATCAAAGTTTCAAACTGGATTTTATTTGACAATGGCAAAGTTTTAGGCTGTTATTAGATATTTAGAGGAACACTCCCAACATTTTTGTTGTTTTCGTGACTCCTGAGTCCATGACAAGCACATAGACACCATTCTTTTAACTGTGCGTCCAGTAACAAGGAAGAGACGGCCAAAGCTCATCCGCTGGTAATTAGCTTAGCTGAAACACTGGGAGTCAATGGGTAGTGCTAGCCAGCCTAAACTCTCCAGCAAGTCTAAACAGTCCTGTGTTCTTGTCGTGACTTGTTTTTTTTACTCCTTTAGGTTCCATTATCTTGTACTATGTTCATATTATCTTCTTCTACTCGTAAACAGAGGCTTTGTTTGGTAACCTACTTCTGCGGTTTTTGTGAGAGATTTTGAGTTCGCGAACGGGTCAAGTCTTTTGAACTACTCTTGTAAGTGAACAATGGGAACTTTTTCGCAGCTGTGAGTAAGCTTTTAGAATGCCTCAGCTTCCAGTGCGGATGTAGACAATCATGCCTACTTTTCAACTACATAATCAGCATTTTATGACACAAACTTTAACTTTATGAGAGAAATTCTGTTTGGTATGAGAATATAATTTGACAGCAAAAAGGCAAAACTTGGTTCATGTCATGTCACTTGGAGTTTTTTTCATTGAGAGGGAAAAATCTATTTAAATTATTAATTGAGTGTTGTGAAAAAAAAACAGGGATTTTATTTTTAGGCCATATTGCACAGCCCTACCTGAGAGCCATTTGTGTAATACCTGGTCTGAAACTTTGACTTAACATCCTTCACGAGGCCTTTCCTTTAATTGTTTTAAATCAGAATGTATTTTTTTTAACTATTAGCTATAAATAATCCTCTTCATTATGTACTTTCACAGCTTTTAAACATTTTCAATTTCATTTTACTTACTGCGCATGTGTTTGTTTATATATGAACATGTATACTTGTATGTGTGTTGATGTTTTTAAGTAAATACATAATTTTTTTCATTATTATTTTTATCTTATTACTTAACTTTGATGTCTGTATGGTTTTTTGTTGCGATGTTGTAAACATGAACATCTTTTATAAATAGTGTTTACAAAAACAGATGCTCCGCTGCCTCAAGCAGAGATAAATTTAATTTATCAAAGCAGCTGTGCATTATACAAATAAAAGGAGATAAAGGAGAATAAAAACACGAATCTGGCACATACGCTCTCAGAGTTTGGATCTCTTGATCAAACTGAACCCGCAGATCATCTATGGAGACATCGTCCATCTAAAGCAGAACATATCTGTTATTCTTGACTCGATGTGCTTGAGAATAAAGACGTTTGGACATTTTTACTTACTGGATTCAGCTTTTTAACGGCAACAGGCTTGTCATTCAGCAGACCTCTGTACACCGTGCCAAACCCCCCTTCTCCCAGTCTGCTGCCCCCGTCTGATATCGGACGGTCATCGAAGTTTCCTGTAATCCTCATCAGCTCGTTGTACAGGAAACTGGAGAAGTCTTATCAAGGAGGACAGACAACAGAGGAAACGGTTATGTTGATTGTTACAGTTAAGGCTTCTCTGGCGCTACCTGCTGGACGATGTGCTAAAACCCCTTTTCATAGAACTGTGAGGTTACCGGGAAGCTTCACTGGAATAAATATCCAATTAAATTTGAGTGACATCTTTATTTATTTCACTTTAAATCATAGCTCATACCCACAACAACTGAAATCTTGTGGACCTATTGAGCCCTTCTTGTTTATTATGAACATCTATTGTCATGAAATACTTTTAAAATTAAACTTAAACCATACATAGTCTCCAGATTTGTCCTCTGAGCTGGAGGATTGACATGTGTGATAGTTATTTACTCTTGGTTATTTACATTACATGATATTATCATTATTATTTCAGGTTTTCTACTTATTTATCTATTTCTATTATATTTGTTTCATTTATCTGTTTATTTTTATTATCATTTTTGTAAATACAGACCTGATCAAAATCTTAAGACCAGTTGAAAAATTGCTAGAACATGCATTTTGCACATTTGGACCTTAATGAGGTTTTAAATAGAGATACAATATGCAAAAACAAGAAGGGGGAGTGTGACAAAAAGCACTTTGAAAAAGTAATTTACTGAAAACAACAAGTAAACTGAAATAGGCTGTTTATCAGCTGGTTTTTGTCACACTCCCCCTTCTTGCTTTTGCATATTGTAGCTCTATTTAAAACCTCACAATAAAACAATAAACAATAAAAACTTGCAAGGAGTCATTTATAAAACACGACCTTTAAGAATGCATTTAATAATTGATTCTGCTTTCATTTATAATCATAATACAGAGCACAGGTGGCACAGTGGCACTGCAGGTGGTGCATGGTTCTCTCAGCAAGAGGGTTGCTGGTTTGAACCCCCTGTTTGTCAGGGTCTCGCTGTGGAGGTTGCATGTTCTCCCTGTGCATGTGTGTTTTCCCTTCAAGGCACATACCCCACAATCCCAAAGCATGTGATGATTTTCACAGAATTTTTAAAATTGTGTTTCAGTTATAGTCTTTTGCCTAAAATGTCTTCTAGTTTTACTCAGAATTCAGTCATCTAAATTGTTTTAATTTAAGTTTCGTCGACTAAAATATGATGTTACCTTGAATTTCTAAAGTCATGTTTTACTCTTGGATAAAATGAAACATCTAATAACCCTGCACTGAACGCTCGTAAACTGTTAATGTTTAAAGAACAGAAACAAAGTGAACTTCTGTGTGAAATGCAGGCACTATTATTTAGGCTACCTGGCAGAGCATCTCAGTTACAATACCAGAATTGACAACAAACAGTGAACCTGCTCTACATGAAAATATAAATTCATAAAGAGAGCAGCTCTGATTGGATCGCTCCCCAAATTATCCCACCACTACAAAGCTAAGACAGCTGTGATTGGATATCTCTCTTAACTCATCCAACCTTTCCACACAACCAAAGTAGCTGCGATTGGATATATTCCTAACTCGTCCCTACTTTCTACATGATGAAATTAGTTCTGATTGTCAAACATTTTAGTCTAGTTTTTACTTGTTGATGAAAATGTCAGTTAGTTTAGTTTTACTTTTTGGCCATGTGCACTTGTTTTTCTTAGTTACTGTCTAGTTTTCATTAGGAGAAAAAAAAGGCTGTTGATGAAAATTATGACAGAAATTATTAGTCAACATATTTTTCAAATTATGAACAATTTTCTAATAGCTGTATTTTTTAATAAGAAATTTAGGATTAACTCAGGATCAAGCTCTACTTTGTGATTAAGTTGGTCCTACTGAGGCAGAACTACTTCAGGTTTTATTGACCATACTGTTGGGCAGCGTCCCAAAGATTGGAGAATTAAAAAATATCTCGAACTGAAAAACATAGTTGGCTAGAGTTGATGTTTCATCCAAAAGTGACGTCTTGTTTCAGTCAAATGCTGAACAGCTCCCTCCACAGACACACACACAGAGTTACAGTATGTGTAAACTGAACAGTTCACAAAAGTATAATCTTCTAAAGGTGAATTAACGTTACTTTAAGAAAAGGTAAAACAGTGTTTGCACCTTGCTGTCCTGGATCTGTGCTCTCTGGAGTCTGCGGCTCAGTCGGTGGAGGCTGTGGTTCCCTCTCTTTAAGGACTCTTGTGGGACGGCTGCTGTAGGTTTGTAATACTGCAGAGCACGGCTGAGTCACTATAGGGATCGACTCCTCCACCGCGTCTGCAGAGAAAACAGCACATACATTTGGTAAATATAGGGTCTTTGGGTGATATCATGCTCCTACCTACAATAAAAAAACACTTTTGTGTTATTGTTTAAACCTGTTGGGCATTAGTTCTTACATTTTCATCCATTTCTTTTATCCATGTGTTTGCATGAAAAACACTCTATAGTACATTAAAATGTAGAATAAAGTGCACTTTGATTATTACTGGCTTTACTTGATTACTATGCATCCTTTATCTTAAACTTTGACAAATGTTATAAAAAAATCAGCTCCTTATGGTCAGTTAAAATTATTGTTCCTTTTTCATAATCTGCATAATGTTGCTGTGAGGAACATCTCAGTTCCTTTTGGTGACCTGAGTTTCCCTTTCCTGACTTAAACATTTAAAGCACTGAATTAAATGACACAGACTATGAGTGATTGAGGAAATCATACCAGGCAGCAGCAGACGGGCAGCAGCCTGAAGCTGGTTACTCTTTAAGATGTCCACAAGTTCACCCACAGTGCTGTTGGTGGTCCCCCAATCCGCCAGCAGCTCCATGGTGGGACTCTTGCCCTGAGGAACCAGACCCTCAAACCTCCTGAGATACACAAACATCAGGTCACATTATAATAAGACAGATAGATACAGATAGATACAGATAGATAGAAGACAGGCAGATAAATAGATAGATGAGAAGACAGATAAATAGACAGACAGACATACATAAGGATAGATAGATAGATAGATAGATAGATAGATAGATAGATAGATAGATAGATAGATAGATAGATATAGATAGATAGAAATACAAGCAGATAAATAGATATATAGATAGACAGGGATGGGTGGATAAACAGACAGACGGATGGACGGACGGACAGATATAGATAGATAGATAGATAGATAGATAGATAGATAGATAGATAGATAGTAATGTAATGTAAATATTAATGTAAATATTGTATACTTCTAATAATATTAATTTTATTGTTATTGTTATTATTGTTATTTATTACTTATATGACTGTTTATTGTTATGCTTTGGCAACAATGATTTTTTTCCATTCATGCCAATAAAGCTTTTGTTGACTTGAGTTGAACTGAATAGATAGATAGATAGATAGATAGATAGATGGATGGATAGATAGATAGATAGATAGATAGATAGATAGATAGATAGATAGATAGATAGATAGATAGATAGATAGATAGATAGATAGATAGATAGACTGACAGATAGGTAGGCTATAGATAGATAGAAACAAGCAGATAAATATAGATAGACAGATGGATGGTTGGATAAACAGCCAAACAGAAAGACAGACAGACAGACAGACAGATAGATAGATAGATAGATAGATAGATAGATAGATAGATAGATAGATAGATAGATAGATAGATAGATAGATAGATCTTGAAAAACCTGGAAAAACACACGTCATACACTTTTATAATAAGTCTGCACAGACAGTAAGACGGGCACACGCCTACCTCACATGATGCTGAGTATACCTACAGTCCCCTCCCGGCTTCCGTATGGACACAATCACGTCCTTCCACCTTTCCTGAGGGTCCAAAAAGTCTGTCAACTGACGTCGTAAACTGTAGCTGAGGTTGCGGATGTATGTGGCGGAAGTGACCGAATTATTCATTTTTAGAGAAAATACTGAATCATCCAAACAGTTTGTCTATTATCTCACGCTTTTAGAAATGTAACGGAGGTAGCACACCGCCCTTTTAGCTGTTTACTATCGTCCATGCTCTCATTCACCGGGACATTATTCGACCAAAACAGTTCAGTAAGTTTGGCTTTTCCGATATTGAGCAACTTCCCTAAACGTAACACGGACAGACCTGCCCCACTGAGGAGTCTCCACCTTCAACACGGAAACACGAGCTGCAGCAGCTGTGTGACAGAGGCTTTGGCCCTGAGCTGCCTCCAGATGTCGGTAAGAGAACAGTATTTCACGAAGGACATGTCTTCATTTTTAATTTACAGAGTTTTCAAAGAACAGGCAGAAGTCGATGGTCAGTGTTCGCCTCCATGCTCCTGGTGCAGCAGTGCACCCTAGTGGACAAAATGAAGAACGCACCTCATGAATATAAACCAGTTTTAACTGTAGAGGAGTCAGAGTGGGTCAAAATTGATTAATATAGCAGAATTAAAACAGCATTCGTTGACCAAAGTGCTGTTCAACCACAAATGAGCCTAGCAAGACAGAAAAAAACAGACATACGGCATAACACGAAATAAAATGGCCGAATGAAACAATAAGGCACACAGGCTGCAGGAAAACGAATTAAAAATTAAAACTACAAAACAAAAATGACAATAAAGCAATAAACTTTATCTAACAGACGTCAAATATACAGGGGACTTGGGTTAGTTTAATTAAAGGTCGTAGAGAAGAGTGAGCCTTCCCTAAACATCCATGTTATATAGAAAGTGCTATTAATTCAAAAGACTGTTCAAATTTGAAATTATTAATAACTAGAATAACACAGTTAAACAGCCAAGTTTTTATATATTCATATTACAAAACAGTATTAGGGACATTTTAGATGGAAAAAATAAATTTCAACAGATTGAGATTAAAGTTGAAATGATGAGAATAAAGTCAAAAGTTTAAGATAAAAGTCAAAATGATGAGGTAAAAGTTGAAATTTTAAAAATCAAGTTGAAAAACAATTTTGTGATACAAGTCAAATTAATGAAAATAAAGTTAAAATGTTGAGAAAAAAAGTCAAAAGTTGAGAATCAAGTCTACACGTATTATGTTTTACGGCTTTGTTCTCAACATTTCGACTTTTTGACTTTGTCCCGACTTCCTCAAACTTATTTTCTCCATCTAACATGGCCCTTATTCTCTTACGTATTATATAATCTAAGGCATTTTAAAAATATATTTTTCACATCTTCTATACCACTGTGAAACATATATTTAAAAAGAAAACTTATCTAAATGCAACCTCAATTCCAATGATGTTGTTATGTTGTGTTGTTACAAACATTCATTCATTATGTCCACAATACATTCCAAAAAGTAGAAAAGCACTCTGAGAGCACAGACCTCCGCCAGCGCCACAGTCCTCACCCATATTGAAGTTTTCACCATAAATGTTAGTCCTGCTTTTATATCACCTAAATATTTAGATTCATTGACCACAAAAACGCAGTTGTTGTCATGGCAGATCCAGACGGTTATCTGGATCACTACCAAAATCTAATCATTTGTTCCTTGTCCCAATCCAGACCTTTCCTAAAAATTTCATCTAAATCCATCCAAAATTTTTTTAGTTATGTTACTAACAGAGAAAGAAACAAACAAACAAAAAACAGATGCCGGCAATAACAACCTCCTGGCGGAGGTAAAGATGGGACAGACGACAAAATACTGAGACTTGAGGGACAACCAAAAACACAGGTGAACATGTTAACTGGAAACAGGTGACTGTGATGATTGGGTATAAATTGGCCCATGCTCAAAATATTGCTTCAGCAAAATATCGTCATGCACTCCTTGTCAATAAACTTTGGGTGATTTAATCATTGACACAGTTCAAAGTCGGAGCCAAACTTCATGAATGAAGCACATGGTCAAAATTTTAACCGCGGTCTAAAATTTTTGAGGACCTAAATTTAAGTGTCTTGAGTTGTAGATCAATCTTTTCCTTTTTGCAATGAAAAAAACAAATAATAAACAAATGATAAAGGCATAATAATTGTCCATAATTTATGCTTCATAGGACACGTATCATAGCCTCAGTATCAGGATAAGTATCACACTGTGTGGATGCATGAAATACCCAGGCCTTGCATTAAAGATGAAGAGCTGTGTGAAAGATTTATCAATTTAGGATCGAAATCGTAATTTCTAACAAGGCAATCGTGTGATCGCCAAGGCGGATTTTTTTTGCAACGCTCCTGCCTGATCCAGGATCTGTTGTGTTAACTATTTTACACATACTGTTTTACAAATTTGCAGACAATTTGCATCTACGGAAGTGCAGATCAACAATACAAAGCTTCTGTTTAGGAGGAGAAGTTGGAGTATCCGTTAAATAATAACAACTGATTATTTATCATGAATATTAGATGATGAATAATTTGCTTCATTGATATCTTTACTGCTGTCTGTACTGTAAACATAGTGAATATTTCACTGAAGCTTAATTCTAAGAAAATCGTGAATCGAATTGAAATCGCAATATCTGCCAGAAAAATTTCCTAAAACTGTTCAGCCTTTGTGGTTAACAATCCCCGTCTCAGGTTTTTTGGTAACATGTTGCAGTTACTGAATTAAAAATGAGTGAATATTTTTATTGGTTTGAACATTAAAGAGGACATATCATGCTTGTTTCTCCTTTTCACTATGCCAGACTAGGATGCCTGTAAAGCATTTCTGCCCTCAGTACAAGTCATTTAATTCCTTCATTGCCCCACAATAGCGTTCTCAATATCCTCATTTTAGGCCATTATCAAGCTCTCGTTGAAACACTCGGTCTCAAGGCTGACCTAAAGTTACCTCGCAACGTCACAGCCCTTTGTGCTCTGATTGGTCAATTCTATCGGGGGCTGAGCCAGCCTGTCCTTCTGCTTCTACTGTATTTTCCGGCAGGCTCAAAGCAGCGACCGCGTATTGAGTCCCCCTACAGGCCAGAGCTGGTAATGAGTGAATGTGAGCTAGGGATCTATAAACTGCTGCTGGTGGATGTGTTCCTCGGTGACGGTTTTGTGGCTAAAACATCACAGGAAGTGTTTTATCAGATTACTCCAATAAAAAGAAAGGTACCTCGTGCCGTCACGACGATTTAAATCTCGCGGTCATCTCGCAATGACCTATTTTCAGAGGCATCAAATCTCGTTCTAGGATATCAGAAAAAATACAATATCTCATTTTTTGAAAATTAAGGGGGTGTAAGGTCTTGTTTTCAAATTTATTCTATTATGTTTAAGTATTAAATCATGCATCAGCATGATATGTCTCCTTTAAATGTGTTGTCTTTGTCGTGCATTGAAGGTTGGAAAGGATTTACAAATCATGGTGTTCTCTTTTTATTTTCATTTTACACAAGTTCCATCTTCATTGGAATCTTTTCTTCATTTGTTTTAACATTACATTTAGCATAATTGATTTTCTCTATTCTACCTCTTTATTGCTCTTTCAGCTGTCCATTTCCAATCAGGACTTCAGCTTTTCAACTCGTCCACACAGACTCAACATGAGCAGGTAAGAAAAGACGTCACGGCATGTTTACTGGCTGAGAGGGTCGGTTGGTTCATATGAAATCATGCTGGGAAAGTTTCCCAAACATTAATGTGGGAGAGGATCTTTGCAGTCTCTTTGAAAACATACAAGTCACATGAAACAAACAAGATCATGAAACCGACCTGTGCCAAACATCTTTCTTAAGCATGTAAAGAAATGGAGGCAGTTCCTGTAAATGGGTTGGATTATGTTTTGGATTTCTGCAGTATACACTTGATCTTTTTGTGGTATTGCAGTTGCTATTTACATCATGTTTGTTGTACTGTGATCAGTTCCATGTGGTCAGAAGGGTTTGGCTGTCTTTTATGGGTGGAGTGATGAATGGTGAGGCATGTGTACGTGGGGAACGTAATACTTTGATACTGTGCACGAGAAAAACATTTCATTTGAGTGAAATCACCTCTGAAATCAAACCGAGCAGACAAAAACAACTTCAGTCGAGGCCATGAGTGACTGTGCATAGACAAAGACTCAACTATGATGTCTATGCTTGCGTTTTACCGCTGTGAAATCAGAGTAACAAGATAAGGCTGATGTGTGGTTTATAGTTTATATAAGAAAGAAAGAAATTTTGGTTCACTTGCAAATACAGCTTAGAAGATCAAATAAAAAAGTTTTCAAGCTGACCTAAAGTGTGTGTGTATAGTGTGTAGGCAGAAGCCAAAGCTTATTTAAGCCAAAAACATCATTATCACATAATTTAGATTACAGCAGGAACAATGTTGATGTATTGTTAATTATTGCTTATAGATGTCACAGCATATGAGCGCTAACTTGGCGGAGGTTTGTGTTCTTTGAGTGCTTTCTATGTGTAACTGTAATCCACTTATTTTGGCTGTTGGTGTAAAGTTTTGTCAAAACTTATCAAAACTGTAACCAAACAGTTATAGCTTGAAGAGGTCAAGTTTGAATCCCAGATTTGGGGAAGTGACACCATCCCCTTTGGTAAGAGTGGGCAATGGACAAACCCTCTCACACTTTATTAGCCTAGCCTTGAAGAGCAGACGGATCCGCCTGATCTGAAATCCTGCATGTCGTTCTTGCCAGCCTCCATTGTCCAATGACTTCACTCAGCTAAATGCTTAACGGCCCAATCAGGGAGCTGTGGACGTGACGACACAAGAAGTGACTGCATGCGTGAAAACAACGGTACCTGCTGAAGCAGTCTCAATATCTGCATTTTATTTTTATTACCTACGCCAAGGAGGTTATGTTTTCGAGAGAGTTTGTTTGTTTTCTGTCTGTCTGTGAACAAAATAACTCAAAAGGAAATGGATGGATTTTGATGAAATTCTCAGGAAATGTTCAGCGTGGGAAAAGGAAGAAATGATTCAATTTTGGTGTTGATCCAGATCACCTTCTGGGAACTGTGCTGCTTGGCGGAGGTTTGCGCTCTCTGAGTGCTTTTCTAGTTGGAAATGGACTCAATTTACTTGTTGAAAGAGGACCGAAGAACATCACTTGAAGTTTGTCTTATGAGAAATCATATTTTTGCTCTTCTCTTGACTGGGATCACTGCTGGGAAACTGGAAGAGAATGCAGAAAACTTAACCGGAAAACTTGTTAGGGATTGTCTCTGAAGAGGTTCATGTCACATGTAAGTGTGAAATGATACATCTGTGTGGTGTAATTTAGTGTAAGACGATAGTCTAAGGTAGTTTAAGCTAACAGCTAACAACAGCGTGAGCTGCTATGTCATACGTCGATGTCATACAGCGTTGCTTGATTTGGATTGGTCTGTGATGGGTGTGACGAGCCGAATGATCGTCAAGTCACAAGCTGCTGTTGTTATTGAAGGTTTTCAAACAGTCTTTCCCAGATGGATTAGTGAAATATTTCCATGGCGGATATATGGAACTGTCCGTCTGGTGTGTCAGGTTATTAGCAGTCTGGACACACAGTAAGAGGATTGTTTACAGCAATGAAAAATAATAATTTTGAGATGATTTTGGTCATTAAATCAGTAAAATCTTAGCTCGTTTCTGATTGTTTGAAGGCAACAGCAGGTTTGTGATGAAGTGGGAGCAAACTTCAAGGATTAAAAACAAAACAATTGCCAAAGCGTCTTTAGTAATAAAAAATCTTGACGAGTCTCTGATACAATTCTTCTCTTGTGTGATTTCACAGCAGAGCATCATCTCAGTTTACTTGTAAAGACCATAAACAAGCAAATATCTGAGCTTATAAACACTCGCACCTGTTTATAGAGTTTTTAGGCTACGTCTGCTAACACCACCTCCTCATTATAAACCCTCATTGTTACCCCAGAGTGACTCATAAAATCCCACTGATGTACTTTTTTTTATCTTCTGATGATGTGTGTACATGCTCTGTATTACATGAAAGGAGTCTCTGCCACACGTGTAAACAAACTGCAATTTAGTTATTTTGTATGGACGGCGTAATTAGTGTCATTAGTGCAGTTGTGGTGGAGGGAGCATCCCCTTAATTCCTGATGCAATTTTACTGCCATCCATCAACACATAATCCTGAATTTACGAGTCTATTGGGTGCTTGTCTGTGCTTGTTTCTAATCAAACATGCTCTCTTTAATGTGTGTGAAGTTAGGCGAGTGTATTTGCATGACTCAGCACCTTTGTTTTAGTGTGAAGGCTTTCTGCTTACTTGTGATCAGGCTGGATACAAGCCCCGAGCAGGAGGGTTTGTCATGTAGAATATGTTTTGGTGCGTGACAGGCTTTGATGTATAATTGAAGCCCAAAGCTGCCTCACCCATTTAAGGCCTATTTATGCTTTATTTTATCATGTGCATGAATAAAGACTGGTACCTTTTAACCCACATTATATGGAAGCAAGTCAACTGGAAGTCCACTTATTCCCATGGGAATCTCTACAATTTCCAATGGGATGGTGAGACATTTCCTTTCTGCAATATTTATATTTATCCATCCTCAATGTTCAAACTGTTTCTTTTAAGAATATCCGCAGCGCTCAAAGTCCTCCATTGTTGCTCTTCTTTAACAATCGCAACCTAAATCTGTGATCATGGAATTGCAGACGAAATTACGGAATTGTACATTAAACGTGGACTTCAATATAAACATGGGATATCACGGAAATGACCGACATATTAGGTAAATGCTTTGTTTCTGAATTAAAGGTGTAGTCAGCGATGTGGGAGAAAACGAGTGGAGAGGTTGTTTAAAAAATAATTCAGACCCGCCTCTCCCTTCATACCTCACCCCTGGCTCCACCCCCGAAAGCTAATGGACGTGCATCGTCATGGAAACGGCTGTAGAAACTGCGTAGCTGACCAACGTAGCTAAGGTAACCCCGACTCGTCAGACAACTCGACTGCTGTATTGATAACGTCACAGCAACAGTACATTCTGGCAGATTAGACAATAAGATGGATGCCCGAGGGCTGTTACTGTTATGTGAAGCACCACAAAGCTAACGTTGCTTACCTATCCAGCAGAAAGACGGCGACATCCGCGTCCGTTTTCAGGTCTTTCAATTGGCGGAGTTCCCTCCACCGTCGGAAAGCAACACCAATATTGACCCGGCTCTTTCATGGTCATAGCCCTTCTTTTTCACTTTCTGCTCCTCTGACCTTTTTCTTTTGGGCTGTTTTTCAGCCATCGCTACTGCACCTATTGTATCTCGCTAACTGCTCACGCTACGCAACCCACTACTCTCCCTCCCCCCTCTATCTGATCTGCGCATGAGTATGATCGCCCTCTAGATGTGGGGGGGTGTACCCTGTTTTGGTAACTCGGCCCGGGCCACAGTATTTACCTGCTGAAATTCTCAGCCAAGGCTGTATATTGAAACCAGACTTTTTTTTCAACATGCTGTCAGTGGTGACATCTTGTGGATGGAGAGGAGAAATACGGTGATTTTGACTAATAGTGCATTCGATTAGAAGATTAGAAGATTGCTGACTACACCTTTAAAGGTATGTATCTCTCAGGGAAATGCTCTGAGGGGGTCACCAAGGCTGGAGACAATGGACGGTTCACTCCCCCTCCCCTCGGCGGCCGCCTGAGACACTGGCTAAGTTGGCAAAGAAGCTAAAAAACTGCTGGCTAACTCCAAAGCACAGGGTAGAGCAGTTTTCGTAATGATTATTACGTGTCAGGTGATCAAATGTTTCGCAAATTTTGTCAACATACTCTTGGCTGGACCAGTAACGATACATGTGAGGACCACCTGAAGCGTGAGTGACTATATTTCATTACTATATACTGTGTCTCAGGGTTAAATTTGCATCAAATACTTAAAACTGAATTCTGAAAAAAATTAAATGGAAAAAATAGGATATGTGAAAAGCTAAAATGGAATTAGCGAAGGAACAACACAGATTATATAGGGCCCTATGTAACATGGAAGAGAGGGGAGTAACGAGGAAGAGATGGGAAGAACTTGCCAACCGCTAACTAGTTTAGCTCAAACTATGGGAGTCTATGAGTGGCGCTAACATGCTTCTGCCTACAGTCATCAGATGAACTCTTCAGCAGCTCTGAACGGTCCTGTGTGCTTGTTGTGACTTATTTTTTCTACTGTGTTATGTTATCTTTTTTTAGACTAAGATTAGCACTTCATTAAACTTTCAAAAGAAATGCATATGAAACTGAACCGCAGGGTGCAGACGCGACAGTGAACAACTGAGGAAGAAAGAAGAAGAATAAGACAAAAAAGGAGCTCATGTAGTAGATTGGTAAAGGAATTTGTAGGACACTGACACTTTTTAAACCTTACAGAGCAGACGGCTTCTGAAGCTGTCTCAATGTCTGCGGTTTTCATCAGAAACTGACTCAATACATTCTTTAAAAGAGGAGGAAAGAGCGTCACTTGAAGATTGTCTTATGAGAAATCATGTTTTTGCTCTTCTGACCGGGGACCACTGCTGGGAAACTGGGAGAGAACATGGAAATCCTCCGCGGACATGTTCGTCTTTGGTTGTCATGGTTACTCAGTGATACTCTGCAAAATTTGCTCTTCACAGAAGTTTACCAGGAAAACTTGATAGGGATTGTTCTTGACGAGGTTCATGTCACTTTCAAGTGTTAAGTGATATATCTGTGATATTATTTAATGTAAGATCCTAGGCAGTCAAAGGCAGTTTAAGCTAATGGCTAACAACAGCACAAGTTCAGCCCCTGAAAACATTGAAACTGAATTTTTCTGTGGCAGATATAGGGACTTGTCCATCTGCAGTGTCAGGTTTGTTGAAATTTTTAGAGTTGCTGAAGAGTTTATCTGATGACTGTAGGCAGAGGCAGGCTAACGCTACCCACTGACTCCTAGTGTTTGAGCTAAGCCAATTAGCGGTTGGCAAGCTCTTCCCATCTCTTCCTCGTTACCACACATCGAGAGAATGATGTCTATCTGCTTGTCATGGACTCGGGAGTGACGAAAGACACGAAGACAAAAAGAAAGTTGCAGTATTTTTTTAAGAAAGGCAGACAACCCTTCGCATTACCACCAAAGAGCAGTTGAGAGTAATTTATTAGCTCAAACACGCAGAGAACATGCAAACTCCACACACAAAGGCATTGGTATACACGGAACTGCCTCCCATTATGAAGCACAATGGTACAAATGTAATAAATGCTTATTTTCCACTTTGGAAGTCTTTTGTATGTAAAGGGGGCACAAACATGCCTTTCTTCATGTCCGGGAGAGTCAGTGCGTCTTCTGCGGTGGGACAACCTTCACACCTGTGCCGAGGAGATTCTTTGATGTAACTTATCGTCTCCTCTAACCTCACCAGGCAGAATCCAGAACAGCACACACACAGTTCACACGCAGAGACGTGGAGCCGGGCCAAGCTGAGGGGCTCTCCTGTGGCGATCTGAAGGACGGAGGGAGCTGCTTTGTAGGAGGTGAAAAGAGCGAGGAAAGAGAGAAAGAGGAGAAAAGAGCGGCGATAAGTGAAACCAAACAGAAGACAAAAAGAGAGGAAATGAAAAGAGGAAGGGTAGAAAGGGAAGAAGTGTTGAGGAGGGAGAGGAGGAGAGAGAGTCCTCCCCCCTGCTGTTTCGAAACAAGGGCAGAAGAGGGAGAGGTGCCAGAGTGGTTTAAATCAGCAGGAGGAAGCTCTGCAGGTGGAGGAAGTGATCAGAGGAAGTCAAATGAGGTCTAGGAAACCTCCACGATGGTAAACAGGGATGGAGGAGACGAGAGCTGGTACAGGGCACAGTAGGGGAGTCAGGGGGGCTGTTAATCGCAGTATGTGTCTCTCTATTAGCTCTATATTTTGTTCAGCGTGAAGCTGTTTGTCTGGCAGTGTTTCAAACATCAGGGTCATTTAGGGATACTGTAATCTGATGGTCTGCTGACCCACATTTTCCTGTTTGTGAGGCTGTAGAAAGACTTTTTAAGAGCAGACTGTGGCTTTGTACAAAATCATCCATGACTCACTATCATACGCTGTGTTACTTTGGATGGGACCAGTGCTAAGTTTGACAGCACTTTTTGGTATAGTTTTAGTTAAAGGAAAGGTTCAGGAAAGGTCCGGATTGGGACAAGGAACAAATGATTAGATTTTGGGAGTGACCTTGATCAGCATAGAATCTGATCCAAAAAAGTTGTTTGTGATTAATCACTGAACCAAAATAGATGTCATTATGAGTCCAATTGCCAATGGTATGTTTTCATGGGTAAGAAATCTAAATATTTAAATGAAATAAAGGTAGGGCTAATATTTACGGTGAAAATCACAATATGGGTGGGGCTAGGGGTGGGAGAAAAAATCAATTTACATATGTAACAGGATTTTTTTTTGACGATTTTTAAATCTTTTTTTTTTTCGTTCAAAAATTGTTTTTTTTTTCCTTTTTTGTGATTTCAGTAAAAAGCGACATAAACATTTAATCTTCAGAAAATTAGAATTTTCTGGCTATAAATTGTGTTTTCAGGCTTTAAGGGGCTAAGTCAGATTTCGTTGCTGATTTGACTATGCATGGCACCACATCAATACATCAGGATTTTTCTGGAAACATCGTTTTTGCCCCTCTTTGTACAGTAAAATCCACATTTGTGTTTGGAGAGAAACAAAAAATTGTTTGTGTACCTTCTGAATTGAGTTTATATTGGTACTTGGTTTGGGTGCACAAGAAGCCCAAGAGAATACAACATGCAACTGCCAATATTTACAAGCAACTTTAAAAAAAAAAGGAGCCCAAAGTTACTTATAATAAGCAGACCTGGCAACTATGGCCTTCAGGGCCATAGTTTGGACATAGTTTGAAAACTCAAGCCAAAATGAATCAACCATTGTTTTAGAAATCCAATTTTAATTATGCTGAACATTTGGATTCTTTCTGTTTTTACAGCAGCTGTGATTTTTCCATTCAGCTGTCTAAGATTTTTGAAAATTCTCCAGATGTTTGTTCCCTGAAAAAAATGTTTGATTTTTTTAAAGAAAAGAAACTAAATTATTAATCTAAAACAGGTGTAACCTTTATTTAATGTCTTCAAGCTGTTATTTTAAAAGCAAACCACTTTTCTAAAATAATACTGCTCTCGTCTGAACAATAAATAAGTTACAACACAGTAAAAGTAAGCAGGCGAGGCGTCATAAAAATTCACTTACTCTAATCAGCTGTGATGATAAAACATGGGCACAAACTGGAGTAATGATGTTGTTGGTTTAGCGAGCTCATGCATGAAGTGTTTTTTTTCTGTTTATGATTGTGCATACCTCTCCAGAGTCAGTCCCTGTGCAGAGCAAACAGCCTCTGCAGTGCATCTGCGTGCCCGACTGTGAGTAATTACGGGCTGCAGACAGGTGCATCCAACTCATTAGGTGCAAACTGGCAGATTTACGATCACAAGTCAACACCAGCGAGGCCGTGTGTACAGTCGCTGTGATTAATTAGCAGTCTGGTCGGGTAGGGTAACAGATCACCCGGCTCATCTGAGGTCTCCCATGTTAGAATTCAAATGAGCTAAATGAATGGGAGGACCCGCACTGGAGGGGACAGAGGGGAGCAGCAGGGGGTATGGGCACAGCATCAGGGGCTTCAATGTATGTCTGTATGCCCACTGCCCATCCATGCATGGCCTTTAGCTGTGTGATACCAATGAGAGCTCACAGCAGGGGGTCTTCCTCCAGGCTGGAACACTGTGGAGACATTTTCATGCATTTTGGAATAAGCTGAAGAATACCAGTACACATTGTTGAAGTCATTGCTACGATTTCAAATCACTTGAAGAAAGAGCTGTCAGAATGTTTACATGCACAGTTAAACCTACACTATGTAGTTTTTTTCCACCCTGATATAATATCTCTACAATCTTTGTGATGGTACATCACCTTACAACAGGTGGAATGGCACCTCTGTCATGGTCTGAGGGGGTTTCACCTTCACTGGCACTATGTAACTTCAGCGTGGATGGTGGGAACACTTCCACTAAAAAACTACACATCACTTCCCCTTTGAGGCAAAAGCTAAACATTGGGAAAATGAGGAGATAAAGCATTTTTTTAAATTTTAACATAGATTTAATGAACAGAATTTAGTTTAAAGTAAATATGCACTTATTTTCCTAATAGAAATAGGGACCTCTGACTCACACTCCTGCATAGTAGTTGGCGGTAATGCTCCTCTGATGCTTGATACCACCACCAAAGCAGGAAGAAAGCTAAATGTAGCATTGTTGTCATGTGAAAAAAAAGAATGTTTTATCAGAGTATACGAAAAAAGGAAAGGAGGAGAGTAACAAGCTAAATGCGTGGACAGGGATTAACTTTGGCCCGACATTCACCCGCTGTCATGAGCTGAGAGGCGAGGAGGGATGCTTGACCAATGCAGATTTTCCCCTTTTATTGTTGAACTTCTAAGTAAATGATGATTTATTTGAATAGAAAAATGGTCAGACTGTACCTTATCAGTCCACATGGCTTATTTTTCTCTCAGGACATCCTGTCAGCTAGCTTCTCTTCCCTCTGTATGGCAACAAACGCAGGTTGGTGCAAGACGCTCTGTTTCATGACATGTAGTTACACTCCAAGCTGGCCCGCTCAGCAATATAGGCAAATGCTAGGGGTGCCGTGGCCTCCAGGGAGTGCAACAAAATCAGAAGAAATCCACCTTAAATATAATTATAATAAAACTAGTTATCATTAACTCGAAATTGAAAAGCTCATACGATTCAAATGTAAAGAAATGTCCAGTAATTATTAATACAAATGATAATACCAAGTAATTCTATTTTATTTAGTTTTTGCACATAGTTATTGCAGAGTGTAAGTGTAGCTTATGAATGGAGTGATCGTGTGCAAACTGTGTGTTAATATAAATTGTTTGATGTTGATTGTTGAATTAATAATTTATCATCATTGTTATTATTATTCATTAATTTATTTACATTATTTTTATTTTGTGGTAACGTAATTTACATTGGAATTAAGTTTTTTTTATTTGTAATTTGTTAAGCATATTAATTTGGTTACATGTTATCTCACAAATTAATCATGATGTTAAAATCAGAGCTATTTCGTTTCTTTTTTTAGCAGGATGGAGGTGGGCACCATATAAATTTTAACCCAGGGCCCCACATTAGGTAGGGCCGGCTCTGGGGTGAGCACACCTTTGTTTTAGCAGCTCTGATATTTCTTGCCATTAGTGTGAATTCATACTAATTTGTTTGCTTTTGCATGAATTTCAGCCTGTGTGTAGTTTAGCATGTCCCATAAGAGTATTAAGTTAATTTAAAAAGCACCTTTTAATTACAGATGTCAGTTAAGCAATAAAGAAATAGAGATACAGACAATAAACAGACATACAACTAAGTCTTACAGGAGGATGTAAACAACCTTAAGCCTTGGTAAATTAGGCCTCTTTCTCCTAATGCTTCAGAATTTGCAGAAAGAACAGCTCAAGAAAACTGCAGTTATCTCTGCTGCACATAGAGGGCAGTAGTGGCCTGCATCTTCTCATCATTGGACTATGTGGTCAACTCAAACAGGCAGAAAACTGAGTTTGGAAAGAACATGACCATCCAATGAGTGTTGCTGATGTTTGTAGGGAACAAATGCAGCTCTGTGCAGATATAACAAATGATGTGAGCAGATGTGACCCCTGACAAGGAGAAGAAATTAAAGCACGTCTTTGTTCTGTTTAATCTGAGTGTATGTTTGTGGAAGATTACTGAGTCTTTTGATGCATCTTATTTCAGACCTGGCAGCCAGAAGTTGGCTCTGTCAGGACTCAAGGTTAAAAAAATCCAAGATAGATTTGATAAAGATGGTCTTCAGACATGGCCACACGTTTATAAAAACAGATTTTTATGTGAGTTTTAGTCTTATGTCCACACATAGTAGAGCTTTAGTCCCTGAAAATCAGCTTTTTCAGACTTAAGCGTTGTACTGTGTGCAAATTTCTCCTCCGCCTGATATCAAATTATGCAACTTTATAACTTTTGTTTACTGTTTATAGTTAATTCACACAAGAGTGGTGCTGCCGTAGACGTTGCCAAACTTTACTGGCGTCATCGCGGCTCATTATAATATTCACGTACCCCTTAATGGGTAGCACTATGATGATATTTCAGAATAACAATACTGACATGATAGGAATTGATTAGCTATTTTACTAAATAGTAAAATAGCTAATCAATTAATTAAACGTTTTTGCTTTTCCTTTTAATGTTTTAGTACATTTTAGTTAATTGATCACTTGAAAGCACATTTTATGTTGTAAAGAGAAATCAACAAGTAGTAATAATGCTAAATTCACCTGAAAACAGTAAAGTAAACATGGTTACTAATTAAATGGCAATGCCGGTTGGACTGGCTGTTAGAAAAACAGATTTTTTTATTAAAAAATATTGTCTCAGATGTTGTTACATGCTAATTAACAACATGTACTGCACATTTATGCATTTGAAAATTTCTTGCTTGTTGACAGGATTAATTTTGTAATCAGAAGAGAAAAAACTAATGTTAAATAAAAAAAAAAAACGCCAACAAACAACATATTATGAATCTAAAAGAAATTGAAAATGTAAGACCTCTCACAGGTAATAACAAAGACTTGCTATTGTAGGCTTACATATCAGGTTATGACATAGCCAGGTGTAAAGTTGAATGTGCGCTTGTTGACAAGCTCCACATTTTGTTAATTGAAGTCTTTAAAATGACAAGGATGGATTTAAAGATGACATATGGAGAAATTGTGTCAGTGCTGCAGCATCATGTAGTGAGTGAAGACTTAAGTGTCCACTGTTGCGAACAGTTGTTCCTCAAGCAGCTATGGATCAGTTTAAAATTCTGACTTTGATGGTGAAACAGGCCATCTTCTCCTCTCCTTTACCAAATTGGATGGAACTTTTTAGTCTTTGTTCAAATGAAATTAGCACCAGGTCAGAGACTCCATGATATAGAGTCATTTCCACTTCCTCTGTGCATTTGTTTAGAAGGTGCACACACCCTTGGTGTGAAAAGGCCTTAAAGCCACACTGGAGTTTATTGTTCCACAAATAATGCTGTCTTGCACCTCCCTTTTTCAAGTATGCGTTGCAACCGCTGAACTAGCCGGTCTGTGCCTAGAAGCGATGTCAACATGTCATCCAACACTTTCTGGAGTTTCCTTTCTAGAGAAGGGGTACATTATTTCAAACATACTGGATTAAATCATTAGCATTAGGCTTTCAAATTTGCCGGGGCAGTAACAAGTGCGTCTTGCTGTGCTACTTCTCTGTTTCAGTCACTCTGGCCTGAAGCAAAAACGCATTTAGCCATTGCAAGTAGTACTACGTAGTGTTTTATGTTGCTCTCGGCTGTTCATAGTTTTTATAGACCTGAGGAATGTGGACTTCTCTGTAGGACTTACCTGTTCTGTGTAAATACAGATAAGAACTTCTTTGCTTAAAAGTGCAGTGTGTAGAATGTGGCATTTTAGGGACATCTAGCGTTCAAATTCTAGAATGAACCTAACCGTAGCCAAGACGTCACGTCGCTGAGCAACGGAATCCTGTGAGGACCAAAAAGGATCCTGAACACAGCATCATTTACTAAAGTGACAAGGTTTGTAACCATTATTTTTATAGATTATAGGTCAGTTGTTAGCTGCCGATTGTAGGTTTTGTAAACTTGTAGTAACACAAACAAACATTAGCACATTAAAGCTAATCAGATCAAGCCTGATGCGGATTGGGTGAAATAAGGTGAAGAAGAGAGAGAGAGAGGGTACAATGTGGCGGAAAGCTGGGCCGGACGAATGAGAGTTTTGTAATATGATTAATGGAGTATTTATTTTCCACTGCTTATTGGCGTTATTTACAATACCAACACAATACAGGAGTTGTGTAGCAGCTCAGTGGTTTACGGTCTGTGTTGATCCAATATACAGTGCAATTTAAACATAATAAACACTATTACAAAATGTAATAAAACTGCATATTGCACTCTTACCTGTCCAGCAGAAAACAAGCAACTTCGGCGTCAGTCTTCAGACATAACTTTGTAAACAAGGCTCTCCACCACCACAATGCACCTTTTAAGAGGACATGTCAGATTGTTGGAAGAGGCAATTTGACACAAATGAGGACATTTTTATGAATGTAGACATGGATTTAAGCTCATAAATTACTTGGAAAGCCACACATTGTCCCTTCGAGACATTTTGTTGGCCTTAGTTATGAAAATTTTAGTTAAAGGGCTTTTAAGGCCTTTTAGGACTTTGCAAGGACCTTGTCTGAAGAACATTTTCCTTTCTCTATTGTGGGTTAAAGTACATCAAAGAAAAAAAATGTGAAGCAGCTGTTAGCTTGTCTAGTCTTCTCCCAGGGTGAATGTAGCACACACACATCCATATGAAAACACACACACACACGCACAACTACATCCCATCAGGAGCCCACACTTCTGAGGGATGATCTGGCGGCATCTTGAGTGGCAGCTCGCCGTTGCGTTGCACTCGACTGCTCACCGACACTGCCTAAATTGCAGGAGGTTGCCCTCTCATATTCCCTCAAAAATACCTGGCTGCGATCCCAAAACGATCTGTCCAGCCGAGCGCACCAGCATGAGAAGAAAAAGGAACAGCCTCCCCTGGCATCGCCGCTGCTTGAAGGCTACTTGTTATCCGGGTGTATTCTGGGACATCTGGCAGAAGGCCATGAGTCATGCAATGCAAAAGGCATGCATGCAAGCACCTGAATGTAACACGAAAAGACACACCGACGTACACTTCAGGTTTATTTGTTCTATTTTTATACCAACATGTCCATATTTATTTATTAAGATTGAATCATGCAACACAATTCATCAAAAGAGAAATGAAATCAGACTTACAGCTGCTCTCTTATCTTGGCTTGACATGGAATACTGAAGCAGAAAATCAAAGCAGAGCTGTTTTACAGCCCGTGACTTCACTCAGATGATGACATATCTGTTTATAACACGTGCAGTAAACCAGAGTGTCAATCACAATCCACAACTGAAGCCTTTAAGCAATCTGTTTCCACTTTCAGCTGTGCGGGCTGTGCGGCCCTCAAGGCCACACTGCTGCTAAATTACAGACACAGACCCTTGTACACTGATGCTGGAAATATTTCAAGTTAAGAAATGAGTGGAATCAGACAACTGTGAGGATTTTAGAGCTCTCTGGTTAAGGGCACAAGCAAGTGAGCTTTACAAACCAAGAGTCGATAAAATGGTAACGATAACCTAAAAACACCAGATGGGCGGTTGAATATTATAAACTATAGAATATGGTTTACCATTGTGGCAACAGCTGTTTGTGGATGGCGTTTCCTTTCAAAACTTATCCTGAAGGTGATTGGATGATCGTTCCGTCAAAATATCTATTACAGGACAATTGGATGTTGTAGTAGACTGGTCCATGATGCACTGTACGAAGCATGAGCAAATTTAAACTCTTGCCAAGACCTGTTGGAAGAGGAGCAAAATATATCTTCCATCAAGACTTTTTTCAGTGTTATTTTACCTTATTGTAATGCAGAAGTGTTTTCTTGTTCTGAGAAAACTGCCACTAGGCATATAGCTTCTATGCTAATCTCTGTATGCATGGCACGATGGATTTACCTGATTAAAGCAAAAGAATTAGACAGATGGAGATGTGTTAAGGCATATCCGCACAAATCTTTAGTCATATCGACGTGGCGTACGCACACATTTTGGGTGCCAGAAAAACGCACATTTCCCAAAGTGGATCAACCTGAAAACACTGGCCATTTAAGTGTGTAAAATAAATACAGCTATTTTCAGAAACAATAACATCATAGCCCCACCACCCGCGTAAACCGTATGTGCAAACTTTGACAACAATAGACAAAATGGCAGAACATGGTGTTGTGTTCTCTCCAGAAACTACAGAGTGTCTTATGCTGTTTGCGCAAATCTTCTGCACCTCTGTGAGCACTGTGAACAACAAGAGGACACAATGAACTGCATATGCCAGTGTTAACATTTGCCATGATGTAAATGCACGCTCTATATCTTCTCTGGTATGGTGTAGGTCTGCCACTTACAGGCCTGGCATATGTAGTACAGTGTTTTTATATGGACAGACACAACATGAAATAACTGTTTCTTTGTAGAATGTTTTGAAAACTGAAATGTTTTTGTCTCCATGTGGAGAAGGCCTTCATAAGATGGGAGTAGAATCTTGTAGAAATGGAAAACTTAGGGTGTATCTCAATTGTACCCTTTACCCCTTTGTCTTACCCCATTGTCTACCCCTTCCTCTGTTTTGAGGGCCAAGAGAAAGGGGTTAAAACATGCCCTTAAGGAACAAGTCAATCCCCCTTGGGTCCTGGGGCTGCATGTGGATCCTGTGGCTTTGGGGGCCGTGTGGTGGGTCTCGGGTGCCCTAGTGGCTTTGGGAGGGCCCTTGGCCGTGGTCTCCCTGGGTATGGGCAGCCACTTGGGTATTCGGTGACCACCTCACATGCATGTGTGTACAGACACTCAAGCTCCTGTGGAGACTAACTGTAAAGAAGCGATTGGTCCCGTCAGAACATGCTGAGTTGGGCACTCTTACACATCTTCTCACATCCTGTGATGCATGCTCCTCCATATCTCACCCCTGTGGGTCCACCCCCTTTTATCAAGACCCCACATCTTTGTCCCTGGTTTCTTACAGCCTTTACTTCCTGTATGGACTTAGATCAGCACAGCACTTGGACTACTGTCTTTAACTAACTACAATACCTGTTTGTCCTTCTCCCAGTTGTCTTGTCTTGTCTTGTCTTGTCTTGTCCTGTCTGTCACTGTTTCCCCTTCTTTCACTCTTGGTGTGGCCCGGTCCTCCCCTTCAGCTCACATCAGGGGTTAAATAAAGTTTGATTTGATGGAGTAGCCTACAGGGAGGCTGGTGATGGTCACTGTAGCAGTGAATCATATTTACTTATCTCTCACTGGTAGACAAAAAATGCATTTGTCTTTCCAACACTGCCATCAGACACAGCGCTCAGCTGAAAAGATAATACAGACAAGGGGAAAAAAAAAAGAAGAAAGAAACAAGTCACTTGATTCCTGTTATGTCATCTCCCAGAGCTGTTTGCTGGCTGTGTCGTAGGCAAATATGACCATAGCTGTAGCTATAGCTCCAAAAGTTAGCTCGTTATAAGGAGCTATTGAAAAAAAGAACCAATAATTCAAACACGATTAATATTTATTTAATGATTTAATATTACTTATGTTTGTGCACTTCCTTCAGTCTCCACTCTGCCATCTTGTAAGCAGGTGTGATGCATTATGAGAAATTTCTCATACTACTTCCTTTCAAGTGAGGTCGTTTGTCTTCATTTCAAGGGCTGCATAGCCCTTCGTCTGAACCTTATGGAGAATTGTGATACCTCATCACTAGACAAACTCAGGGCTAAGGGTTAAAACAAGGGCTGAGGGGTACAATTGGGAGTGGCCGTATTATAGAAGAAGCATTTGGAGCAAAAATGTCTTGAGTGCAACTGGATTATCTACAGTTTGGTTGTTTGAAGTGCTGCCATGAATGGTGGTAGTGCAAGTGCCTCCCAGCAAGAAGGTTGCTGGTTCCAAAACCCTGTGTCATTCAGGGTCTTTCTGTGTGGTTTTTGCATGCAGTCCCTCTGCACACATGAGTTCTCTTTAGGAACTCTGTTTTCCTCCCACAGACTAAAAAACTACACGTTGGGTTAATTGGAGACTCTAAATAACCATTAGGTATAGATGTGTGTGTGAATGGTTGTCTGTCTCTCTATGTGACCCTGGGATTGGCTGGCGGCCGGTTCAGGGTGTACCATGCCTCTCTCCCAGTGTCAGCTGGGATAGGTTCCAGCCCCTATGACCCTCAAAGGCATCAGTGATATAGAAAATGGATGGGTGGCTGGATATGCCCAAGGAAACGCGTCTTTCATTTTTACACCAGATATGCACAATGGTTTCGAAGTGACTGGATCTAGCGTGATGCATTTATGTCTGAAAAGGCCTTAAGCACATAAAATTTTGAGTTTGGGTATTTCAGGCAAAACACACATTGGACATTGTCAATAAAAGTTATACCATTGGGGGGCAGATCAACAGTTTGTACATTTATTTTATGTTGCTCTGCTCTTAGGATTTAGCCTGTTTCTTAAAAATATTACTGCTTAATAATTAAAACTGTTTGTATTGTTCATCTACTGTGTCATTTCCCTTCAGTCAGAGCTCCAAACTGCCCTTATTGGTTCTCGTCCAGCCTTTAAACTCCTTTGTTTGAGTCCAGATTTCCGTGGGGGATCCTTTTGTGTGGGCTTGCCAAGATATCACTGGGGTGTAATTCACTGGAGTGGGGGGCGTACCACTGCAGGTCAATAGTGACCCTGATGGCTGAAAAGGCCTTCTGATCTTCTTGAAGCAAATCATTGATGGTAGGTAACCCCTGCCACTGATGCTTTGCTCCAGTGGGGGCGGAGGTGAAAGAGCTGGCGTGGCCCTTTGACATCCCAGCAGGGACCCTGTAATCCAACGCTCGTCAGGGCTAATCCAGAGCTGCACAGCCACAAAGAGAGCAGAGACACATGTGCTGCTAATGCTAACATTCCGCTGACTCCTAAACCCAGGCAGGAACTTTCAAGACAAAGATTAGTGGAGGAAAACAAACAGGCTTATTAGCAATTAGTGATTTTAGAGAAAGAGAACATGATGGTCCCACTCAAAACCGCAACAGTCCTGTAAAAACCTCGTAGAAATAGTCCAGAACCCATTAATCAAATGTTTTCAACCATTTGGAGTATAAGCACATTGAAGATGTCTTTTTAAAGACGCACTTGAAAGTTTCCACAAAAGTTTTTTATTGTAGGGGCATTTTGTCCACGTGGCATTCTGGGTGACTGGATATGCATATTTTTGAAACTGGGTCCTAGAGTAAATAGTTCACCACCATTTACAACAAATTTTCACATTTTCAGACACAACAATCCTATAGTCTCACCTTCCTCTTCAAGGAGTATATATATCAACTTTTATTTTATTTTCCTGTCTTGCCTCAGTCCAGAGTCCAGAACAAGCAAATAGACACAATTATTTCACCTGTGTGTGCAATAACAAGGAAGAGACAAGCAAAGCTCATCCACCACTAATCAGCTTAGCTAAAAACACTGGAAGTCTATGAGAAGTGTCAGCCTGCCTCTGCCTACAGTCATCAGATAACCTGTTCAGCAACTCTGAATGGTACTGTGTGCTTGTTATGACTTGCTTTTTGCAGTGTTATGTTGCCTTAAATATTTTAAGATCAAGACTAAGATTAACACTTTATCGTATTTTCGAAAGAAAGACTAATGAAACTAAACCACAGCGGACGCACATGTAAGGAGGTAAACAAGCGCTTCCCCTTGGTGTGTGCATGTGCCCTGTGGTTTTAGAGTCGTATGTATTCTTTCAAAAAGAAAACGTTTATTTAAATGGCATGTGCTTTACCGAACAACAGTATAAATAATGGTAAACTACAGTGTTGCGTTAGTGTTGCAGAATTGCTGACCTGTTTCGGCTTTTACAGCAAAATCTTCTGCTCGTGTACTACCAGCATACGTTTGTGTTTGTTTGTGTCACACACCTTTTTGTGCATGCTGCATTTCTTCTTCTCTGATTTTGGTGTATGTTGGCAGCATTACAGCCCCACTCACAGGCCTGACATGTATACTACAGTGTTTTTAATTTTTTGTGTGGTGAGACACATTTCTTTAAACAATTCTACCAACAGTTTTGGTCATTCTTCCCTGAAGTTTACCAAACTCCGTGCAGCTCTTGTTCCTTCCAGCAACATTTTATATTCCAGCCTGTGATCCTCCATTATTCCAAAAGACTGCACTAGCTTGACATCTGTCATCTTTGTTGGCTAAAACACTCACAACTGACATGAACCTTAAACAGCCTCACTTCAAAAACACAAAAATATCCCAAAGGGTGAATCTGATTAGCTCACAGCCTGCCAAGTCTCTTACATCTGACTCGGTCTCTTCTCATTTCATTCTTACTTATGATGTCCAACAGAACTGCCAAAACACTCGAGTACACTTAGTGAGGAGGGCTTCAGCTCCAGGTGGGCCCGGACACTAATCTGCTGGAGCCCCTCCACACAAAAGCAGATTTTCTGATGGTTTACAAATTCCTAATTTGTTTAAGTTTTTTGATCTCTCTCTCTGAGTTTTTTCCTCTTGTATTGTCATCCTGTAATACTCTTGAATGTAGCAGCCCCTGGTTGGATAAATAACCCGAGGCGTATTGGAGTGGTTGCTCCTGTCTCACAATGAGCTCCACTGGAAGCTTCAAAGCAGGTCTAGACGTCAGGCATTGAGACCAGACTGTGCTCAGATGAAACAACAATAGAGCTCCACAAGTGCTTTATACTTCACATCATAAAACAAACTTCTGCCTTATTTGTTCTGACTTTTACTTGAAAACTTGTTCTGACATGATGGATGAAGTTTGAAGCTCAAGGACAAAAATTAAAGACAAATAAGGAGTGAGATTCTGAAGTGCAGAATTACCCTTTTTTAATTATACTGCCTCTTCCTGTTGGGGTGGCAGGGGATTGGTGTAGGGTTGCAAAATTCCAGGAAACTTGGAAACTTTCTATGGGAATGTACAATATTGTATGTGAATAAATGGGAATTTATGGGAATAAATGAAAATTAATGGAAATAAACCTACAATTTACAAAATTGAAGGTTGGACCTTAAACAGGATTTTTTAAACATATATGTCAGAGAATATAACCTTTTAATTTACTGATAAACAGAAATTACAAGAACTTATAAATGCAAATTTAAGACTAATCAGGAAAGGGAGTAAGAAATCAAAAAATGAATAAATGCGTACAGAACTAACACACAAAGTGTACAGTATTGTGGTAGACTTGTAGATCTCCTCGATATCAAACCAAATTCATGCAGCTTTACCTTTTTCTGTATTTTTAAGTCCACAGGAAAGAATAATGAGATTAATTCATTTGGCCTCGGATGGTGAGGTAGAGAGAGTATATTATATATATATAAATATATGAGGACAGACCCTTCGAGCAGATACTTATACTTAGTCTCCAGCTGATACATTAAACATATCCAATAGTTCATAGAATTTCTCTCCCCCTCAAAAAAATAATTATGTGAAAAAATTAAATGACATAAAATACATAAAACAATATAAATAATTAGATAACAAATAAAGAAAGAAAGATAGGGCATCATATATTAGGCCTCAGTAACCAGAGTTCCAATGTTAATTCAAAACTATGGTAAGTAATTAAACAAAAAATACATATGTGTGTGTGTGTTTGTGTGTGTGTGTGTGTGTGTGTGTGTGTGCATGTACGCACACACAAGCACACATGTATATACATACAAATAATTTAATTAATGAGATTTGAAGAACAGTTGGGAAATTGTACATGAGAATATCTCTGCTGTTCCTCAACCACATGCACAAGCACACTGCTTGACACAGGTGTATTTAGGCCACGTCTCACATATACTTTGCATCCCTACTAATATGCATACATAATTTCTATAGATAACTATTAAAGGCACACATATGAGCCCATGGACGACATAAAGTGAAACTGAAAGTGATTGTTCACCAAAATTATTTAAACTTTTTTTAAAGTTCTAGCTCCAAATAAACCTGTTAAATGTTTTCTTATTGTATTATTGTGCATGGATGTCAGCCTATGACAAAATGATATGTTTGTTTTACTGTATGGATATGATACAATTTTTTTTTAATTACCAGCGATTTCAAGTTAATTCACATAATTTTCCACTGAAAGTTTATCATTTGGGATATTTACAAAATTCCCCAGACTTAACTTCCCATTGAAAGCTTCTGGAAAGTTTCTGGTAAATTTTCCACCCCCCTGCAACCCAGGGCTTGAGCCTATCCTAGCTTTGATTGGATAAGGGTCAGGGCACACTCTGGACTGGTCACCAGCTAATTACAAAGCAACAAGGTCACCAAAAAAGCGTGGTTTTGGTCTGTGGGAGGAAGTAGAACTTCTCAGAAGAAACACATGCGTGCAGGGGGAGAACATGTAAACCCCACCATCTGGGGAGTCGAGCCAGCAACCTTCTTGCTGTACGACACAAGCACTACCTGTTTCACTCGCTCACTCATTGAATTAAATAACTGTATAGTCTGCACCAGATTTATTTGTATTCATTCTGACCATTAGCCTGCAAAACAGGTCAATTGCTCTGTCTTAATCTGGGGTAAACTATGTTTTTGCCCAGCCTAACAGTCATAGGGTTTCAGGACCTATTGATGACAAATTTATTATTCCATTCATGGAGTGTCAAGTATAGAGGAAACTTTGATTCATGTTGATTCTTTCCAAGAAATCCTGCTCTAATGCCCCACCACATTTACAGTGTCTGTTAAATCCATCTTTCCAGTCCAATCCATCCTACAAACACAATAAATAACAGCTAAAGTAAATACTAGAATCTAAGACAAAACACTTCAACCATTAAGGATTGTGCTCCCTTTGTTGTTGAGTCAAGCCACTCATAATCTCCCCTCAGAGGCACAAACACTGCCTCTCCATTTATCTTCCTTAAAACTGTTCCAGCTTATCATGTGAGTCATCATCTCCAATCTCTGAAACCAAAGACTTTTTGTCCTATGCATTGATTACACTCTGAATTTGCACACAAGCCAGACCTAACAAAGTACAGTTAATGCTGAGTCATCCTAATCCTCTGGTTGATCCTTTATCCTCGGTGAGGACTGTTGGTGGTAAAGTTAAGTGGACTATAAAAATGAGCAGCTCAGAAGAATGGAGGCTGTGGATGATATGGAGGATTGAGCACATCCACCTCAGATTTAGCCTGTGGATTAATCGGCACAACAATGGTGGACAGGATGGCAGTGTGTCAGGGGTTTACGAAGATAAATGACTCAATTGTTGAAGCTGCCCCCCCATCTTGAGCACAGAGGATCAGACCGATTTCATGTAATGATTATGAAAGTAAAAACAGCACAGGCAGTGTGTTCTTGATTTAGGTCATAGTTTTTGGTGTCTGAAAATGAATTTGAAATAAAGTCCTCTCACTTTTTATAGAGCTTAGGATGTATCACATGTCCCTTTTCAGTATAATAATCCATCAATCAATCTTTATTTATATCATACTGATTCATAACAAGACACTTAACATTACAACAGGCCAAAGCCATGCTCTTCATTTTTTTTAGATACATATGCACATACCTACAACAAGTTATTTAACCACAGCTGATGCAATGAGTCGCTTCTCATTTCTTAAACAACCTTGTTGAGAGACACATCCTGTGGTTGTGGTTGTGGAAAAGATGTTAGTCTATTGAAGAAGGGTCAAATCATTGGCATGCATCAAGCAGAAAAAACATCTGAGAAGATTGCAAAAACTGCTAAAATTGTGTTAAGAACACATCTGAAACTGGGGGGATAGTGGGGAACCATTGTCTGCAAGGAAAAAATGTGGGTAAAAAGGAATTCCAAATGATCATGATCTCCGATCACTTAAACGTCTGGCCAAATCAAATCTGAGAAAAAAACCCCCCACCAGAAATCAGGGGTATGTTTTATAGTGAAAGTATGAACAGTTCCACACACTCAAAGGATTGGGACTGAACAGCTGTGTAGCCTTAAAAAACACTCATCCGTGAGGCTAACCAGGAAAAAAAGGCTTCAGTTTGCTAGGGAGCATAAAGATATGACCTTGGAGGACTGGAAGAAGGTCATGTGGTCTAATGTGTCCAGATTTACCCTGCTCCAGGGTGATGGGAGCATCAGGATAAGAAGAGAGGCAGGTGAAGTGATGCACCCATCATGCCTAGTGCCTGCTGTACAAGCCTGTGGGGGGCAGTGCTATGATCTGGGACAAATCTTGTGACACTGCAGAAGCTTATCGAAACAATGCCACAGTGAATGCGTGCTGTAATCTAAGCTTAAGGTGGTCTAACTAAATATTAATGTGTGTAAACTTTTTCTTTGGTAGCAATTTTTTTTTTTTGGCCAGGCAGTGAATATATCAAAACCCAACATGAATCCACTATGAGCACAGCACTGGGCCAACCTGCAGTGCGTCTGTAGGAGGCTGACAGTAATACCTTTTCCCATTGCCCAAAAAACCCAAATGTGATCATTTATGGGATGATGCTGACGTAACCTGCTTACGTCATAATATTGTGTACGTAACTCTCCATGCTGATGATGTCTCAAACGTGATAAAATCAGCTTGATGCACTAGAGGGAACTAAACCAGCCACACAGCTCGTCTGCTGGGGATTTGATCCGGGACTGCTGGTAATGAGAAAGGAGTCACTTGCCAATTGTTAAAAAAACTGTTTTAGTTGGAAAGCAGTATATCAGTAACAAGTTAAACCAACACTATGTAGCTTTTCAAACATAATATAATCCTTCGATATTCATTGTGATGGTCCACCACTTTACAATGTTTTGAATGACACCTCTGTCGTGGTCTGGAGTGGTCTGTATCCCTTTCACTGGCGCTTTGTAACTTCAAGGTGGATGGTGGGAACCCTGCCACACTAAAAACTACACGTTTGGACTGCTTTACGGCATACGTCACTTCCCCCGATTCCTGATTCGTTTAAAACACGGAAGTCTCGGCGAAAGCCAATCGCTGAGCTTTAACTATGGCGGAAGCAACAAAGAGCGTAATGAATAGAAAAGTTTTGTTGGAGGATACAAAACAAAGAAAGCAAGAGAAAAACAAGCTGAATGCTCGGACCAGAATAAACATCGGTTCAGCGTTCACTTGCTGGCGTGAAATAAAAGACGAGGAGGGATGTCCGACTACCATCAGGTATGTTGGGCGACTAATTTATGATGAAGTTCCTCAAAAAAACTTGACAGGAAGAAAGTACAGAATAACAAATCCAGAACGTACCAGTATGTAGTTTTGTTTAGACCTATTTCAAGTGTGTGATATCGCCAGCTCGTCGTTGTCTTTACTTTTATTCGAGTTGGTGTTGAAGGCTTCCGTAGCAAGATGGCGCCAGTGCTTGGCAACGCTACAGCTACCGGTCTATTGTTTCGATTCTTTGTTATCCTGCTTGTGTTTCTATTTGATGTGTCAACGTTATTTAATAGTAGCTACGTCTCCGCTGCTATTCAATATGATCGGCAAACGTTGTTCCGCATTAAGGGACAGATGGAAAGTTTTTGTATCACCTGGACCAGGTACGCGGAGTACTTCCCCCCAAAGCTGGAATGCTCCACGTCATCGGCTGAGTACCTGTTGCTATTCAGACGCCGTGGCAGGAGAAGGAAGCGGGGCCGCAGGGCCGGTGTCCAGACCCGGCTAATGAAGTGGCGATCCCGATGTGCTGTATCCTGGCCGAGCCCTTTTGGAGCTGGTAGTGCGCGGTGCCTGAGACCAGTTCCAGTCCGCGATCCAGACCAAGACACGGCCAGTGCGTCATTGCCGGTGTGGAGCGTCTCCGATCGTTCATTTCCAGTGCGGGGAGCCCGCAAGCCTGCTCCTCGCGACCGTGTCTTGCGCCTGGTTCCCTGTCGAGTGGATCCCGCCGCCCAGTCCCCGGGGCAGGTCCCAAGCTGGGGCGAAACAGGGACGCGCGCCATCAGGACTGCCCTGCTCAACGCTCGCTCGATTGCGAATAAGTCTTTTTCTCTGAGTGACCTTTTCATCAAGGAGAATTTGGATATAATGTGCCTCACAGAGACTTGGCAGCGGGAAAATGAGTACTTTCATCTGAATGAGCTGTGTCCCCCGAACTGCTCCGTGTTTGGGACGCCTCGGCTCGCGCGCCGTGGAGGAGGACTCGCTTTCGTCTACAGGGACTCTCTCTGCAGCAGATTGATGGACACGAATACGTACAATTCCTTCGAGCTTCAGATGTGTAAGGTTGGAATCACACACTCTTTTCACTGTGTTTTAGTTTACCGACCTCCTGGTTCTGCTCGTTCATTTCTTGATGAGTTTGGTGACTTTTTGACATCTACTATTAAATTGGAGAATGTGTTAATCCTCGGGGATTTCAATCTCCACATTGACGATCCATCTTGCACAATGGCAGCTGAATTGTTAGCTCTTATGGACTCGTTTAATTTTGTGCAGCACGTTTCTGGAGCCACGCATCAAAAAGGTCACACGTTAGATTTGGTATTTTCTCTCGGACTGAATATTGACCAACTAATTGTTGAGGATTTTCAAATAAGTGACCACTGCTGTATCCATTTCAACTTATCTTTCCCACTAGTGCCCGAAACTTACAATGTACACACTCAGAGACGCATTATAAATGAAGCAGCAATTAGTCAGTTCTCCGCTTCATTTGACCCTGCTTCTTTTGCAAATTGCGACAGTGTCGAAACATTTATGTCAGGTTTTAATAGCCATTGCCTGTCTGTCTTAAACACTGTTGCTCCTGCTAAAAGCCATCTTGGTACAAATAAAAAACCTTGTCCATGGATAAATGAAGCTATTTGTAGCTGTCAAAGAAGCTGCAGGAAAGTGGAGCGTCTGTGGAAAGCCTCAAAATTAGAAGTACATCGACTTCATCTTAAAGAAATGATGATGGAGCTAAATGAAATGATAAAACTAGCTCGATCAGCTTATTTCACTAACCTGGTGTCATGTAACAAGAAAAACCCAAAAGTCCTGTTCGACACTATTGAAAAACTTGTTGCGCCTTCATCTCCACATGTGCCTGTGTATACACAGGAGGACTGTGACAATTTTTTAAACTTTTTTGTGAAAAAAGTGCAAGACATTAGGGCCAGTATAATTCCTGCTCTAAACAGCTCATGTCCTCTGTCTGAACCTATACAATTGTGGTCCTCTTTCACTCCTGTTAGCCTGCAGGATGTGAAGGCCTTAGTGGGCAACATGAAACCATCATCCAGCCCAGCTGACATTGTACCTACGTCTCTGTTCGTAAAGGTTTTTGATGTAATTGGTCCCTGGGTTGTAAAACTGATAAATCTTTCCCTTGATTCTGGCTTGGTCCCCAGCTACTTCAAACATGCTGTGGTGAATCCTATTCTTAAAAAGCCAAATCTCGATCCTGTGGAGCCAAGAAATTATAGGCCCATATCTAAACTTCCCTTTGCTTCTAAGATCTTGGAGAAAGTAGTGGCTGAACAGCTCACTTCATTCTTGGAAGAAAATGACTTTCATGATAAATTTCAGTCAGGATTTCGAAAAATGCACTCCACTGAAACTGCCCTGTTGAGGGTTTCCAGTGATGTAATGATGGCTGCGGACTCTGGTCGCTACACAGTTTTGGTGTTATTGGATTTAACATCTGCATTCGACACTATAGACCACAATACATTGATTGATCGACTTAAATCAGAGATGGGTTTTTCCGGGGCTGTCCTCCAATGGTTTTCATCATATATAAAAGGGAGGACTTTTAATGTTGAGGTCAACAACATAATGTCCAGTATGTCCAGTTTGTCTTGTGGAGTGGCCCAAGGTTCTGTTTTGGGGCCTGTTTTGTTCTTGTTATACCTGATGCCCCTTGGTCGACTTATTCGTGGTTTTGAAAATGTGTCCTATCACTTTTATGCTGATGATGTTCAATTGTACTGCTCTTTCAATGACTCAGAGTTTCATTATTTATCTGTGTTATTGGATTGTGTGTCCTGCATTAAAAACTGGCTCTCCTCAAATTACCTTCAGATAAATTCTGACAAAACAGAAACTCTGATCATTGCTCCTGATAAAAAGTTTCTGATAAAAAACCACCTTGGTGCTCTGGGCTGCGTCTGTGAAAACCAGCCTCAGAAACCTTGGGGTTGTGTTTGATCAGGCCATGTCTTTGGAGGGTCACACCCGACAGCTGACCAAGAACTGTTTTTATCATTTGAGAAATATCTCTAAAGTGAGGAGATTGCTGCCGAAATCGGATCTCGAAATGGTCATCCATGCATTCATCTCGGGTCGCATTGATTATTGCAACTCTGTGTTCACTTGTTTAAATAAAACAACTCTAAACAGACTTCAGGTTGTGCAGAACTCTGCTGCCAGACTCCTGACAGGTGCAGCTAGAACAGCCCACATCACCCCTGTTTTGTCAGCGCTTCATTGGCTTCCAGTCAAATTTCGTATTGACTTTGAAATCTTGGTCCTGACTTTCCGTGCGTTGCATGGTCAAGCTCCTCAATATATTGCTGACTTGTTGTGTCCGTATTCTTCAGGGCGCTCCCTTCGGTCTTCAGGCCAGAACCTCCTGATGGTCCCTAAAACTCGTTGTAAAACTCGTGGTGACCTGTCCTTCCAGGCTGTAGCTCCCAGACTCTGGAATGAGCTGCCTCTGTCCCTTCGTGTTGTTGACTCTGTGGACTCTTTTAAAAGGCACTTGAAAGCATTGTTATTTAGGAAAGCTTTTGGATGATGTTTGTTTTTTTTTTTTTGTTTGTTTTTTTTTTTGTTTTTTTGTTTTTGGCATTTTATTTTTTTCAGCCCTTTTTAAGATTGTTTTATTGCACCTATCTATGTACAGCACTTTGTGATTTTTATCTGTGAAAAGCGCTCTACAAATAAATTTTACTTACTTACTTACTTATTCACTTTATCGCTTCAACAGGACGGGGGCGACTTCACAGTAATAAAACCAAGTTGAACTTAGCGATTTTTAACATCATCATTTAGTCAAAAATAAATACATTACCTCGTCGCTATCCATCCTGCAAACAGCCACTGAAGACAGAAGAATACTTTTGAGCAAAGTCCTGGCTTCTGTGATTCGCCTACAAAACAAATGCACGCGACCGGCAGATCTGTATCCTTACGACAGTATGCACGCGCTAGAGCTCATGGGTAGTTGAGTTCTGTCTCCGGTCAAGCGGAGATCTCCCGTTGTGCTGCTTTAAAACCTGTGTAGCAGTTGTAGATCTGAGGTGGAGCCAGTCTCTTGTTGAAAAGCCATCCATGAAGCTGTGTTAGTGGTGTGATTGAAAAAAGGGAGGTGGACAGAGACAAAGGGACTAAAGTAAGCACTAAAGGTAATGACAGATCCATGGACCAATCATAGATTTTTCATCATGTTTGTCTCTATTGAATTGAACTTTATTCAAGGTAATTCCCTTGAGTTGTGGCATTTCATTTTCAAGAAGGTCCTCATGTCTGTGTGATTGTAAAGGTACTTTTTATATTTAATAAAGCAATGTCAGTCTTGTAGGGTGATATTTTTTAAGGGCTAGAACCCATGAAATAGACATTTGTGTTTTTAATGTACGCCTCAGTAAGAGCAGATCAAGGTAGGAATGATTGGAGCTGATTCAGTTGTGTTTTCTGCATTAGGTTCCATGTTTTAGCCATTTTTTGCTCTGAAGCATTTCAGACATGCTGCCTTAAGTAGACACAAAGCACAGCAACTAAGTGTCTTCAGTAAGAAGCGTGGCCTCGGTCATTAGTTAACTCAGAATGTCTTGTATATCTCTATGGAACCAATCAAGGTTAAGTTTTAATGGCTACTTATGATTTGAAATAAATTAGAGTTGGAGACTTAAGAGTGATTCTTAATACATTAAATCACAAATGCATGGGGTGTCTGAAAACCTTTCCAGTACTGTATTTGACATCTCACAATCCAAGCCTTTTACAGTCCATGAAAAGCAACACCATTTTTCCTGAAAACAATAGAACCAAAGGAAACGTCAACACCATCACACATTTCATTATCCTCTAAAATCACCTTGTCCTCTGCTGTATCTGTTTGTTAAGCTGTCTTGTTTCTTTCAAGGAGTCAGACTCTTTTTCAATAGAGTTTAAGTCACTCAGGCTTCACCTTTGCACCTTCGGAAAAACCTGTCACATAAAGAAAGGTCTGTGGATGTTCAGAACAGGGGCCCCATTTCCGAGTACTTAGCTGTCATGTAGATCCGAGGGTGTCATCATAGACCAAAACACACAGAGCTTACAGTACATGGGCCAGAAGGAGCACGACTGTAGGGCTTGGAAATTAAGCGGAAAAACAAATATGTACAATTACAGATTAAAGGATCAGAAGTGACAAAGACGTAAACTCCCCGAAAAGTCGTCTTTCTGAGCCTCAGCTGCCTGACACTGCAGAGTGTGTTGGTAAATTATCGGTGTGAACCCTTTTAACTTCAATCACCATCTTTGGGATGTGGAGATGATTGCTACATGGTGTAATTGAAGAGTAGATCAAACGACAAGGCAGAAGTGCTCGCTGGAGACGAATGTCAAAGTCAGTCCACAGAGGGAGCAGCAAGTACAAACTGTGACACTGTTTTAGTGCAGATTACAGGCCGGGGATTATCACGACTACAACGGCTGGCTGAGGAGAAAATCCTGACAGAGGAGGCTGATCTTCAGATGGTTTTCACAATAAAAAGATCTCAATTAATTTTTGGTTTGGTGGGTGAAAAGGCCCCCTATTTTTTTTCAGAAAAGAGCTGTAAACTCTACTGATAACACCTACTACGAAGAAGTGACACATTCACTCTTTTTTCAACTTTCTCAAATCTATCTATCTATCTATCTATCTATCTATCTATCTATCTATCTATCTATCTATCTATCTATCTATCTATCTATCTATCTATCTATCTATCGTTTTTATATGTATATGAGGTATTGCTATTCATAGCACAAGTGTTTGCCAAAACTTCTGACTCCTGATCAAAAGGAAGAACATGAGCACATTCCTGACATTTTGAAACAAACTGAAGGAAACCCTAATCTTTTGGAAGGAGTGATTACTTGTGATGAAACTTGCACCTTCTGATGCAATCCTGAGACAAATCAGCAGTCAGTGCACCTGAAAACACCATCACCATCAAGGATGAGGAAAGAATGAGACAGCAAGTCTGAATACAAGGCCATGTGGAAAGTTTTCTTCGACACGAAGAGGATCATATTGATTCAACAAGCAATTGATACAATTAAAAACAGGTTTGATAAAAGCTGCACAACAGTCTGCAGGAAGAGACCACAGCTGTGGAAAAATGGTTTCATTCTTAATCAATGCAAAGCACCTTCTCGCACTGCAGTCTCTGTAAAGCATTATCTGCCCCAAAGTCAAATCGCAGCCGTTCTTTTGACCGGATCTCCTTCCTTCCTTTTTTCCTAAGATTAGATCTGTGTTAAAAGGATCATGTCTTCATCAGACATTGAGAAAAGAATGGCAGAGACTTTGGCCCCATTTACAGAGTTTTCGTTACGACTTCTGTTTACACAAGAACGATGCCTGGAGTACCGGAATCTGCAATCTTTTGAAACCGCAGGGTCCAGAGTAAAAAGTCTTGAAAATATTTTGGTATCCATCTCCTTGTAAACAAGAATCAACGAATGATGTCACGTGGAACATGCACAGTACTCTTTAAGATGAAGGTTGCACCCACACCTAGGAACAACAACAGCTTTTGCAACCTACAGAGCAACATGTGTGCAAAAATACCCAGACACATTTGTTGTCAAGACAAAAAACTCCCGTGTCTTCATGCTTCCACTTTCCAAGTTTGACTTCACTGGAAGGCGTATGTGTATTGTAACATCACTGTTTCACTACAAAACTACATCAGTAACTACTGGCCTGGCATGCACTCTACAGCGTTTTCAGTTGTTCTTGTGGATCCATTTGAACGTGCATCTTTTTCACACCATCTCCATGTGAACACAGAGCGCTTTTAAAAGCACAAGGAAAAACCTTTCTGTTTCCGGTGACAACGCTGTCGTGTAAACAGGGCTTTTGAGACAACTGTCTTAAGAAGACCTGCTGCCGAATACAGGAGGGAGGGAGATTGTAGGAGGAGACAATTACATTGAAATGAGGTAATAATTGGCATTGACGTGGTTTAATGTTGTGATACCAGAAGAGATGACCTCTAGGTACAGCTATGGAAGCTGCATTTTGATTAAAACAAAAACTACTATAAATAAATGATATGATTTATGATGATTAATCACATCAACAATCAACTGTTTCATTACATGTTATGACAACAGGACTTAAAAGGGATCCATCAGTCAATGATGTGGTGTATGCGTGTGTGTGGGGGGGTTTCCTGTTAATCACTGAAGTTGTCTCAACATGCACCCTCCCAGAGCGACACTGGTCCCATTCACAAAAACACCAAAGTAAAGGTGAACCGGGGTTACAGCCGCTCATTTCCATTCCAGTCCTGACAGCTCACCTTGAGTATTTGTCCACCTCTCCTCCCCCATGCCCCACCACAAACTGCCCCATATTCATCAAGATATGCACACGGACAGGGCGCGCTGAGGACCCTCGAGTCTGCCCTGCCACACCCCGTCTGTCATTGATAGAGCACAGATCCTATCAGGGATGCATGCCGCCACGTCTGGAGGAGGCTGGATAACACTGTTTGCTCTCTGTAGTGCTCTGGTCACCTACTTTTCTCTTTTAATGCTCAGAGAGGGGAGTGGAGGGGGGGGGTTAGATCAGGCTGCAGATAGCTCCATGTTTCAGGAAGACCTCCAGGACCTCCAGGATAATTGACTTTGGGTAAAACCCCACCCCCTTTTTGACTGTTAAAGCCTGACCAAGCTGTAACCTCCAGTGCTGGAAAATGTTTTCAGGTGAAGTTAAAAAACAAAACAAAAACAGTTCCTCAAGTGCCCAGTTAAGATTGTCAGTAATATAAAGTTGTGTTGGCAGCTATTTTGGATTTGGTCTGTGGCCAAAACCTGGTGACCTCTCCACTCTGTGGTTATTGTACAGTTCAGTACCAATTTGATGGTTCTGCATTGGAGTCAGAAGCTTTGGGAAACTTTGGCAAACACTTTGTCATCTTCAAATTTACATGTGAAATTAGAGCTGGTTTTGTGGAGTAAGCAACCAGACACAACCCATATACACTATATTGCCAAGAGTATTTGCGCACCCATCCAAATAATCCAAATAAGGTGTTCCAATCACTTTCATGGTCACAAGTGTATAAAATCAAGCACCCCGGCATGCAGACTGCTTTTATCAACTTTTGGGAAAATTAGGGTCACTCTTAGGAGCTCAGTGAATTCCAGCGTGGAACTGTGATAGGATGCCACCTGTGCAACAAATCCAGTCGTGAAATTTCCTCACTCCTAATTATTCGACAGTCAACTGTCAGCTGGATTACAAGCACGTGGAAGTCATTGGGAACGACAGCAACTCAGCTATGAAGTGGTAGGCCGCGTAAACTGATGAAGTATGGTCAGCGAATGCTGAGGCCCAAAGTGCAAAGAGGTCACCAACTTTCACCAACAGTCAATTGCTACAGAGCTCCAAACTTCATGTGGCCTTCAGATTAGCTCAAGAACAGTGCAGAGAGCTTCACGGATGGGTTTCCATGGCCGAGCAGCTGCATCCAAGCCATACAACACCAAGTGTAATGCAAAGTATTGGATGCAGTGGTGTAAGGAAGGCCGCCACTGGATTCTAGAGCAGTGGAGACGCGTTCTCTTGAGTGATGAACCGTGCTTCTCCATCAGGCAACCTGATGGACGAGTCTGGGTTTGGCGGTTGCCAGGAGAACGATACTTGTGGGACTGCATTGTGCCAAGTGTAAAGTTTGGTGGAGGGAGGATTATGGTGTGGGGGTGTTTTTCAGGAGCTGGGCTTGGCCCCTTAGTTCCAGTGAAAGGAACTCTGAATGCTTCAGCACACCAAGACATTTTGGACAATTCCATACTCCCAACTTTGTGGGAACAGCTTGGAGCTGCCCCCCCCTCCTCTTCCAACACAACTGTGCACCAGAGCACAAAGCAGGTCCATAAAGACATGGATGACAGAGTCTGCTGTGGATGAACTTGACTGGCCTGCACAGAGTCCTGACCTCAACTCAATAGAACACCATTGGGATGAATTGGAGCAAAGACTGAGAGCCAGGCCTTCTTGTCCAACATCAGTGTGACCTCACAAATGGGCTTCTGGAAGAATTGTAAAAATTCCTGTAAACACACTCCTAAACCTTGTGGACAGCCATCCCAGAAGATTTGAAATTGTTAGAGTTGCAAAGGGTGGACCGACATCATATTGAACCCTATGGATAAGGAATGGGATGGCACTTTAGTTCATATGCGAGTCAAGGCAGGTGAGCGAATACTTTTGGCAATAAAGTGTATATGCTTCTACTGACCTCGGCTTAAGTCAAGCCTGTGACTAGTTTACAGAGTGTCCCTCTCTTACTCTCTTACCCCCCTTCGTAAGCTTATCCGCTGTCTCTCTCTTCTCAATAAAGGGCAAAGTGCAAATGTGAAAAGTACCTCCATATTTTGAGCTCTAGTTCTTGTAAAATGCATTTTTTTTTTACCTTTATTCAAATGCAAAGAGTAATCCAGTATCTCTTGTCACAAAGCAGTAGGTAAATATCCATACCAAGTGCACCAATTTGACAACGTCTTGTTGTATTTGTTTCTGCTGAATTGCATGCAAGAAGTTTGTGCATCTGCATGTTCAAACGCAGAGTTTTGCTCGAGCAGAATTAGTGTCTGTCTCCACCTGCTACTGGAAAAAGAGCAGAGCCTCCTGGACCATGATTACACGTTACATTTAGCTGAAACATTTCTAATTAGAGAACACGGCGGCAGAGGTGGAAGTGGAACAAGTTGAGTCACGGTTGGTTTGGTGCGGTGCAAGAGCAGAGCGATTCCCCTTTGCATTTAAACTGTCTAAATATAGCTAAGTTTATCAGGATATTCAGCATCACCTTTTAGCTTTTTCGCAAACAAATTAAATTATTTTAAATACAGTGTTAAACTTACCAAACTTCTGACTCTGTGCAGTACTGCCTTCATGCCCTGATACTGACCCTGTAAGAAGGCTGTGAGGCTCTACAGCACTGCACCAACATGCTTTTTCCATTGTTCCATGTGTGATTCCACCCATGATGTAATGTGCTACACCAGCCTGAGGCTACGGTGAGACTTCTGCTGTTGGTGGAATAATTTGCCATCTTCTGTTTTGTTTGTTTTACCTCACATTGCATGGAATTCCCCTCTTATCTAAATCCAATAATTACTTAAACCTGGATGTCAAAACACTTTCCATTATTATCTGAGCCCCCTTTTCCCCACTTTTCCTTTTGATGCCGGTCGTTACGGCGCAGGAACATAAACTTTGGGTCTTTTTTGGCTCAACGGAGTTGTCAGGATCCGTAACCACAGGAGTTAAGTCGGTCTCAGGGGACAGAGGGACTGTGTGTCTGATCTCAAGATAAAGTGCTGACTTGTCAGGATTAGAGAAACACAGCTGGATCTAACTTTGATTTATGATCAGTCCTAAGATGTTTCCTGTTTACACAAAACAAGTCTTCTCATGTACATTGAATTAGATGCTGCCGATGATTTATGTAGGAGAACCGTGCAGTGGTGGAGGATTAAATTAAAAAAGAGCCACTGTAATCTTGTTTGCTTAATAAAATGAACCACTTCCTTGAGCATTTACTTTGATAAACAAGTTTCAGAAGGGTATGAATGACTTTGTTTTGTAAGTCTCATTGGGAATGGGGGAGATGGACCTAAAAGTATGGTCAACAGTTTTGTTTAAAGTTTTTTTCCAAAGTTATTTTGTCTGTATTTGACATAATATAGACCAGTGGCTCAACCTTTTTTGGGTCCTGGGCCCCCTGGACTGTGGTCCATGATCTTCATAATCTTCTTCTTGTTCTTTTTGTTCTTCTTCTTCTTCTTTTTCTTCTGCTTCTTTTTCTTCTTCTTTTGTTTCTGTTTCTTGTTCTTCTTCTTACGCTTCTTGTTCTTGTTGTTCATCTTCTGTCTTGTTCTTGTTGTTCTTCTTCTTTTGCATCTGTTTTTTGTTCTTCCTTTGCTTATACTTGTTGCTCTTGTTCTACTTCTTTTGCTTCTTGTTCTTGTTGTTGTTCTTCTTCTGTGTCTTGTTCTTATTCTTCTTTTGCTTCTGCTTCTTGTTACTCTTGTTCTTCTTCTTCCTTTGCTTCTACTTGTTGCTCTTGTTCTTGTTCTTCTTCTTTTGCTTCTATTTTTTGTTGTTGTTGTTCTTCCGTGTCATGTTCTTGTTCTTCTTCTTCTTTTGCTTCTGCTTCTTGGGCTTCTTCTTTTGCTTCTGTTTTTTGTTCTTCTTCCTTTGCCTCTACTTGTTGCTCTTGTTCTTGTTCTTGATCTTTTGCTTCTTGTTGTTATTGTTGTTCTTCTCCTGTGTCTTCTTCTTCTTCTTCTTTTGCTTCTACTTGTTGCTCTTGTTCTTAAGTGTTTTCGTGTTCTTTTATTAAGACAAAAAGGTATGGTTTACCTTGACATGTTTCGACATGTTTCTTCTTCAGAAGCTGTCATCCTGACAGCTGTGACGTGTCTTTTTATCAGCTGTTTCCGGTAGTAGCCGGCGGGACAGATCGATCACGTGATCTGTCCCGCCGGCTACGTCCCCCGTTGCCTGGCGGCCTTTGGAGAAGTGAAGCCCAGGTGTGTGAGAGCTGGAAGGCTCCGTCATCCCTGTTGATGGTGTCCGTGCCCTGTTTCCTGATCTCTATCGAATCCTTGTGTGGTTTACCTTGACATGTTTCGACGTAACTCTGCCGTCTTCTTCAGAAGCTGTCATCCTGACGTGTCTTTTTATCAGCTTTTATCACACTTATGTTCTAAGAAGACAAGATGAATCTAATTAGTTGCTCTTGTTCTACTTCTTTTGCTTCTTGTTCTTGTTGTTGTTCTTTTGATTCTGTTTCTTGTTCTGGTTGCTGTTGTTCTTCTTTTTTGCTTCTTGTTCTTCCTCTTCTTCTTCTTCTGTGTCTTGTTCTTCTTCTTCTTCTTCTTCTTCTTCTTTTGCTTCTTGTTCTTCTTCTTCTTCTTCTTCTTCTTCGTGTACCTGTATTTATCATCTTCTTCCTTGTTTGTTTGAGCACTCGCTTAATTTCAAGTGCTCACCTGAACCTTAGTTGTTAAGAAATGCATGCTGTTTACCCACTGAAACAGTAGGCAGCACATATTTTGAAAAGATGCAGATCATGTTAAGTTTGTATTATAGAAACTAAAATAAATAAATAAATTACACTTGTGAAACATGAAATTCGAGAAAAAAGTCCTATAACCCTCTGTAGTTTAGGTAGATAAAAGTCTCAGTCACATTTGAGTAAAATATTCCTCGTTTCATAAATGTCATAGGTAGGCTTGTCACGATACCAGAAATTTAGTAGTCGATACCAATACCACTTAAATTCTTCAATACTCGATACCACTCGATACCATGGTAAAAATAAAAAAATCCCCTGTAGTTCAACATACACTCCTTTATTTGAACAAAGTGAACAACAAACAATATTATGCTTCAATTGAAAGCGTCCGTTCTTGTTGGCTGTGTATCTTGATGCTGGCTTTGCCCGGCCTGTCCATGTCACTGTCCTCCTCTGGCTTATACTGTGAAAGGAAGATTGAGATCTGGGTATAGCTTAATGACTGTATGAGAACAGCAGAGGCAATACTAACACAGAGAGAGAGAGAGAGGGAGAGAGAGCAGCAATTTACAGACATGGTGGTGAAACTTTGATCTTATTGATGATCTTATTTTGCTTACTTTATTACTAGGACCAAATAATATCATACTTAGATACTAAGATAATTTAACTAGCTAATGTACATTTCTATAACATTTGAAAGCATTCCCTGCACCTGCTTCCTCTACTCACTGTCAGTGTTTCCTGTTCTACTCTCTGCAATCAAATTAAATGTAAAGTTATTGGATGTGAAAAATGTGTGAACAAAATACAGATGATTCTGGGCAAGTAGCCTCCGCATTGATTTACGTTCTGAACCAGCCTTTACACGGAGCCATAATCAAAGTAAGTTATTTACTAGTCTGTATCTCAGTTATTGATCACAGCTGCTTCTGTTGATGTATCGTCAGTGTCGTCCTGTTGTACAGACCGGATGTTTTTAGCATTGACGAGGTGCTATCATGCTAAGCTACGTGCTACGCTAACTCTGTTTGACATCAGACACACTGCACTGTGTTTTCTTCTTCTTCTTCTTCTTCTTCTTCTTCTTCTGTAGTCTCTTCTTTCTGTCCCTCTCTTTTCTCTTCCTTCATGATTTTACAAGCCGCGCAGCAGCGGACGTAGCAGCGAGGCTGCTAATGTTATTTTGCGCTGCAGCTCATTTACTATGGGCTGGGCTCATCTCATCATTGTAACGTAATTAGATATGAGCAACAGTGATAACATGTGAATTCAAATGCACTCACCTTGAATTCTCTGTACGAGTCTGGATGCTTGTCTTTTAAATGTTTCGTTGTTGATGAGCCGGGTGCGTGTGCCTCCACTATGTCTTGTGTCGCTGTTCTTCGCATGTGATCAGCACTGTGTGAAGGTTGCCAGATAATCGCTCATTTACAGCCAAAAAAACAACGCTAAAGAAGTGGCCAGATCTGGCGCCTCGGTACCAACGGTACTTTGGATAGTCTCGAAAAGTCAGTACCGTCACATTTTCTGAATCTTAGTACCGACTTGGTTACCGAAGTATCGGTTCTCGTGGCAAGCCTAGTCATAGGATAATTTTTAAGAGCATATTTTATTTTCAGGATCCCTTGCAAATGCACCACGGACCACAAGGGGTCTGTGGACCCCTGGTTGAGTAACACTTTAGACTATGTGGTGAGAGCTTCCATACCTGACACATGAGGTGGAGGGACATAATGCACAAGGCTACAGGCACCCCAGATATGGCTTCAGTTTTTTATTTTTATTTTAGCAGACTATCATAAATGAATCACAGTGTAGTAAAATCAGATCAAAAAGGTTATTTTGTTCATGCAAAATGACTCATAATCAAAAATTTTCACTGAATTGAATTGAAATGGCAATGTAAAATGGAACGCTGTCACAGAGTCCCTCTATAATCCACATAAATAGTGATGGCATTTTTAATGTACTCAGGGGAAGTTTGAATTGTTTATCAAGATCATCACAAAAACAAAACGATTAAGCTTCATAATTTTTGTTCATTAGCACTTACTGCTGTATGACTGTGTAGCCCTCATATACATTTTCATTCTGTCACTTCATTTGCACTGAAAAAGTTGTGTACTTGTATGAGCGAGTGAGCAGTTTGTCGATGAATGTAAACAGCCTGCTGACTACCTCCATCCTTAAATGTCTCATTAACGCAGCCTCTGATGCACTGAAGTAAAAACATCTATAAATGGGACACTTAAATGCTCCAAAAAGAAGGTCTTTCTGTGCAGGACAACAACACAACACTTCATTGGCTGATGGATTTCTATTCGATTTGATTGCCCGTTTGTGCTCAGAGAGTAATCCCTCTCTTTTCAGACTCTTTGTTGAACTTTTGGGTGTGTGGTAGCTCAAAGCCTCTCTTGATTGGGTCCCAGCTCCTCTGCCGGTCTTTCACAGAGCAGATCTTAGTGCATTTACTGTTTGACTTCACCTCTGTGCCGGAGCATTCCTTTGTCCCTTCAGTAACCTTGTTGGTGGAGACGGGGGCGGGAGAGTGTTTTGGGGTAATTAAAAGTGGGTTTCTAAAGGCACTAACAAAAAAACACAAAGTGGAGGGTTAAAGGGCATCCGTGGCTTCGCTCCAAACAGCTTTACAGATTCCACGAGTTTAACAGACAAGAGTATTTCAGATGGTGAAAAGATGGACACTGTCATTGAAATGATAATGTTTAGCTAACACACTCTTTGTTGTTACTTTCAGCATGGGAGCAGCACGAAGCAGAAAGAGCCCATAGAAAGTGTTTGGGGGGGCAGAACCTTACAGAAGCATATCCGGCAGGTGATTGGATGATCTGTTCGTCAATCACATTCATGACAGGCCTATTAGAAAATGTTGTATGCGGGCGCAAATGAACTACAGAACATGAGGCACTTCATATAACAAACTCTCATCAAAGCAAGTCAGAAGAAGAAAAATGTCCTTAATATAGAGAAGTTTGTAGTGCTGTTTTTTTTTCAAAAAGATAAACTGCTGCTAAAGATGTTAACATAATCACTGTCCAGGCATTCATTTCGATCAGCAGATCATATATTTTAAGTAAACTGCCACCAATGATTTATTATGACTTTTAGTTGTTATACATGATTGTTTCTGCTAATTAGTGTAAGTTTGACAGCACTTTCTAAGTCAGTTTTTTTTTTAAATGTATATTTTTGGGCATTTTGTGCCTTTATTGATAGGAGAGAGACAGTGGATAGGCTTGTGAAAGGGGGAGAGAGAGCAGGGGAAGACACTCTGCAAACTGGTCACAGGCGGGATTCGAACCCGGACCGGCAGAAGCATGTACATGGGGTGCTAACCACTCCGCCAAACCAGCACCCCATTTCTAAGTTAGTTTTATGGTCTTTTGCCTAAAATAGCTTTCAGTTTTAGTCAGTATTTAATCATCTTAATTGTTATAATTTCAGACTAGTTTTAGCTGAGGAAATTTCACAACATTTTAGTTGACGAAATCTACTGTAAATGTGGTCTTCTAAAATATGAAGTGTACCAGTGTAAGGCATTTTTTTGTTTCCTTGAATTTCTGAAGTCATCAATCAATCCATCACACTTTGTTTGTATAGCACTTTTCATATAGGACTTTGTATTACAAAGTACTTTACATGGGAAAAAAAGATACAATGAAATAACAATAAGTGCAATAAAAAGCAGAAAATTGCATAATTGCATAAAATGAAAACATAAGGCCCCCACAGCCCCCCCCTCCCCAAACCACATTCAATATACACACTCACATACCCAAACACACAAAGACATAAAAAGGAATTTCTGACAGAAAACAAAACTAGAGGGCTGAGGAGGACTGAGGAAATGCAATCTTGAATTAAAAATGAGCAAACACAGGGGCTAAAAAATAGAATAATAGTTAAAAATACTAGAGGGTAAGAAAAGTAAATGTGTAAATACAAAAATAAAATAATATAACAATATAAAATACAAGTTAGATAAAGAATGTGGTAAAATGAGAGTGTAACATCGGGTGCATTCTAAAATAAGCTGAAATAGGATAATAAAAGGAAGAGCATTTAACAAAGAATAACAATCCAAATAAAAAATCTGAACTGAAATGTAGTAATAAAACAGAATAAAAGGGTTAAAATAAGTTAAAATATAATGTAAAATAATAATAAATACAACCAGCTAAAGGCCTGATTGAAAAGGTAGGTCTTGAGTTTGCTTCACTCAAGACCTACCTTGTCTTACACGTGGATAAAATTGAACATCTTATAATCCTTTATGAAATGCTAGTAAAGTTTGAATGTATAAATTAACAAAGAAATGTAACTTTAGTGTGGAATGCAGTCACCATTGTTTAGGCTACCTGGCATCTCAGTTACAATACCAGAACTGACAACAAACAGTGAACCTGCTCTACATGAATATATCAATTCATGGAGAGAGCAGCTCTGATTGGATAACTTATCCCACCACCATGAAGCTAAGGCAGCTGTGGTTGGGTGTCTCTCTTAACTCATCCAACCTTTCCACACAATAAAGTCTGATTGGATTACGTCTCTGTCAAACATTGTCTAGTTTATATTTGTTTATGAAAATGCCAGATAATTTAATTTTAGTTGTTGTCCATGTGCACTTGTTTTCAAGTTACTGTCTAGTTTTTGTCAGGGGAAAATTAGGTTGTTGATAAAAAACTATTATGAAATTAGTTAGTCAACAAAATTCGCACTGATCTGCACAATCTCAAAATGTGTTTTATCATCGTTGTGAGTGCGTCCACATTGGAAAAACCAATCTGACATCTAGTTAAGGCCGCTTGGTCCTTGCAGTTTTTCAGCCATGTTGGTCTTGAGCTGTTTGTCAAAGGAGAAATGTAATAAAACTTGTTATTTGGGCAGCCAGTCCATTTAGCTTTACATTTGGCAAAAGCGTATGTGTGAATGGTAGGCCTCAAATCAGGGCAAGGAGTGGGGCATGGGGCCTAAAATAAGGGTTTTTTAATCCCTTAATTTCTCAAGTCATTTTTTACGCTTGCTTTCAAAAACTCATTAGTTCCTTCTTTTCCTCTCATGTCTGTATTTTATTACTTAACTTATTAGTATGATGGCGAAAACAACTACAACATGATCCAAATTTATCCAGCAGTTATTTCTCTTTGTTTCTTCTCATTCTTAAGTCAAACATTTACTAAACATTGTAACTTTCACAGCTCCAGAGATGGGCCGGATGGGGATGTGTGAGGCGGGGGGGTGATGGGGGACAACATGGCCGAGCAGAGGATTTACACTACCTCCTCCTGGGCTTACCCTGCATGTCTCCAGATTTTTTCGCGCAGTAAATAGCCTCACTAAAGTCATTACATTCTTAATTGGACCAGTTCAGCATGTTTTCTCAAAGTCTTAAGTAGTTTATGATTCAGAGACACAAACTCTAATCACCGTCGTTTCCCTCTTGGCCCCCGGGGCGACAGGCCTGTGTGCCATGTGAGGAAGAAGGAAAGCACCTGTGTCACATTTCCCATGATCTGTGAATGCAGCAGACAGCGGTGTGCCTGCTCTAATGACCCAATTGTAGTCAGCTTATTGTATCCTGTGGGTCCAAACTTAGATTAAAGTATAATAGACAGCCATGTCCTTTATGAACCCCTCTAAAGACACGGCAGGGTTTTAGCAGGGAGGATAATTAGAGGGTGCAGCAGTGGGACGCTGACAGTCACCAAAAAGAGAGCTCATTCCTCCTCACTGATCCCTATAGCGTTCATGTTATTTGAAATTGCATGTGAATGAAGAAGCTGAGCCACAAACAGCTGGAGTTCTCTGTGCCTCAATGGCCCCCATAGCATGATATTTGCTATATGTTGTAATGCGGTGTTTCCAGCACATTGAAGCAGTCAGAGGAGCGCCGGTGTGATTGAATGGAAACAGAAGTCCCGTCCGGGGATCCATTCTTTTGATTTACAAGGACAAGAATTTCCATGTAAGTGGAATGAAAAGCTTTCACTCATATAAATGCAATTCAATCCCCTCGCTTGTCTTGAAAAAGATGAATGGTTGGCTCAGGACGACTTTTAATCAAGGCTTAAGGACGCCGAATGTGTCACAGCGTGTGCCAGCAGACCACTCAGGGAGATCAACATGAGGTTTGGATCTTTTTTCGCTGATGAAACTGCATCCCTTTAGTTTTTCACTTTGCTTGAAAGTTTTTAGTCTTAAAATTACTCTGGTGCAAGTTGACCTAATCTTAAATCATTCTGTCATTATGAGGGACAAAATCACAAATAATGGTACTTAGTATTGAAATCCAGTCAAAGACAAACCATCTGAAGAAATGTGCTTCAACTTGTTAAAGTTCAATGAAATACACTATTAAAAAACAACCAACAGAATCTACTCAATAATTTTGTAGTAACAATTTGTGATATGTTTTACTGTGCGAACTTACCCAATATTTTGAGTTCTTTGTACCAAAATTAGACAGCTACAATATACCCAATAATTAGAAAAATACAAACCCAAAACCAGTGAAGTTGGCACGTTGTGTAAATCGTAAATAAAAACAGAATACACTGATTTGCAAATCCCTTTCAACTTATATTCAATTGAAAACACAGCAAAGACAAGATACTTAACATTGGAACTGGTAAACTTTGTGATTTTTTGCAAATATCAGCTCATTTGGAATTTGATGCCTGCAACATGTTTCAAAAAAGCTGGCACAAGCAGCAAAAAAGACTGAGAAAGTTGTGGAATGCTCATCAAACACTTATTTGGAACATCCCACAGGTGAACAGGCTAATTGGGAACAGGTGGGTGCCATGATTGGGTATAAAAGCAGCTTCCCTTAAATACTCAGTCATTCACAAACAAGGATGGGGCGAGGGTCACCACTTTGTGAACAAATGCGTGAACAAATTGTCCAACAGTTTAAGAACAACATTTCTCAACCAGCTATTGCAAGGAATTTAGGGATTTCATCATCTACGGTCCATAATATCATCAAAAGGTTCAGAGAATCTGGAGAAATTACTGCACGTAAGCGGCAAGGCCCAAAACCAACATTGAATGCCCGTGACCTTCAATCCCTCAGGCGGTACTGCATCAAAAACTGGCATCACTGTGTAAAGGATATCACCACATGGGCTCAGGAACACTTCAGAAAACCACTGTCAGTCACTACAGTTCGTCGCTACATCTGTAAGTGCAAGTTAAAACTCTACTATGCAAAGCCAAAGCCATTTATCAACAACACCCAGAAACACCGCCGGCTTCGCTGGGCCCGAGCTCATCTAAGATGGACTGATGCAAAGTGGAAAAGTGTTCTGTGGTCTGACGAGTCCAAATTTCAAATTGTTTTTGGAAACTGTGGTCGTCGTGTCCTCCGGACCAAAGAGGAAAAGAACCATCCGGACTGTTATAGGCGTAGAGTTCAAAAGTCAGCATCTGTGATGGTGTAGGGTTGTGTTAGTGCCCAGGGCATGGGTAACTTACACATCTGTGAAGACACCATTAATGCTGAAAGGTACATACAGGTTTTGGAGCAACATATGTTGCCATCCAAGCAACGTCTTTTTCATGGACGCCCCTGCTTATTTCGGCAAGACAATGCCAAGCCACATTCTGCACGTGTTACAACAGCTTGGCTTCGTAGTAAAAGAGTGCGGGTACTATATTGGCCTGCCTGTAGTCCAGACCTGTCCCCCATTGAAAATGTGTGGCGCATTATGAAGCGCAAAATACAACAACGGAGACCCCAGACTGTTGAACAATTTAAGCTGTACATCAAGCAAGAATGGGAAAGAATTCCACCTGAAAAGCTTCAAAAATTGGTCTCCTCAGTTCCCAAACGTTTACTGAGTGTTGTTAAAGCTGGGGTTGGCGATCTGATTTAGATACACTTTTTGAAATACTGGTTAAAATGGTCTTTATGACCCGATGGTAATCAACTCATAATGTGTTCCTAAAACAGAGCGAAAATATCCGCTATCTACAGCAGGAGTAAAACAGGGAAAACACCAACCAATAATCTTGCAGGGATACCTTTTTTTACACCAATCAAATCCCGTCGCCATTCTGCGTGCCTGCTGCGCGTGCATTTGTCGGGCATCGGTGGTTGGCATCCATCATTTTGGAGTATTACCGCCCCATTCAGGCTAGAGACGGAGCTCAGTTTGGAGAGGCGGAGGAATGCTTTTATTATTATATCGTCACACGGGAGATTTACAGGAGAATACTGATACAGGAGGACGGGAGAAAAGAGGAGAAAATACGTAAAATACGGTAGTTTCATGGCCAAAACGGGAGATTTGACAGCTATGTGGAGAATGTCAGAGCAACTACCTATACTCCGATCAACATCGGCTGTGAGTACTAACTAACTTCACATGTTTGTTTGGTGTTTTCTTCGTGCTGACTGAGACATGACTTGGTGTAGTGTGAAACAAACACGTTGTGCTGAGGGTTTGGAGTCAAATCAGTCTTCTGGATATAGCGGCTGCGCGTGCATGTGAGCGCGCAGCCGCTAGTTTTCCAAAATCGCCAACCCCAGCTTTAAAAGGAAAGGCGATGTAGCACAGTGGTAAAAATGTCCCTGTGCCAACTTTTTTGCAATGTGTTGCTGCCATTAAATTGTAAGTTGATAATTATTTGCAAAAGAAAATAAAGTTTCTCAGTTTGAACATTAAATATCTTGTCTTTGCTGTGTATTCAATTGAATATAAGTTGAAAAGATTTGCAAATCATTGTATTCTGTTTTTATTTACGATTTACACAATGTGCCAACTTCACTGGTTTTGGGTTAAACATAACAAAAAACACAATAATAATTTGATAATAAAATAGCTCAACAACTACTACTTATAATAATAATACTAACTATAATTATGATTTTATTATTATTGTTAATTTATATATTTGTTTATTTCTAGTTGAATGGCCTTGTAATGGGGAGTGGGTGGTGAAGTGACTTGACATCCAGATGTGACAATTTATGTTAATCCTGTATTTTATACCTTTTGTTGTATGCACCCTGTATAAAATGTTCTCAAAATAGAAGAAATAATTAAAAGCTAGTAATTTTGAATTTTGATACCAGCATATTATAATCATTGATACTTAATACTTCACAATTGTAATTAACCAATATATTGTTATTAGCTAAAAATAAATCAGTGTGTACACAAACAGTATTTCACCACGTCCTAACTGAACACAATGCACGAGCAACAAAATCAAACATACTACAACAAATCATATGTGAGTGTCCTAACTGCCCAGTGATGCAGCACCATGCAGCGTGATGTGGCGCAATGTTGACGCCCTGGCGTGGTATCGACACAGACAAAGACTGAGGAAAGATGGCCTTTGACGTGGTGCAGGAGGGACTCTCTTGGTTTCCTCTGGCTGTACTCACTCAGCAGAGCTTGTTTATTTGTTTAATGTGGTGGACATAGTGGATCTTTTCTCTGTCTCAGTAAGTTAAATGATTTACTTTCACTTTCAGCACTTAGGGGGAAACTTTCCGTGAAAGAGAGTGCTGCGTTTGAGACCCCCCTCATCAATATAAAGCATTTCACATCCATTTTTCTCCAGCTGTACAATCAGAGCACATGGTGTACTAATTACCAGGGAAATTTTGGACATAAATTTCCTTTTTATCAATGTAGTTTGGACAAAGGTGAGCAACGTGCATTATTTCAGCTGTTAACATCCAGCTACAGGTCATGGCCACGTGTTGACTAACCAAGTGCTAGTGTTATAATATTAATATCTATTGCTTACTGCTGGCATGCTAACAGTGTGCTCATCGCGCTAGCTGACTTGCTTACGTTTAAGAGATTACGTCTACCATTGCTGGGGGAGGACTTAAATAGACATGTCTTGAGGCTAACTGGCTAACTTTGTTATGAAGCTATTGAATTATACGTTTACATTTTCATTTATCAAACTAAACTCGATTAATTGATGAATATTAGTCTTCCTTTAAAGTCAAGCACATCTCAACCACAGTCGTGACACACCTAGACAAAGACAATCACTAACCCATGCACACTCTTCACTCTGTCTTTTGGGTAGATCTTATTAAAACTTTTTGGTGAATCCTATTGAGTTTGTTCGTACTGTCTTTATTTCTGCCAAAAATAGGTATTAAAGATCATAATAAAGAAAGAATAGAGATAACACTACCCCATATAGAATAGTTCTCTTGCATACTTATTTCCTTTGGTGATATTAAAACAGTTTTTTAAATAATATTTGTATTAACAATTTTTACATTAACACCCATCTCCCAAACAAAACAAGCACAGTTTCAAACTTAATCACAGAGTACAGCATAGTCCTGCAATCAGATATCAAAATATTGAGACCTTGTTTTCTCGACACCTACAGAGATTAAAGCAATACAGACAACAGAGCCTCCTCTAATCCATTAGCTATCTTTCCTTGGCTTTGGAAGAGTTCTCCAGAAAATTCTGCAAATTCTCGGCCCCTGTAATCAAGAAATGGAGTCCAAATGCAGAGGAATCGTCCAACTGTCCCTCTGGACCAAAATGTCAGATATTCCACGGGTAACAAATCAAATACAACTTTGTGCCAGTCAGAAACAGTTGGTGATTTATGTGAAATCCATTTCAATAACAAACTTTTACGTGCAGCAAAAGTTAACACACACAACAATTTTTGATTGTGGGAATCTTTAATTTGGAGATGGGGCAGACCTAAGAGAAGACATATTGGATCTATGTTTAAGTTCTTACCAAAGACCAGATTTAGCTTGTGATAATTTTGATCCCAAAATCTTGAATATGAACACATGAACAAGTTGAGTGTATAAATGTACCAACCTCTTTTCTACATTTGATACATAAAGCAGACTTTTCAGGGTCCATCCTGTCTTGTGAAGAGATCTGTAGACGGTGTAACAGCCTGAATTGTAACTCTTTTGCTCTGTTACACACATATATTTTACTGGCATGCTCCCATATACTTCTCCCTGTAGTCTCATTAATGTCAACCCCAAGATCTTGGGCACAAACCTGTAGAGTGACTTTATTTACTTGACTGGCTTTGTAGAGGGCTTCATAGCATTGTCCTAATATGAGTGTTTTGCTACATATTTTTAAGAGGAGTTCTTCTATTGGCGACATTTCTGTACTAAATTTATACTTAATTTGGTTATGTATAAAACTTCTTACTTGCAGAAATCTAAAAAAATGTGTTTGAGGTAGTTCATATTTGTGTCTTAGTTGCTCAGATGACATCATTTTGTCTCCTTCAAAAAGATCTTTTAAAATTTAAATACCTGCATCTTCCCATAGAGAAAACCCACCGACACCCATGCCCAGAGAAAAGTCTGATTAAAACAGTTTTATCAAAGCAGCTTATCATCCTACAGTTTTCCTCAATTAATCCTTAAGAGTGAGTGAACATTTGTGCATTTGTGCAAATTTTAAGTTATACTTCTGACAATATTGTGTTTACAATATTCATTAGAAAAAGATGTTCCATTAACCTTTACCCTTGACATGTGATCTCACAAATCTTAACATGTGATACATGGATCCGAAAGGCAATTTGTTTAAGGCTTAAAGAAAATACTTCAAATAATTATTGAGATAATGACCTCCATGACCTTGACTTTAAACCATGACCATGAGTTCATACTAAGCCATATATCCTATCTAGGCAAACCTTTGTGCAATGTTTGAGAAAACACCAAGAATCATTTTTGTAATATTATGTTCAGAATCTGACATTTACAAAGAAAGGGTTGATATAAGGTTTCATGAGCTTGACCTTTGACGTGTGATCTAGGAAATCTTATCATGTGATCCACGGGTCAGAATGATAGTTTGTTAAAAGTTTATAGCCAATAGGAAATCGTCTTTATGATATACTGCTTTGAAAAGAATGTACATGAGGCTCTGTGACCTTGACTTTGACCCATGACTTCTTATGTGAGCTGAGTTTGTTCTTGTATGCAGGTGGACATGTGTGCAAAGTTTTAAGAAAATCCCTCAAAACATTCTGCAGATATTCAGTTCCCCACAATCTTGCCCCACACAGAAAACAGACCCCTTATAGTCCAAATCCAGGATGGCCCCGTTTAGAGGAGTGCACTTTGAACCTTAAACCAGAACCCATCAAGTTCCTCTGAGATCTTCTGAGAAGGTCTTCTGCACACCTGCTCCTCTCAGTCACTGGCACAGCGAGGACACTCCGGCCTCACATGCAGGAAAAGAGTGAATGTGTGATGCGCCGGTAGCTGCCGCGGGACCTCTTCGTGCCTCCCTCTCTTCCTTTGGCAGGACCAGGAGCCCCTGCGTGGGGGCCACCCCCTCTGACATCAGCGGGGCCCCGCAGCCCTGGGAAGTTGAGCATGTGAGCTTCCCCAGGTCATTAGGGAGAGGCTTGAAAAGACTGTCACCAGGAAGGAGATAAGCCGCGAGGGGCGCAGTAATAAGGCCCTGAATAATAGCCCCTCTGTAGAGAGCCACTGAGGACACAGACCCAGGGATTAAAGGGAGACTGAAAAGGAGAAAGTCAATGGACCTCCACAAAAATATGAACCACAGTGCTGGTGAATGGTGGGGGGAGATATCAGCATTCTGGGGGCTCCTTCTAGGCCCCTACATGCTCAAGGAAATGGGAGGTGTTCAGTGATAGGAGTCTCCTCTGGGTTAAAACTGGAGATTTCTAACCCTGTATTTCTGCTGGGTTGGCATGTTGGGGTAGGACACCAAGAGGGACCTCATTTCACATGCACTTGCTGACCTTGCAGGTCGATGAAGTCATGCTCAGATCTCAGAGCTTCTTTACTCCTGAGACTTACATGTCATGCATTAGCTCTTCATCAGACAGTTAGAAGGACTGAATTCAAAGACTTCAATTACCACTGGTTTATGACAATGTTAATGTTGACGGCACTTTTTGATGTAGTTTTAGTCTTTTGCCTTAAATATCTTTTAATTATAGTCATAATTTTGTTGTCTGAATTGTTTTAATTTAATTGAGTTTTTGTTGTGTTAAGTCGAAGTGTAAAGTGTAAGGCTTTTTTTCCCCTTGAATTTCTGAAGTCATGTTTTAAATTGGAAAAAAAGTCTGAATGTATAAATTAACAGAAACAAATTAATCTTTAGAGTGAAATGCAATCACCTTTATTTGGTTCCCTGGCAGAGCATCTCAGTTACAATACCAGAATTGACAACAAACAGTAAACCTGCTCTACATGAATATATCAATTCATAAAGAGAGCAGCTCTAATTGGATTGCTCCACAACTTATCCCACCTCCATGAAGCTAAGGCAGCTGTGGTTGGATGCCCCTCTTAACTCATCCAACCTTTCCACACAACCAAAGTAGCTGTGATTGGATATATTCCTAACTTGTTCCTACTTCCTACATGACCAAAATGGGGTCAATTTGATAAAGTTTCTGTCAAACATTATAGTCTAGTTTTTATTTCTTGATGAAAATGTCAGTTACTTTAGTTTTAGGTTTTGTTCATGTGCACTTGTTTTTTGAGTTTCTGTCTAGTTTTCGTCTTTGAAAAAAAGAGGTTGTTGACAAAAACTATTATAAAAATAATGAATCCAAAAAATTAACACTGCATGCATCAGCTATTTAGGGCTGTGGTAGACGAATGAATAAATCAATCGACATATTTAATTTGGTGACAAAAATGTTAAAAACAACATAGCATACAGTCTGCATTCACTTCCGCCAAGAGCGAGGGATGCGCCACAAACATGGAGGAGACGAGCGCCAATCTATCAGAGGACCTTGTTACCAAGAAAAATGCTGTCTCCGTTGTTTGGACGCATTTCGCATTCTGTGCAGAGGACACCCAGCAAATAGAAGTTGCATGTAAATACTTCAGGAAGTCTGTTATGTCGACCGTCAGTTACATCACCAATTTGTCCCAGCTTAGCATAAAAAATTTTTTCATTAATGGTGATCAAGGTAAGAGCTTTAATTAATCGTGATATTGAGATTATCGCCCAGCCCTAGTCCATGTACACTTGTTTTTTAATAGTAACTGTCTGGTTTCCACCAGTGAAAAGGTGGTTGATGAAAATTATGACAAAAATAATTTGTCAACAAAATTAACAGGACTTGAGGAACAGCAAACCTCACAGATCGTCTTGTGGTTCTATTACATGAAGCAGTAAGGGGGTCCATTTTTCAGTCGCTCCCATCGAGGTCGGTCCAGCTGATAAATTGCCAAGTAATAAGGTCATTCTCAACTCTCACTATCTGAATCCATTTCCGATCTCGGCGCAGAGCTTTGCAGCGTCTCATAATGTGAGCCACATTGTCCGACGCTGGAAACCGTAATATGAAGCAGACACATGAGGCTTCAGTCAGGTGGGTCTGCTCCCATCTGCTGGAGCCATGGAGTCCTGGACCGGGCTCCACTTCAGCTTTAGGGTAGAACTATGACAGACAATAACCGAAATAAAGCACTGTCCGCTGAAGACTAATGTTTTAGCAGAATGGTATAAATAAGCTATGAGTAGATACTTTGCCTATTATACCAGATAAGACATTAAACTGACTTCAATAGAATAAGACCAAAAAATCAACCTGTGTAGGTAAAATGTGTGAATCTAGCAGCTTGTTGACAGATACAGAGCTATTCTTGACCTATTAGAGCACACTATGAAAAATATTCATTCTGTGTCCAGGAATGTGTATCTACTTTTAATTGTTATTATTACAATTTTTATTGTTTTATTTTTTTTTATTTATCTATGTTTTTATTATTATTTTTAATTTTTTTATTTTCACATGTTCATATATATATTCTCTCCTCCCACATTTCTTTGATGTAGGGTTTCTATTTTTATTATAATTATTGCTTTGTTGTCACTCTTTCCCATAATCTGGGAAAAGAACTAGAAAAATGAAGGAAAGAATCGTATTAATATGGCTTGGTATCGAGAAAACCTACAAGTGTGACACACAACTGTACACTTTGGGTTTTATTTATGTATGTACATATTAATTTATTTTTCTTTTCCTTTATCCTTTTCTTGCTTAGTCCTTAAAATGTGCTTATGTGTTCTTGTGATTTATGTTTGATCAGAAAATGGAATTGCTATACTCTGTGGAAAATGAAAGTAAAAACGATTTACAAACATTTATCAGGTTTACGTAAGAGATTTAATACCCCTTTAATTCCGAATTAAACTTAAATCCTCTTTAAAAGGCTTAAAAATGACCATGTACACACCCTATTCCCAATGAAAATGATTATTCAGAGTAAAAATTAATACCTAAGTAAGTGGCTGGTTTAGTCTGATTTTTAAATCTGAATTAAATAATTCCTAGACCATGTATATGTTTATTCTGCTTTAAATTAATTCTGGTTGTTCTGTGCATGCTCGCTCCCTTGTCCTGTCCAGATGACACACGGGACGCTGATGGGAACAGGAGGGCCGCTTGAAGCAAGTGTTGGACTCGAGCCAAGATTATTTATTTAGTAAGAGCTTTAGCAGATATGGAAGTAACGAAAGAGTGGATGGACTTAAGCATTAAAATCCAGACCTTGGGGTGCTGGTTTGGCGGAGTGGTAAGCACCCCATGTACTTGCTTCTGCCGGTCCAGGTTCAAATCCCGCCTGTGACCAGTTTGTAGAGTGTCTTCCTCTACTCTCTCTCCCCCTTTCACAAGCCCATCCATTGTCTCTCTCCTATCAATAAAAGGCACAAAATGCCCAAAAAATACATTTAAAAAAAAAAAAATTCCAGACCTTTTTAAATCTGTAACATCCAAAGTGGATGAGGTTTCCCTGACAGATGCTGGAGATACTGAACTGAAGTTTTTTTTCAGGTAGACGTAAATACGTCACAATCTCACGTCTTCCCCAGGTCCAATCAGAACCAAATCCAACCCCCAGGCCTTGAATAAAAGTGGGGAAACGGGTTTTCCATGTAAACCTCAGTTAGGAGTTGTATTTCCATGTAAACACGAAGTAGAATACTTTTAATTCCGAATCATTGAATTCTGAATACTTAATTCTGCATTGTGAAACATCATGCAACCGTGGCCATTATGTTAAAAAAAGAAAAGAAAATGTCCAGTAAAAGCACTCTGCATGTTGTAACTTGGCTCTAGATTGTTGCTTAGGTCAATTTGTCCTAATAAAGTGGCCAGTGAGTGTACAAACCCCTCAATATTAAACAGTAAAGTGTATTTACTAATTCTATGTTTCTTATTTAGATATTGTTCAGTTATGGATTACTTTTCTTTTTTCTGATTTAGAGCCTCCTTCATATTAAGGCCTTGTCCTCTTTAATTTGTCATTTAAATCCCCAGACTGTCTTGAAGGATTTACAATATATATTAAAAAACATACTCATACTTGTTGATATTTACCGTAAAACAGTCCCAAAACAAACGTAAAGTAAATGATCAAATACCCTTGGTTTGTGGACCTAACAGTCACACGGATTAAACCAAAGTCTGGAGAACACAAACAGAGCTTAAGCCAGACCATCGCTCCAGAATTTCAACACAAACTTCCCAAGGTCGCCCACTGAAGGCTGGCCCACAAGTGAAGCCAGCCCCCTTTCAATCGTGTTCTCCAGTCCAAGGAGTCTGTTTACAGCGCCTCTCGAGACTCAACCTCTCTCCTCACCCCGCTGTCACCTCCCACACAGCTGCTTGCCGCCACATTGTCCCCCCATCATTGTCAATGTCACTGTCACCACCATGCACAACGTGAGCCCACCCTACTGCTAACCTCTCCCTCTCACCAAGCTTGTCCCCCGGGGTTTTTTAGCCGCCGATTGTTCTTGGATACGCCTGTAGAGCTGAGTGGCAAATCAAAGCCCCTTGCTCTCCCGCAGCAGGAGACCCCCACGACTCCGGGCCTGCTCGCCGGCCCTCGGCAACCAGACTTCACTCCCCAGTTCCTTGCTTTTGGGAGCTTCGCCACTCCCCCCCTCAACCCCTCGATCCCCGTCCAGGAGTGAGCCCGGAGAGACAGGCAGGTCCGTGAATAGACCCCAAGACTGAATAGGCATTTCTTCAGGCAAGGCTAATGGGTGGTCCATTTACCTCTGGTTTGGACTGCATGGAAGCAGCGCAGCCAAAAGAGCTCTCATGCAATGTCACCTCGAACAATAATCGGCACAAACGCTCCAGAGTTTGGACTTCCTGGAAAGACATTTACTTTGCCCCGCTTCTTTTTGTTAAAGGGATTTTCAAAGGGGGGAGCTCTTGCCGGGTAGGGAAGCTGTCTTGAACTCAGCCCCCCTTGGCTTCTCCCCCGCCGTCACCCTGCCTCTCTCTTTTCCCTCCCGGACTTTTGTTTGCACAAGAGGTGTCGAGGATAAAGGTGTCTTTTCCTCACAAAGCCTCTACCTGAGCATTCGTCCATCACTCACATGCCACTCGTCCGGTTATAGGCGGAGCGGAGTAATTTGTCCGTCCCCATTGAGCTGTTTCGAGTGTTTCTTTACAATGTCAGCGTCGGATCTTCCCTTTAAACACTCATTTTTGTACTGCGCACGCGAGGTGTGGAGTAAGCTAGCGCAGGTGCTAAAGTGTTCTCCAGGGTTTTGTGTTGTGCAAACAGACCCAGTCAAAATGTAGCAGGGCTTGGATCGGTGTCTGTCATCTCAGTGGTGGGACACACACACACACACACACTTGCAGGGCGGTGAGACCGGCTGCATGTAAAGACTCTTTGATCAGAGTCCCTTTAGATCTTCAGCAGCTTCCCCGCCATTAAGACCTGTTTACACAACTTCAGCTCCAACAAGGAGAGGACAGTGCATGCAAGCAGTGTTGATTTTAACAGCACTTTTTTAATTTAGTTTAAGTCTATGGCCTGAAATATCTTTAGTTTTAGTAATAATTTAGTCATCTATATTGTTTTAATTGAGTCTAGTTTTAGTTGTTGAAATTTCACAACATTTCAGTCGACAAAATCTACTGCAACTTTAGCTAAAATATGAAGTGTAAAGTATAAGACATTCTTTATACATCCTTGACCTCCTGAAGTCATGCTTTATACTTGGATAAAATGAAACATTTAATAACCCTAAATTAAATGTTGGTAAAGTTTGAATGTATAAATGAACAGAAACAAATGAAACTTTTGTGTGAAATGCAGTCGCCTTTATTTAGGCTGCCTGGCAGAGCATCTCAGTTACAATACCAAAACTGACAACAAACAATGAACCTGCTCTACATGAATATATCAGTTCATTAAGAGAGCAGGTCTGATTGGATCGCTCCCCAACTTATCCCACCACTACAAAGCTAAGGCAGCTGTGATCGAATGTCCCCCTTAACTCATCCAACTGTTTCACACAACCAAAGTAGCTGTGATTGGATATATCTTGTCCCTACTTTCTACATGGCCAAATTGGGTCTAGTTGGATTAAGTCTCTGTCAAACATTTTTGTCTAATTTTTATTTGTTGATGAAAATGCCAGTTAATTTATTTTTAGTTTATGTCCATGTGAACTTGTTGAACCCTTGAAAAGGGAAATAGCAGTGGAACAAAATGAGAAAGTAAGTAAAAACAGTTAAAACAGTTCAAAACATACCAAAAACAACAATATATTACACAGAACAGCATCTCTAATATATACTGTATATTTGAACCTGCAGTACTTTAAACACAATATTTACCTTGAAAAGGGAAATAGTGGAACAAATGAGAGAAACGAGTTCGCTGCCTTCACTCGTCTGGAATGAGTGAGGAACGGAGCGCAACTTCCTTCTACAGGATCCCCAAGGCATAACCAATAGATCATTGAGTCAAACTTTGTGAACTTTCCAATTCCTTCCTCATGAACATCTTCCAAATACCCAAACATGCACATTGAAGCATATTAACAACTTATTATGCGTCAATTTAAACAAACAATGCAGAAAATATATTACCAGCGAGGACGATACTCCTCGATTAGTCATGTCCAACCCATTTAATCTATAAAACACTTATATTTTTAGTTATTTTCTAGATTTGGTCAGGGAGGAAAAGTTGTTGATGAAAACTATGATGATAATAATAAATCAACTAAATTAACACTGCATGCATCATTCATTTAGGGCTCTGGAAGATGAATGAATAAATCAGTTAACATTTTTAATGTGATGACATAAACGTTAAAAACAACATAACATACAGTCATTTAACACATATTTGTTGATCATTGAAAAAGGTTCCCGGCTGACCCTCGTGGCTCATTTTTGACAAGAAGCAAAGAGTAGGGCAAAGTTGGATAGGTTTGAAAAGAGAGTCAATCCCTATAATAAATCAGCTTAAATGAGGTTCACTTTAATTCGGAAAACTTTTTGGCATAAATGTTTCAATATTGCTAAAGCATTTAATGAAACATTAAATAATAATAATAATAATGATAATAATAAAATATATCACTGCTCTCTGGCTCAGATGCCCTATCTTCAATATTTTTATTCTTCAGAAATTTTAATTTATTTACTAATAGTAACTTTATGTTGTCCCGACTTGTACTTTAATTTGCCTAAAGTTTATGAAATCCTCTCACCAACATGAAAGGTGACCAGTGGAACTGATTTACAAATAGAGTGAAAGTCATAAAACAATGGAGATAGGAGGTTTGTGATTGAAATCAACGATACAGTAAGATAGTAATTATAATAACTAGAGGTGCTCCAAGTGTACAAAACTCCCCCAAGGCATTTCCAACACTGTTTAGAAAAAATGTGGAAAATGAGGGAAACTGCTAGAAAAGCACTCGGAGAGCGCAGACCTCTGCCAAGCAGCACAGTTCCCTATCTCCAAATGATAAAGAATCTTTTGAACAATTCCTGGATCCAGACGCTGATCCGGATCAACACCAAAATTGAATCACTCCTTCTTTTTCCCATGCTGAACACTTACTGAAAATTTCATCAAAATCCATCCATAACTTTTTGAGTTATTTTGTTCACAGACAGACAGACAAACAAACTCTCCCGAAAACATAACCTCCTTGGCGGAGGTAAAAAGTCTTTGATCAGCATCTGGATTCTGTTCACCACCAAAACCATATCACTTCTTCCTTTTACCATGACAGATATTCCCTGGAACTGTTGTGAAAATTGGCTTATGAGTTTAGAAATAATGTGGAAACTGCCCTAGCTCTCATAGTTGAATAATCTTTACAAAAACTCCTGGAGTCCTATCCAAATTTGTATCACTAGCAAAATCTTATAACTTGTCCCTTGTGCCATGACAACATCCCCTGAAACATTCATCAAAATCTATTGAGAAGTTATTGAGTTCTTGACAAAAATGAGGAAAGCTTTTTCAGACTGCTAAAATGACCAAAATGACCTGAAAAGGCCATCAAAATCCAGTTAAATGTTGTGGACAAAGAAGCTTGGTAGAGGAAGAGTAAGTTGTTTTAGCTATATGCAAAATTTTAGATATAGTTTCAATCACCCTGCACTGTTTTTGTTGCTTGTTTTAACCTAAAACTCTTCGTATCATGCAAAGAAAGTGTCCCCATGCTCAGCACTATATAGCTAGCTTCTGTGCTGGATCTTTTTGTACGGATGCAGAATTGATCTCCGTCACTGCAGCTACTGTTCAGCCTAATGCCATATACATACAACCTCATACAACTCCACTTAAAAAAAACCCTGTACTATCCCTTTAGGGCCAAATAGGACCATTTTTAGGACAGTCCTCTGCACATTCAAGATCATTTCTGTTGTTTCTGTTGATTTAAATTTACAACGGCTTTTCTAGCCTATATGCCCAGGGAGTATTGTGTATCTTTTCCTGTCAAACCACGCTTATGGTCAGTAAATCATCCTTCTCATAGCTGAAGTGTTCAGTAAGCAGCACTTTGGTGCATGTCACTGAATGTTAAAAAAATGTTAAAGGGCCGATGGGAGATCAGGACTCAGTGGAAGCTGTGATGACCACGTGCTGAGCTCTTACAGCAGCTCACAGCCACTTAATGGGGGTAGGGGGCCTAAATGAAGACCACCTGGGCTGGGGTTAATCCCCCCCAAACACTATCCACCTCTGCAGGACCACGTCATGGACTCATGCCACAGGATTTACACAGGTCTGGATTTGAAACAGGCCTTTGAGTTTTTCTTCTTTTGGGTAGTGGAAGTGAATCTTTTTCTCGTTTGTCCATGATGGAGCTCGTTCACAGCAGAATCTTGTGGATCCATCAGGATCTGTTTTCTGTTTTCAGTCGGGTTTTATGATGTGAATATTTGCTTTGTAAAGGGACCGGGGCGTCTTGTAACCAAAACACTCGTGAGCTTCCTGTTGCACATTTGTTTCTTATTCATTTCTGCCTAAGTATTGCCTGATCACATCTTTTGGATCACCATCGACCACTCGATACTGTTGTAATCGCAAATGAATGCGTTGAGAATTGAAGTCCTCATGCGTAAATCAGTGGGATTAGATTGTAGATACAGGATCTTTTGAAGGAGCTTCAAAGAGGAATGATCCGTTAGATTGTCTGTTGCACTGAGTATCAACCAACCCACTAACTAACACTTGACGTCAGTGGCATCTTTTACATACTCAACTTTTTTGTATTCATATACAAAAAATTCTCTCTTAAGTGAAATGTTGTTTTTATAGAAGTATTTGCTGTGTGCTGTTTACAGAAGCACTTTGCTCTGTTCATTTATACTGTGACTTTGTTTGCCTTTGGTAAGGAAGCTACCTCTAAATATAGCACTTTACAAAGGTGTCAGAAAGGCATTTGAGTTTGCAATGTAAATGTTGCAAAATGTTCCAAATAAACATTTTTTTAACCAAATGACTCAACTTGATTTAGGACTTGGATCGGAGGGACTTGGGTAATTGTCTGGCAGTAACTCGATACATTTAGGGACGTAGACATCATCAAGACCAACCTCTGATTTTCACCAAGAATCAGAATCATAAAAAATGTGATTTAAGTGACGTGTCATGGTTGTTGGAGCCTGATTAGCTGATCTGAGTGTTTCAAAAAGCTCTGCGCAATTGGGATTTCCACACTAAACCATGGTGTAATCGTGGAGTACAGGAGGCAGAATGATCTTGGTCAAGATGTTTGTGAGCCATCTTGGCACATAAGAGCAAGGATCCTTCCTCTTTCTCAGAAAAATAAAGAGAAGTCTCAACATCTTTTACCAAATTTCTTCCTCTGCTCTCTATGGCTGGGACTGCACATAAAGCAACATGGTTGGCAGTGATGGACAAAGTACTCAACTCTATTGCTTGAGTGAAAGTGTCAGATATTACTCCACTACAAGTTAAAGTTGTTAAGTTACATCTTTAGTTTACTGCTTTTGAAAATACTTAAAGAGACTGTGAGGAGTTTCTAAGTAATTACAAAAAAGTCTCACATTTAGATATATGCCTGATCGAAATACACACTTTAAGATGAGTTTTATAGCATCAAAATAGGTTATCTATAAATGCTATTCCTTAGCCTTCCGTTCAGGTTGGACAAGGACTGGACTGGCCTGGATACTCAACTTCAGGAACAAGACAATTAAAACCAGAGCAAATTTATATTATTTTATTATTCATATTACACATCTTAGAGCACCGGGCTGTAAGTAGCAATATCTAGCCGGCTACAACTACGATAATACGTTTTTTTCAAAAAATTGCTTGTTGTCACACATCAAAAACTACCGCTACGTAACTAGAAAGAGATACATTACCTCGTCGCTTTGCATCCTGTAAGTTGTTGAAAAATGAAGTTGCAAAGCAATGCAGAGTTCGGATGAAGGTCCAAGCTGCATAACAACAAACAAACACACGCTTTGGATTGCAGACGTCTTTTGGTGCGTTCCAGTTGTAGTCTGAAGTAGGAATTTTGAGTTTCCTGCAGGAAACTTAACTGGAACGTCCCCTGAAGTCTGAATTTCCTACTGGGAACTCGGTGAAACCTCGCCACCCCCGAGTTGACAATCAAAGATGGATGCCCCCAGTGTGAACAGTTATTTAGCTCCTGTAATAATCAATTTATTTGCACTTCTGACTGGGTGTGTCGCTTTAGATCAGCTGTATACATAGTATTGTTAGACTTATATTTACAAAAATGCTGCCATAGTGATAATCACGTTCTTCATGCAACAACACAGGGTGTGCTAACAACAGCTAACAATAGCCTGGTAGATCGGCATGTTTTTTTCCGACTTAAACTGGAACGCTGATAAGTCGGAAATGATGTCACTCCCATTTCCGAGGTTACTGGAATGCAGCATTATGACAGTTGCTGCACGTGCTCATGGGTAGCAGAGTCTTTATTTCGCCGGTAATAGCTTCTCCTCATAGCACCTTTAAGTATTGAGATTACATTTTTTAAATAGCATGTATGTGCCACAATTATATTATTCTGAATGCATTAACCTGCTTATAAAACCTGTAGAATACAAAGCTTGTGGAATATGCTATGAAGCCTGTTGAGATGCTGATTGAAACATGGTTTAATTGGACTTCAGATGTGACCATGGGTGCTCTGGTGTGAAATCATCGTCAGTATCTGCCATAGCTCATTACTGCCAAGACGAACTGTCATCTGAGCATTGTTAGCTCAACGTTTACCTGCCTGATCTGAGCACATGCTTGAGGTTCAGGTATGGCATCCCCACTTGAAAAAATCACATGCAGATCAAATTTTGGAAGAAAAAAGAAATTTCATCTACTGACTTCAGAGCTATACTAAAAAGTAGCATGTAGCGAGGCCCTTCAGAGAATTGTAGTGGAGTTAAAAAGTACAGTATTTGTCTTTCAAATGTAGTGTTGTAAAAGTCATAAGTTTCCAACATAGTAAAACTCAGGTAGAGTACAAAAATGTACTTAAGTACAGTACTCAAGTAAATCAACTTCTTTACTGTCCACCCCTGCTGGTTGGAAGAACAAAAATGAAAATAATGCAAACTACATTTTCTGAGAATTGTCTGCTTTGAAAATATCTTCCAAAATAAATTAAGTCTTAAAAATTAACATTAACTGCTTATAATAGGTAGACATGTTTCAAGTTCTTTGTACTGTCATTAAGTAGATTAACAGATATACAGATTTCTAATAGAATCTGTCTTTTGTTTAATGTTGCAGGTCAGTCATGTCTGTGGACATATGAAAATATAAAGCAACGTGGTTACAGATTAAAGAATATTAAAATATTCTTTAATCTGCGGTCAAGTGTATTCTTCACTTTGTTTTGGTCTGAGGGGCGTCCACACAGAGGCGGATTGCCCCAAATTTTTAGTCATATAGTAGGGCTGGGCAACTAATTGAAAAATAATCAAAATCGACATTTAGACCCTATAATCTAAGTACTTTTACGCATTGCGATTATTTTAATTATTTTCCCTGAGTAAGTCATGTGACCATGCCCCCTCCATACAGTCTGCATTCACTTTCCCCTAGAGCGAAGGACGCGCCACCAACGTAAAGGAGACAAGCGCCAATTTATCAGAGGATCTAGTAGTCAAGAAAACTACTGTCTCCGTTGTTTGGGCACATTTTGGATTCTGTGCAAAGGACATCAAGCAGAAAGAAGTCAAGTGTAAATCCTGCAGGAAGGCCGTGTCAATGACCATCGGAATCACCACTAATTTGCTCCAGCATAGCATAAAATAATCGTTCATTAATCCTAATCGAGGCAAGACCTTCAATTAATCTTGATATTGAGATTAGGTAATATCACCCAGCCCTATCATATTGGTATTTCATCCGCATGGATACGGGGTTTGATACGCAAAATGTATACTTTTGAAATTGGCTCCCAGAGTGGATCAATCTGAAAATGCTGGCCAAGCGTCATGTGTAAACAACAACTGCGGAAAGCCTAAAAAAATGATGATTTCACAGACTAATCCCTCACTTAAACCGAATGCGCTTGCGAATACGTGAAGCCCGAACAACAATTCCAGAATACAGTGTCGCATTCATGCTGCAGAAGTTACTGAGCTTGTTTTTACTTTAACAGTAAAATCTTCTACTCCTCTACGACCACCGTGAGGACATGGAGAACAAAAGGACACGAAGAACAGCATGCACCAGTGTTTGTTGACATTTCATGTTTTTTGTGTATGTCTGCAGCAGTGTTGCAGTGCCACCTACAGGTTGGCATTTGTGCTACAGGGTTTTCAGTGTTTGTGTGGACAGACACATTTACTGAAATGATGTTTTCTGTATAGAGAACGTTTTTGTCTCCATATGGACAGGGCTTTAAGTTTAATACCTGTTTTAAATCCTCATTGATCTTCTTCTTCTGGTCTTGCTCACTCACACGCTCACCCTGTCCGCTCACAGCAGCGATGGGACTTGAACAAAGTGACCATCAGTGCGCTGTGTGAAATCTCGAGCTTTCTTATCCTGGAGCATTCTGACAACACTAATTTTAGATGCCCGAGTATCTCTAAGCCCTGGTTATTTATCACTGAGAGTTCCTGGGCTGTCGTCTTCCACCGTGAGAGTTTCAGGTTTTCATCAGGAGACACCTCGACACACTGAATCCCTCCTTAGATAGAAAGGGTTCAAGCGGACTGAGCTCTGTTTGCGTATGTGTGTAACTGGTGGGACACAGATTCCGAGCCTTATTTACATCATGAGTATAAAAGTGAATGGCCTTAGCAGTGCAAAGTGTGTCACTCTTTATTTATTTTATTTATTTTTTTGCTGATTCAGACTTCTGGAGAAAAAATTGGGTGAATGGGAGGAGGAGGATGGATTATGCTCTTGGATTATATATGGATCTAACCAACCAAAGCTTCATCTCTGGTCCGTCTTGATGGACCATATGAAAATGGTTACCCCTTAATTCAGCATGTTTGTTCAGGCTCCACCCAGTAACTGTTGTGGGGGTGATAGGTTTCACTCTTAGTCAGTGAGAATGCCTCCGCCTTCTCTGTGCTGTGTCCCTACTACAGCTGGCCGACAAAAAATCCTAATCCTAAAATGACACAAATCAAGTTTTGCCTTTATGTTGACAAAATATATTACCAACTAGGAATGCACAATATTGGATTTTTGCTGTTATCCGATATGCAGATTTTATTTTGATTCATTACTGATACAGTATTTCAGTTCAAGAGCACATGCCTTGTGCTGAATAAAATTTGACTTTTTTCTTTTAGTGTTACAGCATGTTATCACATAAACAGGTGTAAAACAAAAATTAAAAAAGCCCATTTTTTTTTAGTCTTGCAAAAATAAACCTTTCAATATTTAAATGTATCCATGCAGTGATAAGGTGCATCAATTTTGAACATTTGAATAATTTGCCCTATTCATATTTAAAATGTAAAAAGGCAACAGATACTGAACTAATAACTTCTACAACCAAGATATGCAGGAGATCAACACACAACATGCCAAACCTCTAAGCATGTTGGATACAGCAGCAGTGCACAACACTAGGTGCAACTCATTTCAGCTAAGGACAGGAACCTGAGGCTCCAATAAAACAGGCTCACCAAATTAGAGAAAAGAATAGAGTTTGGGGAGATGGGTCTACATTTCCTCGGACACTCCATTTAATAAGGTCAGAGGGACCCATGTCTTCAGAAATCCTGCCTTGTATCAACGGTTCAGGCTGCTGCTTCAGTGTAATGGTGTGGTATCGTCTTGGACCACTTTGGCCCCTTTGTACCAGCTGAGTGTTGTTTGAACACCAAAGCCTACCTGAGGATTGTTGCTGACCACATCCCTGCTTTTTTGACAGCATCTTCTGCTGGCTACTTCCAGTGGGACATCACACCATGTAACTATGCTCAAATCATCCTAAACTGGCTACTTGAACCAGGCCTGGGCTTCATGGATGTATTGGGATTAGAGATTCACATCATAGAACATCAATATGGACTAAATTCTCTGAGGAATGTTTCCAGATCCTTGTTGCAACCATGTAATGAAGGCTTGAGGCAGAAAGCTGTACCTAATAAAGTGATGGGTGTGTATAGTGTGCAGGTCGTGATTTCAGACTCGGCCTGTTAAACTAAGCTAAGCTTTTGTTTTAGTCTTTAATTGAGCACAGATAGGAGCAGTTTATTTGTCTCTCTCTTTTTGGCAAGAACACTCCAGTGAGGATTTTTCAGACCTTGTGCAGGTACCTGTGTGTGTCTGAGAGAGCGCACACACAACAACTTCGTGCCTCATAGCTCTAATCCTGCCGTATGGGAGTGAAATGAGGCGAGAAGCAGAGGCATCCTTTGTGAGTGTTTGGAGCAGCAGTGAGCTCAGTGGGTGTGTAAAAGGATGAGCCCTCTTTACACACACTGACACTGTTAAAGCCTTCAAATCATCTGCCGTCATTCATGTTCAGCTGGAGCTCTCTAATCCAGATCCACCTATGAAGTCTTTATGTCATCTGTGAGAAAAATAAAAAGGCTTATAGCCAGATCAGGAGGTACTACCCCAACTCAAAAAAAGCTGGAACGTTGTGCAAAACGTGAATAAAACCAGAATTCTGTGATTTTCAATTCCTTTAACTATACTTAATTGAACACATTACAAAAGCAAGATATATAATGTTCAAAGTAAAAGATATTTTTATATTTAAACTTAATGCCTGCAGCACATTCCAAAAAAGCTGGGACAGGGGCAAGTTTAACACCCCATCACATCAGCTTTCATTTTGACAACACGCAGTAAACTTTTGGGAACTGAGGACACTAATCATTAAAGTTTTTTATGTGAAAGTCTTTCTCATTCTTGCTTGATGTACGACTTGCTCAACAATCAGGGGTCTTTGTTGCTGTATTTTGCGCTTCATAATGTGCCGCACATTTTTATTGAGAGTTAGCTAAGATGAAAATTCAGACACACAAAATAGGGAAGCAAGGATTTGTATTTGTAACACCTTTTTATTTCAGGTAATAAATGACTTTACAGATGCTTTATCCTGCATAAAAATATGACACATGAAAAATTCCAGTGAATTTTAGTGGTTTGTGTTAGCCTTCTAGATAAAATGAAAACTTAATGCAAATACAGGAAGGAGTTGATAAATGACTTTACTGTTGTATTATATATGAGAACTGAAATAATTATGAAATCAAAAAGCAGCATTACAGCAGTATCATTCCAGAGTTTTGCTTTTCTAAATTTGCTACAATGAACACTCTTCTTAGAAAAACTAAACAACTCAAAGAAATTGTGTCAGCCTTAAACTCAAACAAATCCAGGCATATTAAATTAACATCTCAACTGCCTTACTCGGCCATATAAACATTTATGAATATGTAAAAATCAAATTAATCAATCTTTATTTGTATGGCGCCAATTCATTGCAAATCTCAAGACACTTTATGATAGAACAAGCTGAAGCCATACTCTTCATTTTATAGATACACATAAATGCATGTATAAACTTAACACATACACACATATATACATATATGTATATACATACAAACCTACTATGAACCCACCATCAACACTGTGCTGAGCCAACCTACAGTGCAGTTATTCTGTAGGACGCTCACAGTAACAGTGACAAGAAAAAAAATCTCTGTTTAGCTTGGAGTGGACCCAGTCTCATGTTGAACAGCCATCCAGTGAAACAGTGCTAATGTCTGGGGTGGTTATCATCAGAAAATGACACAAGCACAATAACCTCTGTCTTGTCTGAGATAAGGAGAAGAAAATTTCTTGCCATCCAGATCCTAACATCCTTTAGAAGCACTTCTAGTTTAGGTAATTGATTTGTTTCACCTGGTTTTACTGATGACTCAAGTTGAGTATCGTCTGCATAACACTGATAACTGAGAGTTTCCTCATTATGTTAATGAGAGGAAGCATATGTAAAGAAAAAAGAATTGGACCTAGCACAGAACCTTGAGGAACTCCATAACTGACTTTAGTGTGTACCTGTTCAAACTGGAATCGATCATATACTGTATTTATAGTTTGATCCATAGTTACGTTATGGTGACATGTACAGTATGACTGTGTCCAAGAATTGGCCGTAACAGTGTTCCAAAGCCCTCTTTGAAAATTAAACAGCTGATGTTGCACAGCCTAGTCTAATTCTTTTAACATTCTAAAGAAAAGCAAACAAACAAAAACAACTAAACAATGTGAGTGTAGAAGTGTTAATAAATAACTCCCTGACTTCTGGTAGAGCAATTAATGGGAGCTTATTTGGACAATTTTGTTTATCAGTTAGCTCTGCTATTATTGGCATGTGAAATAGACTAATTTTAGGGGGCAACAGAGAAAAGGAGTAATATATCGAGGCTTAACAATAAGAAAAAACTCTACAACTCACTTCAGTAAGAAACACCTTGAATATTTGTTAAAAGAGTGGTGAAGAAATGAGTCCAAATATGGAAGTGAGTTGGCATTTAGCACTTTTCTGGGTCCCAACACCTCAAAGAAAATGGGGTTTACTGGTTTGGATATGGACTTGATAAAAGGTTTATACAGATGAATTATATGAGATTTTAATGCCTTATGGGAAATAATATAGTGCATCTCATGTTGCCTGCTTTTGAGTTTTAACCCGTTGTTAAGTGTTTAAAGCAATGGTTTCAAACTAGCTGCTAACAAGAACTACAAAAGATGGCCGGGGACCTGACACCAAGCATTTCTGATTAAGTTTTTCTAATGAATAATTCATACAATATTGCCACAGCCATTGGGACCAACTTGATCAGGTCACCTGGTTATGGGAAAGTCCCAAACTTGAGGTCACAATTAGATATTATTCTTTAAAAATACTGTAGTTGCTTCTGAGTCGAAAGGCCATGTTGTAGTCTCATAAAAGCTTACTCATAGCTTTTTACTACTGCCAAATGTGTTTCAGCTTAAACAACAAATTGTGAAAAGTATGTTCATTTTTTGTAAGATTATCACAAAGAACAGAAGATGAAACTGATAATTTTTCATTCTACACAGAGCTTGTTATCAGCAATGATCCAAAATACAGTGAAAAAATCCCACAGGTTTTTAGTGGGCTTGCAGTCGAGGGAACCACTGTGATGCTAACTTCCATGTTAGCTTACGACAACACGTCATCCCAGCACCATATTAACCATATATGTGATGTACGTAAAAAGAAAGAACAACAGCCCATCAACAACACCAATCAAAAATCATACATAGAGAATGAAAATATTGTTTTCCTTAGAGAACTGTTTGTGTGCAAAATGAGTCCATACACGAGTCCGACAACTGTGACGTTGCTTCATTTATCTCTTTTGTGGAGAAATGACACTGTACTCTGGATCAATTTGAGATCTGTTCAGAGAGCTGTACACCTTCATCTCTTCACGCTGTTTCTTTTGCGACCCTTTGCCCCTGAATGGAAAGAAAAACAATCCATTTATACCCATATTCATGTTAAATTGTAGTCACATCACCATGAACTTTAAAATACAAATCTCATAAATGAGGCAAATTACAGCTCTAAAGCTTTGGAATTATTGCTGTCAATTTATCTGTCCATCTACTGAAGTATTTTTTGTGGAACTTTGTGTAAGTGAAATAGTAATGCTTCAGATTAAAGTATGCTGCATGGGGTAAAATGAATATCTACTTCTCCAAAGTATAGGGTTAATGTTATTCTGTAACTGGATTAAAACCTAATTTTAAGCATTCAAAATGCCAATTAATGTTCCATGTGGTGAGACTTTTTTTGTGGTCTTACAGAAGTCCCATTCAGATTACAAATGTACTTATGATGTTCATTTAGATAGATAGATTCAGATAGTTACCGTTTGTGAAAGCAGATGATCAAGCCGGTGAGGAGGACCAGGTTCAGACAGATGGACACAGATGTTATTATCCAGGGCAGGGCTGAACTAGACGATGGCTTCTCCTCAGCTATAGAGAAACAATAATGGTAAATAAAAATCATCAAAAGATTTTTTTTTTCCTTTCAGATCTAATTGATTACTTACAGGTAGAGGGTCCTGAGTCTGTGTAGTTTGTGATGGGTATGTCCTTCGCTTTCTGTCCGATTTCGTTGCTGCTGATGCATGCGAAGCTGATGTTGTGGTTGTCCGTGGCCGACATGGAGAAGGTGCTGGTCACTATTTGGTTGGAGCTGTTGCTGGAGCTGCTGATGGTGTAGTCTGTGAGAGAGGCCCCAGGCCAGGAGATGGATGGCAGAGGATTCCCCCAGCTGATGCACGTACACACCAGCTGCTTTCCTTTAACCCCGCAATGGGACGCATCCATTATCCTCGGTAAAACTTAAAAAAGGAATTGGTATGTCAAAAGATGTTTACAGCCTTCTGCCTGATGCAAGCATGCATAACAAAACTAATTTATCTGATTCAACATTTTGGGAAAATACTCATTCATAGCTTCTTTTTATTATTATTATTTTTAATTAGATGATGCAGTACAGTGCAAAGTGAAAGAACTAGAAGGCAACGATGATACAGTGACATCAGTAAAAAAGGGCATAAATTGAAAAACAAGGACAACAAATTTGCTTTCATGTTTTGCCTCACTCCCTGGTTCATCACAAACAGATAGACACCATTCTTTTGACTTTGCGTGCAGTAACCAGGAGGATACGGCCAAAACTCGCCCACTGAAAAACTGGAAGTAAGTGGGTAGTGTTAGCCTAACCCTCCCTACAATCATTAGATGAATTCTTCAGCAACTCTTAGCAGTCCTGTGTGCTAGTGTGACTCTTTTCTTTACCGTGTTATGTTATCTATTTTTAAACTAAAATTAGCACATAGCATGGAAGTGCTTGTAAGAAGGTCCGCTGTGGTTTTCGCACGCACCCTGTGGTTTAGTTTTGCATGTATTACTTTCGAAAATGACATGAAGTGCTCATCTTAATCTAAAAATAGATAACATAACCTAATGCAGTAAAATACTGAATCACAACAAGCACACAGGACCGTTTGGAGGTGCTGAAGAGTTTATTCGATGACCGTAGGCAGGGTTAGGCTAACGCTACCCACTAACTCCCATTTTTTGAGCGAAGGTAATTAGCGGTGGGTGAGCTTTGGCCGCCTCTTCCTTGTTACTGCATGCACAGTCTGAAGAATGGTGTCTACCTGCTTGTCATGTTCTCGGGATTGAGGCAAGACACAGAAACAAAAACTGTTGGTGCATCCCTTTTTACAAAGACGGACCAGCAGGAGATACAATATAAAAGCAGTTTTTTAAAATGCCAACTCATTTTGACATTTTCAGACTCAGGGGTTCTTTGAAGGTTCCCGCAACAAAGCCCTCTGGGATTTCTCAGTAGGATTTTAGGTTTATAATAGATGTGATCAAAATTGTTGCTTATTTTTGACAAAAGGACAATTTCTGCATGTCTTTTGGTGAGTGGCAACACCAGCAACTTGCAGAAGCATTTATTTTTGCAGCATGGTATTGAATATCATGAGTGACGTGTTTGACATTGTTGACAACTGAAGACCTGTCCGGGCCAACTGTTTCTTAATGCAGAATATTGGCAGGAATCGATGAAGGAATTGTTCAGGAATTGGATCAGTAGTCAGAATCATTACTGGCTTTGATATAGAATCGTATCAGTTTCTATCTCTACTCACCATTGACCTCATGTCAGGCATTTATCTGAACCTCCATTCAAAAATCCCGTAGATTTTGAGAAGAAGCGACCAGACATGCTAACATGCTAACTCACGTTCATGTTAGACCTTAAAGGGACTGTGAGGAGAATCTGTTTCCGGCGAAATAAAGACTCTGCAACCCATGAGCACGCGCGGCGATGGTCGTAATGCTGCGTTCCAGTAACCTTGGAACTGGGAGTGACGGCGTTCCAGTTGAAGTCGGAAAAAAACATGCCATTCTACCAGGCTATTGTTAGCTGTTGTTAGCACGCCCTGTGTTGTTGTTCACAAATATCACATAAAGAATGTGATTATCACTATGGCAGCATTTTTGTAAATATAAGTCTAACAATACGACGTATACAGCTGATCTAGAGCGACACACCCCAGTCAGAAGAGCAAATAAATTGATCATTACAGGAGCTAAATAACTGTTCACACAGGGGGCATCCATCTTCCATTGTCAACTCAGGGGTGGCGAGGTTTCACCGAGTTCCCAGTAGGAAATTCCGACTTCAGGGGACGTTTTACTTTCAGTTTTCTACTCTGAACTGGGAAATTCCTACTTCTGACTACAACTTGAACGCACCACAAGCCAAAGTGTGTGCTTGTTGTGATGCTAATAAAAATGCAGCTCGGACCTTCCTCAGAACTCTGCATTGCTTTACAACTTCTTTTTTCAACAACTTACAGGATGCAAAGCGACGAGGTAATGTATCTCTTTCTAGTTACGTAGCGGTAGTTTTTGATGTGTGACAACAAGCAGTTTTTGGAAGACTTAGTATCGTAGTTTTGTAGCCGGCTATATATTGCTACTTACAGCCCAGTGCTCTAAGACGTGTCCGAATAATATAAATTTGCTCTAGTTTTAATTGTCTTATTCCCGAAGTTGAGTATCCAGTCCAGCCCTGTCCTGTCCGACCCGACCGGAAGGCTAAGGAATAGCATTTATAGATAACCTATTTTGATGCTATAAAACTCATCCTAAAGTGCATATTTCGATCAGGCATATATCTAAAAGTGAGACTTTTTTGTAATTACTTAGAAACTCCTCACAGTCCCTTTAACACTGCACCATTCTAAAAACTGTCAAATAACCTAAATTCTATTTTTGAAAAAATGTGCCCAAACCTACATTTCACATTTAAGGTGACAGATCTCTCAGCAACCACATTGTCGTCATACTCCGCCACACACGTGAGGATGAGGTCATGATGAAACGCTGATGGGAAAAAATCAAACATTTCTCTCCGCCTGCTAAGGTAAATACTGTCCTTAATATCGAGGGGCAGTTCTACTCCAGCTGCTGATGTCAACTTCCAGTAAATTCTTGCTCTGGCTTGACACGTACGAGGAGCAGAACACATCAGTGTTTCATGTTGTTTTTCTTTCATTTCAGGAACGTTCATGTAGGGTTTCTTGTTCAGAGCTGAAAGAAGCACAACGAACATTTATGATCATTTAGCATTAATGCAAAAGGAACCATCCCGACTGTTATAAGCTGAAAGTCTATGCAGATGTGGATTTATTAAATTGAACTGAACTTATTTTTATTTCGAACATGTATGCAAAGGAATAAAAAAATAGAGAAATGCCCTTCTCATACATGAAAAAAGAAATGAAGTAATTATACACACTCAAAAAGGAGTAGGAAGAAGTAAAAACTTTTTGAGTTCCTACACCTTATTACTGTTCCTCGTGGGTCTTATAAAAATAGATTCTGCTGTCTATGCAAATGTTTTATACGCATGTACATTACAAACATATAATCTATAGAAATATGTTTATCTACCTATACGCAACATATATATAATATATATAATGAATATACATATATATATATACTGTACATACAGACATGCATACATATACACACATATACATACATATACATATACTGTATATGTACACATACACATATGTATCTAACATATAAGTATCAATATAGACATAATATATATGTACTACTTAAACGTCTATGAAAATATACTTTGCACACCTATGCATACACACTACATACAAAATACTAATCAGTTTCAACACCATTTTTATGTTTTGATGAGATCTGACACTTTTTGACCAGGGTTTAAGATGAAAGATATTTACTAGAAGTATGTCCTCTGTTGCCCTATGCGATGCCCGAGGCAAGATTTTATGTGGTGCCCCCTCCATCTGCAATTTACATATGCTTACAAAAGAAATGAAATAGCTTAGTTTATTTTGTTTGATTTATAAGATGACATGTCACCTAATTTATATGCTCAACAAATTACAAATAAACATTAAAGTATCTGAAATATACTATAAATACCCTTACCCCCAAAAAATCTTTTAAATAAATGAATAAATAATGACTACTCATTTGATGTTATCATTTGTTGAAATATTTAGCAATGCTTTACATTTGAATCAATGCGAGCTTTTCCATTTTAGGAGTTAATAATAATAACTACTTTTAATATAATTTTATTGAAGGTGAATCTTTTCCAGATTTGGTGGCACCCCCTGGAGGCCACAGTGTCCTTAGCTTTTGCCCATATTGCTCAATGGGCCACCCGGCTCTGCCATCAACATCCACACCCATTCACTCAGTGATGGCTGACGTTTCTGTCAGTCCGTCAGTATTGGCAAACACATCCGTCCTCATCTTTTCTTATCTGTTTACACTTATGATGTAGGGGGAGCAACTTAAGTGTTTTGCCCAAGGACACATCCACATGTGACAGCTGGAGCTGGGCTCAAGCCTGCAACATTCTGGCTGATGATGGAGGGTTCTATCAGACTAAACCACTGAACCCCCTGAATACTTTTGTTGGAGTGACATCAGATTGATGTATTAAATGCCAAATTAACAGAAAAGGATGTTTTTGCTCTTTATCAGGGGTGGGAAACTTGGGTAGCCAAGAGGGCTACATGAATGTTATCCCCAGTGCCAGAGGACCAAACTGTTTATATTTCACAGTTTACTCTTGATTTTTGACACATTTGATATTAAATTATGTTTTGCTACTAGTGTTGTTTTTTATTTTTGATAAAAGCATTTACGATTGCAAAAATAGGACTTTTACAGAATAATTACAAACAATCAAAGCTCCATTTTTTTAGAATAATTGCTGTTTACAATGTTATTATGGTACATTTTGCCTACTTCATTTATTTTCTTGCAGTTTCGAAGCACAAGAGGGCCACTTTGAGGTAGTGGCATCACTTCATGCTGCCCTTCTTTGTATTTGTTCCACATTATGAGACGGTTTCTGTCCTCAGATAAGACAAAGGTTCACATCACATGCTCGCACTTCCTCTTGCAGTCATTTCAGAACTGAAAGGTAGTCACCTTATTCACCTTTGGCTGCTTCTGTTTGAGAGCTACCACCAAGACAACAGGCAAGGCGATGTTAGATTGGATTAGATTAGATAAGTTATTCCTTTATTAGTCCTGCATGCGAAATTCCAAATTCACTGCAGCTGCAGGATACAAGACACATTTAAGAAAGAAATGTACGTATGGAAAATAAAGTTATTAAAAATCAAATAAATAATAGAAAAATAAAAATAGAAAAATATGTACTTCATAGTATATTTACAGTGGTTGTGTTCATGTTTGATATTTTACAAAGGAAACATTTGTTGTTAAATAAATATAAATATGGTTGTTGCACACTGGAGAGGTTTTTGTTGTAGAGTCTAACAGCTGCAGGAAAGAAGGACCTGCGATACCTCCCCGTCTTACACTTCAGGTGGAGCATCGGCTAATGCTACATTTTCATCGCAAGAAAAGTGCTAAATATCCAACCAATCACAGATTTCTCTCTATAGATTTTCAAACACAGAATCTCCGAAAAAAGTAATCCACCAGACCACTCAGTTAGGTACACCTGTTCAACTGTTGCCTAACACATTTAGTTTATAAGCCAATCACACAGTAGCAATCCAATGCATTACGCTTGTGGACATGGTCAAGCTGACTTGCTGAGCTTCAAACTGAGCATCAGAATTGAGCAGAAAAGGTGATTTAAGGGTCCTTTAGTGTGGCATTAGTGTTAGGGCCTAACAAAATGGTCTTACTTCAGACAGTTGATCTACAGCCATCTCTGTGGTTAACAGAGGATGGTCCAAAAAAAGAGATAATGTCCATTGATTAACGGTTCTCAGGGTGAGAAGGAGTGGTTGGATTTGATGGAAAGTAAACAGTAACTGAAACAAATACATTTTTCTACCTGGATACACCATGTCTGACATGTTTAAACTTGAACCTTACGGTACCAGAAAACTGCACTGGGTGCCACTCCTGTCAGCGAAGAACAAGACACTGAGTGGAAGAGTTTTGTGATTTTGTGATTTTCCTTTAATGCATACATGTAAATGAACTTTACCAAAGTAGTAAATCAGTTCACATACATTTTAAAGCCTTTTTAGCAATAAGAGTTTTTTTAGAAGGACTTAGAAGAGACAAAGTCTGCAGTTTGGGTTTCAGCATGCAGGTCATACCGGAGCCTTGGTGCCTGTACAGAAAAGCCTGACAAACTTTTGTCTGTGTTTGGACTCAAGGTTCCACTGATCAGCTGGTCTAATGGTACGTCCAGGCTCATAACGGGTCAGTAGATCAATATGTAAGTCATTAAAAGATAAAAATGATTTGATTTTTTAAAATCAATTTGAGCGGGCACTAGGTGCCACTCCTGTCAGCTAAGAACAAACTCTTGAAACTCTTTAACTTAGGCTAAGAGCAAAGTGTTGTAAAGTCTTTACTGTTTTACATCATGTATATTACATATAAAACCCATATAATGTAAAATCTGATTCTTACCTGAAACGGAGACGTGCACCCTTTTTGGGAAAACGTAGGTCTGATTGCACTTCCACTCCATCATGACACCATACTCGTACTCCCCAGGTGGCATATTAGGAACTGTGAAAAGGCTGCTTGTCTCATAGTCTGGATCTTTAACAACCTCTGTTTGAACCGTGTGCTGTGGATCCCCTCTGAACCAGATCCTCTCATGGGGGACTTTAGCCATGTATGCTGGAAAACGAAGGCCATATGGGATCCTAATGCATTCACCATATTCCATCTGGATGTGGTCGGTCACATTGATGAAAAAGGCTTTGGGGTTTATGGTTCCTGCTCCAGAAAAAGCAAAATTATGACAAATTAGAGATCGACATTTCACACCTTCAGACCAGACAAACAAGGGTGACGTAGCACTGTGACTCCCACTAGCCACTTTTTGGGCAATTGGTTTGTGTGTATGCAGCTGTAACTGAGCTGAGACAGTTTTAATAGCAACATATCTAAATTGGATAGAATGTGTGATTGGATGAATCATTTCAGAATGCTTTATTTTCCCTCCTGCAAATCAGTCTCTGTGTTTGGCACTATTTTACAATGCAGCAAATGGCTGTGCGCATCAATTCTGCTGATCTGCTGTTTTGCTCTTTGGACTCAGGAAGTCACACCAATGGCAGAGAAGACTAACACTTGACCAAATATGAGGGGCAAGTGATGCTGATGCTCCCTTTACCTGCATGCACAGGCTTACAAAACGGAGCAAACAGAAGAAGAAATTCTTCAGACTGATATTCAGGGGGCAGGAAGAGAGAGGAACAAACTCCTGTGAAAACTGAGGGGCAGCAAAGATACAGAGTTACCTGGTGGTGTTAACTGCAGGCAAGCTATGCTGATGTACATCTGCTGCGCTATCATCTCACTATGGACCAAATTTATGAAGAATGTATCAGCACCTTGTTGACCTGAGGTCTAGCAAAAGGAGAGTTACACAGGCAGGAGCAAGGTGTACATAAATGGGGGGGAAGGGAAGGAATTTGATCGCTCATGGGTTGAAATAAAAAGCATAAAAATGAGCAAAGTATGATGATAAACTGTTTTCCCTGCTCCCTCAGTCACTGAGCCTGTGTTGCGCATGCAGCTTTCTATCCTTTCTGTTTCACAATCAACCCGACTGATTCTTCTTCTCCTTTTAAAAAACTTTATGCATTTTGAAAAACAAAGTGAACTGATTTTTTTTGCCTGCAAACTTGTTGTCTTTTCTTTGGCTTGGATGAGAAACAAAATGTGAACGTTGGTCTTTTGCCTTCATAAATGTTGCTTTTCTAGGTGATACAAAATTTAGGACATCATAGTGAACTGTAATCACGTTAGATATCATCTATGCACACCGAAGATGTGGTTAGTCAGAATGCTAAGTTCCTAAAAACCAAGATGTTTCCCTGTTGCTGGTGAGATAAAAAATCATTTAAATCCATATTTAAGGAAGTATGAGATTGTATGCAAACTGGGGAAATTTTCATATTTATTGCTAAAGAATATAAAGTCAAACCTTTGATGCATCGTGGTTCGCTACTCCTGAACTCCAAAAAGAGGAGAATCACTGGAAGGATCAACACCATAGCTGTGTTTCTGTGGATAAACCTGGGAGCAAATTATATAGATTCATCAACACATTTTTTTATTTAAACTTCTTAAAAATCGAACGATCTGTTTGTATATCACACATTTTTGATTTTAACACCTATGTATGATAAGTGCTCCAAGTGTTAAAAAAAAAAAATCATCCACTCACCCCTCCATGCACTGACACCACCGTCTGCTCCTAGTTTCAATGGTCAGTGTAAGAATCCTCAGAATCCTGCATCAGAGATCATATTCCAAGTCTTTTTCTAACTGAATTTTGATTATTACACTCCTGATTTCATGTCTTCAGGGAAAACAAAAACAGGTAGTAAGTGCTCAAATTACATGTCGTCTGTCGCCCATCTCTCTGCCCACTTAGAACAATGTTCAGCTATATCTGAGCGCTGAAAAAGGAAGTGGTTTAGGCAGGAAACGCTTACTTCAGGGTCGTGAGTACGTTTGCTCTGACAGGAAAAGATGACCGCTGGACTGTAAGTAAAGACTGAGGTAAACACAAGCCACTGAAAGCAAGTTTAAATGCCTTTGCACATCGGACCCTTTGATTTTCTCAGACTGTGGTCCGTTTTCATGTCCAGTAAGCCTAAATCTGACCACAGGAGCACTTGTTGGCGTGTGCATTAGTAGGTCAAAGCATTCAACATGGCGGCCTGAATGTATGTTTGTATTTATTGACGGAAGTCATTAAAATGATCATAAATTTAAAGATAGCGTGAGGATCGAATTGGCAGGGTCATGCAGCAGGTAGTGCACATGCCTTCCAGTAAGAAAGTTGCCGGTTCAAACCCTGTGTCAAGGCCTTTCTATGTGGAGTTTGCATGTTCTCCTTGTGCTTGTGTGGGTTCTCTCTGGGCACCCTAGCTTCCTCCGACAGACCAAAAACATGCACATTAGGTTATTTGATGACTCTAAATTGACCTTAGAGTGTGAGCATGGATGGTTGTCTCTCTCTATTTAGCCCTGGGATTGACTGGCAACTGTTCCAAGGTGTACCCTGCTTCTCACCCAGTGTCAGCTGTGATAGGCTCTACCCTCCCAAGACCTCAAAGATAGTGTTGTGCTGCTGTATCATTGTGGTGTGGGGGTATCCTCAAGTTCAAGTCTTGTATTTAAGGCCAAGTCTATGCCAAGGCTCAAGTCTAATAGTCCAGGTCCAAGTAAGGTCTTTAAATTCTTGAGGCAAATCCAGTCTTGTGTCTTAAAGTCCATGTTCATGTTGAATCACTTGTTTATTAGACCAACTTCAAGTTAGGTTTTCAGTCTCTTATACTGTGTCCAAGTACATTAAAAGTTCATTATGTCAAGCCAGGGTCAAGTCTCCCATCTTTAAAGCCAAGTCAATCATCAAGTTGTGTCTTAGAGTAGGCATAAGTCAACTATGAAGTCTTTTAGGTCAAATCCAAGTCATTTCTTATATGAGTCCAAGTCCATGTCAAGTCTCAATTACTTGAAAACCAAGTCCAGGTAAAGTCTCATATCTTCAAGGAAGTGCAAGTTTGGTGTTCTCCAACCGAGTCTATGTTAAGTAATAAATCTTAAGGCCAAGTCTATGTCAAGTCTTCAGTTTCTTCGAGTCTCATAGGCCAGTTCAAAGTCAAGCAGCTCATCTTTCACGTCAATCCAAATCAAGTCTCATGTTATTGATGAAGTCCAAGTCAAGGCTCACGTCACTTCGACCAGGTTCATGTCAAGCCTGTTGTCTTTACATCTAGTCCACTAACCACAAGTTTAGAGGAAGTACATGTCAAGACTTTTTCAAGCCAAGTTAGAGTCAAGGTTTAAGTCCTTGAGGCCCTACCAAGGTCAAGTCTTAATTCTCTCGGGAAAGACCACGGGAGGTTTCAAGTCTTAAGTGTAACGTCCAGGTAAAATCTAAGTTCTCATAGACCAAGTAAATGTCAAGTCTAAAATCTGTGAGGCCAAGTCCTAAAATAAGTCCTGAAATGGGAAGTTGATTTTAGCAGGAAATGCTCTTATTTTTAGCCCTCTCTGTTTCAGCTCTTGAAGGAAAGAATGACTAATGGACCATCAGTGAAGACCAAATGATGGGCAGAAGCCTCTGATGACAGGTTAAGGTCAAGTCTGAATCAAATCTGAAGTCCTTGAGACCAATTCCTTGTCTAGTCTCACAGCAGTCTTTGACAGAGATGCTCAATGTTGAAAGTGAAAGAAAAAACAAAAAAATATCACAGAGGTGTCAAATAGCCCGTTCATCCACTTCCTACTGAGCATGTAGATGCATCGACAGCATCACACCAAGTGCTTAAAAACTAAAGTGGAGAGACGGAATTTACTGTGTATTCAAACACGAATGTACTCACATCCGCCCTGTTTTGATGCCCAAGAACTTGTGAACAGTGCTCTAGACCACCTCCTCAAATAGACTTGAGCAGTGTTAAAGCACTGTGGGTTGGTTTTCACAATGACAACTGGACAAGACTTTGATAAGGGCTGTAATTGACTTAATTTTCACACTGTTTAAAAGCTTGGAGTGCACTGCAGTTTGGGGTATGTCAGTCTACATTATTCTATCTGGAGGATGCACAATCCCAGCTCAAAGCCAGGCACAGAGCACACAGAGTTTGATTTTGTGCCTTAGTTAAACAAAGGGGGTTTCAAATTTGTCCCCAGAAAATCAGGACTGCAATGTGTCACTGACGTCAAATTTTAGACCTAGTAAGGTCTTATTCTTTGAGACCTTACTGCGGTTTTCACACTAGATACATATTCCTGCTTTCACAGCTAAATTTCACCATAATTTTCGCCCCGGTTGTATTTCTTTATAGGAAGTTTTTGAAGAACTACATTAAATCTCTTGACAAGTAACCTGAAGTAGCCTCCTGAGTTACTTGACAGAGGTGGCAAACTGAACTTGAGATGCACAGACAGGAAGAATAATTAAAATGTAGAAATTTTTCTTTGACATATTCCACCCCTGTGAACATTCACACCTGTTGAATTAAGTTGAATAATGCTACATTGTTATATATTTTATTTCACTATCTTTTTTGACTGAGACACGCGCATTACTAATGTAAAAAATAAATAAATAAAAAAGGTAATCCTCCCATTTTAGGGATTTATTGCTTACAGCTCAAGCTGGCGGTCTGAAAGTTCTGACTTGATAACATTCTCACCAAAATGAAAACACGCATGCACCGCTGCCATCAGGCAGGTATGATGCAGCCACTGGGAAATGACAAATTCATGACTGGGTAAAAATAGGAGCCCACTTTATTTTGCAATATGGAGTGAGTGCACAGCTTAAAATGACAGTTGCATTAGGTAGATGTCAACTCAGATTCTGGGTCTTTGAACATGCAACTGTCTCCTGTTGAATTGTACTGTAGAAAGAAAATCTGCAAAATTGCCCTCACTGTTGCCAACATCTGGAAATGTTCCTTTATCCCTTTATGGACCACACTATCAGATTTAAATAATGTGGTAGCATTTAAACCTGAATCAGGAGGAAGTTCCCTTCCTGGAAACAACAATCTTGGTAATTTTCCATTTCTATCCAGATTCATGATATCATTGAATTCCTGCTTCTTTCACACAATTTGTTTCCTCTTTTTTTATGATGCGTCTTTGCTGCATCACAGGATGAAGCAATGGGGCTTGAGCAAAACTGATAGATTTCCTCATGGACTGTAAGTATTTTTATTTTTCTCTGATGACTATGCTGAAAAAGGTTTTTTGACTCAGAAATCTGGTGTAATGTAGTGTTATATTTTAAATTCAACTGAAGCAATTAAAGCAGTCTTAACAGCAGCCAGATTAAGTCTACGAATAAAGTTTATTGTTGGTTTACTGAGCATGTTTACGTCGTGTCAACCTGTTATTAGCTGTTGATATGCTACATGTTCCTGGATGGCATGCAGCATAAACCAGGAAGTCCTCTTGTTTTTTTTTGTCACCTTTAAATGCAGTCAATCACTAATACACTTCATGTACTGTAGTTTTTATTGACCAGAGTCACATGTGAGCAACAAAAACAGGAATAAGTTCCAGTCAATTAAGGCACAACAGTTGTGGTGTAATATTTTGTGTTTTCATGGCACTGATAAGCAAGCCAATTGCCCATCTCAGCTATAGAAATTAAAAATGTGCCCTTAAAAGATGGTAAATATAAAAGGCGATGTCACCGCTCAACTAGGATATGTAGGATATGTAGAATTAATATGGTTTTCAATAACGTAAAAAATGGGTTCCTTTTTTTAATTCTACATATTATAATGTCTTATTATCATGTCCCAGTGAAATATTTGTCCAAACACATGTTTATGGTTGTTGAAATTTAATTATTTTGAGTGCCTTTTACATCTCTAATAATCAAATAAAACAAAAATGACAAAAAAGAATTAATTTAATTAAAAAGAAAAACATATAAGGTAATATGAAAAATGAATACAGTTAAAGAATAATAAAAACAACATCAACAAATGACATTAACTTTGGTAGTGTATTTTTTGTTTCCTTTTACATGATCGGAGTGGCACTTTCTAGGTGTATTCATTTGGTGCAATTTACTCAATGTTTGTGCAGTAATATGTATGTTATGTTTCAGTCATGTTTTATAACATTTTAATTACTTTTTCTCTTCCTTTGGATGTAATTTTGATAATTGTGTTTTTTTTTAGCTCTTCCTTTTTGGGGAACATCCAGCATGGGCAAAAGGTGGAAATTAGCTAATGGCTACAATCTTGTACTTTTGCTGTATAGTTATGCGCATTAACTCTGTTCCTTCACAAAAAAAAAAAAAAAAAAAAAAAAAAAAAAAAAATTATTTTATTAAAATGTTGTTAAATGTACATTAATTTGTTTTAAATGTTAATTGGTCGTTATTTGATGTTGATGTTACTGGGAATAAATGAATTCAGTACATATGTATAATTATTTTTTTAAACTAACAGTGCAAAAGACAGTGACCAAATTTAAGTTGGCCATAAGCGGCCCCATCCTATATAGACAGATAAACAATATACTTTAATAAACCAACATGGGTCTGATGTATTTTATGTTTTTTAACATCTGATTTGTTAGGTAACCAAACAACTATGACATTAAGTTTTTATGATTATTTATTTATTGTGTAATTTTAATTTGACTGAGTAATTCATTGAATTTCAATTATTTTAAAAGTCAAGACTAGAAAAATTGGTGAGTAAAGGATTGAACTACTCTATTTAAGGCGTCTTGTGATTACATCTGTCATGATCTTGGTGCTGTACAAATAAAAATTAAAATATATATTTTTTTAAATTATAGAGATTAAAAGGTTAAAATAAATAAACAAATAATAGCTGTAATTACTTACAGTTAATATACTAAAAGTTACAAGATAGTCAGATTGATTTAATTTGATTAATCATGTGATTATATGGTAATGGATTAATCCCACAAGAATTTTACAAGAATGATAAAGGAGTTCATTTAAAACATGCACATATTTAATCTGAAGTCACTTTGAGCGTAAAGGTACAGTAGTGCATGGTTTTGGGCAGCCATAAACTTTCACTCAGAATAAGTTTCAAGGTTTTTATAGTGACTCAAACTAAAACAATGCTTATTTTGTTTTTAAATCCATGATGGTTTGTTAAATACATTAGCATATGTATTACAAATTAAATAATAAAACTAAAAACGTATCTTAAAAAAGCTGTCAGGCATCAGTAATAAATGTGTTAATGCCCAACGATGGTGAGTATTAAACCCTCTAAAGCAGACTGGAGAAATAGAGCAGGTCAGTCTTAACCCGTGACCTCACATACATATCTCAGTCTTCACAATGTTGTGGCTGAACTACACTAAATGTGGACCAGAGGAAAAATCCAAGGACCCCCTACTGGACTGTCATCAAAACTCATGAGTCACTGCCTGCTTAAAGTTCACGGCTGTTGCTATCCAAAATATAAACAGCAGCTGTCTCTGACATCGCCTCGGCCACTTTTCACGGCAGGATTGGTCCTCTGTGTGACACCAGAAGTCCTGAAGTCCTGCTGCAGAGTAAAACGGACAGCCTGGTTTTGTCTGGGATGTACGGTGGCCCTGTGGAGGAAAAACAATGACTGAAATGAAACTATATAAAAAAAATGACAAACAACATATCATATATGACATCAAATCAACTAATAAAACAAATCAAAAACCAAATTTCAAGGAAAAAAACAACAGAAATTAGACATTAAAATGGCATAGTAAGTTTTAAAATTAAACATTAAAAAATGACAAATGTGTAATCTCCTCTGCAACAAATTAAAAAACGTGACAAAAAAACTTATGATGCAACAACAAATAAATAAAGCAGGATAAAAACCATACTCTATGTAAAATAAAAATCAATCAACAATGGATTATAAACAGTTAACACATCAATCAAAGCAAAAAATGTATAAACACAACAAAAGCAAAAAGACACAAGTCCTCGAGTCATCAAAACACATTGACAATTGAAACATAAACAAAAAACATTAACAAATAAAAACAAAGGAAAATGAATAATTTAAGAACAAATAAAGCATATGACCAACAATGCAAAACACAAAACAAGATATAGAAATATGCCAATAAATGAATAATTCAACAACACATAAAATGCAACCTTAAAATAAATGACAAAATCAACAACCTAAAGAAAACAAAATAAGATATAAAAGATGCAAGAACTTAATATCTCAACAACAATAAGTAAAGAATATAATAAACAAAGCACAGACAGCAATAAGAAAAAGAACCTGATATACATTTTTATAAATCAATAAATGCAATAGCAAATGCAACATAAAAGTCAGTGTTTCAAAAAAAACCAAAACCAACGAAAAATTAAAACAATGACAAAATCGGCAACAATAAAAACAAAAAATAGATTAAAAACAGAACAAGAAATGCAGCCACAAAAAATACAAATAGAAGTTAGAATGTGTAATGAAAAACAAACAAAAAAATCACAAAAATTTTGATTGGTTAATACTGATTTATTTAAAATGACTAAAACAAATTTACAAAGCAGAACAAATGCCCCCCACAAAAATATGAAATAAAAATAAAAAATGACATCAAGTTGTTCATTTTTTCTGATTTATCGTCTTTGTGTGATTAATGCTTTTCTGTTTTTGTTTTGTGTTATGTAATTTCCCCCCCCCGCGATTGTTACATTTAACCCCTTTTGTCTTTTATTCAGTTGAGGCACATTTTTGTCTGATTTAAAAAAAAATCTTTCTTCGATCTATTTGATGTTTTCAATTACTTTAAAGTTACGATTCTTGAAGCAGCAGATTTTTCCACATCTAGATCACCAAAGCTCAGTTCAGACCGGACTTGTGAGGAGTCGACACCTGGGACTGTTGCCAGAGGTTCTGCTATGCAGCTTTCCAAAAGGCTGTGACTTCATACTGCTGCAACCTCAAAGGCAATAAACCCTATTCTGACCGCGTGAAGCCTGCTGTCTAAAACCCTGACTCATGGCGCGTTGGTCTATATTTTGCATATTCTTATCGCAAACTGAAGCACATGGCTCAAAGAGGATGGCTGTAGATATGCATGTTTTGTCTATTCTTGGTGTTATTTTCAGAACAGTTTTGTCTTTAAGAAATTCAAATGATCCCTCAGGGCAGACACAAAAGATGGGACTGTGTTTAATGGTGACTTGATGTTTATGTTGCATTTCTGGGCAACAAGAAGCTTCTGGTATTGAGGCAGTTAAATCATGTTGTGCCCTTTTGTTGTAATCGAGCAGTAGGTGATATAACAAACTTAATTACTGGCTTCATTCGAGCAGCAACTGCCCTCTGCAACATTCAAAAACTCTGTTGTTATGTTGCTAATCTTTGTGGTCATTTGCATTAGCACATGAGGCACCTCCTGATAGTATAACTCATTCAAAAATCATCTGAAAAGGTCCCTATGATTAAATTAATTACAACATTTAATCCAAACAAATTACGTCCATAAAGATCCACAGATTATTTCAAATTATCAAGTTACTGCTGTGTCACCACACCAATTACCTTTGTTGATGGCCAGATACTGTCTAGACCAATTAAAATGCTGACCTATATCATACATACCCCTCTCACACCAACTGTACTCGGTGTGAATGGCCTTGCAGATTTTTTTTAAACCACCTGCTGGTAGAGACGGACATTCTTCAGGAGGACGAAAAATTAACACTTGCTGGAGTGGAAGGTGAGAAAAACCGGAGAGGAAATCAGCACCTGCTATTTCTATCACGGGGGTGGATGCTTGGTTAGACTGCAGACAACTGCAGAGGACGAAAGCACGTCTGAGTGAAACTGAATCCCTCAAACGGTGATGTAGTTGTGTAGCAGGAGTTGTGTTGTCTGTAGATTTGTGTTTGGAGCATCCATGCAAGACTTCTGTTTGGACGGTAGTTCACTGCATGATTTTTACAAGAGTGACTGCTTCTACAGTTTAGTATATCCCTCTGGTTCTTTCCTTAAGGCACGATAAAAGTTCTAACATGGCCGAGCTTACTTTCAAGTTCTTACAACACAGTTTATGCTCTACTAATGTTTGAGATGTTGCACCACTGGAGATAGTTTCAGTGTAAACAACACTGTCTGTGAACGCACACCATTTTGCGCTGCTTGATTTATATTTACTTTGCCGACCAAATGCCTCAGTAAGCACTGACTGTCAGGATGAAGGCTCAGCTGCACCTCCCCTTCTCCGTCACCACTACTTTTAAACATATACGACATATTGGCTTGTTGGTGTTCATGAGCTCACACCTCGTTCATTCTGTTTAGAACCAAAACATTCCTACACTGGGGCTGTGGCATTCAGTTTAGGAACCGTAGCTTCCGTGCCTTCCTTCATATTAGTTTTTGTTTCCTTGTTACTCCTCACGACGCTCACTTCAGCTCTGTGTGTAGGTACGCGCGAGCAGCCCTGCCTCCCCCACAAAGATTGAATGAATGACAAATGCTTACTCCGCTATAAATTCGCTAAATCTGTTATATAACCAACACACTCAGTTGTTGAGAAAGTTGCACCAAGTGACCCATCATCTCATCCAGCCTGTTTGGTAGAAAGAGAGGGGGAAAACATACATGCATGCACGTGTCAACTTATTGAGGCCGGCAAACTTACAGAGGACGTTTTTATTTATCGTGTGGTTAATTTATTTATTGATTATAGTGACAGGCCAGGTCACCATCATGCAGATTGTGCTGATGGACGTAGTTCAGTAGTTTAGGCCACACCTGTAGTGTAAGTGAAAAAAATGTGAATAGTATTTTCTGAGTCTCTTCGAATACTTCTACTTTTCCCTCCAAATACCCAATACTTGAGGGAACCAGGTTTAAATGTGAAAAGTCTTGTTAATAATTGAAAGGTATGTGATTTGTATAAAGATCTGTGAGATTTAAAATCTGTTTAAAATTTTTGTTTAGTTTCGTTGGTTATACAACATTTAGAATATGCATCTGCCCTCAGCATGAGTATTCTGATAGTCCAGTTTGTCATACTAAAGCTAAACAAGTCTTTTTGCTTGATTGTGCTGGGCTGTGTTGTGTTTTACATGCATTATTACAAAAAAAAGTCAAGCTGAACCAAAAAGCAGAAACTGCCTTGAGTTTTGAAGGTTATAACCCTTTCAGCATTAAGCATGATATCATCTCATCTATTATTTGCCCCCCCTATTTTAGAGTAATTGATCCAATCATGTGATGCATTAAACTTGGTCATTATGACGCCAAAGCTCTCCCCTTGACACCCCTCCACTAAAACAAACACACGCCAAGCTCTACTTTTTCTCTTAACTCGGTGTCCCTGCGGTCCCTATTAGGAGTGGAAATGTATACAGTTCCCGGTATGAAAAACAGAGCCAAGGAGGTGTCCGGCCCTTGAGGGGTGTCAGCTGAGGAGTCACAAAGTAAATATAATGGAGTTTGTAATGGTGCATATTTGGAGGTGGGCTGTAGCTTCCAAGGTTGAACCTATTTATTGACTGACTTGGCTCACATATGATGCAAATCTGTGCTGGCCAGACTTTGAAAAAGAGAGCCAAAAGGGGTCCATTTAACACCTCTGTGGTCAGCCAGCGTGACACTCTTTTTAAATGGGAGGAGATGCTTGTAGTTATACTGAGAAGGGTATATAAAGTAACTTTGACTGAGGAACGTCATAATATGATGGTGGTATCTGAGGACAGCTACAAGACTCTATAAATGAACAGAATCTATCAGAAGCTTCATTCTGTTGAAACCAATTACTCCTAATTATCACCACAACAGCTGCTGAGTGCCAGTCATAGACCATGGAAAATACTGGATGAAGTGGAAGTGATGAGGCTGTTTGGTTACTGGAAAGGACTCTGAAGCCATCCTGTGTCAGCTGCTGAAGTCTAGGCGGATGGCTCCCAGTCAGCAGAGGGGGATGGGAGGTCTAAAGCCTCCTCACAAATGGCTTACACTATGCTATTGCTAGCATTCCTATCAGTGATGCCCCTCAGACCTGCACACATAAAGACTGGGCCCATGTAGGCCTGTGCTGTAAATATTGATAATATTGTCATGCACTCCTAGGGGATATGTGGATACAGTTGTTGTCAGTACTGTTTGGGTGATGTTAACAATGGCACAGTTCAAAGTAAAACCCAAGTTACATGATGAAACTTGTGTTCCAAATTCCAACTTAGGTGCACCTGAACTTAAGTTTCTTAAGTTGTGGAATCAATTCATCCTTGTTCTTTTTCTTCTTGTCATAAAAAGCTAAACTTCTGGGAAATCCTGTTAAAAGCGTAGTCATTGTTCACAAGTTATGTGTATCAGGATAATTAGTGTGTAGTGAGATTACTGGGAATATCCAGCCCTCGACTCCTGATTCTTTTCCCTTTGCACCGCCGCAGTGGCACCTGCCTACTACAATGGGCCACGGTTACATTATGTTTGGAATGGTTCTGATTGGACAGGGAGCAGATGTGACGTAGTGGCGAATTTGCTACTACCGGAAGGAAAACTCCAGTTCAGCGTCTCCAGCATCTCTGGAGTCCACATTTTAATGCTTACGTCCATCCACTCTTTCATTGTTTCCAAATCTTCTTGGGCTCTAATTAAATAAATTGTGTGGCCCAAGTCCAAGGCTCGCTTCAGGTGGCCATCCTGTTACCATCAGCGTCCCGTGTGTCATTGTGACAGGACAAGGGAACGAGCGTATGTGGAAGACTGGACTTAATTTATAGCAGAATCAACATTTACATGATTGAGGAATTATTACATTTGTTTTTTTAATCAGAATTTACCACTACTTTTGAATTAAGTTTTATTCTGAAACCTAGGAATTAAGTGATTTACATGGTCATGTTTACTGTTTTTAAAGAGGATTTAACTTTTATTCCTAATTAAATGGGAATTAAAGTTCTCATGGAAATGTGATAAATATCTGATTGGCCCAATATAAATGTTATTGCAGTATGATCATCAAATCACCTTCCTGATTTGTGATGTAAGGTTGTTCTCATTACAGCGTAAAGATTTATCATTTTTGGATCAAAATCACAATGTCAGTCGACGTAATCATGTGATTGCCAAGGCTGAAATTTTTTGCAGTGATCCTGACTAACCCACGATCTGTAGTGTAAACTATTTTACACAAAATGTTTTATAAATTTTAAGTCAAGTTGCATTTAAGAATGGTTCACAAATGATCAGCTTACTCACAACTGTGAATCGGTTCCCCCATTCACTTAAAGGTGCTATGAGGAGAAGCTATTACCAGCGAAATAAAGACTCTGCTACCCATGAGCACACGCGCCAACTGTCGTAATGCTGTGTTCCAGTAACCTCGGAAATGGGAGTGACATTATCTCCGACTTATTGGCGTTCCAGTTGAAGTCAGAAAAAAACATGCTGATCTACCAGGCTATTGTTAGCTGTTGTTAGCACGCCCTGCGTTGTTGTATGAAGAATGTGATTAGCACTATGGTCTAGCAATGCTATGTATACAGCTGATCTAAAGCGACACACCCCAGTCAGAAGTGCAAATAAATTGATTATTACAGGAGCTAAATAACTGTTCACACTGGGGGCATCCATCTTTGATTATAAACTCGGGGTAGGCGAGGTTTCACCGAGTTCCCAGTAGGAAATTCAGACTTCGGGGGATGTTCCAGTTGCAGTTTCCTACTCGGACTTCTTTTTTCAACAACTTACAGGATGGAAAGGGACGAGGTAATGTATCTCTTTCTAGTTACGTAGCGGTAGTTTTTGATGTGTGACAACAAGCAATTTTTGGAAAACTTATTATCGTAGTTGTAGCCGGCTATATATCGCTACTTACAGCCCGGTGCTCTAAGATGTGTAATATAAGTGATAAAATAATATAAATTTGCTCTAGTTTTAATTGTCTTGTTCCCGAAGTTGAGTATCCAGGCCAGTCTAGTCCTGTCCGACCCGACCAGAAGGCTAAAGAATAGCATTTATAGATAACCTATTTTGATGCTATAAAACTCATCTTAAAGTGTGTATTTCGATCAGGCATATATCTAAAAGTGAGACTTTTTTGTAATTACTTAGAAACTCCTCACAGTCTCTTTAAAAGAGCAGTTCAAAAGAGTCAGCTCATACGCAAACGTCACATCTCCACCACGAAAGTGCTGGTAAGCAGGTCAGCAAAACAAAGCCTCTGTGTCCCTTAAATAATGATAACAGATCATTTATCATCAATATTAGATCATAAATAATGTTTTACAGGCTTTTGATAATTGATTTCTTTACTGTTGTCTATACTGTAAACATGGTGAATATTGCACTAAAGCTTGATTTGAAGAAAAACGTGAATTGAATTAAAATCGAAATATCTGCCAGAAAAATCACAATTATATCTTTTCCTAAAATAGTTCAGCCCGAGTTCTCATCCTCAAACACTTTGTATGGGCTCTTTCCGAGATGGACTGGTAAAGAATATTGAATGGTCCATCTGGTGTGTCAGGTTGTTGATTCATGTGATGATCTTCTGATGAGACAGTGAGTAATACCACCCTGCTGCTTGAACAAGTTGTACAGAAAAGTCAAATCCAAACCCATCATCTCTGTCTCTCTTCAGATTCTTTTGATTTGAATCCAGAAATCCTGATGATGACCCTGCTTGGATTAAAATACTCTATAGAGGTTTATTTACTGTTTTGCCTCTGTGAGGGAGGTTATGATTTTTCCAGTGTATGTTTGTTTCTTTGTTTGCTTGTCCATTTTTTTGTTAGCAAGATTATAGAAGAACTGCTGGCAAATTTTGCAGAAATTTTCAGGAGATGTTGGTAATGGCCCAGCTTCGAAATAATTAGATTTTGGTGGTGATACATGTATTTGTCTTGGGTCGATGTCTCTGTCATCAAGATAAATTTCATCCAGATCTGATCCAGATTGATATCTCAAAAAAACACATAACTTTATAATGGGAAATCCCATTGATGACATTTAATAAATCATATAAAATCAAAATATTTAGTGATGTTCCCAAAACTTGTGATGATAACACCCTCCATTAAGAGTTTTGTTGGGATCCAGGCTCTATTCTGGATCTGGTGATCCACAATTATAGCTTTTACAGGGGTTCTGACAAAGCCACTGCTGGAACTGAACTGCCTGCTCAGGTCTGGGATCTTTTCTTGTATTTCAGATGCTTAAGCATCTGTTCTCTGTTCTTTATAATACCTAAGACAGGACGATCATAGAATTATCACCTAGGTCCCTCCTTGTTCTTCATCTGTCCCTTTCTAAGTACTCAAAATACACCGTCCTGTCTCAGAGTGTAACTGATAATAGCCTTGTACGAACCTTCTTGCTTATGTCACTCTGCAAGCGTTCACACATGATGTAATGACCTCAGCAGTGTGATAATAAGCAGCCACCCTGCTATGAAAAGCAGAAGTCAAAATACAAGATTTGTGTCCATGAAAAGAGCAAAACCTCATCATATATTTACAAAACCGTCTTCACTACACTCAGCACAAGGTCAAATTAAAAGCCTTCTTGTTTTTTTCACCCTCACCAAACAGGAATCTTCTTGTTTTCTGTCAACTTGATCTTTTATTTTGGCACATAAAGGTAATTCACAAGCATAGAGTGGCGAGAGAGCGCGGCGTTGGCTTTGTTTGAAGCTGTCTGCAGAGCTAACACAGACAATGTCCCAGTCAACGAGAGCGGGGGAAGAAGTTGACGGACCGGTGTGTTTTAAGGACACTTTGAATTGAGCAGCTTCTGAAGCTCCGCTGTGGTAATGGGGAGCGGAAGTCTTTCTCGAGGGGTCTTAATCCGAAGTGCAAGCTAACACAGGTCTCAGGTGGCTGAGCGCCTTGATCACCGCACCATGAGAACCACCTGAGCGGTCAGAGAGGTGGGAGGGTGGGAGCAGAGGTGGGATAAGAGGGGAGGTGTGGCTTGTTTGTTGTGATAACTCCTTCAGTGACACAGTAACCTGCTCTCTGTACTCCCCTGAGTTAATGCCTCCATGATGGGAACAGCAAAGGCTGGAGGATCTTTGTTTTCATGTGTCCATGTGAATGTTCATACATCATACAGAGCACATCTTCTGAATGCAGAAGCTCAAGGATGCTTTGAGGGATTTTCCTGAATTTTAAAATAAATTTTAATTAAGATTTAAGAAGGAAATGGTAAGAGATTGGAGATTGTCAGTCAAAGATCAAGGTCATAGATCCCTGATATTTCTTATTTATTTGGAAGTGCTATATCTCAAACATGCTTCAAAGAAAATTCACAAACTCAGAAAATTTCCCCTTGCATTCAAGGATCAACATAACCAGTTTTGAAGATCATACGTCAAAGGTTAAGGTCCTAAAATCTCAATATATATATATATATATATATATATATATACATATATATATATATATATATATATATATATATATATATATATATATATATATATATATATATATATATATATATATATATATATATATATATATATATATATATATATATATATATATATATATATATATATATACATATATATATATATTTGGTTGGATGTGCTGTATTGTATGGATGCTGCAAAGAAAATTATACAAACTGAGAGAAAAATTCAATTTAGATTCAAGTATGAACGTGGCCGAATTAATTCAACCTTTATTTAATTTTGAAAATATCATTAAGGGTGTTCCCTCAAAGAAAATTATGCAAAGTCCTAGAAAATCCACTTACAATCAAATCAAGTAAACTTTTTTTGAATGTCAATGTCAAGTTTATAAAGCTTTAATGTTTATCCTTTGATAATAAGAACTAGGGCTGGAACGATAAACTTTTCTCCCAATTCGATTTTTAAAATTTTTTAGGTGCTGATTCGATTTTACATTGCCGACTTATGCAATCTTTAGTTCGCTTTTTTAACACCAGCAAAAAAGATAACCAATGATGACGCCTACAAACTATATAAGGAAAAATACACATCACATGTGAGTCTGTTTTCAGGATTTATTCAGCAAAATATTTTAACCAGCTGTTTATACTCTCTCTTTAACAGCCTGGATTGCATTTAAAAGTGGCTCATTAGAACAGACTAAAATAAAGCATTTAGATTTGGAAAAAAAAACTATTTCTGAACAAAAAAATTGATTTAAAAATTGTCAAACAAAAAATCCCAATACTTCTGTGGATCCGTTTTGTCTCCCACCCCTAATAAGAACCATATAGCAAAAGTGTGCTTGAAAAAACTGTATTCAAAAACCTAGAAACTTTCAAAGTCATAGGCCAGATGTCAAGAATAGAATCTTTCTGTTAATTATTTGTTTATGAAAATAATATATATCAAGGCTAATCAGAAATGTATTTCTAATTCGAAGTCCAAGGTCTAGAGTAGAATACAAAAAACATTTTAATTATAGCGGTTTGTCGGGCTATTTGTTTTTAATTTAACAAAGAAACGCAGTCACATTTTGAAAAAAGCTGCTAGCATATGTGCTAATCCCTGTCTGTCCAGTCACTTCCTGCCATCTTCTCCCTCATAGTTCATGCTTTAAAGGACTCCAATTGGACTGTGCTACTTTGAGCTGCTTACATTCATTGGAGCTTAGCAAGATGAATCTGTGTGATTGCAAACATTAAATCAGGCTGATCCAGCTGCAGTGCAAGGCTTCAACAGAGCATCTCAGACAGAGAGAGAATACAGGGGAATCAGGGGAACTCAATGTTAACAAACTATGACTTTTAGCAGCTGTGAACATATTATAGCAGTCATCAGGAATGAAGACAAAATATTAGCTCTTTAATTAGCATGTCAAATTAGCCAAAAACAGAAGACTGTGGTGCATCACAGGTTTTTGGTTACCATCCAGCGAGGAATCCTCATTGGTGGTCATGTTACAGTCTTTACGCTAGAGACTTCAAACACGTGCAAATGTGTATGACAGAGGTAACAGTGGTTCAAGGTGAGGCCCTGGTGTGCATCAGGAGGTATAGATCACTGTTTTGACTGGAAGAGTTCAAACCTGCTGAACCATGAGGGGGAGAGTGTTTCTGAGGCTGTTTAAGCTCACAGGGCTTGGCTCAGGTTTTTGGATAAAGTAAGTAAGAGGAGGCAGGAGGTGTCAAGCCGTGAATGATAAATCACCTGACGTGTCAGTTGAAAAGCTCCCACTGCTGCCTTCAGTTAGAGTACAGTAGGAAGAACTGAGCCGTGCTTTTGTTTAATGGCTTTTGGAAAGCTTTGAATCTCTGGTCTTGATTTTCTTCATGTTGGTTCGGGGGAATACAACACTGTGATGATTAGAGGCATTAAGAGAGGAAAAAGACAAGCTAACTTCTTCTTTACTGGGTCAGTTACATAAAAGGTGCTCACACACTCCATGCAGAACGTCTGCAGTCATCAGAGCCGCTTCTGATTGCACTGTCGCCTAGTAGTATTCTGCAACATTTCCATGAAACCCACAATTCTTGTGCGTTGTTTACATTTGTTTGTCATGGCGTCCGACTCTGAGGAAGAGGAGCTGCTCTGCCTATTGGCTTTGTGAAGCTCTTTGTGAAGAGACGGTGACATGAACTACCATTAAATGCCCCAAAAGACAAGAAAGGGGAGTATGCCATGTGGGAGATGGACATGCGAAATGCCGATGATGAAAAACATTTTCAATACTTCTGAATGTCAAGTGAAAAGTCTGATGATTTCAAACACAAGTGCCCGGATCGGATGGCAGTAGTTCCCTGTGAAAAGATACTTGGAAAACAACCCAAAAAATGATGAATATAAAGAAAAATGGGACGATTTTGGTCATCAAATTTTGAAAGTAAGAAACTGATCTTGCCAAGAAATGGACGGACTGTGTAATGAGTGATCTTGCATCAGTGATACTTCATTATTGTATCGAATGTAATGTATTCTTAGCGTCTGTTATGTTTCCTGCCTGTTTTGCTTGTGTTTATTACCTCCGCCAAGGAGGTTATGTTTTTGGGGGAGTTTGTTTGTCTGTACATCCGTCCATCTCTGAACAAAATAACTCAAAAAGTAATGGATGGATCTTGATGGAATTTTCAGGAAATGTTCAGCATGGGAAAAGGAAGAAGTGATTCAATTTTGGTGTTGATCCGGATCAGGGTCTGGCTGCCATGACGAAAAATGTGATTTTTGTGAATAACTACTGAACTAAAATAGATATCATTATGAATCCAATTGTTTATGGTATATTTTCATGGTCAAGGAATCTAAATATTTTGATGAAATAAAGGTAGGACTAACATTTATAGTCAAAATCACAGTATGGGTGAGGACTGTGGCACTGGCGGAGGTCTGCGCTCTCAGAGTGCTTTTCTAGTTTCTATTATGTTTTTTGATTATTCTATGTATTTCTTTATTAAGATAAAATGAAATACATTTTCAGCCATAAAAAATGATTATGTTACACACTTTAAAAGTCAATTAGCATCTGTTTAGACACTTCTTGGGCATCCTCTAAACTCCACTCTTTTATTAAGAAATTATTGTCTTTACTGTCAAACCAAACATCAGTTTTATTATCTGCTGTAGAAGTGCTAACACAGGTAAAGTTGTACACTCATTGCCCCTTCTCTGTTGATAAAATATTTTTTTTTTGTCCAAACTTGTTTCAGATCAGCAAATTCAAGTCTTTTTTTGCACTTTCTTTCTTTGCTCTTGTTGGTGCTAAAGCAGTGACAGTGGTTTTGTGTCGTGAAAAGCCTCTCTGGAGGCTCGGGGTCTGTATGAATAACACATCGTGAAGGCACCAGAGAAGTTATAGCTGAGAGATTTTGCTCAGAGTAATGATAACTTCATTCAAGAGCTCTGAAATTTTCATGCAGCTTCGCCACTTTGACTGAAAGACAGCACTGGAGTGGATGTAAATGTATTCTGTTTGTTCTTTTTCTTATAGAATATTCATTTGATCAGGAGAGGTTCACCTTTGGGTCGAAATTGCTACTTTGTTAGGTACAAATAGCTGATCATCCACTTACATGGAAGTAACTCAATGCATTTCATCATGGGGACACAAACTAAGCCTGAGAACTGGCATACCTGGCCCTACCCAATGTAGTGCCCTCCTGGGTCGCTTGCGGTGTGAACGCAGCATAAGAGTTAATAGTAATTACTACTTTTATCGAAGGTGAATTTTTTCCCACTTTTGTAGCGTGCCCTAGAGGCCACCACACCCCCAACATTTTTGAATGTACCTCCATCAGGGGGTTATGTGATTGCTGGCATCTATTAATTGGCTAGTTAGTTTTTTTGTTTCTCTGTTAGTAAGATAACTCAAAAAGTTATGGATGGATTTTGATGAAATTTTCAGGAAATGTCTGGATTGGGACAAGGAACAAATGATTAGATTTTGGGAGTGATCTGGATGCGCCATGATGAAAAATGTGATTTTTGTGAATAACTACTGAACTAAAATAGATATCATTATGAATCCAATTGCTAATGGTATGTTTTCATGGTCATTGAATCTCAATATTAACATGAAACAAAGGTAGGACTAACATTTATGGTGAAAATCACAATATGGACGAGGACTCTGGCGCTGGCGGAGGTCTGCGCTCTCTGAGTTCTTTTCTAGTTTCAAACTGATTTCTTGAACATCAAGTCGCGTCTACAATCACTAGATCTCAAATCAATGTAGCCATTTTGGGATGGGAATGGAACACTTACATCATTGGATGTGAAACAGACAAATCTTCTGGAGCTGTTGGTTGCTACCATTTAAATATGGACCACGAAAGGACTGTTTCCAGCACTTTGTTAAACCTACAGTGCATCCAAAAAGTATTCACAACGCTTCACTTTTCGGACATTTTCTTTATTTACAGCCTTATTCAAATAAGGATTGAATTTATTTCCTTCCTTAAAATTCTGTTCATAACACCACATGGTGACAATATGAAACATGTTTTTTAATTATTTGGTTTTTTTTTTAAACTTATTTACAATAATAAAAAAAAAAATCTCACAAACATAAGTATTCACAGCCTTTGCCATGGAGCTCACAATGGAGCTCAGGTGCATCCTGTTTCCCCTGATCCCCCCTGTTTCTGCTGCTTAATTTGAGTCCATAAATAAATTCAGTTGATTGATTTGGGAAGGCCCACACCTGTTGACAGTGCATGTCAGAGCACAAACCAAGCATGAAGTCAAAGGAACTGTCGCTAGGCCTCAGAGACAGAATTATCACAAATCTGGGGAAGGGTACGGAAAGAGGAAGAAGATTGAATTTTGAGGAAGAAAAAGAATTTAATCCTCTTATGAATAAGGCTGTAATAAAGAAAATGTGGAAAAGTGAAGCGTAGTCTGTATGCCTGGAAGTATTTAGAGAGTTCTGGAGGCAAAAGATGGTCAAACCCAACATTGACAGGTGGACCTTCTATAAATGGCCAGTGAGTCACTGTGATAAAGTCTTGTAGCAAAACTATCAAAGAGGCCATCTTGGTACACACTGTGATTTTAGCAGAAAAGTATCCTTAAAACCTATGACTTCAAAGAGAGAGCTGGAAAAAGGGATGAGTGAGAGAGAGACTTTCTGAACAGTAATAGCCATGACGTGGAGACTAGATGTTTTGTGTCAAAGAAAGAGCTTACCGGATCCAAAAGTGTTTCCGGTGAGCCAACCGAGTCTAATTACTTACAATGCTGTGACATCAGTCTTCAAAGGACATGAAAAACAAGTCCCCTTTCACACGTCCATCAGCTCCGTGCAGGACCTTATGTGCCCAAATGATTAACGAGAAGCTGACCACAACACGGCCAAGGCAGACCACTTCCTCCTGAAGACGACAGTGAAGAATTACTCATAATGCCCTCTTTGGTCATTATTTAGGGCCCTGATTACCCAATAATTTCCCACGAGATATTATGGAGGGTTTATCTGTGCAAATCAAATTGATACAAAATATGAACTAAACCCAGAATTGACCAATAGTTCATGATGACTTGTGATACATCAACATTTGTTTTCTTTTCCTGCCTTGCCTTACTCCCAAGTCCATGACAAGCAGGTAGACACCATTCTTTCGCTTGTGCAGCATCAACAAAGAGATGGCCAAAGCTATCCCACCGCAAGTTAGCTTAGCTCAAACACTGTGAGCCAATGGGTATAGCTAGCCTGCCACTGCCTACATTAATCAGACAAACTCTACAGCAACTCTAAAGGGTCATGTGTGCTTGTTGTGACCTGCTTGTTTTTAACTTGTTATATTACATTACCTTGTACTATCACCACTGTTCGTCATATTATCTTCTCTTAAACAGAGGCTTTGTTTTGTTGACCTACTTCTGCGATGGTTTGCACTCGCGATGTGATGTTCGTGAACAAGGCAAGTCTTTTAAGTAGACTATGAGAAATGATTTGCGGTTGAGTGGACTCTCCATTTGCAAGCCATTCTTAAATTCAAAAATGAATGGCTCATTCAGATTTGCAGTTGTGAGTGTTCACTTAAAAGAGCCGTTCGAAAGACTCGACACGTTCAGTAATGTACAAAGCCTTTGTTTACCAGTAGAAGATACTACCATGATAGTAGAAGATTAAGTAGCATAAGTTGTTTAAAAAAGTCAAAGCAATGCACAGGACAGATTACAGTTTCTGAACAGTTTATTTGATGACTGTAGACAAAGGCAGGCTAGCTCTACCCATTGACTCCCAGTGTTTGGGCTAAGCTAACTGCTGGTGGTCAGTTTTTGCCTGTCTCTTCCTTGTTACTGCACGCAAAGTTGAATGAATGGTGTCTATCTGCTTGTCATGGACTCAGGGGTGAGGCAAGACACTAAAACATAAAAAATGTTGGTGTATCCCTTTACAGTTAAAATTTTATCAGTGCTGGTTTTACATGCTGTTGTCTCTAAAAACATGAATGTTTATGCTCCTCAGTGTTGTTAACATGTGATACCACAGCACCGGGGACAGAGAAGCACACTCTGGGCTCACACTGTGTAGTTCAGCTGATAATCTGAAGTGCTGATTCAGTCTCTCATCACTGATTCATTTCCAACAATAACAAAGCAACAGGACCCGCCTCTAATGTTAGAGCTGTTTGTATATTTATCAGCCCATTGTTTGGAACGTATGTAATTCTGAGTCCTGCTCATGGACAGAATTATCATTTGTACTGGGAAAAAATACCCATCCAGCATTTCTAAAGATGACTGTTGAGTCTTAAAAGGAGAACCTGTTATTGCAGTAGTGATCTATTAAATGCATAGACTGTAGGCACTGACGTCGCCATTTATGCTCCAAAATGGCAGTTCCACCCGCTGAGTGTTAAAGTGCAACTAAAACTTAACTTTATTATCATTCTGTGGGAAATTTGTTTTGAAGCAGGCATTAGCCCACGAGTACATGATAAAACAAAAAACATAAAACACAGAGGCATTAGGAAAATCAGGAGAATCCTCAGCACAAGCAAACAGAAAAGGCAATGAAACCACGAAAGCCTAAAGGCAAAACATCCAGACAAACTCAAAGTGCATTCAGTCAGGTAAGTGCTCTGTAGCACATAAATATAAACAGTAATGATGAATAGTAGATGGTAAAGCAGATAGAAAGAGAATCAATAAATAATTAACAGTCAAGAATTACAATCTTCAAATCAATCTTTTCTTGGTGTGTATTAAATACACACAACATAACATCTAGCAATTGAAATAAGTGTCTTAATTCAATAAATATTAATAAATTCGATAAATAATAAAGTGCTGTGTTTTAGTTATTTCCGGCACTCCTAGTTATTCTAATGATTCTCGTGTTAAAACGACGATATAAACTATTGGAGCTGTAAAATTGTTTTTATAATGCTACATTTATCAGCCTGAAATCATGGCATGGTGATTGACAACACTCGACTCTTTCAAATCAATAAAATATCCATACTTTTTGCTGTATTTTTTCAATATTAATACTAATGCCAATAGCAATCATCTCTTACCATGCATACACAATGCTTATGAACTTTGTATTTTAATACAGACCAAAGGCACCAGGAATTTTGCAATTCAATGTCTTGATTTCCTTTAAAGTAAGACCAAGAGGAAACTGAAAGAAGTGAAGTTAATTGAATCTTCTCAAGCAGAATTGAAGTATTTAGCTGCATCCTTCTCTTGATTGTGTGCTTTTGTCACTCAGTGGCTGATATTCCACTCACATGTGCCAACCGAGACGACTTTGGCATGCCCTCTATTCTTGTTGTGGGCTTTAGGGTGTTATTCATCCCAAGTTGTCCATCGGTCGACATGGATCCTTGTGGGTCATGACTCGGCACCTTTCCACTTCATGGTGGATTTATGTCAGGTTTGGATGTTTATATGTTGATATGATAATTTTCATGTGTACATGCATGTATAAAATGAAGAGTATGAAGTGTTGTGAGATAACATAATCTATCTATCTATCTATCTATCTATCTATCTATCTATCTATCTATCTATCTATCTATCTATCTATCTATCTATCTATCTATCTATCTATCTATATGTCTGTCTGTCTGTTTGTCTGTCTTTGCTGTATTTAGATTGTAAAATAATACTGTGATGACTGAATATAAAACTATAGCCTATACATAATGACTGCGTTTAGCTAGTACGATTAAGCATTGACACTTCAGTTGATTCTAAAATAGAACTTTTGGTCTAATTCTGTTCCTCTTGTTAAACCACAGGTGGTCTTATTGATACTTAAATTCAGAATCGCCCACATTGTGCTTCATTTCTCCCTGTTGGGGAGATGATTTCATGACTCTAGCCCTCTTGATAGCCCTGCCTGCACTCCCCTGTCGTCCTCCTGGTGTTTCCAGGGTTTTTTTCACACTGCAGCAGCGGCTCTCAGGCCGGCCCCATGTGTAGTGGCCGAGGCGCACTCACCATTGGCTCCGGAGCCTGTGGGGGCGTTGCTGTGCAGTTGGTGAGTGCTTAGGGTGCACGGGGTGTTCTAGGGATGGCTAAGGGAAAGCGTTCTTGGCACCGATCCCTCCTTTCAGTATAGACTGCAGTTTACATTAGGCAGCATTTTTTTCAAAGTCAGAGAGAGGGGGGATGAATGTGTCATAAATAGTCCGCGGTTATAGATGGGGGTAGTGGATGCATGTTTAGCAATGCGATGAGGCCAGTGCACTTTGCAAGACTTGCGCTGCAGAGAGCCTCCGCGGATCCCACGACCTGTTGCTGACAAGCCGCGGAGAAGGAGAGAGGGGAGAGGGGGAGCCCTGCTCGGAGAGACGGAGGGGTTTGGGCTATACTGCCTTGGAGACGACAGCCGGGGGGTTTCTTCGCGGAGGAAATCATGCAGTTTGCAATCTGGCTGGTTGGACTAATGTGTCATCTGTCAGCACTTGTACGGGACACCCTGCAACACCAATTGCATCCGAAACAAGGTAGTGTTTTGATCCATAGATGCGTTATGGAAGTTTGGGGTTGATGTTTGGGGGCTGCAGCTTTACGCATTACTTTTACGCATTACCTCAGCTTTGGCTCTGATTCCAATCTTAATTCCCTTTTTTCCCTCATGCAGAAAGCTTCATCAAGCAGCTGTCATCGTATGAAATCATCACCCCGCTCCGAGTGAATGACTTCGGGGAATCATTCCCACACAAATTGCACTACAGGAGAAGGCGCAGGAGTTTAAACGATGACCTGTCGGGATTACGCGTCCACTACAGGATTGATGCATTCGGGGAACGCTTTCACCTCAATCTGAGCGCCCACTCCGACTTCATCGCCCCCTCTTACACGGTGACACACTTGGGAGCGGAGCAGGGCACGAACGCCACGGACTCCCGCTTCCATGACCCGAGCGGTATGCGCCACTGCTTCTTCCGCGGACACGTCAACTCCAAGAGCGAGCACCCCGCCGTCTTCAGCCTGTGCACTGGCCTTGTGAGTATTCCCAACTGACTCCCCGCTGCCCCTTGAAGAAGTTCCCATTTTTAAATCCCCTTTAATCAAGCGATGATGACAGCTTTTCCGCAGCTTTCTCACATTTCAGCGGATTCCACCCATGCATGTCCCCCATAACCCGCAGCTTAAGTGAAGTGTGCAGGAGTGAAACAAGAGCAAGTGTTACTGGACTCATGTCACTGTGGAAGGGAGCCTGCACGGCTGAAGACCTGTGATGCTCCTGCAGGGGGGTCACTGGGCATCATGGGTGGTGCGAGGGGCATAGGTGGTTTAAGGTGGGCAAGTGCGAGGGACCTGATGCTCTAAGGCAGCGATGGGCAACTTTGATTGAAGAGGGCCACTGTCATATGGTCCTAATTGCCAGAGGACCAAATTTACACATTTTAACGGATACTAAAGGGACAAATACACAGTAGGAGAAACTTTCCCAAAACGTTATGAATATTTTCACTGAAATACAATGAACATACGTAATATTTGGAGCCATAAACAGAATTCAAGCTAGTTTAAGCTACTTTTTGATGTAGGTAATAGAGCATATACTAGTTTTCATTATACATTTTAGTTTTATCATTTCCTATTTTGACAAAGGCATGAAAAAAGTTTCACGGAAACAACTGAAAAAGCACTCAGAGAGCACAGACCTCCACCAAGCAGCTCAGACGGGCAGTGGCTTTTCTCCTTTTCTCACAACCCCTATAAAAGAGACAATTCTAGATCACCAGATCCAGAATAGTACCAGGATCTGGACCAAACTCAGCACATACATGGAGGTTGTTATTCTGTATGAACACAACAAGTTTTGGGAACATCCCCTAATATCTTGATTTTATATGAATTATTGAATGTTGTCAATGGAATTTCAATGGGATTTTCAGTCTGGATCAGATTCAGATGAGATTTAGCTTGATGTTAGAGACATGGACCCCATGTTATCCTGTGAAACTGGAAGTCAATCTGAATAAAATGGCAGAGATATGTATTTTTATTATTATTTCACCCTGTGTTAACCCTTTAATGCCTAAAAACCAAAAATTTAGCCAGAAAATTGACATTTCTTTTGAGCAGAGATGTTTAATTTACCTTCTAGGCTACTGCCCCCCCCCCCCCCCCCCCAAAAAAAAAGCAAACAAACAAACAAACAAAAAAAAAAACACAACCAAAAAACAACAAGATTTTCATAGAATTTAACATATATATGCTTTTTGTTTCTCATTTGATACTTCAGGTGTCTTCACTGGAGGATATTTTATCATTAATCTGATTGTATTTTGATGTTTTTAGTCATTTATTGATCGTATTAATTAGTTAGAGGTATCTTAAAAGTACCTATCAAATATGATACAACAGGCATTAAAGGGTTAACTAATTGGGATATTTTGAATTCAGGATTGTTCTGCATCCAGACAAATATCTGTATCACTACCAAAATGTAATCATTTCTAAGTTAGGCCATTACCAACATCTCTTAAAAATGTCATCAAAATCCGTCCTGTAGTTCATGCATTATCTCGCTTACAGACAAATAAAGAATCCAACATACGACAGCAAAAACACAACCTCCTTGGCAGAGCTAATAAAAGCTGTTTATAGCTCTATTTACTAGGAAATGTGGCTAATTTTAACTCTGCAACAGCAGGGTTTCTTCATGATCATACTTTCTTTTAGACATTACAAACTGACTCATGGGCCTTATCAAGAGAGTAGAAGGCCACATCTCACCCACAGGCCCTTGGTTTCCCACCCCTGCTTTCAGGATCCTTAAAACACAGTTATTACAGGATATCAAGAGCCCATCAGAGCTATAGGCGTATGTACCAATGGATCATTTTATTGACTTTTAAAATGGCATGGCTGGTCCAAGTATCTAAAAACCTGCTGATCTATTAAAAATTTTGTGCAGTTTCCTTTACAGTCATCAGAGGATGGTCTGAAAAAGGGAAAATCTCCAGTGAGGGACCCTTTTTTGACGACAGAGGTTAGAGGACAATAGATAGAGTTGTTCAAGAGGATGTAAAGGCAACAGTAGGTCATACAACCACAACCAAAATATGACCATTTCTAAATACACAATATAATGATTTTTTGCAGCAGTTGGGCTACAGCAGCAGGTGCCACTCCTGTCAGCTAAGAACAGGACATTGAGGGTACAATTCAAACAGGCACATCAAAATAGAAGATTGGGACGTTTTTGCTGTGGATTTGGTTTAAACAACAAGACAGAATTGGCTGGTCCATCCTGTCTATTATCAACAGTTCAGGCTGTTGATGGTGTTTGTTGGCCCCTTTGTACAAACTGAGCATAGTTTAAACTCCACAGCCTACCTGTGCATGGTTCCTGGCCATGTCCATCCCTTTGTCACCATAGTGGACCTTCTTCTGGTGGCTACTTTCAGCCGTAACACTAATCTTCTCAAAGTGGTTTCTTGAACATGACAAGGAGTTTTCTGTACCCTAGTGGCATCTACAGTTACCAGATCTCAATCCAGTCACCTTTGGAATGTGGTGGAAGAGAGATTTGTATAATTGATTTGCAATACTTGGACACAGATGTGACACTTTTGAGGGATCATTTCTCCATTTTTAACATATTTGTGTGATTAGGCAGTTTTGTTTTAATTTGTCATGGTTAAAAACTTTCAGAAAAATTCTTGACAATATTTAAAAATGACCATTTAGGTTGGCATCGCATTTTTCCAAAGCAAATTAAGATAGAAATGTAATATTAAAATTTCCACCGTCTGAAATCTACTTATAATTGGCAGTCTTTGGTGGAGCTCCTTACAGTTTCATCCCTTTTTTTCCAACATTCCCACCATATCCATGTGAGTTAGAGAGTACTCTAATATAGAACTGGAGATTGTAAAGGGTCTGCTCTTTAAATCCCACATGCTAAGACTGCGTTTAGCTAACCAAGGGGAGGGCCTTGGATTGATCTTTGGCTAAGGCTGCCAAAATTCTCAAACAGGCTCTTAGAGAAGATGAATTCTCTATTCTGCTGGAGTGCTCTTGAGCATGACAGCCAGGTTGCTGCTCTTTGGCTCACTTTGCTGTGTGTCAACTGAGGACAGGGCGCGCTAAAGCACAGGCTTTCCTGCTAGCTCTCAAAAAAATAAGGTTAAGTAGCATCAAAGAATGTAGATATAGTATAAAGTCAGCAAGGAACTAGTTGGTTGTTCAATATTGATGAGTAAATAGCATTTATACCCGATTGTTACCATTGCAACAAATGCTTAGCCCATTGGAGTAATGTGAACCCACGTATCACGTTTTCATGAGAGCTTTAATATCCCTTTAACACAGAATAAATCCTCTTCAAAAAGATTAAAATGACTATGCAAACTATCCAAGTAAAATGATAATTCCAAGTAAAACTTAATACTGCAATAAGTGGCTGGTTTATTCCGATTTTAAATCCAAATTTAATAACTCCTCCATCATGTATGCATTCATTCCACTTTATATTAACTCTGGTCATTCTGTGCGCAGGACGATGATGGAAACAGGAACGTTGCTGAAGCTAGCATTGGACTTGAGCCAGACAGTTTATTTAATTAGAGCCTTGGAAGATTTGGAAATAATGAAAGAGTGGATGGACGTAAGCAATAAAATGCTGATCTTTTTGAAGCTGTAGTGTCCGAGTTGGACGAGGTTTTCCTGCCAGAGACGCTGGAGACACTGAACTGGATTTTTCTTCCAGAAGACGTAAATACGTCACTGGGTCACATCCGCCCCTGTCCTATCAGAACCATTTCCAACCCCCAGGCTCTAAACACGAAGGAGAAAACTTGAATTCGAATTACTTAATTCTGAATAGTTAATTTCGAATGAAAAAACATCATGTAACTGTGGCCATTGTAAACTTCAAAAACAGTTTGCGATGATCTGAGCTTTGTGGTGTGGTATCAATTAGCATTTAAGTGCACTGTGATCTTGAAGGGACGGATATGATCAGTAGCAAAACTCAGGAAGGCTGTGAGGTTCAAACAATACTCAGCTGGCACTAAAGAGTCTAAAGTGTGCCAAGAAAATATCCTGAACTGTCGATACAAGTCAGTCTAGATCCATACTTCACGTTGTTTAGGCCAAATTTTGAACTCTACCATCTAAATGTCAAAACACATGTCAAGATTCATCGGACCAGGAAGCCTTTTTCCGGTCTTCTGAAGTCCAATTTTGGTGAATTGGTGAAAACTGTCTCCTCATTATGCTGTTTTTAGCTGACAGCAGAAGCACCTGGTGTGGTCTTTTGCCATTGTGGGCCATCACCTTCAAGATTCAGCATGTCGTTGCTATCAGACGTGATGTAGCAGGCGGTTATTTGAGTTCATTTTCCATCATCTCATATCTCTCTGCCCATTCTTCTCTGACCTCTGGTATCAAGAAATCTTTTTTGCCTTGAGAACTGCCACTCACTGCATTTTAACTCTTTTTTGGACCATTCTCTGTAAACCCTTGAGTTGGTTTTGTGTGGTAATCCCAGTAGCAGTTTCTGAAACAGCAGCTACTTTAATCACCTTTGTTCTCCACTCTGATGCTTTGTTTGAAGTTCAGGAGGTCATCTTGACAATATACACATGCCTGGATTCATTGAGTTGCTGCCATGTTATTGTTTGACCTAACACTAACAAGCGGTTTCATTAGTGTACCTCATAAACTGGCTTGTGAGTGTAGTTTCAACAGGATGGCAAACATAAATTGTCTAATTTGTATGCTATAGTAGCTGAATTTCTTTTTATATCATATTTAGAGTATTACTTTGAACAGCTAAGTAAGTATCTGTTGTTGTCAGATGTGAAGGTAATAAATAGCTGAATCTCCAGACACAGATATTATCATTCAGCCTGCAGCAGCTGTTGGTTTTTAATGGCCCTCATCATATCTGTAGGATCTTGAGAGGCTGTAATGGAGCTATTGGACGAGAATGACTTTACAGCACCAATATATCACATTAGGACCCCGATGTCCACTTCATTTTGTCTGCTGACTCCTGTGTGAGGGAATCTGATAAGTGTTGAAGGGATGACTTCATGGGTCACGTAAGGTTAGTGGTGCGAGGGCAGAGGGCTGACCTCAGTCGCGCCAGCCGGATTCTGGCGTGGGCTGTGCTTGGTGGGGGTGCTTGGCTGGACACAAGGGGAGAGAATCATAACCATTAAGTCAAACTCCCTATCAGTGACATAATGCTTATTTTAGATTATGTGCTCTGGGTACGGTACGAGGACAGAAGATTGGGTATCAGCTGCATTGAGACTCTTTGCACGTTCACAGTGTTTGTAGTGATGTACTTCATTATGATAAACAAAAACATCATGTTTTGTCAGTTTGTGTGGAGATTGTTTCCATTCAAGGAAGTTCTCAAGTTGAAAGAATTAATTTAATCTTCATAAGGGACTTTCAGATAGAGCAAGCTGTCCAGTATGTTTGCAGTGACTGTAATTAATTGTGTTGACCAATCAGGGGCCAATATTCTAAGCTGATATCCTTTAATATCAGCTGATTTTGAATAAGAAAGGGCCCTATCATGTGCTCAAAGTGCTTTGACATGAGGTTCAGTTAACTTCTGGTTGTGTCTGACTGAAGAAGAGGAATGGTCCAGCACAGAGCTGGTGTTTATAACTTGAGAATGCAAAAATTTACTCTTCTATGAAACTCCTTATACTTGGTCTAAAGTCTAAAAAATGTGATGAGAGTTTCTCACATTCGAGAGATGGACCTGTAAGATCAAAACACTCATATGTTCACTTGCATGTGATGCACACAGCTACCATTTATTATCAAAACATTTGTCGGTGATTTTAGTTTAAAATGTACAGTTTTGCAGAGTGATGACAGACAGCCTGGCTGTTGTCTCTATTCCAGTGCACTCCAGCACATATAATGCTCCCAGATATTAGAAAATGAAACAAACGATTATTTTTCCTGCAACATGAAACCACATGTAAAGTAATTGATTTATTTTTAATGTTTGTATATATGCTAATTATTGCCAACAACAGTTATGCTCACAGGTAATGAAACAGGCTGTCCAGTGAGTTTTGTGCATGTGGTACTATTGTTTTCTGCAGGGTGAATGATAAAATAGGTTGTTAAAAAGCAACAGATATTTGATTCACAGTAAACAGGTGTGCCCTGCCTACATGGAAATCTGATCCTGTTTGTTATTACTGGATATTCTAAAATTTAATGAGTTTTTAGTTTTACATTCATGCAAAAGTGTCTGACTGTCTAGATGATTGAGTTAAAAAAACTTACACCACTTCTCACTCCAGTAGAACACCCTTGGGATGTTTTAGAGCAAGAGGTTTGTATCATGGATGTGCTGTCTGATGCTATCGTGTCAGTATGGAACAAAACCTGTGTTTAATTTAAGCCACCTGATTTAAGGCACTTTGGGACCCAGCTGGTACTACCAAGGTGGAGCTAATAACAGGACCATTGGTTGCATGCTTTTTAAAATCAGACGTTTGTAAGGGGAGAATGACCCCAATTTCCAGGAGTAGCAGTTGTGAATTATTCAAGCAAGAATCATGAAATCATACAGCTCTAGCTTGAAGGAGATAACTGCTTGAGTTGTTTGAAGTTTAAAAGTTTTGCTTTAGTTTCATTGTGAAGCTGAAATGATGTTCTGACATTTACTGCTTTTTATTGTTTTGGATTATTTGTAGTGTTAAGCCTCTTGAGTAGGCTCAGTCTTGTTTTCATCCTTTGTTGCTTCATTAGTGGACATAGATTTACACATGAATCATACATTGTACATTTTTTATGTTGTACTTTGTGTTGCTAATGTCAAAGGTGGAAAGGTGTTGCATGCTTGTCAGAGACCTGAAACACAAAGAGCCACTGTTTGTCTTTTTACTCTCCAGCCTTATTTTAGTGTAACAACAACATACTGATATATGTATATTCAACACTGCCTAAACAATTGTTTTGTTTGAAGAAAATCTTTTTTTGAAAGACTTAATCATATAAATATCAGCAATAATTACACTCACAGATAATGAAACAGTCTGTCCATTGAGTTGTATGCATGCAGTAAGAATTTTTGTCTTTACTCTCCAGCCTCATCTTAGTGCAACAACTTTAATGACATATACGATACTGCCTTAATGTATGTTTTATTTGAAAGTACCTTCTTCTTTTTTCAAAAACTTAATACAGTAAACATCACCAATAATTATGCTCACAGATAATGAAACAGGCTGTCCATTGAGTTTTCTGCATGCAGTTTTAATCATTCTTGCAGGGCAAAAATGTCTTTTTTTTTTTCAAAAACTCAATGTAATGAAAGTCACCAATAACTATGCTCACAGATAAGCTGAGGAGCTAACACTAAACCATGTACGATAACAAAACGTAAGACATGTTCATATCACTGTCAGAGTGGGTTCATCTCACTTGTAGGTGATCGGTCATCAGTAGCAGACGCCTGATTGGTGCACCCTTCTTTATCTCCATTCATGGTAGCGCCAGAGGATACATGAAGCTTTTTTCAAGTTTGTAAGCCAATGTTGGACAGGAGGTATGTCGAGACTATCAGGGTAATAAGCACATAATTGCCTCTCTTCCCAACTTTGATGTATGACTAGCTTATCCAAACATGTTTGCATCCTTTTTCAAACAATCTCTGCCGCTTGTCCGCATCATCACTCATTGAGAATGACAGGACAATGGAAACAGCACCAGAGGCTATTGGGTCATAAATGTGTCCGTATCTGATCACTGGGGCTTAATGGCCGGGCACATTTTGTTGGGATGAGGTCATTAAGGAATAATTAAGCCCTAAAACAAAGGGGTCACTCCGGAAAAAAAGCAGGTTTCCCCTTTGGTCCAGAGTAGCTCAAAGCTGTCCCCAGGGGGGAATCGGGGAGGCGGGGGTTGAGGAGCTTTTGGCCTTTTCAAAGTGAGCTGTGACGAGTAGAAAAGAGCAAAAAACACTGTGAGGAGGACACAACTGCCAATGGAGGTTGTTTGGGACTTAAGGATTGCTCACAGCGTGGGAAACATTAGTTCCTGGAGGAGCTTGCTGTGTTAGTTCACACAGGGAACAGAAGTGTGCAGTGAGTCAGTCAGTCCTGAAAAATGATCTTCATTCCAGCTCAGAGCGTTGTACCTCTGAGTGAAGATCAGGCTCATGACACCTTTATGCACCCTTCAGCTCCATAGATTAATTACAGCAGTGTGCCACTTCGCTCAAGCATGACTCAGCATCTTCAGGGTTTCAAAGCGTGCTGGTCAAGAGCTTCAAAAAGCAGCAGCACCCACTGCAGAACACTAACCTTTGTGTCTGTCCAGACTTTTGCCAGATCTGCCTCAAAGCTAATGCTGGGAAACCCTGAAACTCTGCCCCCCCTCCATTGACTATACAGAGCATTTGTCTGCTCAGCCGCCTGTTCACACACCACATGAGAACTTGAGAATGGTTCAACTATAATCATCTAATTAAAGTTAACTCAGCGTAGATAGTGATTTACAAGGCACAGGTAAACATCTACCTGTTGAGACATTGTGTAAATCATTTAATCACTACAACTATAGAGGTAGTAAAGCTGTGACTTTCTCATGTTGGATTAAGTACCTTGATCCTCGCAGAGAAAATAGCAGGCCAATGTTTCATGACTCACAATCCAGTGAGACAAAGCAGTCTCAGCATATGAATGGAATTTAAAAAAACAAAGAATGTGACGACTGAGTGATCTCCATTTGTTACAGCACAAAACTCAACTTCACCTAATTTCAAGATACATGGAAGAACTTTGTGCTGAGGAGATGTTAACGGTGACCTTAATAGTTTTATCCTGACACACCAGATGGATAGTTCAATATGTTTCACTTATTCATATAGTAAAGATCCCATAGAAAGTGTTTCAAAAGCATATCTGGCAGGAGATTGGATGATTGTTCCATCAATCACATTCATCATGGGCCAATCAGATAATGTAGCAGACAACCACTATTGCGGTAGAAAACAAAACGTGAGTCTCTACTTAAAAAAAAACTCTCCTAAAACATGTCAGAAGTGGAGCAAAAATATCCTTTCTATCAAGAGCTACCACTGGAACGCACCATTGAAGCAGATAGAAATGAGAGCTATAAGCTAGTTGATAACAGGAAGTGACTTCCTGTAGAGAGGGAAGCATAAATGCTAACAGCCTCCACAGCAGTTTCATCAGATCATGACCACATTTCTTCATTAAATAAAAAAACAAATAACACTGGATGCATTTCTCAATAGAAGAGATATTTTCACTTCACTTTTTTCATGTTTTTTAGAGTTTGTTTTATGAAGTGGCTCACAATCTGTCCTTTACACTTTGGCAATAGCACATGCCTGCTATATTATCTGATTGGCCTGTAGTGAATGTGATTGATGGAATGATTGTCAATGTGCTGTTGGACATGCCATTGAAAGCTTCTGCCCATTCTCAAAGACTTTCTGTGAGCTCTTTCCCAGATGGGTGAGTGAAATAAACTAAATGGTCCATCTTGTGTTATTTTCGTTGACTAATTATTTTCGTCATCATGAACAACCTTTTGCCCCTGATGAAAACTACACAGTTTTTGTGCACATGGACAAAACTAAGACTAAAGTATCTGACATTTCCATCAACAAATAAAAACTAGACTAAACTGTTTGACAGAGACTAAATCCAACCAGACCTAATTTGGTCTTGTAGGAAGTAGGAACAAGTTAGGAGTATATCCAGTCATAGCTACTTTGGTTGTGTAGAAAGGTTGGATGAGTTAAGAGGGACATCCAATCACAGCTGTCTTAGCTTCATGGTGGTGGGATAAGTTGGGGAGCGATCCAATCAGAGCTGCTCTCTTTATGAGTTGATTTATTCATGTAGAGCAGGTTCACTGTTTGCTTCAGTTCTGGTGCTGTAACTGCTCTGCCAGGTAGCTTAAATGAAGATGATTACATTTTTTAAATTCTCTTTTGGTTCTATTTACTTTCATTTGATCTCCTATTTCCTTTTATCTTTCGGTAGTTTTAGCCTTTTAAATGTATTTCTTCTTTTTCATATTAGGTGTTATTAATCCTTATTTGTTTTGCTTTCTGTTTCTATCATTTCTGGCTCTTGCGTGCTATTCCACTATTCTATTATAAGTCTTACACTTTCTGTTCATGTATTCCTCACATTTCTCTTTTATTTTTCTTTTATCCTCATGTTACTAGTATTATTATTTTTCATTTTTTTATGAAGTACTTTGTAACCCTGTTTTGAAAATTGCTTGAAAATTAAGTTTATTATCATTATTATTACATTTCACACACATAAATCTGTCAATTTACACATTGTTATATTTTTCATTCAAACTTTACTAACATTCCATAAAGGGTTAATTAGATGTTTGATGTATCCAAGTGTAAAACATGACTTCAGAAATTCAAGGAAACATAAAAATGCCTTACTCTTTACATTTCATATTTTAGTCGCCGAAATTTACAGCAGATTTTGTCGACTGAAACTAGACTAAAATGCTGTGAGATCTCATCAACTAAAACTAGACTAAATTTAAACAATTTAGTTGACTAAATTTAGCATAAACTAAAAGATATTGTAGGTAAAAGACGAAAACTAAAACTAAATTAAAAAGGTGCTGTCAAAATTAACACAGGGTCCACATGTATCATGCTTACTTTGAAATAGAAAACTGAAAAACAGGACAGTTCATCATAAACCTGTTGCAATCTGGTCAGTTATCTGACCTTCAAATAACTGTAGAAATAGATTATCATAGAGCCGTGTTATAGGCAATCATTGAAGTCCGATGGCCTCTTTCTTAGTGTTGAACCTCTGTCATGTTTTCATAAGCATTACACAGCAAAGATGAACACATGTAACACTCAACTCCTGTAGCTCTTTTGAGGAAGTATCACCAGCCCACTAATCCCTCATCCCTGTTAAGGCGGAGAGGAAAAGAACACACGCAGTCAGTACACGTTTTCCATATCCCATCTGTATGTTTTCCATTGTCAAACGTCCGTCACCTGTGGGGGTTATGGTTATGGAATAACGCTGCCTCAAAGATAACATTCCAGTGTCCAATATCCTGTTTAAGTGTGCGCATGAAATTACCATACAAACACCATTGTGCCTCATGGCTGAGTGAGCTAAGAGGCTTTATGAGGGACTCAGCTGCCAAATCAATATTAGCATTCCTCTGTCAGCAGCTCTGTCTATGTGTGATGATGTCACTCCTTCCAGTGTCACCTTGTGAGTATAAACGTGAACATACTGACCGCACAGACGATGTGATGAGAGTCAATCAATGTGAAAATGCTTCGAAACAGTGCAACAAATGATATGACTAAAAATGTTTGTCTGCTTCCTAATCTCTAAGACAAACAATGGATGACAACTAGCCTAAAACAGCCTCAAAGAAATGCGTTAGTCTTCCCAGGTTTGTAAGTGTTGGCTGCCCAAAATCCCAACTCCACTATTTACCAGTTGTCTTGAGCAAAAATGGCTGTTTTCCCAGTGATGTAAAATAGGTAAGAGTTCTTCTATAATTGTTAATCACAGTGTCACAGCATCGGCAAGTGAGAGGTGGCTATTTTTACATGAGAGCTTTAATTCCCCTTTAATTCAGAATCATGTATCCATTCATTTTGCTGGCGTTGGACTTGAGCCGAGACAATTTATTTAAAGGTGTACTGACCCTAGATTATAAAACAGTCCTGCTGTGGAGCATCGCGTTTGTACATTGGCTTTGCTCTGACCAATTACATCCCTGCCTATTTGATCCATTTTCTTCTTATTATTTTTTGGGCATTTTGTGCCTTTATTGAAAGTTGGGAGAGTGAGAGTAGATAAGCTTGTGAGTGGCAGCGAGAGGGAGCAGGGATGGACACACTGCAAATGTGCCACAGGCTGGTTTCAAAACCTGGGCCAGCAGAAGTATTCACATGGGCCGTGCCTGGTTGCTTACCACTCCACCAAACCAGTGACCCACTGAATCCCTGTTCAAAAGGGCTGCACAGTCAAGATCATAAAGATCACAATAGAACTGAAACTTCAGGATAAGGAACATGCAAACAACAGGCTATATTCCTTGCTTGACATTTATTTGCTGTTGGCGACATTATTTCCATTATTTCACTGGAATTTGAAATAACTTTTAAACTCTGAGTGCTTATTTTCCTGTGTTTGGTTGATCTGCTTGCCGGGGGTAGACATAGGTCCCGTGGAAGATAGACTTGCTGCGTACACATACGGTTGTGAATAAGTAGCCTTATTTATATAAGTAGTGATATAACATCATTTGGTCTGGACTTTCAGACTTTTCTTTTTTGTCTGAACCGAAATGATGGGTGTGAAACTTCCCCTGGACCTTGCCCTAACCAAACAGCCAGGCCTTGGTCCGAGCAAAAGAGGTGGTCTTGGTCCAGATCAAACAGAGCCAGAATCAGTCCTGCCATATTTATCTTATCAAAACATTTGACCATTTTCCCAAGACCATGCAAAATTTTCTGGCACTTTTTTTTTTTACAAAGCTGTGGCTGCTTCTCCTTAAAAAAGGATTTATGCAATATTTTAAACTTCCTTGGTACTGATGTTGTAAATTCAAATAATGGTACTTGATTGTGCAGCCCTACTGTCAGTAGTGTTTGATCACCTGCCTTAGGACAACGGATGAAATTTAGCTATTGTGCTAAATCCGGCATATTTACAATGACGTGTATAACGAAATTGTTGATTGATGTGCACTGTCCTAATCAAATAAATGAATTAAATAAAAAATAAATAGTGAAGTTTAGATTTACAGTAAGACTGTTTAGTGGTTACCTTACACTATCTAAACGAAAACAGTATTTTTAAATTCTTATGCAGGCTTTAATTTGGTATTTTTAAACCTGAAAAAATGAGAACTATGACTTTTGCACTTTTCAGTGAAAACATTTTGTTATATGATTTTTCCTCACCCATGTTTCCCAGTCTTTCTTCACCCTAAAGCCTTCACTGACCTCTTCTTTTCTCTTTTAGATTGGAACTTTTACGACTGAACACGGGGAATACTTCTTGGAGCCTCTTCTAACTGCTGCAGGAGAGGAATATGATGAAGAGCACAACAAACCTCATCTTGTCTACAGACATGAGAGGAAAAAGAACGCCACAAGTTCTCACAGTAACCCAAAGCCGTGTGCTGCCTCAGGTAACAGACTAACCTCTAAGCACCATCTGTCTGACTTTTACCCACAAACACTTACCTTCTTATGACCTGATTCCCTTTCTGAACCATGGCGATAAACCCTGCATTCGAATACAGAAACTATAATCAGTCACGATCTCTGACTCACAAGATAACCAAAGATTTGTGTCCTGATTGAGGGGTGTAACAGAAATTCTCAGCCTAATTAGAGAAACATTCCATCACTGCCTGTTTCCACTCATATTCTGCGAGAGGGAGTCAGAGGCAGGGGCTCAGAAGAAAGGAATAATTGCTTTTTTAGTCAGAACATGCGATGGAAAGAGCTGGAGAGGGGTTTTCTGCTTGGGAGGCTGCTTGAAAGTTCTTCCAGTTTCATTAGAATTTTTATGGTTGATGTCTTTGGGTGGTGGAGAGGCCCTCGAGAGGAGAAGCGGGATGACCGAGTGGGGTTCACCAGCGATGAAGGGCCTCCAAGCCCTCGTCACAAGGGAGCTCCATGGGCGGCCTTTGTGGTGCGATGTAATAAATCTTTTATGTGGAGACTGCTTGATTTGCTTGTTGTCTGAACCCAGCCTTTGTCGCCTGGTGGTGGCCATTGTGAGCGGCGGCGGTTTAAAGAACTTGGGCTGACCTGATAGGGAAGGCCAATACCTCCTTAATATGCTTTGTCCTTTCACTCGTTGGGTCTGTGTGTGGTAAACAGAGAGTAAGAAATCTGGAGGGTCTCTCAGCCCCCACTCTGGGGCTCTTTTAAACACACTCTCTGAAGAAATGGTTGAGTGAAAGCTTGGTGAATGATCCCCGAATTCTGACGACTGAGGAACATCTATTGTCATCCAATGTTGTGCCATTACTGATACTAGTATTGACCACAACTTGCCACGTTTAGGTTTCAGAGAGTTGAGGGTTAGGGTCAAATTGTCACTGCAGATTGAGATAAAATTCAACAGTAAAACTCTGCTTAAAGGATAAGTTCGGTTTCTACATCTTTCACATTGTTTATAGAATGAAGTAGAACAATGTACTCACCCAGAAGGCTTTCCTGATCCAAACAGTTCTTCGGGAGATATTTAGATGAGAATGAGCCGCACTGCGCATGCGCAGCAGCCGTAAAGAAAGTTTTCAGTTCCGAGGTCAGCACAGTCACAAAAACATGGGTGGAGCGACACCGGACTGTCTTGGAGGAATAGCGCAAGCGGACCATGATGAAATACTGGTGAAACTAATGAGTTTTTGGACGATTAATGCAGTTTTAGGAGCGGCGTGTGCTACCATTATACGGATGTCTGCCGCTCGACTTTGGATCTAAATATCTCCCGAAGCACTGTTTGGATCAGGAAAGCCTTCTGGGTGAGATATTGTTCTACTTCATTCTATGAACAATGTGAAAGATTTAGAAACCGAACTTATCCTTTAAGTTGAAGATGCGTTCTTTAGTTAGTGCGTTACTTGATTAAGTTTTGTCACTTGAGTGGCATTGTATGTTATGCTGTTGGGTTTGCAGGGTTGAAATTTAAGTTCATGTTCGTTGCATAAATGATGATTCGTTAATCTTTCTGTCAGGACCACTTTGTAAAGAAACACAACAGAGCAGCTGCTTAAATAAGCTTTATTTGCAATATTTATGTAAAGATTTATTAACATTATGAATCAGCTTCATTGCTAGTAGTTGAATTTGGGGATATGGCTGTGATGGGGGCTGTCCCTGCCCCTCCAAGTGCCAATTGTGGAAGTCCTGAGCAGGCACAGCACACAGTCCTGCCTACCTTCCTTTCAACTACAAAGAAAGCACAAGACAGAGAGAAAAGCAGAGCAAGCATCAGTTATAACACAACATTTATGAAGTAAGAAAATGGCATGAAAGGAGCTGGGATGGAGGAGGGTTGCAAAGCAGTTTACAGAGGGAGCAGTGAAGAGTAGGCAGACTAGAGCAGCTTAAATGAAGTGGTCCGAGTGCATTTAGCCAAGAGCAGCTTAGAGGCAATCAGCTGGTTGTCAGCAGTGGTGGGCTCGCTTTGGATCAGCTGTTTTAACAGTTGCATTCTGGCTCAGTAGCAATCTTGACTCTGGTTCCTGCCAAAACTACAGTATGTGATTTATTCAGACTGAAATAAAACATTTTTTAGTCTGACTGGATGGTGTCTATGTAATGTGGTTCTTCTCTTGAGTCTGGGTGAACTGGCCCTTATTGTGAAGAGGGTTGGGGGGGCTTGGGGCCCTGAGAGGGGGCATGGTGGATCTAGGCTCTACAGCTAGGTATGACTTGGGGAATATAAGGGGCCTTTGATTGTGGCTGGATATTTTGGGGACTGTGCCTACTTTTGGCTGCTTGTACCTTCCTTGGGGTGCCCTGGGGGATCGGGAGCAGGGACTGCACATCAGAGATTTGTATAAATGCTAAAAGCTTCAGCTTTTATCAAATCAGGGAATAATTTCTTTTTGAAATGTAAAACAAAAACACTGAAAGCATCTTTCAATAGCGAAGATACTTTTCACTTGACTTCCTCCACATTTTAGCAAGAGTTTTCTGTATGAATTGGTTCACATTTTGTACTTTATATGGTGACATTAGCACCAACCTACTACAACATCTGATTGGCTTGTGATGAATGTGAGTGACAGAGTTTTGGTCCAATCAATGGATTTTCATTAAGTTTGATGAGAATGTTCGTCATGGCACAAGGCACAAATGTTGTCGTGGATCTAGGAATTGTTTCGAGAATTTGTTACAAGTGCAAGATAGGGAGATTTTTATATTTTTGACAATAACTCAACAGTGTTGGAAATGCCTCGGCGAAGGTTGTGCTCTTGGAGTGCCTCTATTTTGTTTATTTGAATCGTACATTGACATCGTTAAAAATGATACATTATGCTTTTTTTTTATCTACACACATTTTTATATTTTTGCAAGAACATGAAGCCCTATAATAAGTATTTTAATGAAAGAAAAGTCATGAGAACATCGCTATTGACACAACCATGTTCGTGTTTATGTCTTAGTTGCATCACATCCTTGCATCTGCTCTTATTTTTTCATATAAAATTGATTGTACTGCAGCACACAGTGTGGAGAAGGATGTGTATTGGACTGAGACACCCATAGATGCTCATCAAAGAGCAGGACGTAAACAAAGAGCCGCAACAATAGAAGAAACTGAGCCTGGGGAATGACTGTTAGTGTCCCAGGCTGCAGCTCCTCAGCTTTATCAGATAGGCCCCTCTCCAGATGCGGCGATAAATGGGCTCTTTGAAGGCCGTACTGAGCCAAGACTAACAGGCCTGTCCTGTCTTTTTATGGGAAAGAGTGCAGTACACACTGCCACGAGCAGGTTAGACATAAACACTGGCTTGGCGGGTGTTGTTCTGCTTGCAAACACTTGTAGTGGCTGCTTCTGGTCTTGGGTTGGATATCAGTCTCATACTTTTGAACTTTAGTTAAAGACATTTGTAAGGTAGACTTGTGTACCCTGTAGTTTTTACATTCTTTAAATATGCTGATTTTTTCAGCTCCTAAATCAGAATCTGAAACAGCCAAATGTCATAAGGAAACAGTATAGTAGTAGAACCACTGTAAACTGGAGATTTTATGTCAAAAGGGCAGTATGTTAAGTATATAGTTAAAAATAAGACTGATTTATTTTGGTAAATGTAGAATTTTCTGGAAGTCTTGCTGCATTACCGGATCTAATCAGTGTTTCCAGATGTTGAGCTACAGAGAAGTCGGCTGTCTTTATTGCAGGAATAAATCATATGAGGTGGCGGTGGTGGTGGGATTGAGGGATCACGCTCCTACAAGCCCAATAAAAGTAACGTCTTACTCTCCCTGCACCTAAAGACAACACACCGCAGAGATATGTGTCAGCTTAAGATTCATTTACAGAAACATCAAGGTTGAATAAAGGAGTTCCCAAACTTTTTGGTTCATGAGCTGCAAAATATCAACACCAGCAACAGAAAACCATTCACCCCCACATTCATAACTAGGGGCAATTTGGAGTCACCAATTTTTTCAAATAAGCAACATGCAAACTCCACACAGAAAGGCCCTAACCAACACAGGGTTTGAACCAGCAACCTTCTTGTTTTGAGGCATGCACACTGCCTGAATGAGAGAAATACTAAAAGCAGCCCATAAAGTTTCACAGATAATCATTTTGTAGGTGGTGTTTGATAGTGATATGTTCGGAGAATAATTGATGCTGAAAGAGTATTTGTAAAAGTACCAATACTTACATATACAGGATTGATAGTCCCATCATATTCTGTTAACAACATTGTTTAGCTCCTTAGCTTGAAGCAGCTTGGCAGTATTTTGAATGTTGAATGAAGATATAGATGTATTTAGATTGCTCGGACAAAATTGGCATATTTCCTGGAGAGATTTTTAACCACCTTGGAATTGCTGAATAATCCAGTTAGGAGAACCAGAGGTTGTTAGCGATGTTTATGTTGCTAGTGAACCAAATGTTAACTTGCTCACTGTTCATTTATTTTGCTGAATCTGAGGCACAGCTTACTGCTTTTTGGTTTGCTTGCCTTATTTGGTTTGGATTACTTTAACACCAATGGTGAACCAAACTCTGGTTTGCTTGGAATCAGACCGAGACCTTCTGTTTTCAGGCTGACCAAAGTTTGGTTCTTTGGTTCAAAACCCAACAAAGTGGCCATTGAGTGTACAGATGGGGCCACTTAAATTTCCCCCACCTCCCATGTATGAATCTTGACTGGCCTATGACTGGCATATGCTGGGACCTTAGGAAAGCATCATCAAAATGGCATGTTTTTAGTGGAATTTGGGCACTCCCATTGGCTAGATGCTGGCTGGTAATTTGCTGGGACTTGGCAGGCATTAGGCTGGAAGGGGAAATAGAAGCAGCTGCATCTGTAAATTGTGAATATGATATATGAATTAACAATCCAAAAGGATGTTTGTCACCTTTCAAAACGATATGGTACAAATCAACACTATATGATACATCACATGATACAGCAGAGTTTGACCCTTTACCTCTGAAAATAGTGTAACTTTCCTTTAATCTACGATTTATAGCAACTAGAACTGCTTTGGATTAAGCCGTATCCTCTGGTTACTGGTCATGTGAGGGTTAAAAGAAGAGATGCTTTTGACAAGTGATTATGTGGGCTTTGTTCATATCTGTGTTTAATTTTAACCCTTTAAAGTTAACTGATTCATATCACTAAAGTAAATACAAGAGTTTCTGATTTATTTCATCGCATAAATGATGGACTTGAGAAGCTGTGGTGTTAGCAGGGGGCAGATTCCTTTCTCAGTATCTCCTCTTTTTGAGGAGCTATAAAAGCTCTGTGGGTCAGTTTTCTCTAAGCTTTTTTCTTGTCCTAAATCAAAAGTAGGGGCTGGGGTTGGTGTGCAGAGAGAATTTGTGGAAATGTCCTGGAGGTAACAGATTTCAGCCCAAGCAGTTGGAAATATTCTACAAGGCTTTTTAAATACACAAGTAGATTTTCTCATTTTATTTGTTTTCTGAAGTGTGACTTATCCTACTTATTTGTTTTTTTAGTGCTTACATTTCCTCAAATATGTCTAAATGTGTTTAAAGGAAGGGTGTCCTTCATTTTTATAGGTGTAATGGTCCATGTCATGCCCTGGCATCACATATGACAGAGCCACCAAGACAGGACACGACCTGGTTTTTGCCCTGGGGGAAACAAGTTACATTGAAGTCTGCTTCTGCTAATGGTCGCTGCTGTTTTGTTTCTATTTTTGTGCTGCTTATTTGTAATCAGCCATGATTATTCTCTCCATTGACTTTGTTATCTGTCAACCAACCCATGTAAAGGCAGGGGCCAGATAAGCCAATAAGACTGTTTTTTTTTTGCAAGTGACAGTCAGGGCCGTGTGATTTGAGCCTTTGCAGATTTAATCAACCGCTAATACTATTGCCTGCAATTCAGTTGGTTAAATCATCAGCAGCTGGTTTTATAATGTAAGCCAAGTGTTTCAGTAGCCAATCAACTCTTCAAAGCCAAGGGAAAAATATGAAAAACATCATTATTGATCACCTTTTCCCTTTTGTTGAATACAGTTCAGTCTTTGATTTTGTCCTGAGAGGCAATAAATATTCATTAAATGAAAAAACTGCTCTCACAATAAGAAGTTGTCAAAAGGCGGATTTCTCCTGTTAGAAGTCACTTGCACTTCGATGGAAGTCGATGCTCTCAGAACAAGATCAACATCTTCTCTGAAATACTTTAGTGGATTCCAAAATTAAAGCAATTCCAAAGGAACAAGTCGAGCAAACAGGCCACTGAAGATGTTTATTCAGGTGGAGAGGACGATTGAAGTGCCTTAGAAAGGGACTTTTCCAGCCTTGAGTCTGTATCATTAAAAATAACAATAGTGATAAAAACAAACAAACAAAGAATAAGAATAAGAATAGTACATTTTATTTAAGGGTGCCTTTCATGGCACTTAAGACCACTTTACAGAAAGTACAAATAAAAATTGCATTAAAGCAGGCTCAAAAACAAACAGTACAATACAAAGATGGCACAAAGATTGGAGGGGGCACAGGGAGTTTGAACAGAAGAGTTTGGAGTCTGAGTACCATGTGTGCTTAAAACTCATAAGCACATGTGAAAGTCTGTTTAAGGGACATAGGCTGCTCCAAAGGGTGAATGTCTTTGTCACCTCCGCCAAAGAGGTTATGTTTTTGCTGGCTTTGTTTGTTAGCAAGATTACTCAAAAATGACACGACAGATTTGCTGTCATTTTCAGGAGGTGTTGGCAATGGCCCAACTTAAAAATGATGACAGTTTGGTGGTGATCCAGATAACTGCCATTTGCTGTTATCTGGATCACTCAAAAACTGTCTAATTAATAATGATATCAACATGATTCTGAGTGCTAGGTGTGGGTTTTCATATCATGATGATAACTTTATTATGGAACTATTGCTTATAGATTTGTTAGAAAAATGAGAGCTACCTTAGCGGAGGTTTGCACTTTCCGAGTGCTTTTAGTTTTTGTTGCTTTCAAATGTATGACATGGGCAGCATTGCATCTGCAGAAGAAAAGTATGAATGCAGAAGTGCAAAGTGAATCACAATAAGTTTGAATGTGTTTGATGGTCAGTGTGATATGTTTAACATTCTTTTCCATAAATGAATTTCATATAATGAAGTAGAAAAGCTGAACAGTGGCCTTCCTGATTCAGTGATCATAGCAGTTCTTGTAAGCAGACTGCAGCCAAAACTGCGCGTTGTTACTTTTTAGGGCAGAGGTGGCTGGAGCTCACAGTCATGTTATGTTATTGTTTTGACTGAGAAGTCCCCTGGCAGCAACAATCACATGGTGTACTGCACTGTGCCATTGTTTTTTTTTTATTATTTATTAATTGTTTCTGAAATATAAGACGAACAATGTAGTGGACATACATTGAGGTGGGTAAAGTGTGAACAAGGTGTGTTTGAGTATAATTCAGATCTAATATATAATATAAATGATGGTTATGGCAGTAATACAAATAGGGAAATCAAGGATGATAATAGGAATATCAGTCATAATCATAACAATATAATAATGACAGTTGTGACAGCAATAGTTATAGAAAAATTATGGTGGTAACAGCAGTGATAATTTAAAAATACGAAAGAAAAATAGGAAACAAAGGATGAAAGAAAGATGTGGGAGGGGAGGGTGGATAAATAATTGCACATTGAAATAAAAATATTAATATGACACTGTGAGAGAGGGTTAAATAAATAAAACAAGATAAATAAAATGGAGTTAGTTTGCTTGATGTCACATTCACAAGATGCCATTGAGTTTTGAAATCAGGCAGTTTGTTCCCTCTGCAAAAACATTGTTTTGCAGTTCTTGCTCACTGTGCCAATTACTTTGCTTCATGTCTTTCTGCACCACAAAGAAAACATCTTTTGGAACCCGGCAGAGATGAAACAAGCAACATCTTATCAAGCAGAGCTCCAGGAAACAAAATGTGTATCAGTAGAAAGATACCTCTGCTGAGATAAGCCATTGTAGATCTCCCTTGTCTGTTCCACAGGCAGCACCACTACAAAAACTGAGACTTCTGTGTCTTTTGAGGCTGTAAGAGTTTCCAAAGTTTGCACAGCTCTGCAGAAAACATGTTGAAAGAAGAGGAAGGTGATGTTCCCACACAGTTTTAGGATGATCCTTAGGGTTGTCATCACCGACGTGAACAAACACTTGACTTTTTTCCTACAAGTTCTTCCATAAGCTGTGAAGTGTCAGGACTCATGAGTGCGGTGATAAGGGCTTTTAAAGTGTTGTCTTAATGCAGGATGAGGTTTTGTTATTTCAGCAGCCATGACACAGCTGTCTATCTGTCTTCAGCTCCTGTTTTCGCTGTGTGTGTCCATGCGTTATTACTTCCACCAAGGAGGTTATGTTTTTGCTGGCATGTTTGTTTGTTTGTGTGTCTGTTTGTTCGCAAGATTACATATAAACTACTGGATGGATTTACATGAAAATTTTACCAGAAGTATGGTTTGGTCCAAGGAAGAAGCCATTAGATTTTGGTGGTGATGCGTGGATATGGCTGGATGCAAAAATTTCAAAACATCCCATCTTCTAACATTGGGCAGAATTTAAGAAATCACATCCCTTAACCAATTGACATCCAATTTTACAGGATTATATGCAGTCCATGTCTCCGTCATTTAGGTACATCCCTAAAATTTCCTCGCTCCTAAATATTCCACAGTCAGCTGTCAGCTGTATTATAAGAACATGGAAGTCTGGGTTTGGCGGTTGCCAGGAGAACAATACTGGATTGCATTGTGCCAAGTGTAAAGTTTGGTGGAAGGGGGATTATGGTGTGGATGTGTTTTCCAGGAGCTGGGCTCGGCCCCTTAGTTCCAGTGAAAGGAACTCTGAATGCTTCAGCACACCAAGACATTTTGGACAATTCCATGCTCTCAGCATGACTGTACACCAGTGCACAAAGCAGGTCCATAAAGACATGGATGACAGAGTCTGGTGTGGATGAACTTGACTGGCCTGCACAGAGTCCTGACCTCAACCCGATAAGAACACCTTTGGGATGAATTAGAGCGGAGACTGAGAGCCAGGGATTCGTGTCCAACATCAGTGTGTGGCCTCAGAAATGCGCATCTGGAAGAACGGTCAAAAATTAAATATAAACATAAACATATACACTCCTAGACATTGTGGACAGCCTTCCCAGAAGAATTGAAGCTGTTATAGCAGCAAAGGGTGGACTGACATCATATTGAACCCTATGGATTAGGAATTAGATGTCACTTAAGTTTGTATGTGAGTCAAGGCAGATGAGCAAATACTTTTGGCAATATATTGTATGTGTTGAGTTTGGTAGAGATCCTGGCTCTATTCTGGATCTGGTGAGCTGAAATTGTATCGTTTACAGAGGTTGTGGAAAAGCCGCTGCTGATACTGAGCTGCTTGTTGGGAGTCTGTGCTCTCTGAGTGCTTTTGTAGTTGACATTCCACTGCCACCATATTCCAAGTGAATAGATTTGTGTAGAATGTGCTTTAAAGTTTCAACAAACACTTTGAATCAGAAATGTACAAATGAAAGAAGAATGAGAAATCAGGTCTGATTAGCTGCTAGTTTAATCAGACTTCTGTCTGTGTGAGTCAACCTGGGTGGCTTCTCTGCCGCCTAGAATGCCTAGGTAACTGTTGAGAGGGTGGTTAATGGTTCTTACTCCTAAAAGCCTCTGGGAAAGGAGCTGCCTGCCCTCAGATCACAACAATGCACCAGCCTTTAATGACACACTCTACGAGGTATCTTTCTCTGAGCTTGCATGTGAATCTCCGCATTGGCCTTTGGTAGAGATAGCCATAAGGATGAGGGTGTCTGCAGATAGGGGCAGATTCTTCTCTCCCTCTCTGCTCTTTGCTTTCTAAAAATCTAGGGACAAGCACAGAGACTCAGACAGAGTTGTGCTGTTTCTTTCTCACAGTCATTGGCTGCATTTCCTAAACTCTGGGGTGTCATATTCTGTCTGAATTAGAAACAATGAATTGAATGCAGACAGCTTGACAGCAGATATGACCAGCTGGGATGCATAAGTAATGGAAAAATGAATCACAGTCTAGAATCTTTCATACAAGGGATCTTATTTTAAGTGACAAGGGTTTACTTGTTCATGCACCAATCCCAATTCCAATAAAGTTGGGACGTTGTGTAAGACATAAGTAAAAATACAATACAATGATTTGCAAATCCTTTTTGACTCATATTCAATTAAATACTCTACAAAAACAAGATGTAATGTGCAAACCAGCAAACATCATTGTTCTGTTAGGACAGGAGCATGTTTACCATTTTACAGCACCTCTGCCTTTAACAACACTCAATAACAGTTTAAGAACTAAAGACACAAACTGCTGAGGCTTTTAAGGTGGGTTTTGTTTCCTTTCCTGCCCGTTGAATTAATTTGGTTGCACAATTGGGGTCTCCATCATCATATTTTGATACTGACCTGTGAAATGTTATCTATTGAGCTTAACTTTTCCAGTCTTTTTATTGGATGGGATACAACTTTATTAATCGCTTAGGAAGACTCCCTCGGTAAATTAGGATTCCAGCAGCAAGCACAGGGTAATAAACAGGTATTAGAAAAGTGAAAAATTAAAAAACAAATTCCAAACATAATTTTAACTTAAAAAATATGGCTACAGGCTACTACTTCTGCTCATCCTTAGTCTTCCTGGTACTCTTCCTTCCCCTTCCTTAGTGAGAAGTTTCGCACTCTGATTGCCTGAAGGACAAAAAAAAATTGCTGCCCCTTTGTCAACTTTTTTGCAGACATCAAATTCAAAATGAGTGAATATTTACATCAAAACTATAAAGTTAGTTTCAATTTTAAATATGTCTTGTCTTTGTAGTGTATTTAGTTGAATATTGGTTGTTAGTGTGATTGTCTGTTAGCAAGATAGCGCAAAAACTACTGGATGGGCTTACATGAAAATTTTACCAGAGGTGTGGTTTGGTCCAAGGAAGAAGCAATTACATTTTGGTGTTGATCTTCATATTTGTCTGAAAGCAAAAAATTCCCCAAATTTGTGAAATACCCAAAAGTTAATATAGTTCCGTATTTTATTTTATTATGTCTCTGACATCACTTCATGGATTTGCTTTGACATTCATTCATATATCTAAGTTTATTTGCAAGCTATCATCACGATTCTCAAGCCTATGTCAGTACATTGCCCAGCTTCCCTTGCAATGCCAGTGGAGAACTTCTCCACATTTAAAATTGTATCTTGGCGGAGGCTTGTGCTCTCCAAGTGCTTTCTACTTGTATTCTGTTTTTTAAAAAAAGTTTTTACACAATGTCCCAACTCCACTGGAATTGCAGCACATTTCAGAAACACTGGGACAGGGGTAATTAAAGGATGGGAAAGCTGTGGAATACTTAAACTCTTATTCAGAACACTGCCCAGGCGAGCAGGTTAACCGGAAACAGGTGAGTGTCATGATTGAGTATAAAAGGAGAATGATGAAGCACGAAACAACGTCGATTACAGACAAACCCTGCATACAATATGATGGTGCTCTGTGACTTCTTACAAAAGTCACTAGTCAGCATCACAAAACAGTGACACAGAGCTAGAACAGCAGCCTCAGTATCAGCCCCACGAGTCCTCTCCCTGTCAGGACGGTGAGAAGAAACAGGAAGAACAGACGATGTGGCTCAGTTGATCACATGCCCATTTTTGACCCCTCAAACATTTCCACTTTCAAAAACAGACAAAGTGGATCACAGTTTTACAATGCCACTCGACTAATTACCTTCAGGCTTTTCCCACTCTGATACAGGACTCATAAAGAGGTAAAGGCGCTGAGTCAGGACTTTACCAATTAACTGAGCCATCCTCATTGATGCAGCAGCACGCGAGGGTCATGTCAGGGTTTACAACCCAAATGTCAAAGAGTGAAGCGTGAGGCTAGAATCACAAAACCAGGCAGTGGAGTTTTCTTCTTGTAAAGTTCTCAAAATTACACAAAAAAACCTTTCAGAAGTGCTTTATGTTTTACTTTTTTTGAGGTGTACTGAGGTTGTGCTGGCCTTTTTGATTACATTGAAATATTTGATATTTTAGCTGTAGCACATACTACCACCTACATCAACCATCAACATCATTTAACATATATTCATACCTTTAGATCAGCTAAACCTAATTTATGGCAGTTTAGCTAGATATGCTATATTAATCAACATCATTCCTCTCACGTTCACATTCATTAGATATATAGATATAAATGTTAGTATTAGATTAAACCTTCCATCCATGGTTGCACTGAACAGACATTCATAGTAACTAGTACTTTTAATCACATGAAAATGAAATATATACATATGCAACGCTTGAACTGCACAGACCAAGCCTTTCAACAAATAAGGCTTCAAATATGTACATTTTGGCCATTAAATATGGCACAAAAAAGCCTTTTTACCGAGCACAACCATAAAACTTCTGGTTTTCTGCAGCCAGCCTCAAGTGGACACTCCAGGAACTACAGCTTTTAGCAAATTCATAATAGTTTTTTTTTTCAGTCATTGGAGGTTGCCACTTGTGTGAGGCATTGATTTTTAACAAAAGTCTGGACACTGAATTCAGATTTTTAATTGATGGAGCTAAACGAAAGCTTTAAGAAATGTAACACAGCTCTTAAGGTGAATTATTTATGTAGCATTAAGATGTGACTTTTTTAATTTATAGACTAAATATTTGTTTTGGATAAATATTGTCTTATAGTAATTGTCTCATGATCACTGTGGATCAATCTTTTATGAATTTTTACATCCTATATTTTATTTGCAATAACATGTTAGTTATTTGCATTAAATATGCACATATGTTGTAAAAATACACATCTTAGTTGCCTTATAAAAAATATTGTCTAACAAAACCAACCCAACACAAGGATAATCAACCCAGTCTCTCTGTTGCTTGCCAAACTTCCAGAAATGTGTGCTCAAACTTAATAATGAACCCAAATGATGTCATCAGGGAATATGCTACCAACCACAGATGGAAGCCACTTCCTGAGCCAGGAATGAGTTCTTTGTACAGCTAGCTACAGCATAAGGAACATGCCAAGCATTTTGGCGCAACACTGAACAACACAGCACAGCACTTGAAAGCTGAAGCCGCACCCACATGTGAGGGGCTTGGTCAAACACACCTTATGCGGGTATACAATAAAACAGCCTGTTTTGTGTAGGGATGAAATAAAGGGGTTTGTAGGCCCGCGGAAAATCTTATATCAGAGGATTTTCTGGCAAGATCTGATTAAAGCTTTGGTTAATTGAAATAAAATAATTTAAAAATAAAAGTTAGGGAGAAAAAGAGAGAACAAGACAGTTTTTAAAGAAGTTGTAATGTAAATGTAAATATTCTTTAGTTATGCAGCCCTTTACAACAACCCTTTCACTGAACCAAAGTGCTTTACAATAGATAGGAAATAAAAAGGAATGAATAAAAGTAATGTAAAGAGATAAAAACAAAGCAATAAAATAGATTAAACTACCGTAAAATAAGTGTCACCACACGGCTACGTATAAAAAGACACCCTAAATAAATAGGTTTACAGTCTAGATTTGAAGAGGCCCAGGTCAGAAATAAGACACATTATGACAGGCAGTTATTCCAGACCCTGGGATAAGCAATGGAAAAGGCTTGATCACCCCATTGTGTATTTTGATCTGGACAGTTCCAGCAGAATAGTTAATCTATACTGCAAAAACGGTACCGTCAGTATTGTTCATCTTCACACTTTCTAAAGTCAAATGAACACTTTGAAATTGTGACATAGAAATAACAATTTCAAATAACACTGTTCAAGTCAAAGTCAACTCTGACATGTTGAACTCGGACATTTTAACTCAACTTTTTTGCAGTGTAAATTCTCAGGGAGTAAAAATCGTGATTCACGTTTTGGCAGGGATTGTCGTGCAGCCCCTACTCAAAACCCAAACACCAAAGTACCAGAGTTGGCTCGCATGTGTTTCACCCACTTTCTTGATGGCAGCTCAGGGCAGAAGGACTTCAGAGTGACAGGCTTTGATGCGCCAATTCTTTGCACCCATGGCATCTGTGCCCCCTGACCCTCCCCACAATCATTGTATAGGATTCCCCCCTCGGTGCCCACTGTGTATACATGGTAGTTCAAATGCTAGCATCAGGTTTTTGGTCAATGGGTTCATTTACATGGAAAAACTGCCCTCCCCCGCCTGGGGTTTGAACTAGCCGACTTGAATCGCTGCCCGCTCTCCCCTTGCGCTTTCATGTATGTGAATGGAGGCACTTGTTGATTGTGACCTCACTTCCCTCTTTGTTTGGAGTCACTCACTGGACGGGTGGATGTGACCTTGAGTTTTTTCCACTCCTAGGTGCGTGGTTGCTGGCTCTCTGGCTGGTTTCCTGGCCCTCAGTTGGAGCTGCGTGTGCATTTAGCTCTTTGTCTTCCTCTTAACTCCGGCTCCTGACAGGGGTCGGGAAAGGTGGCCAGCCAGGGTGTGATGGACTGGTGCTGATCACAGAGACATCCCCTCTCACCTTTAGGGTTTGGCTTTAGATGGTGTGAGGCTTCTGATGTCAGATGGCTCCAAAGGACTCAGGCGCCCTCGTGCCCCCCAGGTGGACTGAACCCCCTCCCCCCTCAGGAAGTAACTTTTGTTGCTGGGGAAATAAAAGTCTGCTTTAGGCCTTTTGTGTGGGTGTATTGATAAGGTTTACTTGTCTGCATCTATCAGGAGTGCATGTCATCCCCCAGACAAGGTGCCCAGCTGAAAACTGGGGATCTGCTGAGCAAGCAGTACAGGGAGAATGAAGAAGGAGCTCCTTTCTTTATGAGTTTGAGCAGTCCCGGCCCGCGCTGCATGCATGCCGTTTCGGCTGCAGGGATTGGCAGACGCCCCAGACTTTTTCCCAAACTCCCACTGCCTGCCTTTCTTCTTTACACCTGCTCTGCTACAGAAGCATTCTCACCCACTGCCTCACATTGACCTATAATATTACACTGTGGTAAGCAGAACAACATAATTAGGTCAGTGATCATTGTGCGAGTCATCAAATCAGTTGATGATATGTTTTGTTTTTGGTTGTTGAATCAAGACACAATCATCTCCCTGCCTAAACTTGTGCTTTAAGCCTCAGGATGTAATCTGTATTGACCAGGCCATCCACTGGTGGCTTGTGATTGCTACTAGCAGCTAAAACCTGGTCTGTTTGTAATGCATTTTCTCTCTTGTTAACTTTACTCTATAGGACCCCATGAAATCTTAATTTTTCCACAAATTCCATTTTAGTTATTCCCATATTCCATTTTTTCCATTTATATTTTTTGAGCCTTTGGTTTTTAGTGTTTTATGCAGATTTAACCTCAAAACACAGTATACAGTAACGGAATATAGGCTCACTCTTCAGGTGGTCCAGTCAACAGTATGTTGACTAGGAATGGGAACTGATAATTTTATCAATACCAATGCTTTTAACAATCCTGCTAATCAAGCCAATTCTTTAACGATTCCCTTTTGATTCCTGCAGATTTTCCGTGTGGGCAAATGTTGGCCTGTAGCATTTTCAGTGGCAACAATGTCAAACACATGCCACAGCATAGATAACTGCTTCTGCAAGTACCTGGTGTTTCCACTCACTTAAGGTTGAGCATTTGGCACCTTTTGTAAAAAAATAGGCCACAATTCTGTTACTCCTGCACCCTGGCAGTGGAAGGAATTGATAACAGAATTGGTTAAAAGAAAGACTTATTATATCAGTTCTTATATGGAGCTGGTAACGATTCTCAACTGGAATTGGTTTTCGATTCTCATCCCTATTGTTGACAATATTTACAGAACATTTGATTCTGCCCTGTCCTCTGGAGTAAGCCGGGAGCTTCTTTGCTAACTCTCATGCTGTATGGCGTTGCTTGCGTCCCACTGCTCATTGCCCCTCAGCAACCCTCAATGCCAGTGATCATTGAAAATGAACGGTAGCTGGACACTGAACACTCAGATCATTTTTGGTGTGAATGCAGGGTCAGCCGGTGTCTCAGACGGGCGCTGTGACATGTTGAGATTGTTAATGAGGGGAGGAGGAGGGGAAGAGGAAGTGAAGTGTGCATTGTCTGTAGCCTTAATGACCTCTCGGGGCATTTTCTGGAGAGATACGTTCCTTTTTAGTTAGAAAAAATGCTTTTACGTAAAATGTCAGCCATTTCCGTGGTATGTTAAAATTGAATTCCACGTTTAATACCTAATGATTCTGTTTACGTTTCTGTGATCGGGGATTTTATAGGGTCCTACTCTAAAGTCATGATGCCTTATCCTATTGTTTCCCTGCTGTTTATCACATGATACAGTACCAGCAGCTAATAATGTCTCCCAATGGCCCCATTGTCATCTGACTTCAAAATAACAGATACTCTGGACATATTCAGCAGGACAGGGCAGCTCCAGACCGTCTCTGACTTTAATAGCTGCCATGTGTCGGCCTGCCCTGAGGCCTCAGCCCCATTGAACCCGATGTGTTGCGTTGTCTCGGGAGTTCCCGTGACAGATTCCAGCTGGGGCTATTTTCTGCCACTGTGCACTGTCTGGGCATCCTTAACAAATGGGAGCTGATTGGAACAGTTTGAACAGCTTGAGCGACAGGGACTGCGTGGTGGCTTCAGTGACAGTCAGAGGTGAGCGGGGTTGACAGGTGAGCGACAGTCTCCCGCCGAGGTGGGCTGGGTAGAGAGAGTGTTGAGTGCTGGCTGAGCAGCCATCAGTGTCATCGCCTGTGGATCTGGCTGTTTATCTTCAGAGAGGCCAGACAGGAGTGCAAACTGCAGATCTGCTTTGTTTATGTCAGAGCAAAACTGTTTCTCACAGACTCAAAAATACTAAAGGTGAAGATTTCTGCCCGTCTTCATGGTTTCCTATTTACTTTATATACCCTATGTCGTCAAGTATGTTCAAAATAAGCTTAGAAAACGGCAGTCATTGGTGTATTCATATGCAGTATCCCAAGAATGCTTGTAGAGCTTTCCATCAAAATTGTCAAAAGTGCAAAAATGCCTGTTGTGACTCAAGGGCAAATTGTGTGTTTCCCCCAGGCACTCCAGTTTTCTTGCACAGACCAAAAACAAGCTCATTATGTCAACTGATGACTCGTAATTGTCGAATTAGTGTGAATGCTCTGTGTCTCCATGTAGATTGATGACATATATCCCAAGGAAATAATAACAGTTTTTTTTTTTTAAGATTTTTGGGGTATTTTTGGGCCTTTATCGACAGGAGAGAGAGACAGTGGATACACTTGTGTAAAGGGTGTGAGACAGTAGGGGAAGACACTCTGCAAACAGGCCACAGGGTGGATTTGAACCCAGAAGAATGTATTTAGGTTGTGCAAAATGCCTGTTGTGACTCAAGGGCAAATTGTGTGTTTCCAGGCACTCCATGTTCTTGCAAATCAAGGACACCATAATGTCTGATAGAAGTCATAAATCATAGCAGACAGGGTCAAAAATGGTCAAAACTGTGGCTTGATTTTCAACAAAAAGACATTTACTGACATATATCCCAAGGAAATAATAACAGTTTTTTTTTTTTTAAGATTTTTGGGGTAATGTGTCTAATGTGACATTATTGACACTAAAAGGCCTGTGAAAACCAGCTTTTCTCACACAGAAAATCAGCAGGAATCAGTCGGGGAATTGATAAAGAATCAGATTGATGGGCTCCAGCACCTGTGACCCCAAAGGGATAAGTGGTTGAGATATTGGATACTTGAAAGTTTGGATCCCATGGATTAACACCTTGTCTTACTTATTACATAGGCTGCCTACTTTTTCTATAATGACTACCATCTTCCATGATCAGGAGGGGTCTAAAGGAACTAGCATTCTTATTCTTGTTTGCTTTTTAAACCTTTTTAAAACTGAATTTGCAATCTTGCGTTCTATATGTGTGATTTGTTGTTTTCATAAAGTTGCATCTTGGTTCTCATACTGATGTTTGTGTTCACTTTTTGTCAAATTGTTTTCACTAAAGTACTCCCTGGATGCGGTGTTGCAATGAAATACATCTTCAGGTAAAACCTTTCCCAGGAGATTAAGGTGCAGTCAGATTTCACAGACAGAAATGATGGTAGGAATGAATGATATGAAGTCAGAGTTATAATTTAGCAGAATTTACTTTAAGTGATTTCTAAATGTTCCCATTAGACTCAGACAGAGCTATGTTAATTGTTGGCTTTATGATGCTGTGGTTTTCAGAACCCTCTCAACTTGAATCAGCAAAGGGAATCAAACTTTTTCTTGAATCGTGCGATAATGTCCTAGACCTGACTCCAGCCAACCAGCTGTTATTTTACCTAATGGGTGGATTCCTGTTCTGAAGGGAATTAGGACTAATTCTGGCCTCCTTTGCATCATTAGGAGCTCAGATCCTTTTGTCAGGACTGCCTACACAGACATGACTGTGTCCCGGTAAGGCCCCATGAATGGGCCCCAGACTGGGTCTAGCATGTCTATATACTTACTTATATTTGACCCAAGAGTCAAAGTCTACCCAGCTGTATCACAATGGTCAAATTTTTGAGTTTTCGTCTGTTGTTTTTAAAAATTACAGGATTAGTTTGTTGCATTTGTAAGACATTCTTACATGCAAATTACCTGCAAATGTAAGAATGGTTCGCAAATGAACAGCTCACACAGCTGTTAACAGTTTTCAAAGCTGTTCAGAAAACTTGACTTGCTTGCAATCGTCACATCTCCAACAAAAACCACCACAAAAGTAGGTCAACAGAACCGAGCCTCTGTTTTGGAATAGAAAACGATAATATGGATTACTGAAGGCAGAGGCAGGCTTGTACTACCCATTGACTCCCATGGTTTGAGCGAAGCTAACTAGCGGTGGGCAAGCTCTGCCTGTCTCTTCCTTCTTACTGGATGCACAATCAAAAAAATGGTGTCTGTCTGCTTGTCATGGACTCGGGAGTGAGGCAAGACACGAAAACAAAAAAATGTTGGTGTGCCCCTGTAATGGTTTGATATCCTTGCACTATTGCATGAATAAATTGTCCAATTATGATTTCAAGGAAAATGTTTTGGTTCATCCACACATACATTTTCTGTTCTGATTATCCCTTTTGATGAAAGCGGGGACCTGGAGCCCATTCTAGCTGACATTCAGCAAGAAGTGGGGTTCACTGAACCAGTCACCAGCCAATCACAGGGCAACATAAAGAGACAGACAACCATTAATGCTCACATTAATACTTAAAGGCAATTCAGAGTCTCTAATTAACCTCACAAGTCTGTTTCTGGTCTGTGGGAGGAAGCTGGAGTGCCAAGAGAGAACCATGGGAGAAACATGCAAACTCCACACAGGAAGGTCCAGGGGTTAAACCAGCAACCCTCTTGCTGTGAGGCATGTGCCCTACCTGCTGCATCACCATGTCACCTTGCTTGGCTCTAGGATAAATTTCTCTGATCACTCTTTGGGGGCCCCTTCATGACTCTGTGCCCCAGAAAGCTTTAACCTTCATCGCCCCCCTTATGGGAAACCTTGCTTAATTCGTGTTTTGTCTCTCCAGAGGGGGTCTGCTACTCCAAACACATTCTTCATCTGACCATCATGCTGTCTTTATTAGGTCTCTGAACCCAAAATAACAACCAGAAGCACTGTAAGTGCTCAAAGCCCCACCGTCTTCCAACAAGGTCAAAAGCCGTGCCACTTCACTTTGAAAGACTTCTTCAGCAGCAACAATTAGCTGCCTCTGCTTCTCTCCGTCTAGCCGCAGAATTGCACTTAATTATGCCTCTGTCTGCAGGAGTTTCAACATATTTTACCCTCTTGAGTCTAACTGCAGTAACCACAGTGTCTGACCCTGTATAGAAGCGAGGCTCTACCTTTACTCACTGTAAGGTATACTGTCTATTTAATTGGCACCCTGGGAATCGGACGCTTTGACTCCCAGCAGGCCATTGTAAAAGAATGTTAATTAGTTCAACAATGAGTGTGCGCTCGCCATTGTTGGGCTCTTGGCATTGATACTTTTGACAGAGAGCTGAAGGAGAGTCAAAGAGCAGCTCTTTGATGTGGAACGAAATCTCAGTGAGATCCCATCAGGGCTGGAAGGATGTACATGAACGGGCTCAAACAGAGAGAGCATAGACAGCAATTCATTTACATAATGTTTACGAAGAAATGTGGACAAAAGTGTGAACTAAAACTCTAGAACAGTGACTCCTTTTTTTAAATATGTGAGCAAAAGCTGTAGCCATGATCATTCCTTTGTTTTCCATCTTTGGAAATTGCAAGCAAACCCCTGCACACAGCATTTTCGCCAGTAACCTTTGTACCCACAGTAAATTTGTAGGAAGCATGTCATACAAGGTTTGTTGCTAGGACTCATTCAAATGTACAAAACTATCAAAGTTTCCCAGATTTTCCTGGTGTTGCATTTGTACAGAGACGAACCTTCCACCAACCCTGACATTCCCCTCAGTATGTTTTCTTGTCTTTTTTAAAGCATGTTTTTGGGTGTTTATGGCCTTGTTTGAGGGACAGAAGAGTGGAAAGACAGCAAAAGAGTTGCATACTTTGAGAACATCAGTGTCTTGACATTGGGTTTGGAAAGTGAGGCATAAAACTCAGATGTGAGCAAGAAGTTTAACACATTGACATGGAATTAATAAAAACAGAGAGGTAATCGCACAAGTTTAACTTGCACACGGCAAGGGGTCATCAGAATTATTTGATTCACTGATTATTATCCTAACACATTCTGACTTCCACCCACAGACTGATGATTTATGTGGGGATCAATACCAAACTTCCCTCTGTTCTTAGGACAACACACCAAGATGAATGATGGATTACAATGGGGCTTTTCCAATACATGGTATCAGCTTGGCTTAACTAAGCTTTACTTGATTGTTGAGGTGTCAATGTATATTTTAGAATATATTTACAGTGCTCAACAAGTTTATTATCAGACCACTGGACATAAAGACCAGAAAGAATAGAATAGAATAGAACAAACCTTTATTTGTCCCACACTGGGAAATTTACAGTGTTAAAGCAGCAAAGTGGACTGCATTAATGGGATAAAAAATAGACTTAAGTATAAAAAATAGCAGCATGTACTTTATTTCTACCTATATAAGATATAAAATATAAAATATATTTTTAAGAAAATAGAGATATTTGACCAGTCTTTCAGAAACTCATTTTTAACTTCAGTGTTTTTGTTATGGGACAAACTTTTTATCAGTAATGAGGAATTTTTAACTAAATCCACCAATCTATACACAAATGTATATATATTTTCTGTGAGGATGAGGGCTAAATGGGCTCTGAGTCTTAATCAGAGTCAAAAGGAAGATGCAGTATGTGTTTAAGCATCAGTCATCGGCACCTGGAAGAAATATCTGGAGTGGCTTGAGTGCTCCACTTGTTTTTGTGGAAAACTCCTTTTTTGGAGTCTTGTGAAGTATTTTTTTTCTTTTTCAAAAGTTTTGGTCATGTTCTTAGACCTCCATTAGTAGAGAGGCTGAAACACAAGATACAACCTGATTTAGCTAAAGTGCCATGATTTAGATAAATGTTCTGGCCCAATAAAGTTTTAAAACCTTTGCCATATGCTATCTATGTGGCAAAGTTATTTGGACAAGTTATAATCTTGGTCACCCCAGCAGGGAGACGCCAATTTTTTTTTTCTTTTCACGTCTTACCTCACTCACTAGTCTGTTACAACATGGACACCCTCCTTTCGACCCTGTGTGCAGTAACAAGGACGAGACAGGCAGAGCATGCCAAACGCTAATTAGCTTAGCTCAAAAACTCGGTAGTTGAGCGAATGGCTACCTACAGTCGTCAGTGTAACACTTCAGCAACCCTAAAGGCTCCTCTGTACTTGTTGTGACAAGAAATATATACAAACTAAACCACAGGGCACCTGTGCAAACCACCCCGGACGTTCTTGGTAGGTCAACAAAAGAAAGCGTGGCTGCAGTGGTCTGCACATGTGCCCTGCAGTTTAGTTTTGTATGTATTTCTTTTGAAAACTACAAACATGTTCGGATAAATTTTAGTCTAAACATAGATAATGTAACATAAAATGGTAAAAAGAACAAGTCATAACAAGCACACAGGACCCTTTAGAGTTGCTGAAGAGTTTTTCAGATGACTGTAGGCAGAGGCAGGCTAACGCAACCCACTGACTCCCAGTGCTTGAGCTAAGCTAATTAGTAGTGCGCGAGCTTTGCCTGTCTCTTCCTTGTTACTTGCAAATACAGTCTAGGGAATGGTGTCTGTCTGCTTGTCTTGGACTTTGGAGTGAGGCAAGACATAAAAACAAAGAAAATGTTGTAGTATCCCTTAAAGCGGTTATGACAAAATATTTGATAAAAGCACTGAACTGATCATGCATGGAGAGTTTGTTTAGTCATTAAGTAAAAAGTAAACACTGCAAAAAAATCTGTTGTGTTTGATTATCTTTTGGCACAGTGATGAAAGATTTTTGTGCATTAACAAGTCATGAAGGCGCTAGAGCAGAAAATTGAGTGTGCCGTGAGTCTGTTTCAGCTTTGTACAGAGCCGAGCCAACCAAATTACAACATTTATAAATGCTTACACACACATGCCGTGCAGGGCCGCTTTTATTGTTCTCAGCAAAGAGGAGCCATCAGAGCTCGTTTTTTTTTTTATAGGCTCAGGCTCATGAACTTTTTTCTAGTGTAAGAATTTAATCCAACACGTTTTGATGTTTGGTAATCAAGTCCAATATGTGAAATCCACAGATGGAGATGTGTGCCGGCGGGTCAGGGCAGTCACCCCTGTCTTCTCATGGTGTAAGTAGCAGCTCAGTGCCCAGTGAGAGGGGGGATTTGAACCTAAGGAGATTTGGGGAAGGTTGTGTATGGCTAATCTGCACAGATTCAAAGGCTATTATAACACAGGCCATATTTTCACATTCTCCTCCTCTTTCTTTCTTTTTCAATCTCACACGCTCGCCCTGACTCTCAGCACTTACTTCAGCAGACGTAGATGCTTCTCTGTCCTGCCATAATCCCTTTGATGTCAGACTGTCTGCAGTGATGAGTCTGTTTAAAGGCTTTAGTGTCGAGGGGTTGGCCCTTGGAGAGAGTTTTTCCCCTGGAAAATACAAAGCTCTGTTCTGGCCCAGTCGCCCGGGCCGTGTGCGCGGGCACGGACCGGGCTTGGCTTCCACTCCGATGTTGGCGCTGGCATGGAGCTGGGGTGTCACGGCAGCAAGAGCTGTGTGTGCCATTGTGCCAGGGAGTCACGCTCCACCTCGCACGCCCGCTGGGGGCATCGCTTGAACAGTCTTGGAGCGCTCTATTCTCTTTTTCTGCTTTTCTCTGAGCTAACAGTTACACACAATCTCCCTCTTTGTGATCGTCTGGAAAGATTGAGTGCAAGACGACAATGGGACTGTTCACTATAATGGGGTTAACCAGAGTTGAAGAGGTTGTTAAGGATGAAGGACTTTGAAATATACACGGTGCATAACAATCATTTCTGTACTGTGATTTTCTTGAATTTTCATGCAAATAGGGTATGAAGCCTTGCTGTTATAGTAAATAGATATAGTAAAAATAATTCAAATCATAACGATGTTTGAATTAGAAAAAAATGAGCTTACTGTTGTGTGCCCTCCATCTACATTTATCGGTCATTTTGCAAGGAGCACCTTTAGCAGTTTGTGTCTTTAGACATTTCCAAACGACACTAGACAATGCACAATTTTGCTTAATTACTTGGATGCTGTTAAAATCTGGATGTGAAAAACAGATACAATACCAACACTGTTAAACAAAATATATAGTAAAACATGCGCTAAAAAGCATATGCTCATGGACAAACAGGTCCTTTGATAATGTACTCATGTCAGAGTGATGACTTGCTGCTCCTGAAGAAGCACTACCGAGCAGTTTCGGGTTCAGTGTCTTCCTCAAGGGCACTTCAACACTGCCAACACCAAACACCAAACATGGTTCAGTTGAACCTTGCACCGGCTACCCTTCAGTCCCCAACTTAAGTTTTTCCAGGCTGAGCTACTGCCACCCCAAATTTGTTGTGTCACAAAGTAAGTTAGAAATATTTTTTGGTGCTTTTACATCCTCAGCTGTTCACAAAATGATCCAAATGCTGCCACAAGATATTTTACAAGTTCTACAAGGTCTGCTCATATTACTCAAGTTTAAGTTGCTCTGCATTGACGTACTTTTAAATCCAGACTTTAGTTTAGGGTTCTTGTTGCTGGACACAAAGACCTTCAAAATTAGGCACCTCATCTGTTGTTTCAGATATAACCAAGTGTTTGGACATGCTGGAACCAATGGATGGATAGTAAAAGTTTGACCTGGAAATACAGAGATCACAGAAACATAATACCTCCTGCAAACTGAAGGACTGAAGAATGAATTTGTCTTATTTTAAAACACATGTATCAAAAAAGGCTTAAAAATCCTCACAACCTTTCCTCTCAGTATTTCTTACAGCTGTGTGTCCCCAAACAAAAAGACCTCCACGTGCAGAGAATTCAAAGGCAGTCCTCTTGTTCCCTCACCCAGCTCTTATAATCCAGACTCGATCAGGCTTCGGTCTTAAGGGAAACATCCCTGTGGACATGCATGGACAGTCTCATGTGTAATTCAATCATCTTTGACCCTGACCTTTACAGATTTTCCCCCCTCCTTTCCTCCAATAAAACAGGCTGTTTGCCCTCTTCTCGTCTGTGTTTCTGTCTCCCTCTTTAACCTCACTCTGTCATGGTGAAGGAATCTACAGCTCACAGCCAGCTCGACACGTGCAGTTCAGCTGAGAGTGAATGCCAGTGGAGTTTGTACAGTGGGTTACGTCCTGGTTTCCTTTTTTTTGTCATGATGAAAGCTCAAGCCTGATAATTGTTACAATCTGGGGTCTTATTTGTTCCCCTTCAGCATGATTACTTCATAGTTTCCTTCATGTTTGGAGTGTACACAGCTTAAGATAATTCCAATCTCCTTGCAGGTGAAATATTCTATCTAAAAAATGTTGTTAAATTATTAGGCAGGAGGCAACGTCGATACTTTGCCCTTCTCTATTTAGATTGGAACACCAGGAGCATGTGGAGGGATTTCAAAGACCAAAAATCCAAGATATCACAGGTGTTCCTAATAAAGTGGCTGGTTAGTAATTCCATGCAGTTAGTTCTCTCTTCCTCTTTTAGCCTGTGGTAAAAATTATGAGTGCACATTTTTGCCCTTAAAATCCCCTCAGAATGACTTACTGGACACTTTATTAGCAAAACCTGTTAAAGGGCTTATTAATACAAATAGCAACTCTAAATGGTACTGTGAGCTTGTTGTGACTTGTTTTTTTTTTTACCATTATCTTCTACTGTCATCGTTTTATCTCCCTCTACTCCTAAACAGGGGCTTTGCTTTGCTGACCTATTTACAAGCATGTTTGCGTTGGTTTGTACACGTGCAGTGCGACTTAGTTTACAGTGTATTTCTTTCGAAAATGACATAAAGTGCTGATCTTAGTCTAAAACTATATATTGTAACATAACGGGGTAAAAACAAAATCACAACAAGCACAGAGGACCATATTGAGCAGCTGAGTAGTTTATCTGATGACTGTAGGCAGAGGCAGGCTAACACTACGAATTGACTCTAAGCTAGTTAGCTAAGCCAACTAGCGGTGAGTGAGCTCTGCTCGTCTCTTCCTTGTTACTGTATGCACAGCTGAAAGAATGGCGTCTATCTGCTTATCATAGACTCACGGGTAAGGCAAGACATGAAAACAATGAAAATATTGGCATGTTCCTTTAATGACTACCCTGTGGCCCCTTGGATCAGGAGGCCCCAGAAACTCCCTTCCTTTCCTTAATGTTAAAACCGCCTCCGCGTGTCTATAGTCCCTCTGTGAGTCGTCTTGTGTTTCCTCACACACACTGTCAGGCCTGTAAACCCTCATCTCACAGCTCTCCAGTGACCTTGCTGTTTTTCTGAGCACTGGTATGACACAATAATTTATGTCGGATTTCACCACTGAGGTCCCGCGTCCCTCTGTTATGTCATTGGAATTCAGCTAAGCTAAACCCTCAGCTCTTAACTATGGACGTACCATGCTCTTTTATGAAATGCCTGTTCAAAAAGTGGAGCAAGGTGTGGAACAATTTAGTCAGTGATTTCCAAATTCTCCTTTTAAACTTAAAGTTTTCCCAGCCGTTATTCTCATCGTCTGATCATATTTTCTGTTCCTTTCCAACAGAACATACCAAGAAGCCAATTTCCTTTGAGAGCAGAGGGAGCATCGGAGATGAGCTGGATTCTCTCAGAGCCACGATTGAGGATGAACACATTTATGAAAATAACTCCACAAGCACTCACCAAGGATCACCACGCAGGCGGAAGCGCTTCCTCTCCTACCCTCGCTACGTCGAGCTAATGGTGACAGCAGACGCCAAAATGGTCCGACATCATGGACGCAACCTGGAGCACTACATCCTAACAATCATGTCAGTAGTAAGTAAAATAATGTTTCTAAAAATCATCATTTTGGCTTAGTTTTGGAGAGATTTATGTGTGTTTGAGTGTCTTTGATTATGATGATTTTAATGGATATAGAAATCAGAATAATAAAATAATAATACCTTGAATGATGAGCTGTTCTGGTTACTGGATAGGCATTCTAATAGAGGACAACATAATTTTATCACATTATAAGTCACCTGTTAAGTTCACAATATATTTTTGTAAAAGCAGTCGAGTGAAGAGCTGTCAACACTGAGTTCACTTTGCAGCTTTTAAAGAAATATGTCGACATTTTCTTTATTTTGCCTCACTCATGAGTCCATGACAAGCATGTATGACACCATTCTTTCAACTGTGCATGCAGAACTCACCCACCACTAATTAGCTCAGATTGAACACTGTGAGTCAGTGGGTAGTGTTAGCCCGCCTCTGCCTACAGCCATCAGATATGCTCTTTAGCAACTTGAAGCGGTTCTGTGTGCTTGTGTGACTCCTTTTATTTTTTACTGTTATGCTACATTATCTATTTTTAAACTAAGATTAGCACTTTATATAATTTTTGAAAGACATAGATTTGAAACAAACTGTTCCAATGCCCCAGCTTCCGAAACTTTTATTTCCTTCTCTGTATACTGTAAAATACCAAATAAACACCTGGTCCCAAATAAATGCCCAGTCCCAAATAAATGCCGGGTGTAGCAGTACATTTTGACAAGTAGACGCCGATTCCAAATAAACGCCTAGTGTAATTCATTCAGCGCAGCGTACGAGCTATGGTCAAAGTTTACAGAACACACATGCTAAGCTCACAACTGACAGCTGACACTTGAAAGGAAAGAGACATGATCAGACTGTACCTTTACAGTTATTTGTCTCTCTGGACGTCCTGTCGGCTCACTTCTCCTCCCTCTGTATGTCAGCAAATGCATGTTGGTGTACGGCGCTCTGTGTCACGACAGTGCAGTTACACTCTACGTCCACAGAGGGCACTAGAGCACGGAAAGCCTGAATTTTACAGAGTAGGGCTTTGAAAATTCAACGAAGAAGACATTGCCACTGCTGCTGTTTGTTTGATGCCCTTAACTAACGTCAGGAGGTTAGTCACGTCAGTAAGCAGTACATTGCTGCTTATCTCCATCGCCCCGGTGCAGCGAGAAAAAAAGAAGTAAGACCTAAACTACCAGTCGTTCATGACCAGTATGACCAGACAAGAGTGTAACAACAGTACTGTAATCTTGCCTTGAAAATGTACAGATGTTATTCATACTAGTGTAAATAAATAATTTGATTATATTTACCGTATTTTTCATTTTTTGCTAAGTAAAATTTTTGTGCAAAAGGAATTAAACGCCTGTCCTAAATAGTCACCTGGTCCCAAATAAACGCCTGGTCTGCTCAGTGATTGAAGCAAATGAACGCCCTGGCTACTATTTGGTATTTTACGGTATTCTGTTTCAAACAGATAATGTTGCGGATCGTTATTCCCAAATTGGCCATGATCCTCAGTATCAATCTTCTTCTACTCCTAAACAGAGGCTTTGTTTGTTGACTTACTTACAAGTAAGTTGTTAAGCTACTGCCGTTTAGTTTCGTTTGTATTTCTTTTGAAAATTATATAAAATGCCAATCTTAGTCTAAAAAAAGATTATGTGACAGAACACAGTAAAAAAGGTCACAGCAAGCAAACAGGTTCGTTTAGAATTGCAAAAGAATTTATCTGATGACTGCAGGCAGAGGCAGGCTAGCAGTACCCAAAGACTTCCAGTGTTTGAACTAAACTAATTAAGCGGTGGGTGAGCTTTCCCTGTCTCTTCCTTGCTACAGCATGCACAGTAAAAGAATGGTGTCTATCTGCTTTTTATGGACTTGGGAGTGAGGCAAGACATTGAAAGAAAAAAATGTTGGCATATCCCCTAAAGGGTCAATCTACAATTTTGTGAATTCTAGGTTTATTTCCTTTATTACAATTCATTGTAGTTTCTTTCCTTAAATTGCCGTTAAATTCCCATGAAAAGTTTCCAACTTTGACTTTTGCGTCCCAAAGTAAGATAGCCTCACATTAAAAGTAGTTCTTCAGTTGTTCAAGCAACATATTAAAGATGTCTTAATGTGTTTCTTCAACAATCTTTAAAAAATTGATCACCCACTGCAGGGTTTTCTGATTCTAGCCTCATAGTTTACTCCTTGGCATTTTTGGCCATAGCACTTGACGTGATCCTCGCGTGCTGCTGCTTCAATGTGAGTGTCTCAGTTAATTGGTAAAGTCCTGACTCAGCACTTTATGAGTCCTGCATCTGAGTGCGAGAGCCTGCAGGTAATTAGCCCCCTGACACTGTAAAGCTGTGGCCCTCTGTGTCTGTATTTGTGAGTGGAAATGTTTGAAGAGTCAAAACAGGGCAGGTTATCAAGTACCAAACTGTCTGTACCTTCTGCCCACTATGACAAGCAGAATATTGGAAACATTTATTAACACAAAAGGGAGTAATCATTGTCAGTGGAAGGTTGTGCTTTAGTGAAGTAAAAAGAATACTCTGCCTAAACCTGTATCCTCAGGTTTGAGGTCAAATATTCTGTCTACCACTCTCATGTCTGCAGACTTTCAAACATCCACTTTATTTCACAGTCACTGCTTAATCTACATTTTACTCACCACATTAAGTATTGCAGGGTGTTTATTTAGAACAGAGAAAACAACACAGTCTTATCCATTTCAGTGAGGCTTTAAATTGTAGCTGTAATCTTTAAAATTGACACTGATGCTTAAGCGGACTGTACTACAGCAAATAGCGCATTCGGTGACACATTGAAGATGTACAAAGAGTGTTATCAGACAGAAAAAGCAGAGTTAATTCCCAAAACACCACTTATGTGTGCGCAGGGAAGGCTTAGCAATAGATCAGATGTGGGTTGCAAAATTTCTATGGAAGCTTAAATGAAGCTTAATAAAATTAAAAGGGATAGACTGGGATTTTTGTGCCCAGTAATAGCCTGAACATTAGCCACAGTTTCAGAGATCAGCTCTGTATCCATACAGAATGAGCTGACACAAGCTTGGGCTGAATATTAACGCAGATTGGCCAGTCCACATAGTTTAAAAAATTTAGGGTGAAAGCAAGCCATGACAGCTGAGTGATTTTCTGTGATATTATACACTTTCATAACAGCTTATTGCTCCACTTATAGCTGTTTTTATGGCACTACTTTGGTACACCACACAGCCTATGAGGCCTTCAGACATTAATGTACTGATTAATATACAAACTCGCTTTTATTCTGTCAAATGCAGCAACATTAATATTTATCAAATAAGATGAACAAAATTAATAAATGTTTGGAGATTATCCTGTGGACTTAGCACAGAACATTTTAGGTGATTTGATGTTAAAAGCATGACTTTTGAAAAACGTCTGAAGTTTTTCTTTTGTCTAAAATAATCTGGTGGAAGTTTCAACTTGAGGGTGGCGCAGCAGGTGGTGCACGTGCCTCACAGCAAGAAGGTCACTGGTTCGATCTTCGGGTCGGGGCCTTTCTGTGTGGAGTTTGCACGCTCTTGCAACGCATGAGTGGGTTTTCTCTCGGCACTCTGGCTTCCTCCCACAGGCCAAAAACATGTTCATCGGGTTGATTGATGACTTCAGATTGCTCTTAGGTTCAGCTGTGTGTGAAAGGTTGTCTGTCTCTCTGTGTGGCCCTGCCATTGACTGGCAATCGGTTCAGGATATATCCCGCCTCTCGCCAAATGTCAGCTGGGACATTGGGCCATCCCCAAAAGTTAAATTAATACCTCCAAAGATAATATAAACGCTTTGTTAGATTTAAAAGCTTCACACTTTCTAGAGTGACATAAGCATTTTTAAATCGTATCATCAGTAACTTGAATGAGTTAAAAATAACTGTCCTGGAGTTTAAACAGCTCTGTAGTTTTGAACTCTTCAATTTTGACATGTTTATTTACACTTTAAAGTCCAGTAATCTGACCAGAATTGAATATTATTTCGTACAGCATGTAAAGCTAATTAAATCAAGTGGGGTTTTTTTTTGCCTTTTTTAACCCTTTGACCAAAATTGCAAATCATAGCTAGAAAATTTTTATTTTTTGGAGCTGAATTGTTTATTTCACTTTCTACTGAAATCCAAAAAAAAAAAAAACATTTCCATAAAATGTAACATATATATATATGTTTTGTATCTCATTTGATACATTAGGTGTCTTTTGCAACTGATAATCCACTTGAGGACATTTCTATCATTTATCTGATTGTATTCACGTGTTTTTAAGTAATTTGTTGATCATAATGATTAGATAGAGGCATCATTAAAGTATGTATCAAATATGATATAACAGGCTATAAAGGGTTAAGGAACACTATCAGAAGCCTCTGTGATGGCAGTATAAAACTGAAGCCATCCTCACGTGTTGAGCTTAATACAATAATACACAGGAGGGCACAGTCTTACAGATGAAGGGCTTGTATCACAGTTGGACTTGTAGCTCGCAAAGACAGGCTACGTTCACCCACTGTGGACAGGCCGCAGCTACACCCCCCTCCCTCAGGCTAAGGCAAGCTAAATGTTTATAGTGGGCTAATGAGTTCCTGTCAGGAGGCTGCACATGGCCTCAGGAGAGTGCTGGCCGACCGTGACAGGGGTGCACGAGAAAAGCAAGAGAAGCGAAGGGGAAAAAACTACAGAGGGAATGTTTTCGCTGTCCTCACAGAGGGGCTCCGAGCTCCAGATCTGCTGAAGTTTCACTTCTGTTGCTGGCTCCAGATTTGGCTTTGTTTTTCTTTGCTGAGGTCTACGAGGGAATTGTAATTGGTTTTAATACTCTGTTGATTAAACTAACCCTGAAGGTGACGTTTTTTTTGTTTCTCTTGACCTGATTTAACTGTTGCTATTTTGATTAGATTCCGTGAAGCTTAGCGAGAAAAAACAAAAGCTCTGTTTCCTCTTTCGAGTAATGAGTGGGGAGAAGTAGATCAGCTCGCACCCTGTCTCTCTCAGTGCTCCTGTTTCAGGTTAGTAGAGGTTTGCATTTCCTTTTTGTGTGTTTTGTCTTTGTTACAGGTGGCAGCAGTGTACAGGGACCCCAGTGTAGGAAACCTCATCAACATCGTGATTGTCAAGCTCATCGTGGTCCACAATGAACAGGTGAGTGCTGGTATTAAAAGCTGCCTGTATCAAGCTCCCTGATATGGCTGACGTCAGCGCAAGTGTCCCTGGGCTGGCCTTTTCTCTGTGAGGCCGGATTGAAAGGACACTGCTGGCCTTGTCAGTCCAAAGTCTCTGGAGAGGTTTCTCTGAAAACAAACGACACCATAGAGTAGCAGCTAGACACCTGCAAGGAAAGTCTGGAGGCCTGCTGAACTTTTCTGTAGGATGATATTGGTTCAATTACATGTCCAATATATGGTTTATCACTGTGAACGGATATAAACAGTAGTCATGTCTGTGTTTCCGCCACAAGTGCCCTAATCTATTACACTATTCTAAAGTGTTTCCAAATATCACGTGTCTCACAATCGCTTTGTGAGGAGAATATAGCATGAGTAAGAATTATTCCTTTAATTAGAGGAGTGGGTCAGTTGAGGATACTTCACCATTTGCAAAACCTGAAGATAAGTAAAGTTTGTGATCATCAAATGGCTGTTAAATCTTGTCGTTCCTGTGATGTAGCATCATTTCATATAACCACCAGTGTACAACATATACCAGGTCAGGCGTACTCAAACACATTAACTAAATTAATAAATACATAAACATGATACGTTCAAGGCAGCTCGATGATTAAATAGCTAGACAAATACAAATATCATCACTGCAGTATGTTTAAATTCAAGATAATTTTACAGTTAGCATTTGTGTAAAACTTGATTTACAGTTGTTTGAAGGGCAAATGTATTGGTTTTTGCTGGGGATGAAAAGCTCTTGAATGCGTTTGTTTTTTTTTGTCTGTGTTGTACAATGAACTGCATTGAAATGTTAATGAAATTTTCTTTTTCTTTTAAGGAAAAGAAAAAGTATTAAAAAAAAGGTTTTCTTGCCTCAGTAACCCTTGCTTTTCCTGTAAATGTTACCTAAAATGAGAATAGAGGAAATCACATTAACAGTTCGGATTGTCAGAATTGAACTGAACTGAATTGAAAACAATGACCATAAAAGCGTAGTTACAGATTGAACTGTTGGCTAGCTTTTATGTTGCATCCCTATTTGCCTCAGACTTGAACTTTGGTTCCTATGATGTCATATTTTTGTAAAACAGAAGCACTTTTACCTGCAATTCCCAAATAACCACCTGTCTTTTCAATTAGTCGGTTTCCACATCCCGCACCTTAATGCATCCAGTAGTGCAACCTTGTGCTTGTTGTTAAGTGTCATGCAAGTCTATGTTCAGGGCAAGTTGCTTCAATTCTACATTAACCGCCACCAAGAAGATTGTTCCAAACAGAACATGCAAAGTTTTGGGTTTATTACAAAATACAGTTCTGCATGGAAATAATGTAACTGTAGATGGCAAATCAACATCTGGGAGACAACATAACCTGCTTTTTACGTTTCTGCCTTTTTTAACATGACTGTCAATCTCCTTGAGGTTGAAGTTCTCAGCCTGTTAAGCCTGATGCACTGTGCAGCACTCTATGGGGGGTGAGGAATTGCACTGTTGGTTAAAGTGAAACCACAGCACACATGGAACCCTATGCTGGCAAACTATTGAAATTATGGGTCAAGCAGCTTTTGTTTGGACTTGATTACATCCCCAACTTTGTTGTTGTTGTTAATGCTGACTCCATGAGGGTGAGATCATTGTGTTACAAGGTGCAGGGAAATACTTTGAAATATCATAACAACTGGAGTTTTTGAAATAAGACATCATTAGTGTCTCAAACAAACGTAGAAGAAATCTGTTCTGAATTGGGACTGAATCTTCAGACAAGGATGGAATCTAGTGGAAAAAAAGTTCTTAACTAGAACCCGTTCTCCTTTCCCGTCCCTAGCTAGTCTAAGAGAAGGGGAATCGCTTTCTGAGACAGACCACACCATAACCATAAATACATGTGTTTTTGTTTCTTCGAAAGTTTAAAGTGAGCATATAGTTGGAAAAGAAAATTATGTCATCCCTTGATTTTAAGGTCAGGGCCATTTCCCAAAGCCTCTGTGGGCCCCTCATGGTTCTAGCCCCCCTCCTCTTAAAGATAGCCTCGTCTTCTTAAACATAAGCTTCAAATTTCACAGAGTATTAATCCAGTTTCTTGGTTACTTCCTCATAAATGTTTCCTCCAAAACAGGACGGACCCACAGTGAGCTTCAATGCCGCCATGACTCTCCACAACTTCTGCGTCTGGCAGCAGAGCCAAAACGTCCAGGACGACGGCCACCCCTCTCACCATGACACCGCTCTCCTCATCACTAGGTACACTCTCCCCCTCCCTTTCAAAGCAAAGCCAAGCTGCGTAGGAAAACCGTCCTCTTCAAAGACATGTAACAGCATTTTCTTTGTTTGGTTTTTCAGGGAAGACATCTGCCGAGCGAAAGATAAATGTGACACTTTAGGTAAACTGTGATTCTCTTTGCAATAATATCCATACCCTTGATCACCTTCTGTTAACTTTCTGCTCTGCTGCCCACAGCTCATAAATGGTGCCCTAATGAGTTTATGGCGAGCTGTCGGCTAATAATATTGTAGTGACAGAGCAGAGTGGTAGAAGGGGGAGGAGGGCTGGTGGCAGTGCTAATCTCTCCCTTACAGAAGTTTTGATGGTTTAATCGCCTTTGCACACTCAGGCAGCAGGTTTTTCTTTCTAATAATTGCTCCTCTGTATGTGTTTATGAGTATTTTTTTTTCTTTCTTTTTTCCCCTGCGGGTGTACGTGACTCTGCGCTGTAGGGCTGGCCGAGCTGGGGACCATGTGCGACCAGTACCGCAGCTGCTCCATCAGCGAGGAAAACGGAATTAGTGCCTCCTTCACCATCGCTCATGAGCTGGGCCATGTGTAAGTGCAAGCACACACAAATCGCACATACACAGAGCACACACAAACCTTATCCTACCTCTCACAGCCAGCTTTGACCAACAAAAGCCTCCTTATAGAGAGATGTAGAGCCAAGCAGAAGCAGGTGCAAAACATAATAAAGGGAAAAACTTGACTTTTAATAACGTGCCAGCCTCTAATGCTGCACTGTGCTGCTCTGGGAGTTAACCCTGTGCATGTCAGAGGTCTTCTAAGGGGGACAACAAGAAAAGGATAACATGCAGGGAGTAGGTTATTATGTTGGAACGGACCCAAGACAAGGTAAACACCCTAACCTTAAAGGGATACACAAACATTGTCTTTGTTTATTTTTGTCTTGCCTCACTCCTGAGTCCACGACAAGCAGATTGAAACCATTCTTAAACGCAAATAGCCCAAAAATTTCAGAATGGCTCACTCAGAACAGTGAGTTGGCTCTCATCATTCACTTAAAAGAGCTGTTAAAAAGACTCGACTCGTTCGTGAATGTCACATCACTAGTGTAAACCACAGAAGTAGGTCGCCAAACAAGGCCTCTGTTTATGAGTAGAAGAAGAAAATACAATGATAGTAGAAGATAACATAGCTCAGGAAAAAACGAGTCACAACAAGCTCACAGGACCATATGGAGTTGCTAAGGCAGGGGCAGGCTAACGCTACCCATTGACTCCCAGTGTTTGAGCTAAGCTAATCAGTGGTGGGCGAGACAAGGTCACTTGCATGTGAGGCAGTCTGTAGAATTTACATATCAGGAGTGCAATGTGTTTGACATTGTTGACCCCAAAATCTAGCAGCTGACAAGGATCGGCACAAAAGGACCCAAAAGCAAGACTCAACAAAAAAAGCTCTTTAACGAAAAAAATCAGCACTCAATGTAACAAACAGAAAATCATAGCATCACTGGAACGACTAGATAAAAGGCAACCAAAAATCACAACAATGCTGGCAAACTAGATTAACAAAGGCAACCAAAGGCTTCTGAACAAAAACACAAAAAGGCTGTACCTTCTTCAGGAATTAATATTCGTGGCACAAGGAAACACATGGACATGAGACGACGCGATCTGGCACAAGACAAAGGGAGACGCAGACTTTTATACATGAGGTAATGGGGCACAGGTGGAAACAATGAGGGGGGGAGCTCACAATGACAACGGCGGGTAAGCATGAGGGCAGGAAGTGAAGTTGCCTGAAACAAGAGCAGAATAGTGACTACAAAATAAAAGCTGACAAGACAATATAAAAGACAAGACAGAAGTACAAAGTGCAGACTTAACATGACTGATGAGACATGACAGCAGCAAGATATGTTGACTATGTCATAGTCTAAAGGTCATGTTTCCTTTGACCTTTTTGGTTTGAAGTTTCCTTCTCCCTCCCTTTTTGCAGATTTAAACTATGACCTCAAAATTAAGCAGACCTCTTTCAGATCAAAGCAGATGGTTATTCTATTTTTTTTTGAGTGGTTTGTTCTTTTTAACAAGTGAGGTGTATGAAGGGAGAGCAGACCATTGCTATGGCTTAAAGGCAGATCAGAGGCTGTTTGATAAACTCAGGTAGAGTCAGTGCTTACAGTAAGTACATCCTTCGATTTCCAAACAGTAGTAATCAGAGAAACTTTATCAACTTTATCAAACTTTAGCTTGCGCCCAGCTCATTGTCATGCATCAGCCTGAAGCCTGATAAAATAACACAACAATACCACAGTGATGTCATACACAGCTTCCCTGTCAGTGAGTGATGGCAGTGTTATCACAACACTGTCTGCCACTCTCAGTGTTTTCACAACAAGCAGATTTTGCCACATGAATGGAGTAAAAATGTCTTGGATTTATCATCATCGTCCAAATGACCAAGTCAAAACACATGACTGGATCCTGCGTGGAGGGGGCTTGCTTGCCTAAACAGCAACAAGGAAAAATGGGCTTCATTCATCACCTATTTGAAGAAGATTAATTCTTTAAATCCACTTCTGCAGTTTTCAAGATGTTGCTTGTTCAAGATGTTTTTGCGATTTTATCTGGGATTGAGTTTCAGCTGAGATCACCAAACTTTGGAGGCATTTTGAAACTTAATGAAAAGTCAACCCCTTTTTAGTTTTTTCTTAATTTTAATAATATGAAACAACATTAGGTAAAAACATTGACCTGAATAATATAATATAAAATCATGAGTAAATGTTGATTTCCAAGGTAAGAATTTTGACATTAATATAAAGAAACAGACACTTATAATGAAACCAGCTTGACAATGACCTTAAAAAGAAAGTCTTTTGATGACAAATCTTTAACATGTCAAATCTTTTACCAAACTTAAGGAATGATGTAGGCCATTGGCAAACTGCGTTATTAAAATATGCAATAATATTCTAATATATCTGTCTCCTATATATATATATATATCACACAATTAAATCACCAGTTTTAGTGACAGATGGCCAAGGGTAGTAGTCATCAATTGGCAGCCCTGGAGCCACGTCAGGCCCCCTGCAACTACACATTCTGCCCCTAACCTGACACACAAGCTAGACAGTATAATATATTTCACTTGTCCATCCGGGAACAGCCCGTAGAAAGTCTTTGTGAAAAGGTAGAACCTTTATAACGCATATCCAGAGAGGGATTTAGCCTGCTCTCTTGTTAAGTGTCTTAAGACTTGTTATGAACTGGCGCTGTACAAATAAAGATTGACTGATTGATTGATTGACATCTTTCAGGTGATTGGACCATTGCTTCATCAGTCCCATTTACCACCGGCCAGTCAGATAGTGTTGAAGGCAGGTGCGTCTGCTACAATGTTAAAAACAAAACGTAAGCCACTCCTTAGAACAAACTCCCACCAAAACATGTCAGAAGTGGAGAAAATTCTATCAAGATGTGCTATTGCTGTAGCAGTTTATTTTCATTAAGTAAAGAATTGACATCCAGATCTGATAGAAATTCGACTTAGACTGTTAACATCTATACTAACCTCTGTACGAACAGTCACTTCCTGCTGTCATCTCCCTTGTAGAGCTGTAATGCTCTCTGGTTCTTTGAGAAAATGCCCTAAAATTGCTTCTTTTACTTCCTGGGGTTTATGATGCAATAGCTATATAGCCTTCCCCTCCATCTAGTCATTAAGAGCACATTATTGATATCTCTGTTAGCTTTCCTGCCCCTCAGATTTGAGATCTGAATCTAATACTCTACAGAGACTAAATATTTTAGCATTTTATTAAATTTGATGAAATAACTTTTTCATAGACAAGAAATTATAGAGATGGTCCAGCACACCAGGACATGGAACTTTTTAAAAATAACGGAGTCTCTGACAGCATTGATGCACTATTTGTCCTTCTCTGGGTTTTCTTTGGAAGGTATAAATCATTCTATCTCTGACATTTGACTTTTCTAGTTTATCACAGACCTTTAAAGGAGTATATTTTCCTGTCTTAGTAAATTTCCTTTTCCCACTCGTTGTTCCTTCCTTGCAGAAACCAAAAGCCAAAAATAAGAACAAACGTTTCTTTCCGGTGTGGCTCTCTGTTTGTGTAGGACACTGAAAAAGGGACCAGTGTCCTGTGTTCTCGTGAGCTACTGGTGAAGAATGAGAGATATTCTTCTTCTTCCTCCTCAGTCCCGCTCACACATTCCTCCAGTGGAGAAATCGGACCAAAGAGAGTGAGAGAGAGCTAGATGGATGAGTCTCCCTGCCCCCTCTTTCCACTTGCGTCTTGTGTGGATCTGTTTATGCTAAAGTTCAAGCAGCTGGAGGCCCAGTTGGCGCTGCCTCCTGGGGTGGTTAAGCACCGCGTTCACAGGCGTGAGCTCAGGGGAAAAGTCAGTGTCAGGTAGAGGGAGCCACTCAGGAACACTGAAGATTAAAAAGAGATTTAGACTAATGGATAGGAGGCCTTTCTCAGATGACCGAGAATGTGTGATTACTAAGACCATCAGGGGGATTTTCAGGTGAGGTAGTGTCACTTGATAGCAGTTAAAAAAATCTTCAGCCCCAACTCAAACTTTAATTCAAAATCCATCCAAACAAGAAAAGAGAGGAGGCATCAGAGGCAGAAGAGAAGATTATTTTAGTGGCCTCTGATTGAAACATGAATGAAAATCTTCTTAACTTCTGATATATCAGTGAGTCAAGTTGAGGATCCCACCACCACCTCTGCACTTCAAAGTTTTTTGTCATTTGCACATTGAGAAACATGTTCCCCTTCACTGTGAAAATTATACTCTGCTGACCACAACGAATGCCACGTAAAAGGTATAAAAATATAATAGAATTGACTGGTAGCACAATTAATACTGAATAATCCAAAATAATATCAGCAAAACAACCAACAAACAAAAAAATATTATCCAGCTATTCACTGCACTCACTCTATGTCCATTTTTATACATCAAAAGTATTTTTGATATATAATAGTTCATTGGGTTCCTTTTCCAATATTTGACATTGAAAACACCGTTACAGTTACTTGTTGGAAATGCAGTTTTAATGTGCTGGGTCATCCTCTGCAGCACAATGTCACATTATAGTAGACATAATCATACTCACTTACCTTGTACTGTGTTTGGAGCAATCACGGGCTTGTGTTGCATGTGGTTTGGAAACGTAGTTACGTATTTAAGGAGGTGCACGTCAGGTTATATGCTTGGGCCTCTACGTTGGTTAAGGCTATGTGGATCAACAGTGGGTGGCACCGTAGCTTTGACACAGAGGTATAAATCAGCTCAGGGTCTGTGAGCACCAGCACAGATAAGATTTTTCCCTGAAGCTGTCTTACTAAGTTGTCTTGATGAAGGAGCAGTGAAGGGAGGTGTCCATTTTACAACCCTATTGATCTGTGATATATATCTCTTGTCATGAGTTTAGGGGTCATTATTGGAAGTGAACCGGAAGGTGGTTTCAGCTTTGTCACCATAAGTTACCAGAAGTGTAAAATCATTGGGATGGATGTGTGGGTGGGGGTTGGAGTGAAGAGAATCCTCAGTGAGCAATGATATTTTTCTTTTGGACCCAAAAATAATGTGTTCAATTATTTTGTTATCACATTTCTTTGTTCTTATATTGTTCAAAATGTCCCAGCTTCTTCATAATTTTGGTTGTATTGATGTTTGAACAGCTCAAGGCTGCATACAACCCCAAGATGAATCACTCAACATGGAGTCCTCAAATTATCCCTCATGCTGACTCACTCTGCTTAACCAGCTGATAGAACTGATCTTGCAGACTGTGGTATTTGCCCCGATGATTATTCCTACACCAGGACGCCATGTCCTTGATAGTCAAAAGGTTATTTATGATCATTTAAGTGCAGAAATCTGTTTATGTTCTGCTGACAATAAGTTTAGTGGCATGACAGCATGCTGGTTATGATGGTATGACCTTTCCTGAGCTCTATGAAGTGGATTTGACGTAATCCCACTACAGTCTGAATGCCAGTAATTAAGTGCAGGTCTGGTTCTCTAACACGTAAATTGACATCAGTATTGATCTGTCCCTTGGGAGCGCTGACGAGAGAGTCGGACACTCCCCGGTTTATGACTTCATTACTCTAAAAGGCTCTCCGCTTTGGAGTTCAAACGAGTATCATTGTGTGTGTCCTTCAGATTTGGCAAAACTAAATTATCAGGACATGGTGGGGGTACAGATTGTTTGGAGGTTGTGCCAAATTTTTGTCACCATGATGAGAAACTGTGCATGGTCAGGGGGAAACTCACCAACCAGGAACTTTGAAAAGATATTGTCACTTGTTTTTAGCCAAGGACAAGATAAAGGCACAAAACCACCTAATTTCATTTTTATTTTTCAAATCTAGCTCTTACTTTATTAAATAATTGTTAAAATAAAAGATTTCATTACATTCAGTGGTCACTCCAGTAAATACACATGTTCATCTGAACATGTTTTAGCCAATCATATGACAGCAATTCATTGCAATGAGGTATTTACACATGGTCTACATTACTGGTTCCCAACTGGTCTACCTGAGGAACCCAGCACCATCCCTTAATGAGAAGCTACAACCCAAATTGAGGAAAAATTTCCAAATTCTGAAAGTTATTTAATGAAAATATGCACTTTGAACCTGAGATAATACAGAATATCACAGTATGCCAACACAAAAACAACTTAATAAGGAAACAAAATGGCCAACACATGATGAGGCTAGAGAGGGAGTAGCTGAATTTTAATTTTAACCTAAATGTGCATCTTAATGACACAAGGTTTCAAGACTTTAAATGTAACTTTAACTGTGATAAACCTACATCACTGGACACATACTGAACAACTCTGTATCAATGATATTTAATCATTAGCCGTAAATAAGCTGCTGACCATAAAGCTGTCACAAAACACTTCAGTAACTTCATCTGTTTTAACAGACTTAGTGCTTCCATGCACAAGCATTAAATACAAAAATGCAGCTATTGAGAAGTTGTTTTAGAAAATCTTTAGAATATGTGGCTTTAGCTAAGTGCCTTCTTGTGAATATTTAGCAAACACCTTTCTATAAAAACGTGTCAGTTAGCAGGGTATCATCTCTACCTGTTGTTAAGGAGTGTGAATAGGCAGCACTCTACTGCATTAAAAACTCCCTTCAAAATAAAAGCACAGGATGTTATTCCCATCATCTTTTCCCCAGGCAAAGGCTCAGGGCCAGTGTTAATTTTGTTGCTTGATTATTTTCTTCATAGTTTTCGGCAACAACCTTTTTACCCTGAAAAAAACTAGACAGTAACTAATAAAAAGAAGTGTACATAGACAAAAACTAAAAGTAAATTAACTGACATATTCATCGATAAATATAAACTAGACTAAAATGTTTGACAGATATTCAATCCAGCCAGATCTAATTTGGTGATCTAGAAAGTAGAGGTTCAAGTTAGGAATCCAATCACAGAGACTTTGGTTGTGTGGAAAGGTTGGATGAGTTAAGAGGGACATCCAACTACAGCTGCCTTAGCTTGGTGGTGGTGGGATAAGTTGGGAAGTGATCCAAACAGAGCTAACCTTGCAGAGCAGACGTACCTGCCTGGTTCTGAAATCATGCTTCTCTGTCTTACCAGCCTCCACTGTCCAACGGTTTCACTCCTCTAAATGCTGAACTGCCCAATCAGAGAAGAGAGGCAGGAGCAGTTGGAGCTGCTCCTACCCTCAGGAACTGGAAGTGACTTGACAGAAGGTGAAGTCACTTCCTGTTGTACAAATAATGGCGGCTTATGTCGGTTAGCCTGTGGTCATCATGGTTACTCAATTATACTTGGCAAAACACGCTCTCCTCATAAGTTTACTTCATGTCACATATAAGTGTTAATGATACATCTTTACATATTTCCAGTATGGAACTGTCCATCTGGCATGTCAGGTTAAATCAGAGCTGCTCTCTTTATGAATTGATATAGTCATGTACAGCAGGTTCACTGTTTGTTGTCAATTCTGGTATTGTAACTGAGATGCTTTGCCAGGTAGCCGAAATAAAGGTGACTGCATTTCACTCAAAAGTTAAATTTGTTTTTGTAAATGTATGCATTGTAATAGTATTCAGTAAAGGGTTATTAGGTGTTTCATTTTATTCAAGTGTAAAATCTGAATTCAGAAATTTAGAATTCAAAAAAATATGTGAAACATAAAAATGCCTTACACTTTACACCTCATATTTTAGTCAACTAAATTTACAGTCGATATTTGTTGACTAAAATGTAAAATTTCATCAACTAAAACTAGACTAAGATGTAAACTATTTGGTTGACTGAATTAAGACTGAAAAAAAGATATTTTGGGCAAATGACTATAACTAAACCTAAATTAAAAATGCTTTTATTGCTCAGCACCCACCAGTTAAGAATCACTGATCTAGATGACCTGTTGATGTTAAAACTAGTTTCAGAAGGGGAAAGAAAGGTGGTTGAAGTGAATTGAATTGATTTAAGTTCTCCACACTCAAACATAAATCTGACTTTGGTTTGTCATTGAAACTTTCTCAAGAACAGCTTAATGTAAACTCTGACATCTGTGAATGAGGCCCTTTGTGAGCTGCTTCTTTTCCCCCTAACTCTCCTGTCACGGGATGCACCTGTGCACCATCATACCTGACAAAGACCAGTCCACAGATACCTTTTCATTTGGGGCTGTCAGCATCAGCCGACAGCTCAGAGCATGTATATGTGAGCTGGTGTGTGTCTGTGTGTGTGTGTTGAGCTCATTACTGTGCCAGAGGCTTAATTATTCCCTGGGTGCCTTCAGAACCTCGGCCCCCGTAGGGTGGGCCTCATGCCAGCCGGGCTCGGTCTTGTTTGTGTGCCGGTACGGATTGACCCTCAGCCACAGTCCAGAGCGCAGCGCTGGCCCACATCCTGTTGTAAACATCTCAGACATCATACAGCTGCGAGGGTTCCTGTGTGTGTATGTGTGTAAATACGTGCGCATGTGTGTATTTATGGATGATTTCCAAAATCACAGCACAAAACAGGACATTTTGGACTCCTATCCTGGATCAGGGATCAAGGACTTGTTTTATGAGGCTGTCTTCTGCAGACAGGATGGATGAAATCACTCACTTGCAGATGTCCCGTGCTCCTCTTTGTACAGCTGTTTTTCTGCTGAGTTTAAAATTTATTGTAATTCATGCTGAACAGCCCATTAAAGCTGCGGCAGGCAATTTATCTTTAGAAGCCTTTTATATCACTTAGCTTAAGGCTCTTCACATAGAGACAGGCTCTTATGTATCACAAGCTTATAAAGATCCCAGCCTGTAAAACGTCAGGCCAATCATGTTATCCATAGTTTATTAACAACTATTTTGATTGTAACTAAGTAGCTTAAATTATTTTGAAGTACAAACATCAGACATTTTAGCTCTTAAAGACTCAAATGTAAGAATTTATGTTTTTTTCCCTCTATCTCAAAACTCTTTTTTTCCTGATCGTTATATATTTGATAATTTTGATATATTTTTTATAATAAAACAGCATGAGATCAAGCACTTATGCTGTTTTACTCCAGTATTAGGACAGGACATGGTATTTGTTAAAGATGCTATGAGGAGTTTTTAAGTAATTACAAAAAAGTCTCACTTTTAGATTTATGCCTGATGAAAATACACACTTTAAGATGAGTTTTATAGCATCAAAATAGGTCATCTATAAATGCTATTCCTTATCTTTGCGGTTGGGTTGGACAGGGCTGGACCGGTCTGGATATCCAACTTCGAAACAAGACAATTAAACCTAGAGCAAATTTATATTATTCAGACACGTCTTAGAGCACCGGGCTGTTAGTAGCGCTATATAGCCGGCTACAAAACTACGATACTAAGTTTTCCAAAATTTGCTTGTTGTCACACATCAAAAACTACCACTGCGTAACTAGAAAGAGATACATTACCTCGTCGCTTTGCATCCTGTAAGTTGTTGAAAAAAGAAGTTGTAGAGCAATACAGAGTTCTGAGGAAGGTCCGAGCTGCATTTATTAGCAACAAAACAACAAACACACGCTTTGGCTTGGGTTGCATCTTTACGACAGTTGCTGCACGTGCTCATGGGTAGCAGAGTCTTTATGTCACCGGAAATGGATTCTCCTCATAGCACCTTTAAGTCAATGGTCCATGTCCTTTAATGAGCACAAATATAAATTCACACATGAAATAAGCAACATATATTAATGAAACATTTTAACAGCATCCTGTACCCGAGTTTGCACCAAATTTAACGCATTAACGAAAGAAGATCCAATAGTATTGAGTCATTTTATTGTGCAGTCAGTAATTTATGACACACCATCACCAAAACATCTTAGTAATGCTCTTATTAATGCATGAAGTAAAAAATGAGATAATATGTTTGATATTTTGTTCGATTAAATATTTTTTACTTTTCTTTATGGATGCATCCCCAGTGTGCAGAGTACCAAGTATGAGTCAACATTTATACAAAATAAAATGAAATAATAAATAAATAAATAATCATAAATTACAGTGATCATACTGTAATAATCACGGAATAAGCAAATCACTATGAATAAAATAAGATGCCCGTTCTTGTTAAAGTAAAGCACAAAGACTTTTGTCTACATCATTATTATATTTTCTATGTTTTTCATTACACCTGTTTAGTCGTATATTCGTAAAATTCTTACTCTTGACAATTGCCTCAAATAACCACACTTAAAAATACAGTACTATCGTGTTATTACACCTGATATAATAACTTGTGATATTAATCCTTCTTGATAGGCAGGGCTAAGATTCCACAATAGGGACGGCCCTAACTACTTGTGTGTTGCTGAACATCCCTAACTCTTTCGTGCTTTTTCTGCTCCAGGTTCAACATGCCTCACGATGACAACCCAAAGTGTCGGGAGGCAGGCATAAAGCACCAGTACCACGTCATGGCTCCCACCCTCAATTACGACACCAATCCCTGGTCGTGGTCCAAGTGCAGCCGCAAGTACATCACCGAGTTCCTAGAGTAGGTACTTGTTCTTCTTATGGAAGGGGTGCTTCACCATTTCAGCTCTGGTGTGATTTCAAAGCAACACTGAAAATCTGAAAATGTATGCAAACAAAAATTCAATAATGTTCAGCATTATTTGAAGCATGCATTCCCGCCTCTTCTTTCTGAATAAATAAATGAACAAAGGTGGCTTACTCAATATTCAAACAGAGAGATGAATTTGGTTCAGATTCAGGTGTAGTTACCCAAGTATGTACCTGTCAGGGTAATAAAATCATCCATTTTACTCAGACTTGGTTGACTTTAATGTTTTGAATTCTCAGGCAGTAGGTTAGGTTTTCCGTTTTTTATATCTCAAGAACTATGGCAAACAACTCCTCCAGTGTAGATGATGGATTCAAACACTTTCTGGAGAATTATCTTTTATTAGCTGCTAGAGGAGTGTAGCACGTATACTAATAAATGATTGTTTAAATATAAACCTGTAACCACCATAAGGTAATTTAAATGTAAATTGTAAGTGAGGATTCAAAAATTAGAAGGAGGAAATATGAACAACTAATAACAACATTTAATAAAACTAAAGAGACTGAAATAGACTAAAAAAAATATTTGTATGGGGAAAAAAGCAACCAAAAAATATGTAATCTTTTTAAGCAGTCAGCACAAAAACATACATTTGGTTTGATAACCAAATAAGTTCAAGACTTTCAGTTCAATAAAAAGAAGGTTTGGTCTACAGGTAGGTGATAAAGGGTTGGATTCTGATGATGAATGAAGATGATAATGATCATGTTCATCTTTCTGACTTGCCATTTTTCATGGCATGGGCTGGTGTAGAACAAAAACCTGGCCAATTCAACAAAGTATGACAGTATTTTGTCTGCTGATCTGTCCGCCATCAGTCTTTTTATGATGGCTTCCTGCCATCAGAGTAAATTTCTTTGAGATATTCAATACTCCACAGTCTTTAGCTGTCTATTGTCTTTTATGTGTTTTTCTTTTATGTGTACATTCAGTTTGAGGTAATAATGAAAGTATATATATGTACTTACAAACCACTTTCATTTTTGGTAAGATTTACAGAACAGATTTTTTAAAACAGAAAAGACATATTACAAATATAATATTTAATTTAACAATTTAAATGTGACCTGGGTTACAGTAGCCTTAAAAGCTTTAAATTTTGTCTTCATTTCATTAGTTGAGGTCCAGCAAAATACAAAGTCCCAAAGTTCATATGTAGATGGATTTTAAACACAGTATTCAATGGTTATTGATTTCCCTCTAGTATTATGTTAATTTGGGGCATCCCCAGCTATCACCAGCTTTGAGGCACCAACAAATGACATGATGAATGGTGTCTCATATTTGACTTGTAATAATTAAATCCTGTCCTTCAAAACTCAGCACTTAGAGGCCACTCTCCACTCCAAGCCACTCCAAAATCAAATATAGGGCAAAGGGCGCGGAACTGTGGAGAAGGTCCACAAAATCCTTATGCAAAAGTGTGCCATTAACTTTTACTTGTTGTGACGTGGCCTTCCAAACAAACTGCTTCTCCGTCTCTCGCTGTGCTCTGCATAGACAGGTCAGTGCAAAGTAAACTCTGTAGGGTTGTTATTGCCTGGTGTTGAAAGAGTATTTCCTGTTTGAATCAGGGGGGTCTTCCTTGACTGACCCCAGCGATGGATTTTCTGCAGCCCCTCCGCTCTGCTGTCTGTGGCCAGACACAGAGTGCTGCGCTGTCAAGACGCTGGGCAAACAGCAATCTAGTCACCAGCCTGCTTTCCACAGCCAAAGCTGTAACTGGTGGCAACAGCTCATTCAGCAAGTCCTGCTGAAAGAGTCTTCTTTAAGATGGGAAATATAACTTATAATTAGATCTTCCTTGGACCTGACCCTTCAATTTTTGCCTCCTTTTCCTCTGTTAATTGTCGAAGCATTCACAAAGGACAGCCTTGTAGATCTGATGCATCTCAAGAGTGCTGGGTTACGCATTGCATGGCGTTTTCAGATTGGGCTTCACATAGTTTCCAGCCAGTGGTGACCTAAGAGTGAAGCAGTGGAAACATCCAGCTGAAGATGAGGAGAAGCTCTTCATTATTTAGTCTGGACCATCAGATGTGTGCGGTTTCTGTGTGGGTGACAAGTGCAAGAGGAAACTGGTTTAAACTTCAAAAACAGTTCTGTTTTATTTATTTATTTTTTATTTATTAATTACCTGTTTTATGTAAGGCTGTCAAATAGAGTGGATGACGTAGTTCTAAAGTTAGCATCGCGCCAGTTCCCTGGGCGAAGAGCCTGTGGGATTTTTCTCGGTGTTCTTGGATAAAAACTGAAGTAAACAAAATTTCATGAAACGTACATCCTGTTAACGGCACAAGTGAATCAAACTTAACTTAGTTTTAAGGCTTGAACATAATTATTGAGAGTAAAAAGTTATTATGGAACTACCTTACAACATGGCGGATCTACCACACTTCTGACTTACAGTATGCCACATTGTGACATCTTGTTTGAGAATTTCCTCGTAATATAATGACCTGATCAATTTGGTGCCCATGGCTGTGACAATGATTGTTGTTTAACAAAAAAAAAAAATCTGAAATGATTGCAGTAGGGTCCCCAGCCATTTTTGTTGTTCTTGTAAAAAGTTTGTTCGCAACTACCCTTTTAATTCACTTGGAAATTCAAATATGGGGTAATGTTAAATGTGTTTTATGCATTTCAAGTTCAAATATTATATATGTGTGTTCAATACAAACTTTATTTCTTATCTTTTTCTCACCTTCATGGTATTAACTCATTCCTGCACCACTTCATTGAATGCATCAATGGACAATAATTATTTTGTAAGAATTGAAGTATAGTTTAATTTGGTCAGGAAGAGTTTCACGCTTTAATGGCCCTGCTTCAGCATCTTCTGATTCAGTCAGATGAGGCTAAAGCTTAACCTAACACACCAGGTGGACCGTTCAGTATATTTCACTAGTCCATCTGGGCAACAGTCCATGGAAAGTGTTTGGGAATGGGCATATTCGGCAAGTGATTAGATGATCAGTCCGTCAGTCACATTCATTGAAGTTCAAACAGATGTTGTAAAAGGTGGGTATGAAAAAACAAATTTTTTATGGAGCAAAAATATGAAGAGTCACTTCTTCCTGTCAGCGCACTTGTAGCTCCCACCTCTTCCTGCTTTGAAGGACTCTGATTGGTCCGTGGTGCTTTGTACCACACACAGTTGTAGATTGGAGCTTGGCGAAATGGCTCTGCCTAATTGAAGACATTGTATCAGGTGGATCCAACTGCACTGTAAAGTTAGCTAAAACTGACCGTAAGCTACCTTTAAATGTACTTTTTCAAGTTTAGTGTAGAAAAAGATTGATGATTTTGTGTTAGATCTAGAACATTGTGCTGAAAGTGTCACAGAAAACAGGAAGTATAGCACAATGACAATAAATTATAGCTGATATGCGCTCTATAAATTTTGTTAAACCATCACAATCCATAAAGGGATTGCAATATTGAACAATATCACACATGGTGTGTTTATCTCATATATTGCAGACCTAGTCATGATTAAAATAAGTTTATTTAGTGCTACTGTCTTTGTAACTGTCAGATTTAGGAGCATCCGACTGCACTGATCCATGATTTGCTCCTCTCTAGATTTTCTCTCACTGATAGTTGTTTGCAGCAGAATCATTTTAGCAACTCAGACTCAATTTCTCAATTTGTCAGTTTCCACACAAAGTATAAAGCACATGCCGGTATGGTCATTCCATGAGAGTGGGGCATCACATCTTACTAAAGCAAAACATTTATTTATATATGATAAAAATGTGTATTATCATGAGTTAACTACCTAAAGCAGGAGATTAACAGCATTTAAACAAGTCCCTACGACAAAGTGTGTTGGTATGAAGACAGTAAAGCAGCTTTTTGCAGTGTGGGAGCCATTGGTGGGAAAGACCCTCAAGTGTGCAGTCCAAATGCTTTTGAAATCCGTCTCCAGCCAACAATGAGACGCATTGATTCAAAGCAGCTCTCCTGCAGCTCCACCCCTGCCCGGCGCTCTGACCTGGTCAAGTACGTCACTGTTTTGACTGCCTTTCCTCCTTGAAGAGCAAATTCGATCTGCACCCCTCTCCATCAGTTTAACAAACGAAAGGCCGCGGCACCTCTCGAACATCGCTCTTTCAAAAGGGCGAAGGACTCCCCTCCCCTCCCTCCCCCTCCTTATCTCACTGCTGCTGTAATAATGTGCACTGAACCCCCACAACTGAAAGCTGATGAAAAGTGTCCTGTTGTTGTGTGCAGTGTTACTATGAGTCAACCGCTACATAAAGCAGCCTTTCTTTCCTCGTCTGGCACTGTGCTGTTTGATGTGAGCCACAAGACCCCAAATGAAGAGGCAAAATGCAGATCTTTGGGTAGAACTTCTTTCTAATTGTTGAGTTTGTGGAGTGTCAAACCCACAAAACCACTGGCTGTGTTGAGGACTACCATTTTCCCCTACCCACCAAGATGATAAACCTAACCACAGAGGCTCAGACTATAAAGCTCCCTTGTGAATTGTCTGAATATGTTTTATATTTTCATTACACCTCTGTGCCAGCTGCAGCCAGATCTAAAAGCTCTGTGTTCAAGATATTCTTGTATCCTCTAAACCCTTTGAGGGAGCTTCTTCAGACTTCACACAATGGCCCACTGTAGGTACATGCCCTGTCAGTTATTCAGTCTGTTCTCGATCCACACACTAACCAGAAGTAGGTTCACACTTAACATGTTGAGCACCGTCCCGTGTCTTTTAAACAGCTCGGAGGACAGAGGACCATTGGGCAGTCTTTTCAGTGTGGTGTGCAGAGTTCAAGTATTTTAGTTGTGAGTGCTGAAGGGAGGGTGGAGGGTGTGATGAGCCGATGATTGTTGTCTCACGACGTGAGGGTGTGAATACCGATTCCAGACTATGCTAAAATTGTGCAACTAAACCTACTTAGTCGTAAAAGAGCAGTGTTAATTCAGGCAGCACTTTTTAGCGTAGCTTTAGTTTGAGTCTCTAAAATATCTTTAGTTTTGTCATAATTTAGTCATCTAAATTGTGTTGATTTTAGTCGAATTTTATTTAAGGAAATTTCACATTTTAGTCGATGAAATCTACCGTGAATTTAGTCTACTAAAATATGAAGTTGTAAAGTGTAGGGCATGTTTTATGTTTCCTTAAATGTATGAAGTCAAGTTTTACACTTCGATAAAATGAAACATCTAATTACCCTTTATTGAAAGCTGGTAAAGTTTGAATGCATAAATAAACAGAAACAAGTTTAACTTTGTATGAAATGCTGTCACCTTTATTTAGGCTACCTTGCAGAGCATCTCAGTTACAATACCAGAACTGACAACAAACAGTGAACCTGCTCTACATAAATATATCAGTTCATAAATAGAGCCGTTCTGATTGGCTTGCTCCCCAACTTATCCCGCCACCATGAAGCTAAGGCAGTTGTGATTGGATGTCCCTCTGAACTCATCCAACCTTTCCACACAACCAAAGTGGCTGTGATTTGATATATTCTATCCTACATGATGAAATTACGTCTGACTTGATTAAGCTCTGTCAAACATTTTTCTTCAGTTTTTATTTGTTGATGAAAATATCAGTGAATTTAGTTTTTGTCCATGTGCACTTGTTTTCATCACTTACTGTCTCGTTTTTGTCAGGGGAAAAGGTTGTTTACAAAAACTTTGACAATAATAATCAGTTGACAAAATATATCACTGTAATATGGTCACCATGAGTCTCAAATATGATGTAGCCGGCCAGGTTGTTAGCATGTTGAAAGCTACTTCAATATCCATCCTCCTCGTGATCCTGCAGATGGATCTGCCTAAATCAATGTCTATTATCAGCCAAATCCGCCTTGCCAAGCTCCAGTCTTTCTTGATTGTGAGCGGCCCAAAGGCAGATGACTCAATCAGCGCCCTTTGAAGCAGGAAAAGTTGGGGGCTATGAGAGAAAACATAGCAGGAAGCTACTGCTCATAAAGTGATTAGCATAGATGCTAACAGCTTCAGTAGTGATTTTGTCGGAACTGGACTCAATTTCTTTATTAAATGAAAAACAAATATCACCACTACAAACTTTTCTATATAATTGATTTTTCATTCTACTTCTGACATGTCTTGGTGAAAGTTTGTTTGGCCTTTAATTAATGTGAATGACCAAACAATTGGCAAATCAGCTGTCGGATACGCTATCGGTCATATCAGCCATACATTGACTGGAATATCTGCAAATTACAGAAATGTACAACATTGATGCACCTTCTTATCGCTGCATGGGTACATGTCAGAGTCAAAGGTTTCATTTTGAAGAGTTAAAAGCTGTTTTCCTTGTTTTAGATTGGTCCCTTGCTAACATATAATACAACACTGAAAGAAACAAGTCCATTTTTGTTGAGTAAAGAGCTTATGCTCTTGACCAGAAACATCAGGATCAGTAATAATAAATTTAGAAATATTGGCAAATCGGATAGCCAATGTCCTGCATCCCTACTTACAAATATGCGGATAGAAAAATAAAAGCGTCCACCGACATACAAATTCCAATCAAAAGCATATATGTGTATCTATAAAATGACGTGTATGGCTTCAGCCTGCTCTGTTAAATGCCTTGAGATAACACTTGTTATGAATTGGCACAGTACAAATAAAGATTGATTGATTTATTGAAGCCAGAGGCCAAAGCTCATGTATACCTTGCAATGGCTCATAACCACTATGTGGATGTCCTATTTTTCTCTTTCTAATTAAGATTGTTCTGTCTGCCAGGTTCATCTCAAGCCTCTCATTATCTTGCAGAGTATCTCTTAGTACAAAAATTGTTACATGCTGTCTGACAAAACTCCTGCTGCAGATCACTTTCATTGTTTTAATCAAATGCTGAATGGAGAGAGACTCTGTGGCATTCAGCCCTCTGCAAATAACATCAGTCTGATGAATACTCACTGCTCTGCCTGCAGAGGGAAACCCAGTGTATGGAAACTATTATTGTTTAGTCTCTCATGACATTGCACAACAGCCAACTATAAATTGTCTTATAAATAAACTCACATTTAAGGTTCCCAATGGCTGCCAGATGTGGAGCTGATGCTGATGCCAAAGGAGATTTCTTCAATTTACACAGGCAGTATATTTTAAAAAAAGATGTTCAATAAAAAAAAGAACAGGCTGACCTCTTCTCTCTTCATATGCCTGTCTGTCGAGCTCTTAATAATCATCCCGTTATAAGTTTTGGACCTTGATTACACAGATGACCAACTGCTGACAGATGCTGCAATATGGGACTGTCTGTTTGATTCTCTGACAGGCTGCTCTTCCACTGCTGTAATATTGCTCTTATGCAAGACTTCACCCTTTACACCCAGCGCTGTGTGCTGCAGCAGTGACGCCTCTGTCCTGGAAAGTCTCAGGTCGTGTGCTCTCAAGGTTGTGCCTTAATTTGTTTGTCTGATTCTTCGCAACAAAATATCTCAACCTGCTCAGAAATATCCACTCTGAATCAAGAGCATTCAGAAGTGATCATTACAAAGTTAACAGTTCAAAGCAAAAGGTCACTAAATATTTTTTCAGCCTTTGCTTGTGTATACAGTATCCCATTTTTTCATTCATTAAATTTATTCAAAATTTAAGCAAATATCCTCTCTGACTTAAAAAATAAATCTGTCAACACTTTGAAGTCCTAGGTCAAAGCCATAGAGAGAAAAAAACATAAAAAAAAACTTTTCACACTCACACAGATAATTGAAGATGGAATGGTTGCAGATTTAAAGACATGGTTTAAGGCCAGGAAGCCTTATTTTCATCATTTGCTTGTACATATAATATCTCCTGAATGCTGTTGGAAATTTACTTTAAACTTTGTACATTCACACACAGATAATTGTAGATGCAAAGATTGCATTGTAGAGGACCTGAGTGAAGCTGGCCCCCCACTCCACGCAATATTTCGGGAAAATAGTCCATTTCGTTAGTGCTTCATTTGTGCCGTAAAAACTGTCGTTTGTGCTGCTATGATTTTTAAGTTTTCACATATTATTTGATTGGTCATCCAGAGTTCACCCAGCCCCCCATTTCCTCCAAATGGACCCAAAATGGTGCCGTTTGTTAGTGCTTCGTTTGTGCTGGTTTGTGCCGTAGAAAGTTTTGTTTGTGCTGCTACAATTTTACAGATATTACACACTTTATTTTCTGGGGATGACATCATCCAGCCCCCCATTTGCTCCGATTGGACCCGAAATGGTGCAGTTTGTCAGTGCTTCGTTTGTGCTGGTTTGTGCCATCAAAACTTTTGTTTGTGCTTCTACGGTTTTATAGATATTACACACTTTATTTTCCATCGATGACGTCACGACTGGAAATGCTCTCGTGTAAAATGAAGTGTGTAATATCTGTAAAACTGTAGCAGCACAAACAAAATTTTCTACGGCACAAACCAGCACAAATGAAGCACTACAACACGGCACCATTTTGGGTCCATGGTGGAAATGGGGGGCTGGGTGAACTCTGGATGGCCTATAAAATAATATGTAATAATTTAAAAACCATAGCAGCACAAACGACAATTTTTACGGCACAAACCAGCACAAACGAAGCACTAACGAAATTGACTATTTTCCCGAAATTTTGCGTGGGGTGGGGGGCCAGCTTCACGCAGGTTTGTAGAGGTTGTAGGTGAAGGTCATGGAGCCTTCTGTTCATCCCTTGCTTAGAAATATGATATCTCCTAAATTATATAAGTAGTTGTATTTTAACACTGCACACCTGCTCACGGATAATTGAAGATGCAAACATTACAGATTAGAAGTCAAAGATCATGGAGTTCTATGCCCATTCTTGTCTTGTACAAAGAATATATCATGAATGGTCAAAGGTATTTTCTTCAAACTTTGCATATTCACCTAGAGATAATTGAAGATGCAAAGATATAAATAAGAGGTAAGAGCTTTAGGTATGCCCTTTAAATTCAAAGGTCAAGGTCATGAAGCCTTCTGTTCACCATTGTCTTTGGAGCTCATGTCTTAAGGAAATCAGAAGAACTTTACTTTGGATTAGTCAAACTGTGCTTAACTGTTTACTCTTATTGAAGTAGTTTAAAGCTATGGTCTATGTTTTGAAACCGCAGCCTGCCCCCCCTTCCCTTACCCTCCTCTCAGTGTTCCAAGATCCCGCCCCCAGCTCGTGTTGCCTCATAACAACAAGCCCCCTCGGACAGAGCTACGAGCGACTAGCATAATATATCAGCAGCAAACTCAATCAAAAACAGCTCAGCTCAACTGAAAGTATCAAACACGACAGACATCCCCCTTGTAACACACAGCAGTAGCCATTTCAATTGGACCAGCGGCAATGCGGGTCTGGCGCTGCCAGAGCGGAGCCGATTGTGGGGGAGGATTTATCTTTCTCGGCCTGTCCTCCCCAGCTCAGCTTACAATGCTAACGATTAGCGGCTAACAGGCTAATCCGCTCCGCTACAAGTCATTAGCCAGGACAGGCACAGACTTACCAGAGTTATTCAGCAGACATCTCCCACTGTAGTAAACAAAGCCATTACCTGATCAACCAGGGGCGAAACGGCCGATGCTGAAGGTCTGACGGCCGACTGAGGCCATTCGTTAGCCGTTAGCCCGCTAACAGGCCTCAATCCGCGGGCAGAGCTCCGTTGGGCCCCGGGGGAGAGAGAAGCGGCTTCCCGGTTTCAGCGCTAGGCTTTTCTGGCTCCATGATAGTTCAGTAGCTAACGCTGCTAGCTGCTCACCGGACGTAGAGGGGAGGAGGCGGGACCATGGGCATGACGCTGCGTAGTGAGGGAGACAGGGGATTGGATGGACTCACGGACCAACTCACTGACCAGTCAACATGTACATGCTTTCACGTGTTGATTGGTCAGCTAGTATGCCGCTTTTCAGCGGATATACTGAATGGATTTTTTTCGTTCTTTTTGGTCTTTATATTGTGTAGATAGGACCATAGGACCATAACAGCCTTATAAACGGTGTTATTAAGATGTACAAAGCTTCCAAATCGTAGACCATAGCTTTAACTAGTTGTGTTTGAGTGGTAAACTTCAACAGGAGGGTCCTAGGGTCTCATGTTCATCCCTCGCTTGAATCTGTTTATAAAGCACATCACCACAGAAAAACCCACCACAGCCCATCTTCTTGTCCCACCACTGTGTTCTCACTGTCTGGTGCTTGTAAAGCTTGCTGATTCATAAAACCTCCAGGTGGTAGTCCGAGTGTTCATCATAACTGGGAATGAAAGGGGAAAGAAACAAAGTGATGGTAACTCAGGATAATACTGTGTAATTATTGGCCTGTCAGATCAGCTGTTACTGTATGGAGCAGGTGTTTTAGCAGCTCAATCCCGGATTAAATCAGTCAAAGAGACACGGACATGTTGTGTAATTACACTTCTATACATGCCTCATTCGCCGGTTCCCTTTCTTTCAAGATAAACCGAATAAAGAGGAGATCCTTTCAGGCCTGGCTCCCTCCGCTCATGTTTGACTGGCGTCTTTTCACAGCTGTAAAGGGCGATGATTTCATATGCAGGCTGCTGGTGCATACATTCATCCCAGCTGTGCTTTTGTTGCCCCCGTCCTGCGTCACAGCTCAGGGTGTGGCTGATTTACAGCACAGTCTGTCATTGTAGTGCAACACTGCTGCTTGCACTGATTTGTGTAACCTCACCGAGGTGCTTTATGATTCCAAATACTTCTGTTTACGGTGAAATACACGTCGGATTAAAATGTTTTCAGCGTGCAGATCCCTCTCAGTGTGTATCAAAATGCTGCTTTATTCAGTCTGTGGCGCCTGACTCCAGTTTCACGGTGACAGCATTTACTAACAGGCTATTGAGAGGAAGTGGTATCAGTCTCTGTGTTAGGTAACTGTACAGACCACCCACAGGGGAGCACACATCAGAGGACGATCACACACAATGACTGAGGTGTTTACTTAGTTCAGATGATGGATTATGACACGTGTTGATGCTTCGTGGAGTCAGAAAATACTTGATTTCCCTTAAAATATTCTTAGCATCTAAGTTAATAACTGTGTTTACTCAGCCACATACTTGAAGCTTATTCACACATACACAGAAGCCCTAAAATTCCAGAATTTAGTGAGCTGATTGTAGGAATGCACACTACAGAATAGCCCTTTTCACACATGTAACCCAGATAATCCCCTGACATTCCTGGTCTTCAGAACAGGAATATTCCCTGGTGTTTGCCTATCTGTCAATGGAGGAGTGAGGAGTGGGAAAAGGAAGCAGCAGGTACATTTCCGGTTAATTTCAGGATGAAAACTTCTGCATTTACACATGAAGCTCAGTCGGGTGACTTCAGAATAATTTCAGTTTTTTCAGAAAAAAAAGAGTGAATAAGGTTGCAGTTTCCAATGCTTCACCCTGAAATTTTCCTGCTGCTACCCTTTGTACTTCCTCACCCAATTCACTGTCTGTGAAAAGCTTTCTACTGTAAAGGGCAAATGTTATCAGAAAAAAATCAGCAGGGTATAAAATCCAAACCATGCCCTAAAATTTGTCTGCTGGCTACCTGGTTTGTTCAAAACATGAGGAGGATATTTTCTTAAAACAATATGAGGTTTCCAGAGTAAAAATAGTTGAAATGTGTGTTTAGCCACATTCTCACAGATTCTGCACAAAAACAAAAAGTAATTTTCCTGAATTTACTTTAATGAAAAACATTTGATTACAGTCAACCACTGCAGTGCGAACTGAAGGAAATCTTCCTTATATTCAGTCATACAGCTCATCTGGTTAAGCTCTGGAAATGTCAAGATTTTCGTGCTCTGGAAGACAAACATTGAGGATTTATCACAAACTTTTCCAGACAAATTTTGGTTGTATATTTCTAAAAGTTTTTTGCGTGTTTATTTGCAATATTTTATGTTTTTGTGCCTCAGTTCTTGTTAACTAAATACATATTTTACTCTTTTTTATTGTAGTCGAGGACATACATTTTGGATTTTTTTTTAAATTAGCGGAACATTTTTCAGAAAATATCTCAAATGCATTTGTAAAAAATAAAGGTTTTTGTGTGTTTATGTGTACTATTTTAGGTTTTTATCTCTCAGTTCTGTAAACTAAATAATTTTTTTCCAGAATATTATTGTATGGCCTACAGCGATTGCCCCTTTTGTAAAAAAAATGAAGGTTTTTGTATGTTTATGAGCATTATTTTATGTTTTTGTGCCTCAGTTCTTCTCAAGTAAATTCATGTTTTCCTCTTTTTACAGTAGCTGAGGACAGACAGTATGGATTTTTTTTTTAAGTTAGCAGACAAAAATTAGGAAAATATCTCAATTGCATTTGTTAAAAAATGTTTTTTGTATGTTTATGTGCATCTTTGTATGTTTTTGTGTCTCAATTCTTGTTCACTAAATACATATTTTCCGGATTTTATAGTACGGGCTATGGCGAGTGCCTCCTCGATGAGCCTGTCGGTCGGACATATGAGCTGCCCACTCTCCTCCCGGGTCAAATCTACAATGCCAATAGACAGTGTGAACTGATGTTTGGACCTGGCTCTCAAATTTGCCCTTACATGGTGAGTTGGCTTGCTATCAAAGTGAACAAACCAGAGAATAGAAAAGTGAAGAAGTGAGGACATCAGGTGGAAGTAGATCTGAGGTGGTAATTATCCTTTAAAGCACAGATGAATCATGTTTTTGTGAACTTTCTGACACTATCTGAATAATCCAACAGATTGAAATGTAGTCAATTTTTATGACTCCTGTTATTTTAATTTGCATTTCATCTAGTAATTGCCCTGGGGAGTGTTCAACATGCATTTAAATAACACTGAGAGCTGCAGTTTACATCAGCATGTTGTGTAAAACACAGCAATCCATCTGAAACAGATGCAGGGCTTTATTGATTCTTTTTGCACATGTCTGTGATATAAAAATCACTGGAAAAACTCATTAAAATAGATGGTTCATCAAGCTGACAACTTAGAAAAGTCAAAACAACAAAAATCTGTGCATGACGAAATATGTTCTGCATGTGTTGAGCTTGCACATTTAATATTAGCTCATCGTCTTGCCAACCCTAATGACAAACTGCTCCTGCTGATTTGGTCCCCCTTCAGAAACAGTGCAAGCGTCTGTGGTGCACGAGTGCAGAGGGGGACCATAAAGGGTGTCGCACGCAGCACATGCCCCTGGCTGATGGGACTGACTGTGGAAATGGAATGGTAAGTTTAAGCACAAATAGAGCTACAGTTCACTTTCAATGCTCATTGGTTTGGAGTGATCATGTTGGTCTTTGTCATAAACAATATAAGATAAGAATTTTACTTCAGTGACGTCACCTGTTGCCACCTGAAGAGGTGTTTGAGACTCAGTGATGGTCACCATGTTGGAAAAGCCACCTTCTCCCAGCACTGATCAAACTGGACACCAGTTCTCATGTTGTTGGACAACCTTTTTCCTCTGACAAAAAGTAGATGAGTGCACATGGACAAAACTAAAACTTAATTAACTGACATTATTCTAAATAAACAAAAACTGAAGAAAAATGTTTGACGGGGACTTAATCCAATCAGATCTGGTTTGTTCATGTAGAAGGTAGAAACAAGTTAGGAATATATCCAATCACAGCTACTGTTGTTGTGTGGAAAGGTTGAATGAGTTAAGAAGAACATCCAATCACAGCTGCCTTAGCTTTGTGTTGGTGGGATAAGTTGGGGAGCGATCCAATAAGAGCTGCTCTTTTTAAGAATTGATATATTCATGTAGAGCAGGTTCACTGTTTGTTGTCAATTCTGGTATTGTAACTGAGATGCTCTGCCAGGTAGCCTAAGTAAATCTGACTGCTATAAGTCCAAAAGTTGAATTTGTTTCTCTTTATTTATACATTCAAACTTTGCTACCATTCAGTAAAGAGTTATTACAGGTTTCATTTGTCCATGTGTAAACTTGACTACAGAAATTCAAGGAAACATAAAAATGCCTCACACTTTGCACTTCATATTTTAGTAAATTTACATTAGATTTCATAAACTAAAATGATATAAAATTTGTATTTAGTTTAAGTCTTTTGGCTAAAATATCTTTTAGTTTTAGTCATAATTTAGTCATCTAAATTGATTTTATTTTAGTCTCGTTTTAGTTGATGAAATTTCACAACATTTTAGTCAATGAAATCTACTGTGAATTTAGCTGACTAAAATATGACCAGTAAAGTATTATTTTTTATGTTTCCTTGCATTCTGAAGTCATGTTTTTAATTTAGTCATCTAAATTGATTTTATTTTAGTCTCGTTTTAGTTGATGAAATTTCACAACATTTTAGTCGATGAAATCTACTGTGAATTTAGCCGACTAAACTATGACCAGTAAAGTATTATTTTTTACGTTTCCTTGAATTTTTGAAGTCATGTTTTACACTTTGTTAAAATGAAATATCTAATAACCCTTTATTGAATGCGAGTAAAGTTAGAATGTTTAAGTGAACAGAAACAAATGTAACTTTTTTGTTAAATGCAATCACCTTTATTTCAGCTAACAGGTAGACGAAAATAATTAGTCAACAAAATTAACTCTGGTTGGGATGACTTTCATATCCAACATGGGCTAAAATCTGCTCTGCTCTTTAGTCACTGCAGCTTTAGAGCACTGCAGTTCACTTTTTTTGGTCCTCATCAGAGTTGGCATCAAGCTTCCACATCACTCCAAAGCAATCAATGTTTTCAAAAATGTGAACCAGAGTTTGTTTGTTTGGCCAGAAGTTTTGGGTGTGAAAGCGACCTTAATCGAATCATCCATGGTCTCATACACAATATAAAACATTTGTACTTCAAACTCATACAGAAAACGTTATGACTCGTGATTGTGGGCTGAAATGCATCAGAGCTTAACAAGGCACCTCCCCTTTTTATGGTGCAGTTTGGCATTTGATTGACACACAGAAACACCCTGATTTAATGAAGCCCACCCATCTAGTGCTTGTAGAAGACAAACACAAGTAATTGTTTGCAGCCTTAAAGATCTCAGATTGCTGTAAATCAAAATTTGGGTCGAATGTAGACGTTGTTTTGGAGCAAACCTCGTTTCTTCTTCTGTTCCTAATAAGCATGGTTGTCTGAGGCGGCCTGATTACATTTTAGACAAAATACTCTCCTGACACAAGCCAACGCTCCCATGCAGCGCTGCTTTGAATCTTGATGCCTTTCCCTTTAAATCCCCTTCCCCTACCAAGAAGCAGGAATAATTTATCATCCATTACTCTCCTGCCTGCACAAACCCATGTAAATGTGGTCAGGTGACGGCTCTAGTTAGAAACTCGAAGCTTTTACCCTCAGTGTTGTTACGGGGCCCCAACCCCCATTAGCCTTCATGTTCTCCTCGCTCTGGGATGCTATGCTAATTAGGGCTGAGACGGCGGGTCGGTCACTGAGGATACGGGGAAGGAGGGCTGCAGGGGAGGGAAAGAGGATAGAGAGGGAGAGGAAAGAAAAGAGGGTGAGAGAGGGAAAGGTGAAGACGTGGGCCCTTTGAAAGAGGATGCCGCCTGCCGTTCACAGTTGAGTCACCTTGTTGTGAACCCATGACCCTAAAACCTCTTTAAAAGGCGGGTGAGTGGGTCAGTGGTCAGGCCGTAACAGAGCCCAGGCCGAGACCAGGCAACGCATTCACAAAAGGCCTCACATCAGTGACTCTGCTGAGCGGGAGGCGGGAGGGAAAGAGGAGTGAGAAGGAGGTGCGAGGGGGCGAGGGTGAGGTGGGCTGGTGTTTAGCATTCACAACATGCATGGGAGGAAGACGACGAGGAAGAGAAGAGAAGGAGGGATCTCTTCTCTCCTCAACCTTTTGACCTCCTGGAGCCTTTTTGCGTCGTGGGCCGTGTAAGTCTCATAGCCCTCATATCCTTTCATCTGGATCCATCTCCCTCCTCACCATGTTAGGTTCTGGATCAGAGCTGACCAGTGAGAGGAGGTAACAGGGGATGGCTAACATCTTAATCCAACTACAACAACCACACTAAACAGTGATGGACGTGGGATCGCCACTCCCATACAGCCCACAGAGTACAAGAAGCTTTTCAAGAAACTTAATTTGGTATACTACAAGAGGTGAATTTTGAATAAATCCAATATCAAGCTAGGTAGCCACAGGTAGGTAGTGAGTTGTAACCAACTACAACATGTTTAGATTTATGTGATACTTCCATCAATCAAGCAATCTTTATTTGTACAGCGCCGATTCACAACAAGTGTGATCTCAAGACACTTTACAATAGATCACAAAGCTCTTCATTATATGGATACACATGCGTATATGCATAGATACATATGTACATGTATAAAATACACAAGTACATGGATATATAGAAATATATACATCCAACACCCAACTTGAATCCATATAGCCAATCATGATTCCGTCCATCATGATGGCAAGTGAACTAAAGTAAGTACTGATGTTAGTGAAAGATCCATGGACCAATCATAGACCTGTCGTCGTCAAATTTGTTTCAAATTCACTTCATATCCAATACCTATGCCTAGTTTGGATGTGCTGATCTGTTTACTAAAGACTGAATAGTCTTGAAATACCTGATTTGTCATTGCGTCCACCAAGAAGATTATATTTTTCCAGTGTTTGTATGTTTTCTCAACCGCCCATCTACCTGTGAGTTACATAACTTAGAAAGTTCTCAATGGATTAAAGTAAAATTGTCAGGGTTTGTTGAACATAGCAAAAGAAAGAAGTGATTTGTTTTTGGTAGTGATCCAAAATACAGACCAGGATTGCAAGAGGGGCCAGTTTCCCACATTTTGGATATAACTTGTAAACTTGCACAGCAGCTGGATCAGCCTGATTCAATGTCTGTTATCAAATCTACAACCATTGTAAGCAGCTAAAGCAGCACATCTTACTTAAAATTCTTTATAGCAAGAGGAGATGGGAGCTATGAGCGAGACATCAGCAGGAAGTGCCTGCTCATTCAGGGATTAGCATAGATGCTAACAGCTCCGGTAGCAGTTTTATCTGATCTGGATCACATTATTTTTATTAAATAAAAAAACAAAAAACAAAAGTAAAAGCTTTCCTATGGCAAGGATATATTTTTTTCTTGTGGTCAGCTTTTTTATTAGATTTAACAATATACCAAGAACAAACACAGATAAATGATGTACACATCGGCATTGCCATGAACATAAATAAATGAAAACAACTAAAAGAAGGGGGGGGGCAGCTTTCAGTACACAATTTGTTGATTACAGTTGTTTCATGAAAAGTAGATTGTAGTGATCAAAGAAACCAAGGATTGATGCCCATGCCTTGTTAATTACAGCCAACAATCTGTCTATAAGAGAGGTGTTTCTGAAATGATTTAATCACTCTGTTATCGTTGCTGGGTTAGCAGTAAACCAGCATGGAATTATGGTCTTTTTGTAGCTTCTAAGCCTGCAAATATATTTTCCCTAGGAATTAAACTAGTATAGTCTCTGAGGATGAAATCACCATTGAATAACGGTAAAGATGCATCTTTTGGAATTGGAAACTTAAAAACCTTTCTTAGACATTTAGAGACTTAGGACAAAAGATTAATAAAAGTGGAGCATTGTATGTGAAAATATCTTCAAACTGTTTAGGATGTTTTTGCCCCACTTCTGACATGTTTTGACCAGAGTTTGTTTATGAAGTGGCCCACGCTCTGTAGCGATTGGCCTGCGATGGATGTGATCAACGAAACAATCGGCCAATCACCTGGCGGATATGCTGCTAAAAGGTTCTGCCCTCTCCAAACACTTTCTATGGGCTCCCTCCCACATGGGCTAGTGAAATGTATGAAATGGTTCATCTGGAGAGTCAGGTTAGGTGACCATAAAATACTTTGGCATTGAGTACCAGATTGCTGTTTTGTCATTTTCCCTACTGTTTGTTTCAGATAATTTACTTCACCCTGAGAAAAGCATTTTTGAAAAGGTCCTTTACCAAATGGCCCTGAGTTGGAAGTGGTGATAATCAACACATGATAGTCCAGAGTGTGGGGCTGACTAGAAATCATAGTTGAAAAATCAAGCAAAGAAATACTGATGACCAAAACTTGCTCCCAGCATTACAGACAGTAAAATCTCTTAACTAAAGATGCAAACTACTTTTCTCAACATGGTAAAGCAAATAATGTGTGATTTTTTTTTTTACAGAACTGTTCAAATCTGTATTGTCTGATTGCTCTCAGTGTTGCCCCATGGCCTTACATGTAGACCAGTCTTTCTGTTAATTCAGAAGTGAGGCTCATTTTTGACTATGATTTTGGAACATTAGAGTAATCAACTGGACACAGACTTGAATATTGCTTAATCAACATGCATGTAGTTCATTCATAAATACCCCACATCAATTGTTTTTAAATCTTTGTTTTTTTTTTCTTGGTGTGGGCGAGAGCCATGTTGCAAACCAAGCAGAAAGAAATAAGGTTCTATATGTTGTGTTTATTCTTTGAACAAATGCAAGCAGAGCTGCCGTGATTTCTTTGTGTGCGAGTAGAGGCACCATCTTTGTTTGTAGTATCAAGGACCCAGTTTCATCTTGATGCAGGGGGCTGTTTGAAGTGGCGTGAGTTGAAAGAGAAGGGGGACCCTGCCCCGACACTCACCTGCCCACACAGGAGCCCTTTTATGTGGTGTTCTGGTGTGTTTGTGAGTGTGCAACTGTGTTTGTATTCATGCTCAAAAGTCGGATAATCTTCAGATGAGTCCTCTTGATCCCTTTGTGTCCGTTTCGTATAGATTTTGCCGTGTATCTCTCGGCGTTCTGACATTCCTGGTAAGATTCCTGTCACACCTCCCTTTACTTACTCCTCATCCTTCCTACAAAGAAGTCATGAGGTTCAGGCTTTTCGAGGGTTTGGGGTCGAGCTCCTGGCTCTAAGGTGTCTGAGGGAGTGTGTGTGTGTCTGTCGGGGAGGTGTCTGATCTGGAGGATTACTGCCATGGCCTCTGCAGGGGGAAAACTAGCAGCAGGTATTGTCCAAAAAACACAGCTCCACTTTAAAGATCTCTTTGCAGGCTATCATTAGACCCAAAAACCTGCCGTGTCACTGGAAGTAGCTACACAGGAAACATCATTTGTCCCTCATAAAAGTAAGTACTCTGAGGGGCACTGGTAGCCTAGTGGTTATGTATGTACACCTTGGAGAGAGGCTGCTGTCTGTGTTGGTTCTCTATCAGATTGTGGTCATCCTAAGTCTTATCTAAGTGGCACCCAGGCTTGGTGCCTCCTCTCCTTTAGGCTTCTTCAGCGAGAGTCATTGGCAGGGTAGTTGGCCTAGTTTTGTCTGAGGAGGTAATTAGAATATTGGCACAACTGCCACAGTGTCAAATGCAAAATTTGAGTGACTTAGTAAAACAAACTTTAGCCAAAACATGTTGCAGGTGGAGTGAAAATATCCTTTCTATCATTTTATTTTTGTTTGTTTTTTATCAATAAAACAATAAGATCAGATGAAACTTTTACTAAAAGCTGTTAGCATCTATGCTTATCACTGTAGTCACTTAATGCTGTCGAACTTGCTTGTTCCTCCCGTTGGCCCGTTTTGCTTTGTGCTGCTCACAGTCAGTGTAGATTGGAGCTTGGCATGATGGATCTGGCTGATACTACTTCTGGAGGTGTTGCAAAGAGGGTATCAACTTGTTCCCCCTATTTTGTCTCTGTGATGTTGACAGTGTAGGCCAGGGGTGGGCAACTTTAATTACCAAGAGGGCCACATAAAACCACTTTTCCCAGCACGAGGGCGACATTGTTATAAATTTTCAGAAACTCTCAATAATGAAAAAGAATGTTGGATAAACAACAAGTGAGAAAATAAATTTGTCATAAGATTATTATACCAATATTCATATATTACAACATGAATACAAGTTATTATGCATAATCAAATGAATTTGATACAGAATTCAAGCAAATTTAGCTAATATACATGGGATTAAAGCCAATGAAGCTTTTTTTCAAATCAATAAAATGATGTGTTTTTCAAAATTTTAAAGCTCAAATATTTTGAACTTTTGTTGGTAATTTTCATTTTTTAAATATTTTATTTAGTAATACTTGATATAATGTTAAAGGCTTCATGAAAGAGATTTAGACAGAATAAGACCAAAGTAAGGTTGTAAATAACTTACATAAGATTATATAGTTATTTCTATTGGATATCTGAGTTTTTTTTAATATCTACAGTTGCTGCTTTTTGGTAATGAATGGCGGGCCACATTTAGTCATGTGGAGGGCTGCATTTGGCCCCCGGGCCGCCACTTGCCCACCCCTGGTGTAGGCAAAGCATCACAGGGGTGTAAATTTAAAGCAGCACCTTGAATAGGGCTTAATCTTGGGCAAACTAAGTGGGATGAAGCATTACTTGTACAGTTGATAAAGGAATCAAAAACTGTTTTTTTCTATGTTCTCTATTGTTCAGAACTATTGTTTTGTTTTTTGTTTTTTTACAAAGGTGAATTCTGTAACACCGTCCTCAAATGTGTGCCCTCCTCTTGTCAGCACAGACTGTTGTTGTCTAAGCAGTTACTAAGATCAAAAACAGCCTGTGGCTCATTTCCTGCATGTTATTTCCCCTCTTTTACCAGTTTCGCTCTCCATCCACAGTCCATGCATTATATGACAGCAGGACAATGAACAGTTTAAAACTGTTAAATACGAGAATAAGTCATTTTATCAAGAATGTGTCTTTATGTTTTATCCAGAAATTATGTGTCATATTTTATATTTCAATGTCAAACATGCCTTGGTTAAGATTTGTGCTCTCTGATTTAGGTGCTGGGAGTAATATTTGACCACTGGTGGAAAATAGGAAAAACACCTGCACTGCCAAAATGCTTTGCACCAGGCAAACAAAGGGGCCTGTTGAGCACAAGTTTAAGCATTATATGTTTTGGGTAGTTAATGATTGCCACCCTATATTAGCTGTGCAATTAATTAGTATATTATCGTTTTTGCAGTAGGTACGTCTATAAGAAACTCATCCTGACAGTCTGAAGTTATTGCTATGAATTAAAAAGACCATTTCTAATGTGGTAAAGCAAAGTTTTGTGGGATGATGGCCCTGCTTCACACTTTTTGGTGCAGTCAGATGAAAATCAATCTTGCTCTAAGCTACCTTTAGATGCATTTCCAGTTAAGAGGAGACAAAGCTTTTTGGATTCTGGAAAAAATGTTTCACTGTACATGTAATACAGGAAGAGGATGGCACAGCCTAGGTCAGTAAGAAATATCTTAATTGCACTCTATATATTTTGAGAAAGTTATCTTAATCTATATTGTTTTGACCAGTGTTTTTGCACATTGTGTGCTGTTCTCATATCCTGTAGGCCTACTTCGTATTGATTAGCCTACATCCACTCTGCAGGCATGGCTGTCACCCCTCAGTGTGCAGTTTCAGGGGAGAGTTTTTTGTCCAATCGAGTTATGAAACAAAGTTATGACCACATCGGGTAATTGAGGTCAGTGCCCAAAAAAATTGGGGGACCAGCACGTCCACAAAACGAAGAGTGAAAATGTTTGTTTGTATACAAATGAGTTAAAATAGGGCAACAGGCACTGCAGGGTTCACGGGTAGTTCCTCTGCTCCCCCTCTCTGCTCCCTTCTCCTCCAGCTCTCTCTCCCTCCTCTCTTCTCCTCCTTCCTCGTCTCCCTCTTCCTCCTCTCTTCTCTCTCTCTGCTGCTCGACGGGCCCTCTTGCAGGGCGCCGAAGTGAGTAATGCGGTCACATGACCTCTTGGCGGCGCGTCTGTCATCTGGCTCAGTGGGCCGTGCGCTAACGAGGGCATCCCATCACTTGTTGTCTATAAATACCGCCACCACTCTCCCTCCCTCCCCCCTCCATCCTCTCTTCTCCTGCTCTTTCTTCCTTAACCCCCCCACCGCTCCCCTCCCATCCCATTCGATCTGTCTCGCTCTACAAAAGGATCCTGCCCATGCATGTGTGTTTGTGTTTTGGTTGTGTTTGCAGGATATTGTTTGAAGTTTTATGTGCGCGCTTTTTGAATACTTGTTTCAATTGCATCTTTTTTGTGCTGTGGCGTGAACAGGCAGTGACAGTCAGCAGGGTCCTGTAAAGTCAAACTTGAGGTCCATTTGGCCCCAAGTCCACATTCCCGCTCTTTGAAGATCCCTGCACTGCGTCACAGCATGTCATCGCTATGTGGGTGGCAGATTGAAAAAAGGAAAAGGGCGATGGAGCTTGGATGAACTACGTCGTTTTGTTGTCCAACTGTTATTGTTCTTAGTTTTGTTCGATTTATTGTCGCCACCAAGACAAGCATGACTGAGCCCTCCCTTGACAGCCATTCTTTCCAAATGTGTTGATGGATTAATAAATCGGTTTAAGTCTTCAGTCTGTAAAATAATTGCTTCCCTCTGTATAGCAACTACTTGACTTTCATACCCAAGGTGTAACCCTGGAAGGTTTTGATTGTGTGGTGAAGCTCAGCTGTAAAAGAGCTGCAAGTCACATTAATGCCTAGTTTCACTTAACCTGACACGTCAGACAGACTTTTCTGTATATCCGCTGAAATACTCACTAGTCCATGTAGGGAAGAGCCCATAAAAAATGTTTTCAGAGGGAAGAACCTTGAAAAACAACTGCAGCTGGTGATTGGGCGATCGTTCTGCCAGTCGCACTCATCACAGACCAGTTATATCAACTCACAGTATGATGTAGCAGCTAAACCCTGTTGTTAGCCGTTAGCTTAAACTATCGTTTAGCCGTTTGACTATCGTCTTACATTAAATCTTACCACAAAGATGTATTGTTTACCACTTATATGTGACATAAACCTCATAAACAACAATACCCACCAACTTCTCCTGGTAATTCTGAGGACAGCATATCTCGCCAGGTATCACTGAGTAACCATGACTACCATAGACTAACTAATATCGTCTGTGGCGGATTTCCACTTCCCTCCCAGTTCATCGGCAATGTTCCCAGTTTGGGGGAAGAGCAAAACCTGATCTCCCATAAGAAAAGCTTTAAGTGACTGTCTTTGCTCCTGTTTTAAGAAGAAATTTAGTTCATTTCTTATAAAACAGATTTTACTGTATCCACAGAGACAGCTTCAGAAGCCGCCATGGCTTTCAAACATGCTGTCACTTCCCGCTGTCATAACACCTTTAGATTCCGCCCCTTTTCTTTGATTGGGCCGTCCAGCTTTTGGCTGTGAAGATGGATCTGCTTTCATACAATAAGTTAGGCAGGTCCATCTTGCTAAGCTCCAACCTACAATGACTGTGAGCGTCCAAATTCAGGTGGTTCAATCAGAGTCTTTTAGAGCAGGAAGATGAACGAGCCATGAGCGAGATGACAGCAGGAAGTGACTGCACACACAGGATTAGCAGCAGTTTTGTCAGATTGTGACAGCATATCTTTATTACGTTAAAAAAAATTCAAATTCAACAAACTTCTCTATAGTAAGGGTATTTTCACTCCTCTTCTGACATGTTTTGATGAGAGTTTGTTTTACAAAATGGCTCACATTATCTGATTGGCCCATAATAAATGTTGATTGACAGAATGATCGTCCAATCACCTGCAAGGTTTACTTCTGAAAGGTTTCAAACACTCTATAGGCTGCTGATGGATTAGTGAAATATATCGATTGATCCATTTGATGTGCCAGGTTATGCCTTAGCCTGGTTAAGTAACTAAATAACTAACCAACATTTGCGTGGAACTTAATTGAGTGGTTACTGCACGTGAATAAACAGGAAGTTGTTTTCTGACATCCAAACATTCCTTAAGAGGAAGAAAATGACTACGTGCTCTGGTTTCAGCCAATTAGAGCGAGATAGTGAGGTCTTGAAAAGTGAGTCCAGGGCAGAATGGAGTCTGTTGGCGGAGGCGGTGAGAGCTGGCGGGAGCTCCCTGGCAGCCTGACAGACTTGTCGTACGATGCTGGGATGTGTGTATGTGTGTGTTAGTGTGTGTTTGTGTGTGTGCTTGTACTGGAGCTCCGGTTGTGCGAGTGGTATCAGTGTCACTCTCAGCTAATCTCTGGATATTTGCAGGATGTTGCCACTTTGATTTCCCATCATCACACACATATCTGTGGATTTGGGGCTAACAAGAGGATTTTTGTTGTAGCGTTGACATAGTTTGCTGATGGAGTTACTGCGTCCGGTCAACTGTGAGAGGAGCTTTCTCTGCTGACCATGTTCAGTAGGAGAGAAAGTATCTGCTTGTTTGCTGTGTGATCTGAAAATGTGAAACTATACATGCTTCATACATGTTTCACGAAGTAGAAGTATGTAGAAATGTAAATTTATGCCGTAGCCATTAGCAGATGCTGATATTAGCAATTATTATTTAAGATTTGAGATTTTTTTTGTTGTTTTTCAATGGAACAGTATACAATCATGGACATTTATATGTAAATACATGGGATTATAGCCAGGTTTTATTCCTATTCCTATTTACAAAACAAACTGAAAAGGGACTTCTTGAACAAATGGGGCACAAAAAAAAAGGGGCAAACTCTTACATGCAAACTAAGAAATCACCAAAAACAAGTCACTCATACAGAGGTTTCAACCTAACAAATACACACTTAACAAAGTTACAATGAACTGTTTGGAAGCAGAGAGAAATGCTGTCAGAAACACTGCTGTGTGAGTATATTTGAACGGGCTGTAGTTAGCTTTTGGGCCAGTGGGAGAGCCGCTTCTCCCTCTGCCGGACCAGCTTTCCCAGCTTCCCCAGCTTATCCCAATGAGGCAACCTGAATGTCGGCAGAGATCCTTGTAAGGACAGAGCACTCGCTTCAATCACACGCATTTCAACACATATACATCATAGACGCAACTGATATAACCAGGGCTGGAACACTGGGATTGAACTTCATTGCATTTAACAAATGCACTGATTTGTTGCCATGTGATTGGCTAAAGTAACTGATCATGTTGCCAGACAGTGTGTGTTTCTCTTTGCATAAACAAATGGTTGGTAACTTACTTTACATGAAATTCAACCTGTCACCATTTTGTGCTGCCCCCTAGTGGCTGAATGGGAACTGAGAAAATCTCATATTACTATCCCTGCATCGGTCATAGAAGAATACATATAGGTGTAATCCGGAGTGGCAGGTGTGCATTTGTATAAGTTTCAGAGCTTCTCTTCAGTTAGAAAGTCTTGTAAGTAAAGGTCCTGACATGCACATGAATGAAACAGCTGATCGGGACAAACTGCTCATTTTCTCTAATGACAGCCCTCACACTTGTTGGAAAGATATGCAGTGGGTGGGTGGGGAAGACAGAGGTCTGCTGGGGTCATAGTTGCATCATGTTTTCTTTGTCATTTAGCGTTCCCTCCTTCCTGTCATTTCTCTTCCTGCTGTCTTCACGCCTCTGTCAACACAAAGGAAAGAGGAAATATGGAATGTAAGCTTTCACTGGAAAATGTGCGAGTGTGAACCCGAGCAAGCCGCGGTGGAAAGTATCTCAGAGCATGTTACTGCGATTCAACCACCTATCTATCTATCTATCTATCTATCTATCTATCTATCTATCTATCTATCTATCTATCTATCTATCTATCTATCTATCTATCTATCTACAGAGTAGTGTCTATATTTAATGAAGTACATATTACTTTTACTCAAATAAATTAATTGCTAAGTTAACCTGTTTTAGAGTAATTTTTTACTAGATAATTTTTACAATTACTGATTGTAAAAATCATGATACTGACAAGTTATCGCATGATTAAATGTCATCATTGTATCTCTTAAGTCCTATTTACTCAAGTAAAATATTTGGTAACACGTTAGAAGAACGATCATTTGTCAGGAATTTGTAAACTATTAGTAGACATTAGTAGATAGTTTACTAATCATGAACAAACCACTTATATGTATTTGTAAATTATAATTATATCATTGATAAATGATTATTAAGTCAGTTACAACTTAAAGGTGCTATAAGGAGAATGTAGTTCCGGCGACATAAAGACTCTGCTACCCATGAGCACGTGCGGCAACTGTCGTAATGCTGCGTTCCAGTAACCTCGGAACTGGGAGTGACATCATCTCTGACTTATCCGCGTTACAGTTGAAGTTGGCAGAAAACATGCCGATCTACCAGGCTATTGTTAGCTGTTGTTAGCACGCCCTGTGTTGTTGTTCACAAATATCACATGAAGAATGTGATTATCACTATGGCAGCATTTTTGTAAATATAAGTCTAACAGAACTATGTGTAATACTAGAAGTGCAAATAAATGGATTACTACAGGAGCTAAATAACTGTTCACACTGGGGGCATCCATCTTCAATTGTCAACTCGGGGGTGGCGGGGTTTCACCGAGTTCCCAGTAGGAAACTCCGACTTCGGGGGACGTTCCAGTTGCAGTTTCCTACTCGGAACTTGGAAATTCCTACTTCTGACTATAACTGGAACGCACCAAGAGATGTGACAATTTTTGGAAAACTTAGTATCGTAGTTTTGTAGCTAGCTATATATCACTACTTACAGCCTGGTGCTCTAAGACGTGTCTAAATAATATAAATTTGCTCTAGCTTTAATTGTCTTGTTCCCGAAGTTGAGTATCCAGGCCAGTCCAGCCCTGTCTGACCCGACCGGAAGGCTAAGGAATAGCATTTATAGATAACCTATTTTGATGCTATAAAACTCATCTTAAAGTGTGTATTTTGATCAGGCATATATCTAAAAGTGAGACTTTTTTGTAATTACTTAGAAACTCCTCATTGCATCTTTAAGTTACAAGTTATTTATAAGCTATTAGTTGATATTGAACTAATCATGAATGAACCATATCTATACATTTGTAAACGATTATTAAACTAAACTTGCACAACATTTATTCAGGGTTTATACATTATTGAAAACATGTTGATTTTTTTCCCCAAATACTTGAGCTGCAACAAAAACTCAACATGCAATTTATACTGACTTATTAAAAATCATCTATTAATCATGAAAAACACAATACATGTAGTTAAAGAATGCTTTCTTAAATCATTAAAAATGTTTTCCTATACATAAAAATAACAATATTGTATAAATCATGTGCAAATGATGTTGGTGCAGTGTTTTTAATGATGTAACTGATTTATTAATCATTTATAAATGATATAATAATCATTTACAAAGGTATATAAGTGGTTTGTTCATAATTAGTAAACTATCTATTGATAAAGTTGATAAAGTCAGTCCCTTTGACTCATTTGGCTCTCAGATGTGAGGTGTCTGAGGTTTAGGTGTCAAGACACTTAAAAGTCAATAAGGCTTGATTGAAAATCAACAGTGGTGGTCTGCATTGTGCCATTTTCACACATAACACCACATGTTCCTGTTTATTTCTGACTCAAACAGTCTGTTTTTCATAACACAAACTGGACTGCAGGAGGAAGCCCATCAGAAATTAAGAAACACTCGACGACACGCCCAGGGCCGGAGTGAACTCTGAACCCTAAGAGCCGTGAGGGAGACAGTGCGACATGAAAGGTGATGCCTTTTGGAAACGGCCGTGTTAAAATGAAAGGGCTTTTTACGTCGCTGCTGCGCCTTCTCATTCAGGCTGTGATGTATGGCTTGGGTTCAGAAATGAGGTGCTCTCAGCAACAGTTTCCTGGCAATTACAGGGCGCTGTCGTCCAAAACCAGGCAGCTCCAGAGGTCGGAGCAGATGCTGCCGTCCTCTGTGGGGTTAGCACGCTGGTGACTGCTGCTCAAAGCAGAGTTAGTCTGTTTGTGTGAGACTGAGGAGCAAAGAAGGACAAGAGTGCTTTAACTTTGTTTGGACGAACAAGGGCTGTCAGTGTTAACGAATCAAACAGGAGGAGGTGAAGGTCCAGAGTGAACAAACTCAGGTTTTCATTGGTTTATTAAAAGCTGTTTTGTTGTTGTTTGAGGAGCACCGCAGTTACACAACCAGAAGATGGAAGCAGGCAGCTCCATGCTGCCAGTGCCAAACAATAACAGGGTAAAAGTTCTTGACTACTTTACTAAAAAAATATTTGTTCAGACTCAATTTTTTCATATTTTAGAACGAATATCACTTTAGCTTTGTTACAAGCATTTTACTTAATTTTAGTGGGAGTCACTTCGTTACAGTTTTGCTCAAGTGCAGTTAAAGTAGTAAATCCATGAATATTCACAATTAAAAGGAATTTTAATGAAAATATGTTCATGATACTGCAATGCCAGCTTTTTCTGCCCAATTTTGTGTAGAATGTCTCAACAACAGTGTGAAAAATTAACTTTCCCCATGAGAAATTAATTAAATATTCATTTATTTCCTTCTTCTTCTTCTTCTTTCTTCTCCTTTTTCCTCACATTCTTCTTGTTTTCTCCTTATTCTCCTTCTCCTTCCTCTTCTTTTCTTATCTTGCTTCTTCTTCTCCTCTTCCTCTTCTCCTTCTTCCCTCCTTTCTTCTCCTCACTTTTCTTCATCTTGTCTTCTTTTTCTCCTCCTCTTTCTTCTCCTTGCTCTCCCTCTTTTTCTCCCTTGTCTTATTTTCCTCCTTCTCTTTTTTCTTTTCATTCTTCTTCTTCTCCTTTTTTTCTTAATCTTCTCCATCTTCTTTACCTTCTTTCTTCTTCTCTTTTCCTTACCCTACTTCTTCTCTTCTCCACCTTCCTCTCCTTTCTTTTCTTCCTCATCTTCTTCTGCTTCTGCTCTTCTTCACATTTTTTAAGCTAAAGTCATTCAGCTTACAAACCAGTGACATAATGCTGCAGAGTGAAAAAGCATCTTTCACTTTCAGGTCTATGGTTGATTTTTCTAAAGTTTTTCATCTGGTGAGTCTACATCAGGTACATCAGGTACATCACAGACAGTCAAAACAGTCAACATGGTGGCCTGCATTATGCTTGAATTGCAGTAGCCTGTTTTATTAAATAACAAGAATAATGAATTCAAAGACAGTAGTGGTAGGAGAAGGAGGATGGTGCTGGAGCTGCAGTGTGTTTTCCTCACTGTAACAGAATTATACCACTTTCACACTAAAATTAGCAGATCAATACGGGTTTCTTCAATGCGGGTTAACCTGCTAACAATGGGCAAGTACCTCCTTTACCACTGCCTGCAGACCTGGGTCTAATTGGCAGCAGATGAGCTGTGTGGCTGTTTTTTTTCCTCTGGTGCGTCAGGCTTATGTCATCAAGTTGATGAAACACATCCGTGTAAACAATGGAAAGGAGCATAGAAGCTGTGGACACATCGGTCAGCTGTTTTCTGTACTTTGTACTTTTGTCCCTCCTTAAAAATGTACAAACTCAACATAGACTTGAACGACATTCGAGCGCTGATGATACAAAGACGGATAGAATTTGTTGCTGAGACAGCAAAGAGTCATGTAAGTTACAGACGGAGGGGACAGGCACGATATTACGCCGTGGGGACGTTACGCGACATCATATCTTAAATTATCGGGTCGACCTGGGAGAGATGTTCCCACTAAAGCCAATCGGAGGCGAGCCCATTAAAGCTGGTGTCATTTGCAGAGTCAGTTGAAATGCCTATTAAGCCCTTTCAAACTGCCGTCAGGAGGTTTAAACTGTTTCTTTGGCCAGTCTGAAAGGGGTATCAGATGTTTCTGTTTAAGGAATTTAGCTGTGAGCTAATCAATGATAAAAGTCTTTGCACTTTGTAAAAGGACATGTGTGCAGTTCTTTTCATTGATTAGAGTGATAAAAACTGGTATATATGTTGCATCAATGTATCACATTTCTTCATGTGGCTCCCAGCAGGGGCCTCAGCTCTTCTTCAGTCAGTCAGTGCAGCACTGTATGAAAGTACATCTAAGAGCCAAGGTCAAGAACATGTCATCTTTTTATTCATTTGACAGCCACAGTACATAAATAATGTTCAAAACAAACACATGTGATATATGTTTATGCACGCACCCTGGTGTGAGCTGGTGAGTCAGCGTGTGTCTTTGCAGAATTCCTAATTTGAAGCACATGCTGGTCACAGCTGGACAGGCTTCTCCCACAAGACCTTCAAATGTCTCACCAGATTCCCAATTGAGACTCTTTTCCTTCTAGGAAACGCTCTGCTCGTGTCCTGACTGCTCCGTGAGCCTCTGCGAGCCCGACTCTCGCCTCGCCCCGGGCGCTGTTTGTGCACTTTGGGAGAGAGAGGCTAATTGGAATTGAGTGTGGCCCCCAGATGCCTCCAGACTCTGAGCAATCACTCTCACACTTGACACACATTCACACATGTGCACACACACTTTTACACACCCAGTCATGTGTGTGCTCACACACACACATACATCATCTCACACAGATGTTTTTTTTTCCCTTCCACTCCCCCTCCCCCTCTCCCTCTTTCTTCTTTTCACCCACATCACCTTTTCAAGCCAAACAAAACGGTTGTAAACACAGGGTGCCCGTGAGGGGGAGAGGAATGCCTCAGAGGCTTACACCGGCTTTGGTCCTCTCTGACAGACAGTCCGCCCTGTGTTTGACAGTTCCCCGGGTGCTGCTGCCTGGTCGCACCGTGGTGGTCCCTGTGTGGCCTGTATGAGGATAAAGAGCGGGTGGGTGGTGAGGGGAGAGGATGTATTGAAGAGGTGCTCAGGTCCCTAATCTGACCTGAAGGAAAGAAAAGAGTAGATTGAGAAATGAAGTGAGTTTATAAGAGATATTGACATAAAAATGCACTCATTCAATTCAAAGAACATAATTAATCCCTCTTGTTTAGAGGAGCTTGTATGAAAACAGACAAACCACAATAACTTGCAAACAACACATACTGTAAAGCTAAAGAAAAAACAAGAGAAAACTTCATCCTGATATGGATAATGTCATTCATATACAACCAGACAATAAAAAAACAATAAAATAATCCATAAAAACAAAAAAAAATATCACTTTGATAAAAAATGTGAAGTAGCAAGGAGCAAAAGTCAGCAGAGTCATCTAGAAATCTATAAAATCAGAGCAGAATTGAGTAGTCTGATTGCAAAGAGGATGAACAATTCAGAGTTACTGATGTCAGCTGAATCTGCCATATTTCCTGCCAGTCAACAGATGAATCTGTCTTGCACAGTTTCTTGCTGTTGCACATGTTCAAAGTCAGACCAGGGAGCATCTTTAAAGAGAACAAGGTGATGTGAACAAGAGGGATTACGAGCCTGAACTGGATTCTTCAGTTCCTGATCTTCAGGAACTGAAGAAGCTTCTTGAATGAGAAGCAAAATGTCTTCCCAAAACTGAACACAGTCCAGTTGCCTCGATTTTGAATCTTCAAGATACGAGCGTGTAACCAATGTCAGATCAATGCAGGGTACACACATAAGGATTTTCTAAGTCTGAGGAGATTTTTTGAGGAGAGCCCACACATGAAGATAAAAAATCAGGCGTTGAATAGTTTTGATCGTACTGCATGCGGTGTGCTTCGATAACCTCAACACAGCACAGCACACAAATAATGAGGTCATACAAGAAGAGGGATTGATGGTGGTCTTTGGACTATTTTTGACATAAAAATCCTGAAATACAGAAGCAGACATTGTTGAAAAAACCCTCGAGACAGTGAACACATGAGCTGGTCCTCCATTTCTGAGGTCCACTGAACTTAATTATTTAGGCCGACTGTGCTTGTTGTTATTTATGTCTGCTTCCTTGTTCCTCAGTCAGCTCACTCTTGATTGGCTAAACTCCGTTCCATGTCACAATTCACGGAGTCATGACTCTGGAGTTGTTGGCTCCCCCCACACACGAAGATTTTTGGTTGTAAATATTGAACAAGTTTAATATTTACAGTTGGCTCCAGCCTGTTTCGGAGCCGATTAACGGGTCAAATTCACTCTTAAGACACTTCAGACCACAGGATAATCTTATAGAATAATCTTATAAACAAGAAGATAATCTGGCATTTGTCAGCCTTGGTTTGGGAGGGGAAAAGGTGGGGAAGAAAACTGCCCAATAATCTTTTTGTGTGCATCCCGCTTTAGACAAGACTCGGGTAGATGCTATAGAAGGAGGACTATTTTTTTTACATTCATTAGTATACCATAGCTGTCTTCAATGAGTATATGAACCAGATTTAAGGCAGAAATAACCTCTTGAAGGATCATACCTGGTACCTTGTTGTCCTTGACATATCTGAGGTTCCAAGTGGGCTGACCTGACACTGGAATATAAATGGTAAACGGACTTGGAGCAAAGCAGCTTTACATCGCAGGTCTCATCCACCCATTCACACTCATTCACTCTCACTTGTTTTTGCACAACAACTTCAAAACAGACGTGTGGAGCATCCATATTTACTCCAGGGGCCGTAGATGGTTCGTACTGAAGTCATTTAAATTATATTGTGAACAACCGCACACAAAAAAAACTGATTTTAAAAAAAATCTGAATGAATGCATTGAGACCTGCAGTTTTAGTGTTGATCTGTGAATCCTTTCACAAAATTTGCCTTGCTCAAGCAGTGGTGCTGATGCTGTTTATTTTTGTTTAGCCATGGTGCATCTTTTGCCACTGTTTGAATAACGTATTAATGGTGCGTTCCAGTTGTAGTCGGAAGTCAGAATTTCCCACTTCTGAGTAGGAAATTTTATCTGGAACGCCCCCCGAGGTTGGAATTTCCCACTAGGAACTCGGGGGAACCTCCCCACCCCCGAGTTGACAATCGAAGATGGATGCCCCCAGCGTAAACAGTTATTTAGCTCCTGTAATAATCAATTTATTTGCACTTCTGACCAGTGTGTGTCGTTCTAAGTCAGCTGGACACGCAGTAGTGTTAGACTTGTATTTACAAAAATGCTGCCATAGTGATAATCACATTCTTTATGTGATATTTGTGAACAACAACGCAGAGCATGCTAACAACGGCTAACAATAGAAAGGTCGATCGGCATGTTTTTTTCTGACTTCAACTGGAACGCTGATAAGTCGGAGATGACGTCACTCCCAGTTCCCAGTTCCGAGTTCCGAGGTAAATGGAACGCAGCATAATTTCTTTTGAATTTATCATAAGATGATGTATGTGCAAATTATTTGTTAGAATATGACAGGAAATCAGTAAGTGTCGGAACCTGCTGATGTCTCTGATAATGAAAAAAGCCTATTAATCATCTTGAACACATAAGCCTTTAGAGATGTTTAACATTGAAAACATTTTTTAAACATTGTTTGTGGAGAGGGGTCCATCATGTATCAATTAATTCTGGTCCATTCATCCCAGCTTGAGGCCATGTGGAAAAAAGACCTTGTTGATGAACTTCCTGATATCATTGTTTTCATGAACGGAGGATGTTGCTCAACCCTCACGAAACAGCACCTGTTTGCTCTCTCCTGGTGTGGAAGCAATTTCCCCTCATGTGCATGTTTTATCACATTCCTCTCTCTGATTTTTATTTGAAATGTTGGCGCTCCAACTGCATCATCAGTGCCCGTTTTACAGTGGACTCAGATATACGCGCTGCACCGTTCCTCACACCAGGCCAGGCTCACTGAAATGTTTGTGGCTTGTTTAGTTTGTACCCTGCAGCTTCTAACACCTGTCTGTCATTGTACACAAACTTTACACTCCATCATTAGTTAAACACAAACTAGACCAGGACAGCAATGGCAGGGGTGCAAAATTCTCTGTAGGCTGACATGTGTTTGTGTGTATGACTTTTGCAGATGTTCAACAGAGAGAGGCAAGTTGTGAAATTATGTAAATGCAGAAAGGCCTTAATAGTATGATTTATATGGCCCCTGGCTTATTTGTGTAGTTTTGGGTATCTACTAAAGTTGATCTAAAAGCTTTTTCTTAGTTTTTCGGCTTTGCGCAGCCGACAAATTGGAGCAATGAATTTTTAATGCCAGTTTGAACCAAAATCATACTGATTTTGTGATGGAGTCAAAGTGTAGCTAACGAAGCGGCTAGCCAGTGTACATCATTGTTAATTTTGTCGACTAATTATCTTCATCATAGTTTTCGTCAACAACCTTTTTCTACCTGATGAAAACTAGACAGTTTCTTATAAAAACAAGTACATGGGCAAAAACTAAAACTACATTGACATTTTCACTAACAAATAAAAACTAGACTACAATTTTGCCAGAAACTAAATTCAGTCAGACCTAATTTTGTCGTGTAGAAGGTGGACACAAGTTAGGAGTGTATCCAATCACAGCTACTTTGGTTGTGTGGAAAGGTTGGATGAGTTAAGAGGGTCATCCAACCACAACTGCCTTAGCTTCATGGCAGCGGGATCCAAGTGTAAAACATGACTTCACAAATTCAAGGAAACATAAAAAATGCCTTTTATTTTACACTTCATATTTTAGTCGACTAAATTTACAGCCGATTTTGTCGACTAAAATGTTGTGAAATTTCATCAGCTAATACTAGACCAAAATTGAAACAGTTTAGACTACTAAATTGTGACTAAAACTAAAAAATATTTTAAGCAAAGACTAAAACTAAATTAAAAAGTGCTGTCAAAATTAACTCTGGTGCAGATGCCTGATGTGTATAATCCATCAATTGGATCTAAATGTTGGTTAATTTTTCCATATTTCCAAAAAACAGATAATAATCTGTTTAAGCAACTATCTGATGATAGTGATATGCTGCCCATTATATTGTGGATCCTGAGAAATCATCCTAAAAGACCTCTATTCCTCATGTCCTAGGCCGTCAGTCTTTTGTAGTATATATTGAAAACACCATGAAAGTTTTGAATTCAATGATTTGTGAATGAGCAGAGGGCTGCACTAAATGCCAAAGGGGGAAGTCCACGCCCCCTGCTGCCACCGGTTGCTAGCCTTTTTTTAATAGGAATAGATAGTTTTACTTTAACTATCATATCTATCAGTAACTTTTATTTTAACTGATCATAATTGAGTTTGTTTTCTGATGCTGTGAAATCCAATTGTCTAGTTACAGGAAAAGTTGCATCCTGTACCTCCATTCAGTTAAAAATTACCTCTTTTGGCCTATATTTCCCAGCCCTACCTCTGGGTTAAAATCTCTGAACCTGTGTTGATGAAAAGCTGAACCTAGAGGAGGGAGTTCCTGATGCAAAGCCAGTAATGAACTTTCTTCCTCCTGTTATCACGACTCTAGAGTTTCCTTATCATGGTGCCACTGCTCCCTCGTGCCTGTGTGCCCGGGCGGCTGGGCTGCGTACCCAGACAGACGCCGTCTTGTCCCGCATTCTTTCAGCGAACAGGACCCTTCGATATCTTAGTCACTGGGAAGGGGATTTGGTTACACACAAAAGGGAAATGAGCCTGCTGTGCTTTGCTTATGAAAGCAATGTTAGCACTTCTTGGCTAAGGTTGGTAAGTGGGTGCGCACAGTTTGATACCAGGCACCTACTTTTGCTGATCCCAGAGGGTCCACTGTGAGAAAAATCTGCGTGATGACTGTTTTTATGTGAAATGAGAGTTTCCCAGCTGAGGCTGATCACAAATGTTAGAGCATGTCTTTCTTTATCAGACCTTAAAAAGGCAACTCATGCCTCGATCACTTCCTGACTTGATTGCTGTAATGTTCTGTGCTCTGAAATCATTAGGGATAGCAATCAAAAACTACTACCAGGTTAGGACTGCAAGGAAGATGTTACCCCATTTCTTGCTGCCCTCCACTGGTTAACAGTCAATGGTGGGATTGATTTTAAATTTCTCCCCTTAGTCTTTAAAGCCTAAATTGGCCAGATTTCATTTTTTATTACTGATCTTTTAAGATTTTATACACCAGAATGGACTTCGAGATCCTCTGGCAGAAACTTTTTGTTTCTGTCTAAGGGTGTTTTCACTACAAACACGTTTGGTCCAAACCAAATGCAGTCTGGCTTGGTCCACTCTTGTCGACCAAAAAAAGGGGTCATGTTTGCTTCCAGCAGACCAGAGTTTGGTTTGCTATATGTGTGGAGGCAATCCAGACTGAACACGGACCAAACAAGGCAAGAAAACCAAAATGGAGTGAATTTGGAGCTTGGATTTTACTGAATATCACAACAGAAAAGCTAACATTCTTTTATAGGCAATAACAAGCAAAGTGTGGCTAACATTAGCATTATTAGCACTGAATTGGCTTAACATCTACAAATTCTTCTGCAATATGTATTAGATTCAAGCTAAACAATGTTATTAGTCAAGGTTTGTTGTGTAATACAATGCAACAGTGGGCTGACAAAAGCCAAGCGTTTGTTCATTTTTATAAATCACTGCTGCAGATTTTTTTTATCAAAGCATCCACTTAAAGCTGTGGTCTACGATTTGAAACCGCAGCCTGCCCCTCCTTCCCTCACCTCTCCCCTCCGTGTCCCAAGATCCCGCCCCCAGCTCGTGACGCCTCATAAAGCCCCCTCGGACTGAGCTACGAGCGACTAGCACAATATATCAGCAGCAAACTCAATCAAAAACAGCTCAGCTCAACTGAAAGTATCAAACACGACAGACATCTCCCTTATAACACACAGCAGTAGCCATTTCAACTGGACCGGCGGCAATGCGGGTCTGGCGCCGCCAGAGCGGAGCCGAGTGTGGGGGAGGATTAATCTTTCTCAGCCTGTCCTCCCCAGCTCAGCTTACAGTGCTAACGATTAGCGGCTAACAGGCTAACCCGCTCCCCTACAAGTTATTAGCCCGTACAGGCACAAACTAACCAGAGTTATTCAGCAGACATCTCCCACTGTAGTAAACAAAGCCATTACCTGACACCAGGACCTGCTTTCGAGATCCTCTGGCAGAAACTTTTGTTTCTGTCTAAGGGTGTTTTCACTTTTGGTCCATGCAGTCTGGCGACTCTTGGGGAGAGGGGTCGTTTGCTTCCAGCAGACCAGAGTTTGGTTTGCTATATGTGTGGAGGCAATCCAGACTGCGGACCAAACAAGGCAGTGGAGTGAATTTGGAGCTTGGATTTTACTGAATATCACAACAGAAAAGCTAACATACTGCATAGGCAATAACGGGACCATGGGCAGTGTGGCTAACATTAGCATTGGATGGACTCATGGACTAACTCACGGACCAATTAATAGTTGCAGGTTCTTAGCAATTGATTGGTCATTAGATTTTTCAAGCGGATATACTGAATGGATTTTTTTCATTCTTTTTGGTCTTTATACTGTGTAGATAGGACCATAGGACCATAACAGCCTTATAAACGGTGTTATTAATATGTACAAAGCTTCCAAATCGTAGACCATAGCTTTAACCTCTGTGATACTTTGAACTGCTTTTATGTATACATTTTTTGCTTACCTTTATGCATTAAATTGTTGTTTGCCAGCTCGATCCTTGCAGTGCAGCTGGATCAGCATGATTCAGTGTCAGTAGCTAGGCAGAATCGTCTTGCTAAACTCAAATCTACAATTCGTAGATTGTTCTCGGCCCAAAGCAGGATGGCTCAGTCAGAGTGCTTTAGAGCAGTTCAAGGTGGGTTCTATGAGCAAGATGACAACAGGAATCAACAGCTCATAAAAGATGAACATTGATACCATCAGCTTCAGTCGCAGTTTTGTTAGATCTAGAATTTTTATTAAATGAAAAACAAATAACAATTACAAACCATAGAACTTGTTCTACAAAGTGGCTCACGCTCAGTTGTTTACACTGCGGTAGTAGCTCCCGCCTACAACATTATCTGATTGTCCCGTAACGAAAGTGATTGAAAAGACTGATCATCCAGTTATTGCCAGATATGAAATATTCTTCTCATTACCAAACACTTTGAATGGGCTCTTTCCAAGATGGATGTGTGTTATACTGAATGCTCTATCAGATAATGCTAGCTCTGCCCTGCATCAGTATTAAGCTCTTGCTTATGGTCTTCACCACCTGAGAATCCCCAGTAAATACAAACATGAGTCATGTGACCAAAACATCCATTTTTATGCTTAAAAATCAGAGAAGCGTTATATTGTCTTCTTGTCTCTTTTGTCCTCCATGTTCTCTGTTTCTGTTCGTCTCTGCTGTTTCCTCCTCCCGTTGCTCTTTGGACAGCTGGAGGTGTTGGACGCCGTCCAGGGGGGTAAACAAAAGTGGAATTAGGATTTCTTTTTAAATTTAGTCAGAGATCTAAACAAAGGATTAAGACGTCAAAGAGGAACAGCACTCCCAGCTGTGCATGCACTAATTTTACCTTGTAGAGCCATGTCTGTGTTTGTCCTCCGCACTGCAGCGCTGCTCTCCTTCTTTTAAACATGACCCACATCTGTGTGTGTCTGTTTTGTGCAGTACTGCAGACATGGGATGTGTGTAAACAAGGAACTGGACCTGCAGCCTGTCCACGGGGATTGGGGTCCCTGGGGGCCCTACAGCGCTTGTTCAAGGTCCTGTGGTGGAGGAACCCGGAGCACACATCGAGAATGCAACAAACCTGAGTAAGAAAAAAAATCAAATAGTTATGAACCCAAATCTAAAGAGAGTACATTAGATTTCAGACAGTGAGGAAGGTTGATTAAGGGGAAGTCCTGCATTCATAGAAGATGTCAAAAGGCCAGTTTAGACCACACAGAGAGAATGAGGAAATTCAAGGTAGAAAAAACAAAACTGTGAGATAAAGAGTCACAGTTATGAGATAAAAAGTCAAAAATATAAAAAAATTAAAGACAACATTATAGGCAGTTTTTCCAGAAGTTATGAAATATGTCAAACTTAAGAGATCTTAGGATGAAGATATGGGAAACTTGGTCTTCATGGTAAAAGCAAAAAATCATTTATGAGATGCAAATTTAACAGTAAGTCTCAAAAAAACACATTTGTGAGAAACAAAGATACAAGCTTAAAGTTTTGAGTCAAAACAGTCAAAATATTTTTTAAAAAAGGCAAAATGATGAGATATAAAGTAAAATGTATGTTAAAAAGATCAGGATTATGAGATTCAAAGTCAAAATTTTAGTAAGATTAGTGAAATTTATCACAGCTAAATTGATATCATAGGAGACTAAGTTAAATTTGAGGTGCTAACTCTAAATTGTAAATCAAGAAAGTTAGAGTTATGATGGTCTAAGTCAGTATAAGAAGTTATAAAAGACAGAAGTACTTGTTACTCGAGTATTTGTAACTCAACATAAGTATTTATGTCGAGTTACAAAGTATGAGTTTGGATTGTTTATATTAAAACGAATGCTGTGTGTAAAAAAATCTTTATTTCAAAGTGACTTTTGCTCACTTGTGACTCATTGTGTCTCTCTTTAGGCCCAGAAATGGAGGGAAGTTCTGTGTTGGTCGGAGGATGAAGTTCCGCTCCTGCAACACTGAGCCATGTCCACGAGGACGGAAAGACTTCCGTGAAGAGCAGTGCTCTCAGTTTGACGGCAGGCACTTCAACATCAACGGTCTACCTCCCACCGTCCGCTGGGTCCCCAAATACAGCGGCAGTGAGTACATCAGGGTTATCATGTCATCGCTGTCGGGCATAAACCTCCTATCTCCATCTGAAAATGTATTTTTTTCCATAAAGCAGTGCAATTAGTCAGCTTCCATGTAGGTGAGTTGGTTTTATACATTATTGACCAAATCAAAGTACAACAAAATAAAAACAAAACAATCAGAGAAAAACAAGCACAGGTTAGTTGGTTTCACTTAAATGACTACTCTATTTCCACCTTAAATTCTAAATCAATGCAAGTTTATCTGTCTGATTCCTGGTCTTCCATCATAAATAAAAACAGCCTGAATTTTTTGTAGGCAGCATAGTGGGGCAGCAGGTGCTGAACATGCCTCACAGCAAGAAGGTTGCCGATTCGATCCCTCGGTCTGGTAGGGCTTTTCTGTGTGGAATTTCCCTGAGTATCTCTGCAGGCACTCTGACTTCCTCCTAAAGACCAAAAACATGTTAAGCCCCGTTTCCACCAAGTGGTCCTGTATATATCGGCATGGTTTGGCTCAGGCCGGATCGGTAAAGCCTGATCCTGTTTGTGTTTCCACAGCCAACCGAACCGTACTTTGTAGGTAGCATCTAAGCCAGATGCCGATAGCATGACGTCATAGCAGCGTGACGCAGTGTACCTGGCTATTAAATACAACAAAGAAGAAAACACGACACAGTAAACAAAGAGCAACAATGAAAGACATTCAGCAATTCTTCTTTTTTGTGATCAGCATGTGGCTTTTTGTTAGGAAGCACAACCAAGCTTTGTTTCAGAGAAGACTGTGTTTCCAGGAGAGTTATCTTCACGAAGACGGGTGGAGATTTAAACATGGCGGGGTTAGGTGTTGTTCTTTATTACCGCTGCCACACGGGAAGTGACGTCTCCTTTGACCAATCAACAGACTGCAGTATTTCTAGCTCCACTTTCTGGGGTCAGATCGGTATGCTTGGTACTCCAACAGAAGGATCCCAAAAAGTAGGACGGTACGGTTCGCTTATTAGAGGTCCTGTCCCGGTTTTAGGCTATGGAAACGCCCCAAAAAACAGGCCGTAATGAGACAAACTGAACTGAACCCTCTGGTGGAAACGGGGCTTTAGTAGGTTGATTGGCGACTCCAAATTGTCCTTAGGTATGAATGTGTGCTTGTAATGGTCTGTCTCCAAAGCAGCCCGGGGTAAACCTGCAGTTAACACCAAACAACAGCACTGTTAGCGCATCACACAGACCCTCCATATGAACTTCTTGGCAGCTCTCCATCAAGCAGGCGTTTCTCATTCCCAGCTACATGCCATTACCATCTGGCAGAGACCACCATGTTTAAGTGACTGAAAGTGATTCATTCTTTTAAATGATGCTGTGCGAGCAAACGGGCCCTGGAGCAAATGCACTGTTCGAGACAGAGCAATGCTTTTAAACAATGGACGGAAATTTGGCTGCTCCCTTGAAGAGTCAGCAGAATTAAGGTTAAAAATGTAAACTGGGAAAAGTTCCAGAAAGTGATGTGCTCAAGTGATTTGATCTTCTTGTTCATGAGGATTTATCTAGAGAAAGCTCAAATATGTTCTCTGTCTTTCCAGTACTAATGAAGGATCGCTGCAAGCTCTTCTGCCGGGTTGCTGGGACCACGGCGTACTATCAGCTGAAGGACCGCGTCATTGACGGGACACCATGTGGGACAGACACTTACGACATCTGTGTTCAAGGCCTCTGCAGGGTATCTGTCTGTTTTTGTTATGAACTCATGCTAACACACAAGCTTAGACGTCTACATCAGCTTTATCTGAGCCCCCCCTTTCTCTATCAGGGTGGTTTGCATCATGTGAGCTTATTTGGGTCAAAACAGTTTGGATGTTTGCAGAAGAACAAAACAGCACAATCAGGCTCAGTCACACTCTTACATGATTCATGTTTTTGGGAAGGGGATGGTGATTTTAGTGAAGTGTTTGTAGGTCATGATAATAAAGACTAAAATTTTCCAAGACTACACTGCAAAAACAGCCCTACTAAAAATAAGCAAAATATCCTTAAATTTGTTACAATTTTCTTGTTTTGAGCAAAAAAATCTGCCAATGGGGTAAGCAAATTTTGCTTGGCTAGAATTCTTAAAACTAGCTTACAAATCTAGATGGAATCTGGCTTGAAACTAGATAAAATTGCCCTGAATTTGAGAAAAGTATGCTTATTACAAGCATAGAAAAGTTGTTTTTTAAGAAAAGTTCACTTAAATTTTGTGTTCTGCTTTTTGATTTAGCTTATCTCAAGAATGTTTTTACTTGATTTAAGAACTAACATGTTTTTCATTTAGTAAAAAAAGTCTTGGAATATGATAGATTTTCTTAAAACAAGACAATGTCTTTGTGATTTAGCTAGTTTGAAGAAATTATCCTCCAACTCCAAGAAAAACCATAAGCAAAATTAACTTGGAAAAAGACATAATTTCTTAAAAATAAAACACAAATGTAAGTGTTTTTATCTAAAATCAAGGCACCAGAAGCAATCCTGTTTGCTTGCCATTTATTAAAACAGTCAAATCAGCTGAAAAACAGTTCCAAAAGCATAATTCTCAACAGCTCAGCCATCACCCTCAGAAAATGCAGTTTTTTGTGCTTTTTAAAGGAATATTCCAACATTTTCTTTGTTTTGGTGTCTTACCTCAGTCCCCAGTCCATAACAAGCAGGTAGAGACCATTCCCTTGACTGTACGTCCAGTACCAATTATTTTGAGAGACTTCCAACCAAAGCCGCTAGCTTAGCTTGGCTCCACACAGGGAGTGACCGGGTACACTCCAGCCGGCCTCTGGGTAAAGGCATATCAGATAACTGTACGGTCAGATGGATTCCACTTATTTTTTTGTGATTTCTTAAACTGAGAAATTGTGTAACTGATCTTATTCTTAAAATAAGTAAAATTATGTTGTTCTTACGTTGAGACTTCATTCAAACCACTGTTGTGGCTTGTTACCAGCAATACTTGCTTAATTTTAGCTGTACTTTCTTATTAAGATTTTGTTAGGCATATTCTCTTGAGATAAGATTTTTTTTCTAACACACATCTTGCTTGTCAAGGTAATTTTTCGTGTGTTGGTCAGGGCCTTCCTGTGTGGAATCTGTGTGTTTGGTTCTCTCAGGGGAAAACACAGATTCCACACAGAAAAAAACATACAAATGATAAAGAAAATGCTGGATGGAGAATATATTTAGGCATATGCCATCAAGGCAACAGCCCATAGCAGGAGTTTAGGGAGGGAGGAACCTTTCATTTGGAAGGTGACTGGACAAACAGGTTATTTACTGTATGAACCAATCAGATAAAATGAAAAAGCACACCAGATGTATCTATTTTTACATCAAACTCACGTCAAACTCAACAGGAGAGGGGTAAAACATCTTATCCATGTAGAAATGCTTCAAGTGTTGTTCTTTGTTCTTTATTTAATGAACAAATGTTGTCCAGTTCTCATAAAATGTATTTATTTTGATCATTATTTGGAGTATTTTTATCTTTATTTATATCTGCGAGTTGTTTTCAATTTCCCTGAAGGAGTCTTCCCAAGGGATTCTAAGGCCCCATCTACACGAAGACAAACCGGGGTCTAAACGCATACGTTTTTTGCCGAATCTGCGTATCATCCATACGAAGACAGCGTTTTGGGGGTCTGTAAACGATCATTTTTGAAACCAGGTTCCAGAGTGGAAAGATTTTGAAATGCCGTATGCGCAGCCCCATGACTACTCGCTCTCCGCAAGTTTTCAGATACGCTTATGTCATAATTTCATATCTTCATTGACAAGCATGCGCCACACGTGGCAACGACAATGGCGGCGGATGTGAAGCATATGTGCTGATGAAGATAGTGACCCTACTATCCCTATTGCAGCAAAATCTCCTTCTTCTCAATCACCACCGAGTTGAACAAACAATTATCGAAGACACATTACGGCACTTTATGATCACTTTATCACAATCTCTGTTTACAACTTTTGCCGCAAGTGCGCATGCCCACTGTTTTTTCGTCTGTTTCCGCTTGTTTCCGTCATATCGTTACAGCGGCCCAAGAGGTCTGGCATGTGTTTCACAGCATTTTGATGCATATCGAGTGCATTCATATAGGCACACACATTTTCTGAGACGCCTTCGTCTTTATGACGATCGTTTTGGAAACTGTTAAGCATTTTGTCTTCGTGTGGATGGGGGCTAATCTAATCGAATCTAAATGCTACAAAAGCAGGTACAATATGCTGATCTTTGCACAAGCAGCCATTTTGACAGTCTTGCTTCTACCTCTGTCTCAACAGGATGTTGATTCAACACTTCTGCAGATCAAGTTCAGTATTTGAAGCTTTTTATGATTGATCTGCTCTGTTATAGATGTGGAAACAGGCTGATCCAGCTCTATTGCAAGGTTGCTTCTGTATATGGAGCACAACAAAATGCCGGAAAGGAGTATTTAAAGCTTTCTAACCAAAAGTCCGGGTCAGATTAGGGTCAAGGGTTTGGAGCTTTTGGCGCAAAATTAAACCAAAACAAATATTAAATTGAATGAAGGAGGCTTTCAAACAGCTGCTCTCCTCCTACTGTAAATTGAAAATTGTAATTTATCTTAATAGTCAAAAGGATGAATGAGGCAGTATGTAAGAACTTTATAAAGCGTAGTGGTGCTGGAGCTGATTATGTAGCAACCAGTTAGACTGTTGTGGACATACTGAAACTGCTTTAAGTCTTTTTGCTCAGCTTCAGTTACATGTAGCATTGATTTGATGTCTCTAAACTGTCACCATAGCTTCAGATGCTAATGCTTTGCTGCTATTTCTGTGACACCCTTTAAAACTGTGTTCTGCCTCCTGTAAACTCTTCTCACTCAACAGGCAAAGTCTCCTGCTGCAAATGTTAAAGTGCACTTTTAAAAATAAATTAATGTGAGTTCATGAGTATCAAAAGACTGATAAAGTGAGTTTTTATTGGCTCTTAGGTAAGGAGCTATCATGTCGAGTGCTAAATAAAGCTATATGAGTGTGAATGTTATAGAAAGTGTAGTAATGTCTTGTCACATCGCTCTAAATCTATCTCCTCTGTGCCCTTTCAGCAAGCAGGCTGCGACCACGTGCTCAACTCGAAGGCCAGGAACGACAAGTGCGGGGTGTGTGGGGGGGACAACTCTTCGTGTAAAACCCTGGCAGGGACCTTCAATGACGCTCAGTATGGTGAGTCCTGCTGCTCAGATTACATTGTAAGGCACACTAAATATCACTGTTCGCTAAAAAGGTGTTGCTGTCAGACATCAGCAGCCTCTAGATGATAAATCTGAAGCATAGTTAATGTAGAGAACGGCATGTGACTGCAATGCTGACCTGCTGATGTCCCGTCTGGCTGTTTTTTTAAGGTGGAGTACTCTATCTTTAAGTATATTTAGCTTGATTCTCTGCAACAATGCGTGCCTCAGTCAAATTTGGAAAAATGCAGAGCAGCAATTTTCACTAAGAGCTTTAGAGACTGATTAATCCTTCCATCTCACTGCGTCAGGTCTTTTTAGATAGCAAACACAAATCTGACATCACCTCTTTGAACTGTCCTTAATGCGGAGCTCCAGCATGAGCCAAATGCTGATTGCATCCAATCCCTTTTAGGCCTGGGCAGCAAAACAGAAGAAGCATCAGAATAAAAGCCCTGGGTGTGGTCTTTGTTCTCCAGGGTTCGTTGTCTCCTTGGCTCAGGGTCAAGGCCTGAGGGACTGTGCTTTAAAAAGGGTGCAAGTTCAAATCCAGGCCGAGCAGGATTTCTCTTTTTCCTGCATTAAAAAAATAATAATACACACATTTCAACTGAAAAACTCATTTTTATTTGTGGTGGCAGCTAAAAGATCCACACATTTTTTTGTACGAGCACAGAGCAACATGGCATAGAGTATTCTCAGGAGTAGAATGGCCTAGGGATGGGAATGGATACGGTTTTATTGACAACAATTTAATAATGATTCCTTTTATTAAACCAATTTTTTGATGATCGCTGTATCACTTCCGGTGGATGCTGTGCTTGGATAAAAATTGGCAGCAGCAGTGACAGCAATGTCAAACTGATGCCTCAGCAATTTGTGTTTCCACCCAATAAACTTGTGCAGTAATCATCTTCTTGTTGAAGATAACCCACGGTTTTCCCACAATTATCCAGTGCCTGCCATAAATACATTTTTGACTTCCACTTTTGAGTTATCATCACTGCTGGCTGCATTTGATCAGTGTGATATACTTAGGCCTGTCACCATAATCAATAAATCAATTAACCGAACGATAAATAAAAACATCCTCGGTAAGTTTGCCGGCCTTGATAAACTGACACCTGCATGCATGTTTGTTTCCCTCCTCTCTTTCTACCAAAGAGGCTGAATGAGAAGATGGGTCAATCTGTCCATCTTAACACCGGGGTGCATATGTTCTTTAGCTGATTTAGTGGATTTACAGCGGAGTGAGCTTCTGTTAACCATGCGATTTTCAGGGGAGGAGGCGGGGACGCTCGCACGCACACACAGAGAGAGCTGAAGTGAGCGAGAGGAGTAACAAGGAAACAAACACTATTGTAAATGAAGGCACGAAAGATACGGTTCTTAAGCAGCCTGCAGTCCCAGTACGGGAATATTTTGGTTTTAAACAGAATGAACAAGGTGTGAGCTCGTGAACACCGATGAGCCGATATGTCGCATTTGTTTGAAAGTAGTGGCGATGAAGAAAATCAAAATAATATTGACAATACTATCGTTCTATCGTCAATAATTTTTTGTACAATTATCGTCCAGCAAAATTTGTTATCGTGACAGGCCTAGATATACTTGATTTACAAGACATGGAGACCAAACTGGAGAAAATTGATTAACAAAAATACTGAAGTTGTCGATTCCTTGACGGAGTTGTTAATGATTCTAAACTGGAATTGGTTTTTAATTCCCATCCCTGGTAGTGTCATCCTAAAAACAAGAAGTGTGTGTAGTCCTAGTCAGCCCTTAGGCTACCTTAAACCTGCTCTTCTGCCTAATGTTTGATCTTTTTAATAGCAGATATGTGATAGATAGACTCATATCAGTTGGGTTTCAACCATGTGCTACTGAGGTTGCCTCATACAAACATTCTAGTCAAAGTGTTGAAGCTCTTTAGAAGTGTTAGAAAGTATCAATGCACCAGTATATCCTGGTATTTTGTGGCGGTACACTGTATCAATTTTTGATGATTAAATACCATAACTCATAGAAATTTTGAACAATTTTTTTGTAATTTAGCCTCTAACTATTTTCATCAGCCTCTTGCCGGAAAAAAATATTTTGCTTGTAAATTCAAATTACAACTTTTAATGGGACAAAGTTCTACAGCACAGTGTGCCTCTGTGTGTTCCCTTTGCTCTCCTGCGCACATACTCTTCAGTGCTTATTTGTTAGTACTGGCAATATTAATATCCACTGGTATCGATACAGGTTTCCTGATTGTTTCTTGCACCATCTATCTGAGAATACAGCCACAGATTCTAATAAACGACATGAGTATGGATGAAACTGACTCCACCCTATTTGAAGTTGAGTACACATAACTTTCCTAAACATACAGTAGGTCCATTCACATCCTGTTAGTGCAACTGAAGATTTTGTTGATTAAAAAAAGGCTTTATTTTAGTGCCTCCTGTTGCGTCTAGCATATCTTTTTATTGTGTGTGATGCTGTGAGACTCTTCAGTAAAATATGTCTTTAGGACTTGTTTACAAGACAAAGAATCATTGAAAGCTCATCGTTAATTATCCAACAGAAAATGGGAAATTTTTAAATTTGTACTCAGAAGACCTGTGTCTACTTTTTTAAATAGATCTGATCAGATCATTTCCAGAGTGTTATTGATATAAATGCTACGTTTTAGTTCCTCTTGGTAGATTCATTGGGTCTTCTTATTGTATATGATGTTGTGGGGATGCTTCAGTGCAGTATAACTTCAGACCTCGATTGCACAACAGTGATTCTCATTCTTGCTTCCAACAAAAACTCTGCCAATTCAAAAATTGAAACCCTGACACTTGTTATTAATTCTTTCCATTTTAAGGTGCCCACAACGCTGTTTTTGTAAATAGAAAAACAGCAAAATGCATCAAAAGTGGCCTGTTTTGGTCAAAATGCTGTTGTATGTTATGACCTAAATTGAATTTAACCTGTTTTAATCAATCCTGTTTGCAGTTTGTGTGTTGAGAAACGATAAAATTAAAGTTGTTTAAGATCTGAGGTATCTAAATATGTTAAACTGACGATCTTAGCAATTGGTGGCTGCAAATGAACAAGCAAAATGTAGAAAATCCAACAAACTACACAGATTCTTCCCTGTTCACTTTGTAAACTTCCTCTGTAAACCCTTTAATTTCTCTCTGCAGCCCTTTAACACATACTTTCCCTTCTTGCTTGTGGGGAGTGGAGCATGTTTGAGGTAAACCCCAGCGGTCCCCGGGGGCTTGTCTCGTGTTTTCTTTCCCCCAGGGGTCTCTGTGTTTGCTGTTCATCCCCGGGTCACTTTGTGGTTGAAGAGGATTGTGTGTGTGGTCAGTTGCTAAGCTGGGGGATCCCCGAAGCCTCTGATGGCATGTGGATACAGTGTTTCCTCAAAGGAGGAGTGGTAGTGGTTTCTGAACCTCACACACCCATTTTTTTGCTTAAAGAGGCCATTGTGGTGACAAGTTACAGTGAACAGAAGGCAAGGTGTGTTTTTGTTACAGTTAGATTTAAAGAAATGTAAGTTTTTTCTTGTTGAAATGTGGCATTTACTGTGGCTTCAAATTGACAAGATTTAAAATGAGGTTGACCGGATGACATTTTAGTGGATGTATTTTATTTTGTTTGATCCAGAGAGTGTTTGAAAGATCTGCTATGGTGATAGGAACGAGATATAAAACCAAGTGCTGCCCCCGAGTGGCTCAAGGTGTCAGGATAACCATCAGGTCTCACCAGCTAACACCTTTTCTCTCATTATTGTCCATTTGTTTCAAGGCATCTACAAGCAGATAAATAGCTTGATGGCATTGAACCAATAATCCTGCACCTCAAAGTCTGTGTTTTCATACTTTCTTCTTTGTTTATCTTCATACTTGAGTGATTTTATTGGATTGAACTTGTGGATAAAATGCTAAACTGTGTTAAAACTAAACATCTGTTTATCATAAGTACATTATAAATGAGACGTCTCCTTTATGTAGTCTTCAAAAAGTAGCAAAAAAAAAGAGAATCAGAGAGGCAGGTGTTTAAATGTCACTGTAATGATGTCTGACATCTGTTCTCTCATGTATTTTGAAAGTGTTAAATGCTGTGGTTGCTAACTAGCCTGTGTGGAGTATTCACTGGAACAAAACCTTACACACTGGCAAGTGTGATAATCATTTTTTTTGCGTGTGAAATATTCCTGTAGTGTTTGATTTACACTCACTAGCCACTGAATTGGGTGCACCCACATCCCTGTTTGCTAATGTAAATGTTTACAGAAGAATACAAGAAAAGAAGACCTTATCAATTATTAATGTAAATTCAATTCTTTACACTCTGTTGCTGAAACACACATACGCACCTCTCCAGCCATCAAACCAACTGGCAAACAGATTTCATTAAGGACTTGAACCAGCCAACCTACAATCCCCATTATAAGTCATCCAGACTAAGCTACTGCCGCCCCAATTCATCCAATACTATGGCAGAAACTTAATGCATTACTGCCTGTAGTTCAAACCAAGCATCAGAATGAACAGAAGAGATGATGCAAGTGACATGAATGTGGCATGGTTAGGGATGGTGTTTGAAAACCATTTCCAGTTGAGAATCGTTAACAGCACCATCAAAGTATCGTTATCATGAGTCTTTTTGTTTATCAATTCCCTCATCAATTCCCTCCACTGCCAGGGTTCAGAACTGTCAGAATTGTGGCTTAATTTTTTGCAAAAGTTTAGCTGAGTCAACTGGCAAGGCTTACTTTCTTATTTCCCAAAGGTAATCAGAGCAAGGCCCTGAAGGTAAATGTTAGACAAAAGGGAAATGCTAACTCCAACAATTCGACTCTTCAACCTTTAAATTTCTTCATCTTCATATTTAACGACGTCTGAGGGTAGCCCATTGGACTTTCAAGAGCCAGGCCATTTCAACTGTCAGCCCTGCTGATACTTTACATGTTATGTTGTGTATCTCACATGTTGCAGTGTGCTTTAAGTCAGCCAGGGTGAAGAATGGTCAAAGTTGATTAACTTGATTTTTTTGTTGTAAAAGATTTTTAAAAATAGAAATTAGGAATTTTATCCATGAATCCTATTTCTACCCCTTAACCCTTGTCTTACCCTTTAGTTTTGCACATTCATGTCTAGTGAAGAGGTGTCACAATTCTCTGTAGGGCTCAGGGGAAGGGCTAAGAGTAAGGGCTGAGCCCTTGAAACAAAGATAGACCAGGACCTCGCTTGAAAAGTATATGAGAAATTCCCATAATACACAGCGCCTGCTGACATGAAGGCAGAGCACAGCCAGTGAGACTCAAAACAGAGGGCTAAGGGCAAGGGGTAGGAGAAGGGGTAAGGGGTAGAACTGGGATTCAGCCCTAACCTCTCCTTATTTTACTCTGCCTGTCTTTAGCTAACACCCTCCTCCATGTGTCAGTTCAACAGATAGAGAAGAGACACATTAACATCTTGTACATTGCAGCATTATTTTTGAAAATACTGCTTTGAAACACCTATGTTTGAATATGTATATAATGTTTTACAAAAGTCATTCAGCTTTTACTCTCAGCGTAGACAAGCCACCATGTCTAGATCAGCCTTTCTGAACAGCAGTGCCGGGACACTCTGGTGTGCCTTCTGACTTTGCCTTGAAAATATTATAAGATTAACCAAATGCCTCAATGGTGATGCAGGATGTAAGCATGTAATATCTGTTGGCTGAAAGATGTTTTTGAAAAGTGCTCTGCAAGCACTAGCTGTGAACATTTCTATCATCATAACTCTCTGAACTATCAACTTCATCCAGTGGTGCCCTGATAAGTAAGGGGAGTTGAAATGATGTTTTTTGTGTTAAAACGTCTGAAATCAAGAAATGATGAAAAAAGCAAAAGTGTCCAATAAAGCCTCAGAAACTTGCACACTTGTGGCTGCAATAATAACAAGGTTGTGTGCTTTGTCCCAGGCACAGAATTCCCATTATTGGTAATTTACAGCTATGAGCTTTTGTAATGCCTAAGTCACACATTCCCATTTCTCATGGCAATTGTACATGACTGTACACGATTGAGGAGGCTGGTGTGATCACTATGATACGGAATGAAATTACTGTCTCACCCCTGGACACACCCCATAAATACACCGTCAGTAGAGCTTCTACAGCGCTTCGGGGGCGTTCGTCCTGCTCCAGTTAGGTTAATACAGCGATATGACAAGGATGCATGAATATCCATCCCGCTGACCTGACGTCAGCCCCGCTGGAGCTCAATTCGCGTCACGTAAGCTCCACGATTGAGCCACGAATCAGCCCGACTGAGCTCCGTACATGCCACGCTGATACCGTTCACATTAGGACTGCATTAGGCTTCCACCTCGCTATACTGAGAGCGACGATTCTCCACGACAGTTTTGAACAGTTTAAAACTGTCGGGACCCTTCCCCGTTACCCGCCGTTCATCCACGACTATATAACGCTGATCCAGACCAAGTAGCGCATGCACCACGACCAAAGCACGTTTCATCAGGATTATGACAATCATGCACAATCGCCATGAGAAACGGGAATGTGTGACTGGGGCATAAACTAGGTCTGATAATAACCTTGTGTGTGTAGGGTTGTGGTTTGAGGGATGCAGAATGTGAACGTTTTGACTGTCTGGATTTGTGGTTCTTCACATATCTTAAAGGTGACTTGAAACAAAAATGGTTGAGAAATTCTGGTCTGAACAAAACTTAAGAGTGCTTTTTAATTCCTTGAAGGAAATTCAGCTAACTTTTAAGCTATACAGAATTTCAATCAAATTAAGTCTAAGCTTGGTTTGTCTAATTTCTGTGTCCTTTTGGGTATTCTTATTCTTTAAAGGGGAACAAATGTTTAAGCACGTAAATTGAGTACAAAAACTAATATTATACTTTTAGGTCATATCGCCCAGCCCTAATTTTGAGCACAAACTGTTAAATAAAAGGAAATGTGCCCCTGTTTTTGTAGATTCCCTTTACCACACTTCTCTTGGGTTTTTTTCTGCTTTGTGTCATCTCGTGCTGTCGCCTCTTGCCATTCATGTGCTCTCTTTCTATCCCACACTCACTAGTTTTTCTCTGTTAGTTTATCACGGGACAACAGCCCCGTGTAGTAATTACAGGCCAAAAGGTAGGTCCAGGGAATAATTACATATCATTTCACGGTCGGGCCTCTGAGACTAAAACAAGGCCTTCTGCAGGTTATTTGAGAAGACTGGACCTTTTTTTCCCCTATTATTCGAGTGTGATATGTAAACCCCCAGCAGCTAGAAGCTGACTTTCCCTGAAGCATAGTGAAGCTATTATGAACATCAAGATGCGAACGTGGCTACTTTGCTTTCCGTTTAGGCTTCTTAAATGTGCTTCCTTTCTGTTTTAGGTTACAACACTGTGGTGCGGATCCCAGCTGGAGCCACAAACATCGATATCAAACAAGTCAGCTACTCTGGAAAACCAGAAGACGACAACTACCTCGGTGAGTGTGCCATGTATGTGTGTGTCTGTCAGAGCTCTGATACGGCTCAAAGCAACACCAGATCAAATTGCAGTTTTCTAGGAAGAATACATGCAAAGTGGAAGCAGTCCAACCTAATAAGATGTATATATTACACCCCTTCACTTCTCAACTCATAGGTCAATGTCATTATCCCCTAACAGAGCCATAAACCACCCAGACTTGGTGACCTGAAGTTGTACAGGCCAGCTTTTAGTGAAGGAGACATGGGCCAAACTGTTGTCAAAGCATTTTTGGTTGCAGGAAAGGAAGCTGTCATTTGTACCGAGTGCATTCGGGGGAAACGTGGAGGGGCGTTGGTCCATCTGGTCATGGCGGAGAGGCTCAGTTGGGAAAGCAAATGGAGTGTCAAAGCCTGAGAAAGATAAATGAGGCAGCAATAGGTGCTAATTAGAGGCATGTGGAGCCCAGGCTGCATGAAAGTGGATATAGGGGGATAGGGTTAGATGGACCCACCAGGCTGGAGGTGTGTATGTGTGTGCGTGATCGCATGTGAAGGGGAGACAGACAGGGGAAGGCAGAGAAAAGTGCTTTTGCCTGTTCTGTAAGGGGCGGGCATCCACTCTCCCATGGTTCATGTCAGGTTCAAGATGTTTTAAGTCAGATTGTGGGGAAACACATGTGGCAGGCAGCGTCTGGTTGCCATGCTGCAGGGAAAAGCTCCGCTCCTGCTGTTGCCTGAGTGCCACAGACGCACTCCTGGCGAGCTTTGTGTGTATAAAACATGGAGGAGATTTTCCATGCCCTGTCAGTATTGTCACTCTAAATGTTACAGTACAGAGGGAAGTTTTTGAGATCCCCACAAAAGGAGTCTGTGCCTTTGAAGCTCCTTAACTTTGAAACTTTCTTCCTGTGGAGAACATGGAGCCTCTCCTTATATACTTTCTTTTACAAGGCTGTGATAAAGTTGATTCTGATTGGCCAGTTATGCCTGGCGATGGCCTGTTCCTTTATAGACTGGAGCAGAGATAGAGTTTGTTGGCCAACCCAGACGTTAGCATCATGCTGGTTCCTTTGACCAAGAGCATGTGGGTTTTTTCACTGTGTTCATGGATAACAGACATGTGGTGGACAAAACTTAACAGTGATAATTTTGACTAAGGACCTTAACTTGGCAACATTAAGTTGCTGGTGCTAAAGTAAGCATGATCTGGCTATGGTTTCTTAAAAAAATATACTCTGCAAATAGTTTGCAATAAAGTTGTGGCGAAGGCCTTTGGGGAGACATAGGAACCGAAAGTGCTAAAATGCTAACTCGCTTCTGCATTTGAGGACTCATTCTTGCTCCTATCTCCTATCAATCACCTATCCCCAAAATTGCTGATTTTCAGAAATAAAAACAATAAAATAGTACTGAATGACTAAATTTTTTGTACTCATGATGACATTTTTAAAAGTGTTAAACTCCACTTTAGAACAAAAATGAAAGACATAAAACATGGAACTAAGAAGTTTGAGCCCAAAAGCAAATATATGTCACCATATTACATCATCACTAAATATCTCAAACTGCTAAGCTCAATATTAAAAGAATGTGAGTGTGTGTTTTGAAAGAAGTATGCCAAACATTCATTTGTCATAAAAGCAGTCAATCAGATAATTTGGGTGTATGTTTCTGTTGGGTATATAGGGTATAGATTACACAATATGTGGATGGACTGGCAGCTTCACTAAGTGAGTGTCAGGCAACAATGTTAAGTAACTCATATCAGTGACAAGAAAGAGTGAAATGCATAAATTAACCTTAAGAGTGCCACACTTCAAGTCATTTTTAGTAGGCCAACGTATTTTATTATAGTCAGACTTATGTTTCAAGATGAATAAATAAACTTTAATAGCCGTAAATACAGAGGACTTATAAGCCTGAGACAAATGATGATGCCCTCTAGCGACAATTATAACCCCGTATGTGTGTGATTTTGTGTTTATCCAAGCAAGATTGGTAAATCCGGGCTATCTCTGGGCGTAAGATTCTACCATCCATTTAACTGTTTCTCTTATTTATATTTAATGTGACAATAAAACAGATCAGATACTTTTATTTAATTAAAAATAGCATCAACAATTGGCTAAATTAAAGTCATATTGACTTTGTTATTTCATCATTTGTGTTAAATCTGTGGACTTGGCTTCTTTTAATTGCTTATGCCAAACCAGCCAGCCATCTTTGATTTTCTGTTGGCTATAGGTATGAAACATGATGTGTTGTCCTCAGTGCCTTATCATTTTAGATACTGAAGCTTAATTTTATGAACAAAGCAGAGAGAGAAGTGGGGTTCCTATTCATCATTAACCAGATGTGTCTGCCCTCTGCAATTGGATGCTACCTGGTGTACAATTTTGGCTGCATCTTCTTTATAAACCTGATATTACGGCTCTGAATGTTTCAGTAACATCACCTGAGGGTCTTTCTGGATAAATGGCCTGTTTCTTCCAGTATCTCCTTACTGGCCTTTCTCCATAAGGCCTGTAATACCTGGCGATCCTAGGTTCTGATCCATTGTCAGGCCTGAGTTGTGACCTCAAATCCTGATCCTTGAAAACTGCCAACGGGGAACACTATTGAAGAATAAATAATGAATCAACGTGTTTGACTGTTGAATTCTCTCGGATTACTGTTGTCAGTCTGTGCTGTTGTCATTGAGTGAGTGATGTTCCATTAAAGCAAACCCACTTTTGGCTTCTATACACCTGGTGAAAACGAATTATTAAAAAGCAATGACTCTGCACTGTTGTATCTGTAGTGTCTTCATTCTAGTACACAGAGACATGTTGCAAACCAGAAAGACTCTCAAGAGCTGTTATCAAACAAAATCAAAACACCAGATGAGAGAATCAGTTTGACAAGAAAGTCTCATTTACAAATCACTACGAAAATACCAACCCTCCCTGAAAGTGAAACAGATCTCTTGGCATTCAGACTAACTCAACGCCTTTGTGAGAGTTTGAGGGATTCTTTTCATATTATTCATGTCAAATCAAATCATTGTCTCCTCTTTTAAAGCAATACAAACAAAAAAACTGTCATATAATCTGATTCACAGCCATCATCAGGAATGAAGAAACTTGAAATATTGATTTGTTTCTGTTCTCTCAGTACTAAAAAGCTGCATTCTCTCAGGCCACATGCTCGCTGGCAACAGACTAGAATGTAAACAAAGCCGCATTTCGAGGCTTAATCACATACATGGCTCTGGCGTGCATGCTCTGATTACAATAAGCTGCATGTTTTCCTGAACTGAAGTGTTGAAGGTGCCTTGATGTTTGGGTGCGTGTTTCCCTAATGTAAATGCCTACTCATACATTCCTGTGTGTTTTTCATGAGTGTATCTTTATGGTCTTGTTTGCAGTTTCAGTGAGTCGAGCTCCATTGTTGGCCTTGTAAAGTCAGCTATTAAGCTGAGTCACGCAGTCTAACTCCAAATAACTGCAATTTAGAGCCTTCCATGCAACACTGGTTTTCCAGAACGATAGTTAAGCAACTGAAAGACTGTTTACTTAACATACAGTCCCACATGATGAGTGCTACAACACGTAAACATGCCCCAAATCTTCATGGGCAAGCTCTTTTTAGGAACCAAGCATTCTTCTGCTAATGCTCAGTTTCTCAGTTTGTTGACAAATCAGTGTTTGTTTCTTTTTCCAGCTTTATCTGATAGCCAGTCCAACTTCCTCCTGAATGGGAACTTTGTGGTGGCCATGTCCAAAAGGGAGATCAGCTTCAAGGGAACCGTCATCGAGTACAGCGGCTCTGACACGAAAGTGGAGCGCATCAACTGCACAGAGCGGATCGAGGAGGAGCTCATTCTGCAGGTTTAAGAAGGAGTCTTTCCCCTATTTGTCCTTTTGACCAGTGGTAACAACATGTTTTGTACCATGGTTTTATGTGATAGGATGTTGAGTGAAGGATGAAGACAAACTCTTAATTTTATGGATACACATTTATACATATAAACATATAAAAGTACACATATACACAAACATACAGTACATCCAACACACAACATGAATCCCCTCATCATGGCGGCAAGGAAATCTTCAATGTGGATCCCAGACTCATGATGTGTGTTGGGTGTGTGGGTGAAGGAAGGGATGTGGATAGAGACAAGTGGACTAAAGTAAGAACTAAAACTAGGGATAGATCCATGGGCCAATCATAGACCTGTCTTTGTCATATTTATCTCTGCTGAATATAAATTTGTAAGAGGTTAGCCCCTTGAGATGCAACATCTCATTTTCAGGAGGGTCCTCATGTCTGTATGATTGTAGTGATAGTATTTACGTATTTGAGTGTAATCAATAATAATCATGAAAAGAGTAATAATCTAATCTTCCCATTGACATCTATAATGATAAAAGGTAGAGATGAGTGATGATGAATAATACAACAGCATCAAAATGAGAATCTATAAGTGATACATTTGTTGCTGGCAATTGAAGGGGACACCAAGACCATACTTCCCTCTCCTCCACCTTTGTCTCCACTGAGTATAACTTCATTAAATGTAAGCCTCTTGGGATGTGGCATCTCATTTTCAAGAGGGACCTCATCTCTATAAGGTGCTAGAGGAGTTACTATGGATGTATAATCAACCATGGGTAAACGATCGTGCTAATGCCTACATTGACAACTATAATGATAATGAACTGGAATGAGGTTGAAGAATTGACCAAATTTTTGTTATTTGTCTGCAAGCTGTGCTTGTTTTAGGCCTACACAGAGAGAAAATAACAAATATAGTCTTTTTTACCTTTATCCAGCAGATATGCATGCTCACACAGGTAGAATATGTCATAGAAAATATAGAAACTGTCCAGTTACTCTTCCTGTCTGTGCCTCTCAGAAGTAAAACTCAGTTTTCCCCCTCTGTTGAGAAACTCCCCTCGGATACTTGCGTTCTGCAGGCTTCAGGAAATACACATGCCTGGTGTGAAAGCTGTGGCGGCCCTCACTGTGGCAAATGAATGCAAACAACATGCTTCCAGTGTGGAGCTGGGCATTAGGCTCTGCAAATACAAACAGCAACATATAATAACTTAATGCAGTCTATAAAACAGACAAAAGAGCACCTAAATACCAATGCTAAAACAATAAAAATTGTTCATATCATGGCCTGGATCTCATCAGTTTGTGATTTGTCTGCCATTTTGTCTGATATTGAAATGGCCATGTTGAGTCTATTCCTCAGTCTAGAGTTTAAGTGTCTAAACTAAGCAGAAAGATGCTAAGTTAGGATGTTTTCAACGATTCATTTGTGCACAAGCTCATTGACTTGTTCCTAAACCCCCTTATGAAGAAATTCATGAGGACCCACTCTGGTTTTATCAGCTGCTTTACAATGACATTTAGGAACACGTTGGTTAAAGTCACAAACGATATGGTAATTAATTAAACCGTTACACATTCTGAGTGCTGATGAGATGAGTTTTATCCATCAGTCTGAGCTGATCTGATGATTATTGAGGATATCTTATTAGTTCATATTTCTGAATTGAATTCTTCCACGATAAGAAGCTGAGTACTCTCCTGTACCTCAACTGTCCCATTATGAAACACATGATGGAGAGCATCAGTGTAAAAAGTCTGCACACTTTACACCGGCAGATATGCAAAGACACCGTCATACACGCAAAATTAAACACCCCTCAGTCTCAGTTATACAGAAAAGGGATATTAAATTGATCATTTTATCTCCCTGTGGCCCGGTTCCAAAAGAATCTACACCCGTTGTTCCTGGAGAGAGTTGCTCCAGTCATAAAGGGCCTGAAGTGGCTCACCTTTCTTTGCCCCATCTCCTCAGCCCCCCTCTGACAGGGTGATAAGGCTGCAGACATAACATCAAGCCCCCCACCCCCTTAAGCCTTCGTTGACCTTACCTTTCCCATTACTGCTGTCCTCATAGGTCTTGTGTGTGGGAAACCTCTACAACCCAGATGTGCGCTACTCCTTCAACATACCCATTGAGGAACACAGGGAGCAGTTTGTGTGGGATCCCTCGGGCTCCTGGCTCGAGTGCAGCCGCATCTGTCAGGGTAAGCTTGGCTTCCAGAGCCCCATGTTACTTTTCTTTGGTTTCAATGAATTTTAAACATCTGCCCAAACGTGTAGGAGCAGAAGAGCAGCTTTGAGGAAGTCATAAATTCATTTTATGCACTCTTGTATCTATTATCTTTTATTAATACAAAGCTTCTGGACCAAAGGCACTGAAAGCTTTCCCTGCAGATGTAAATTAAAGTCATAACCAGCAATATATTTTAAAGAAACATAAGGGGGAATTCACTAAGCGTGGACTGCTGTAGCTGGTTACTCCAAAAATTGCCCCCCCTTTCTTCCACTGTCCCAACATCTACATTACAAAGCATACTGATTTTTACCTCCAACAAAGAGATAATTTTTTTCACTGGGGTCTGTGTTTGTTTTTTTGTTTGTTTTTTCTGTTTGTGTGCTGGCCTGTTAGCAAGATTAACTGCTGGATGGATTTAAATGAAAATTTTACCGGAGCTGTGGTTTAGTCCAAAGAAGAAGCTAATACATTTTGGTGCTGTTCCAATCCAGTGTTTAATTTGTAATGAAGTCCCATTACTTAATACTGGGCCATATTTTATCTCACCCACAACACCATTCGATTGGTCAAAGGCTCTGGTAACACGTAGAATCAGGGCACAGCAAAAAGCCAATTAGCGCTGAAAGCTGTGCATGCACAGTTCTGCATACAGACATAGCGGAAAGGAGGAAAAGTTTTGCCAATGGAGAAAGCCCGGCACTGTCCTGGATCCTTGGCTCTAAAATAAATTAAGGCAGCAGACTTTCCCGAAATTGTAATGAACATCCCAGTCCCCTACAATTCACAACTACTTGTAACATTACTGTGAGCCCATTCACGTTATAGAAACATAAGGACAGCTCTGCTCGCTAGCAGTCCCACCGAACCTGCTGTTTAAGCACTCGAAACAAGACTGCTGATATTGTCAGTACAGAAATGGTCCATCATAGCAGAAGTATGTGTGTGTGTGAGACTGTAAAAACCTAACCCCCAAATTCCGCATGGGTGGAACTTTGCTTTGAGAGAAAACCTTCTGCTCCTCTACGACAACCACCAGCAACAAGTTGGCGCCGCCCATCGAAGCACTGTGGTTTTGCCCCAACTGACAGGCTGGCGACATTGCCCTCTGGAGGCACCAATATCAGTACAAGCAGCAGTAAACTGGCTCAGTCAACAAATCACAAGACCCACTACTTACACTGTCGCCGCATTGAATGATATCCATATCAACAATAGTCACACTTCTTGCAGATTGATATCTTTCATTCCACAATGTGCGTATAAAATAAATATTGGACTATAGTGTTGGGTGGAAATCACAATTCATGGGTGGAGCTTAGCAGCTTGGCAGAGGTCTGCACTCTCTGAGTGCTTTTCTAGTTAATGTAAGGATAAGCATTTATTTTGCATTGCTAGCTCTATTTTTTTTTTTTAAATCCTTCTCCTACTAACCCCAAAGTGACCCTTTGCTGATCACATCGCCCAACACCTTCCCCTTGGCTTGGCCCTTAACCCCTTCCAAGCCCTTCAAATTTTACTTGTGGAGACAAGCTAATCATGCTCCCAGTGGGTCAGAGTGCACAGTTGGGGTTAGTAAAGAGATGTATCTGTGGGATCTGGAAAAATCAAGAACCCCTGAGGGTTTATGATGAAGGCCTGGATGTCAGAGAGCTGGTCAGAGTTGTTAAAGGTGAAGAAACGTGATACGATGGAGAGCAAAGTGTCCACCAGATGTTCTCTGATTAGACCCTCCTGTCTGTGCTTGCAGGTGAAAGGAGGAGAAAGGCAGTCTGTGTGCGCAAGAGCGATCACCTCGAGGTATCAGATCAACGCTGTGAGCATTTATCCCGTCCTGCTGCCATTACAGAACCCTGCAACACAGACTGTGAAGTCCGGTATGTAAAACATACATAAAAACACTCAAGATAAATCAAGTCAAGGCTCAAACTCAGTTTTGCATCCACTCTTCTCCAACAGGTGGCATGTGGCTGGAAAGAGCGAGTGTTCAGCTAAGTGTGGCCCCGGATACCGCAGCCTGGACGTCCAGTGTATGAAGTACAGCAGAGTGAAGAGGCAGAGCGAGAGGATGGAGGCAGGCACCTGTGGAGACATCGTCAAACCTCAAACAAGAGAGCCCTGCCATGGAGACTGTCTGCTGAAGAGCTGGCAGTACAGTGCCTGGTCTCAGGTACAGACAGGAGAGAAACTGGGTTACAATCTATAAGGGGGTTGTCCACACAGAGACTTTCGTTTAAAAAAAAACAACTAATTCAATGCAAAATAATACATATGAACACCAGACAACTGTATATGTCCATCAAACAAATTTAAACATGTAAGTACATGCATAGGTATGTCAACACAAGTTTTAGAAGGTACAGGATGAAGCATAGAGGTTATCCAATCCTTCCTCTTCTAGATTGGATTAGATAGAACTTTCTTAATCCCTTGAGGAGACTCTTTCAGGAAAATGAAGCTTCCCATAGCACTGTATTGTACATGGAGTAAAAAAATTAGGATATCAAAATGTAAAAAAGGATAACAATTTGCAGAAAATATGAATAAAAAAATAAAATAAAATGAAAATATAAATACGACTGCTGGATGGCTACTGCTCCTTCCCATCCTTTTGCTCCTCTTCCCCCTGAGTGATAAGTTGTACAGTCTGAACATCATACATGTCTATAAACAGAGTGAATACATTTGAAAAGCCAGGATTGTGTTTACAAGAGTACAACAAACACAGATAGTTCCAGAAACAATTATGTTATAGCCCAGTCTTTTCCTTAAATCACACGTGCAAACCCTGACAACAGAGACAGTGGTGGAATACGGTGTTGTGTTCGTGCTGAAGAAGTTACTGAGCATGTTTTGGCTTTGAGACTAAATCTTCTGCTCCTCTATGACCACCGGGAGAAACAAGTTGGCATGGAGAACAACACACACAAGGGTTTGTTCACATTTGTCATGAGGATTTTACATGCTCCGTATCATCGTCCCTGGCTTTGGTGTACGTCTCGGGCATAGCGCCACTTCCAGGCCTGGCATATACACTACAGTGTTTTCATGTGGACAGACACATTTCTTTAAACAACACTGCTTTTACAGAGAAGATTTCAGTTTTAACAACATTTTTGTCTCTATGTGGACAGGTCCTCAGTGACCATCTTGAATATTTTTATTTTGAAAAGATCGTCAAATTTTCTTTGTTGTTTTGGGTAAATAAATATATGTGAAAAATGAACAAAGAAGAACACATGATCACGCTGGCATGATCCTGATGTTTCATCCACAGTGCTCTAAAACATGTGGACGTGGAAGCCGCAGCAGAGAGTCGTACTGTATGAACAACCTGGGAAGAAGACTGGTGGACAGAGAGTGCAGCGAGCACCAGAGAGTCATCACTGAAATCTGCAACGACCTGCCATGTCCAAAGTGGACTGTGAGCGAGTGGAGTGAGGTGGGAATTTCTTAGATGTGTTCAATAAAGATAACGGATGGATGAATGAATGAAAGATATTTAAGTTAATTTCAATTTTGGCACCGTTTGTTGAGAATGGGACCTCTTATTGCTTGGATAATTTTGTCATTTCTGACTTTATTTGAGACCAAATCCTATGTTGCCCTCTCCAAATAGTCAGTTTGTTTCTTCACTGGCCATCTTTGGCTGTAATGTTGTCAGACTCCTGCCCCCTGGTGATGGTGATATTTCATTGATTAAAACAGACTGGAGAGCTTGGAGAGATGTTTTGATTCCAGTGAATGCTCCCTGTCTTCCATGGTTAGTTTGAATATATATAAACAAAACTATTGAGCCCTGCTTCAGTACAGCCAACCGAGCCAACCTTGCTTGAAATGTATGGTCTTGGCTTTGTTTCCTGTTAGCATAAAATCAACCCAGCAACTGACACAAACAGGGTGACGAGTTACCTCATGACACTGCTGTAGTAGTGTTAGCAGCAGTAGTAGATATAATATGTGCATTACATCAACCAGGCAACAAGGCTGATGAAAAAGTGCAACTTATATAATGCTATAGAGTCACTGTCTCTGCACAAGCACAACACACAAAGAAAAAGCAACAGGTTAGCATCACTCACCATCTCTACAGCAGATCATCCCCAGACTCGACAACATGGTCTGGTACAAAAACTTAGTTCTCAGGATTTAGTCCAGTTTAGGATAATGTATCCTTTATAAATCTGCTCTCTACTTTTTTGCACCACCAGCAGTTTTTCTGCAAACACTTCTGTGGGTGTAACGGTGCATGAAGTTACCATGTTGTGTGGTGTCATAAATGGTTTGCTTTTGACACCAGCTAGTGTTAAAAGCCCCCTCCTTTTGTGGGTATTGTAAAGCATGTCGAACATTGATACATATGTTCGTTTGTAAAATCCCTCAGTAGACATTTGCCCTCCACTCGTAGTTGGATATTAGGTTAGATATTACGAATATGAGCCACTCCTGTATTTACCCCAGTTGTATCAATATGCAAAAAAATGTGACTTGATGTGGACTGAAGTCAACTTTGGGTTGTTTTAAACATGGACATCACAGCAGCCGTTTGAAGGCTTATTGAAATTAAAGAGCTCAGATTACAGGTCCAGGAGGAGCTGTGTTGCGAAGTCCCTCTTGTGACTTTATCACAAATGTTTTGTGATCTGTCCTGCTCCTCAGTTTCCACAACAGTTTCACATCCATATTTCTACCTGTGACCCCATTAGCAAAAGTTCTTCCTCTGTGTACTATGGTTTGTAAAGACATCCTCTTGCGGCCACAACTGATGGCATGTTGTCATAAGTGGAGTCAAAATCACTCAAATTAAATCATAGTTTGTTGTTTCTCATTACAGCCTGATTAGCACAGATGGCATAGGGATACGTAATCCCTATGTCACAACACAAAAAAGCTCTCAACACAGAAAATGGAAACCCTATAAAGAATCTTACTGTAACATCCGGTCAAGCCTGTTGTTGTATAGTTTTAACCTAAAAGTAGGTTCATTTCAAGGCTGTCTATCACCTTTGACTGCTTTATATACAGTATTTACCCAAGAGGACAAAGCTCACTGGTTGCTTTAGGCCTTGAGTAACCCCACTTCAGAAAAAAAACAAAAAATGAAGCATCTCATTACACCACAGTTTGAAAATTACAAGCACATTTAAAACTGTTGAAATGAAAATTAATTCTTATTAAGTTGATTTTCCTTCTTTTCAAACAGTCAGCAAAAAAACAACATAAGCTGCGGTGCTAAGACAATCAATCTTCCTGTTGAATTTGAAACAGGCTCAGTTCAAACACCTGTTTTTAACAAAGCTTGCCTCTTATGTGGTTACACGAGAGGTTTATTATAATAATAAACAAGGAGTGGACTAGACTTCCCAGAATCAGATTTTAATATTAGGTAATAAACCAATTTAACTGGAGCCAAACAAAACAATCCCGCCATAAACTTTAATGGGGCTGAAATTCAGATTTTTTTTCACTTTGTTACGATTTCACAACTCAAAACTTTCACTCAAGCTCTAAAACAAACTCCATCTCCACTTTTCCAAAATCACGCCACACCTTTTGACATCCACCTTTTTCTTCCAGTGCCTGGTGACCTGTGGGAAAGGCATGAGGCACAGACAAGTGTCCTGCATCTCAGGAGCAGGAGAGGAGAAGCTGAGCGAGCACTTCTGCGACCAGTCCAGCAAACCCGCCGCCGTCGGGAGCTGCGAGCTGCCGGACTGCGCGTCCTGGCAGGTTGGCGTGTGGGGAGCGGTGAGTCCTACAAAAACACACCCTGGTATGACACACCGGGGGCGACGTGATGCGGAGTGTTTGACAGAGGAAATGGGTTTCATGTGTGGATAGCTGTCTCCGTATCTGTTACTCTGGAAGTGTGTGTGCACGTGTGTGTGGTCACAGAAGCAGAATGTTGTGTGTGAGGAGTATGCGACGGTGTGTGTGTTTCCAGTTTGTGTGTGTGTGTAACATGATACACCGGTGAGTTACGGAGGAGTGTGCTCCGACTCCAGCTGCCATTTCCTCCTTGGTGCTTTCACTTTGCCCTCATATCCTGTCAGACTAAACCTGACCCACAGTGCACACACACACACACTTCCTTTGCATTTAAATGCCTAAGCCTCCAAATATTTCTCTGTAGATTAAGCCTGTTTTGCTTTGTCACAAACAGATCGAAGCATGTATGAATTGGCGTCTTTGCTCATTCACAGTGCAGTTTAAACATGCAGATGTTACGCCCTCCCACATGTGTTTGTATGAAGTCAGGTAGTCATATTTACAGAGCTGGAATATATTGGCTCTTAATGCCTGTGTAATTATAATTTGCTGCTCAAATAAACCTTTCCTGTGGAACTTCCCCTCCTCTCTCGTTGTACCTAAATGTGCTTGTACTGCCTCCTATTTAAGCCAAAAATTAGGTAAAGGGTCGAGTTGAGACTTTGTGCCAACATGGAAGCAGGTGTCCTTCAGGGCCAGACCATGTGGACCCAAATATAGGTTGTGATATCTTATTGTTTAAAGGCAAGCTGTGATTTGTACACTCCTCTAAAAACGTTTGGAAACATTATTTCAGTGGATTATGTCTCTCCTTTAGCATTAACAATTGATATTATATAATAAACCATTGAAAGACCTGATTAGTCACCTTTACAACAGGGCCCAACTTGTAGGGATTATCCATTTGTTGAATGGCTAACACAGCTAAAAGTAATGGTAGCAACCCAAAAAACGGGCAAAAATCCAGCTGGTGTTCCATTACACAGAGTGGTAGCATTATTTGGTGTGAATCCTGGTAGACAACACACCTAGAAGTATTATATTATGTACTGATGGAAAGCCTGATTAGTCACTTTTGCAACGTGGTACAACTTGTAAGGTTTCTGTATTTGTGGAGCGAGCCACACTGCTAAACGTGTGGGTTTGGCCTAAAATAATTGGACAAAATTCCCCTTAATATCCTTCTTTTGTTGCTCACTCTTGTTTTGAGCTTCTGCTGCTGCCAGGTGTGTGCCAGTCAGTGTTACCTTTGATAGTCTGGTGGGTGTTTTATATAATACAACACAAGTTATTATTGCTAAAGGGCAGAAATAAGTGGCTGAAATAACATTTCTAAACTCTTTCAAGCTGGATACAGATGTAATACAAACTACTGGTTAACCTGCTCATCTCCAAGCTATGCCAGCTTTTCAGATTATACAAGTAAAACCTTAACCCTGCCAAGCACAATCAAGCTAAAGATTTTTCTGTATGTATTTATCGTTATCGATGTCAGATTCATATATTAAAACTTGTATGTCCAAAGAGATTAAGCAAAAAGAACTCCAAGTCTCACAGAACTTCATACAAATCAGTACATATTTATGAAGAACAAGTCATTTCAAATCTGAAGATGGTCCAATCAAGCCTTGGCTATAATGGGACAAATCTAAATATAATTAAAGACTCAAAGCAAATTCTATTTAAAATGTACAGTTACTCCTTTGCCTCTTAAAAGTATTAGCACAATTAATGCAACTACGTCTCATTTGTTTTAAAGGACCACATTCAGTAACTCTTTATTTGAATCATTTTGAGAAGTAACAATTGATTAAGGATCTTTTGTCCTGTTGGCCTTTTGCTGCCCCTGATTGAACGCTACTGCCAAGAAAACAGAAGAAAATGGGCGCATGTGGTTTATTATAAGACTGAGAGGAAAGTGTCACAATAGAGGTCAAAATAGTGGTCTAATAACATCACTCCTACATTTCTGTATTAAAATAATGTGATTAAAATAAAGCACTAGTGGATTTACATCTCCATAAATACATTTCTGAAATATAACGGTACACTTTAAGGCTGAATTAGAAACTTACTGGTAGGGGTATTTTTTACCTGAAGCCATGTTTGAATTAACTTAAACTGATGGAAGTTTTCCACATAAAGTTTGGTCATATGGTCCAAAAGATTTAATCAACAGTAAACAATATAAGTGTTACCACTTGGGGGTGATGGCGATCTCTTGGGGTCGGGAGGGTTAATCTTGTTTCTTTCTGAAACGTGTTGACAAAGAAACAGGCATGGTATGGACCAAAAATGTTCAAATACGTTTTGGCGTCCTTTTTTTTGGTCCTCTTTGGTTGTAGAAATGCACCAATCTGATAAAACTGCTGCTATAGCAGCATTCATGACAAACTCCTCACGAGCTGCTATTGTTTACATGCAAGGAGCCTTGGGTGTATTTAAACTGCATCCAAAGCTTCTGATTTGTTTCAGAAAGTCATTTCCTAATTTTTAGCCAAAAATGGATCTTCCTTTTAACACTTTGACGAGCATTGTAACCACTTGGTTGACTATTCTGTCGCCATATTGATGTGTTTTAAACTCTATCTTTTGCTGTTTATCTCTATTCACCTCATTGAATAGTGTATGTAACAGTGATTATATCTATTGCGTTGCACTGCTGTAAATAAATATTGTCTGAAAACATAATTGACTAGGTTCTGCACAGCTTCTCAGAAATCTCAGAGTAAGAGCAAACATCCAAGTAAGAAAAAAAAAATTCATGCATTATTTCTATACCTTCTGACAATCATCTCTCTCACACACACACACAAACATGCAATTATTCAAAGCTTGTGAGATGAGTAAAATGGATAAATATGCTTGTTAAATAACTGCAAGGTTATTTTAATAAATTATACTCTGTGTTGTGTTATATGAAAAAATGTTTTGAAATATCTGTAGCAGAAATGAACAAAATCCATTCATGCCAAGAATGACCTTTAACAGGCAAGTCAACCAGTAGGTTGATCTGCAAAATTGCTCCCTAATTGGGTAATCTGAAAAGTTAAACCGAAAATGTTGCTAGATGAAGAGGCAGGAGCACAATTTTACCAACAAACCTTTTTTTTTGCAAATGCATGTCATAGTGTGGAAGTCAGAGGGTTAATATGAATAGAATTTGGTAGATCCAGCTGGTTTTCAGGGTTAGAAAAGGTCCTAAAAGCTGTAAAAACAAACAAACATCCATCCATCATCTTTCTCTTGGTTTTTTCTAACCTATTACAGTTAACATAAGAAACAAAACTAAGGCATCTGTATGCTGTCTGAAAGTATGCTGATGTATTTAAAACAAACTCCGCGTATTTCCCAGCCCTAGCATCCATATGAGCATGTGTGTTTGCATGTTGGATTCTAACCCGGACTCTGCAGAGGTGAACCTTGACTTGAGGCCCCGTCTAACATATCAACCTTGACATACTTAGATAGAGTTTGAGATAGCATGCGGTTGACTGGCCCTTTATGTCCTCGTGTTTGTGTTACTGAGTATGTATGTGTGTGGTTTTTGTCTTTCAGTGCGCAGTGACCTGTGGCCACGGCTACCAGATGAGGGCTGTTAGGTGTGTGTCGGGGGACTACGGTGTCACGGTAGATGACAGAGAGTGCAACGCCGCGGCCAGGCCCAGAGACAGTCAGGTAAAAAGAGTTAATCATTCATCACAAGACACAGCTCAAATAACCGCAAGTTCAGTATTCAAGGTCCGTCTTTATTTGTCCCAGGGATGGTGGTTTGCTCTTGGGGTAAACAAACAGAGTTCAAGTTATAAGCAGCAGTAGGCGGTGAGTGTAGGATTGAATGCAGATGCTGTGCACATCATCTGAGGACACAAGGATCATTTAAAGCCAAGGTTAAGGGCTTTTAAGGAGCTTCAACTGCCTGCTTCTTGTCTTGAATGTATATACAGCTTTTTATAACTGTTATTTCATGTTGCTAATAAGTATCAGAGTTAAATTTTAATGAGCATAGCCCCATATGTCAGGGATTCCCAAACTCTTCAGCATGTGTCTTAAAATAACAGGGCAAGGACTGGGGACCCCCACTGTCCTTGGAGTTGGTTACTGCATATAATACTGCACACATGCATGCATGCTAACTAATTGGCCTTTCCCAGCACATCACAAAAGAAAAAAACAGCCCGATAATGACGAAATCAGTCTGTAAAGCCTTGACACAGAATGCAAGTGCTCTCCATGTTTTGACTGTAGAATTAGATTAGACTGGATTGAACTTTATTGATCCCTCAGTAAGACTCCTTCAAAACTAAGATTCCAGTATTGTATAACAGCACACAAGAAAAAAAGGAACACAGGGTATCAAAAAATAAAAATGTAGAAACAATTTGCAGCTATAAACTACTGCTCCCTCTCGTCACCAATAATGACCTATTCCGCTAGGGTAGGGGTGCCCACGCTTTTTTTTAAAAATCGTACCATATAGTAAAATAAATAAGGGATGGCCTGATCCGATATTGATATTGGATATCGGTCCGATGTCAGCAAAAAAATAAATATCGGATAATATTGGCTTGCATCTGAAATCCCCAGTGTAAGCACTCCAATACAAGTAGTCCGTTCTAATTTATTTGTTTATTTATTTAATTCAGTCGTAGAATATGCTAATGTTTAAGTTAAACACAGTGGTTATTTTGCAATTTAAAAATATATATTTTGGGTTTTTTTATTTATCGAGGTTTAACTTTTCAAGGTCTTCTAAATTATTTGTATTTATTTTATTTTATTGTAGAATAGTCTTTAATATAGTTTTTAAAGTTTTAATTTATTGAACCTATTGGTCAATAACAAATGGGTCAGCTTTTCTCAATCCTATTATTACTGACTGCTGTTCTCTGTTTGAGTTATCTCACTTGGTCAAACTTTTTTTTCACAGTCCGTACTACGAAATAAGTAATAAGGGTCTGTATGATTCCTTCTGATGTCATATCTGATTGAAATTAGTATTGACCAGTGCTCAAGGCTGCAATATCAGTATCATGTCAGAGGTGAAAAAGTTGTTCCAGGACACCCCTAATATAAATGTCAGGCAACTGGGCAAATGTGCAAAAGTGCAGGTGGCTGAGTGGGTCACCCACCCTCCATGCCTAGAGCCTCTGAAGGTGGCCTGGATTAAGATATCTGTGATTACTGACAATGATTACTGACAATGATTCAAGAAAAAAAACAGGTTTTTATATTTGAATTCTGCCTCCAAAAAGGCAAATAGTCTTGACTTAAGATTTTGAGGTGGCTAATCAGTTTTTAGAAGGGTCCTGGTTGACCAGGCTACTACTAAATTGGCCCCTGCACATAACTACCCCAGTGTGGCAGAGTGGACGAGCTGATGGTTCAGCTCCACCTACACACTCTAAACAAGAGGAAACTGCACAAAGGTGACACTTTATAAGAACTTGTCAGGCGTTTGAAGACAACTGCACAATTTTTTTACACCAGACCTTTTAAACATGAAGATAGATTCCAGCACACTGTCTAACTTGTAGGACATTAATTTATTTGCAGTGTTTTAGTCTCAGACCTTCATCAGGCAAACAGTTTGTCAAAGAGGGCAGGACATCTTAAACAGGAAGTGGTTTCACACATTCGGCCAATCCTCATCATGATGTATCTGCATGAACAGATGAACAGACAACACACATCGGCTTCCTGACTGAGAAAGTTAATTTGATGAAACTCTTTTTAAAGAAAAAATAAAGTATCAGTTTAAAGTTATACAATCTAGGGGACATTAAATGTCCATGAGACAATTTATGATATATTACAAGTTACAAACCAGACCTTAAAATGGAGGATACAGCTAGACTTTAATACTCCTACTGGATGCTGTAATCAATTTATATTATTTATCAATTAGACACAAGCTTTATATTTAAAGTGGGATCATTACATTATTTCTGGAACTCTGAGGGCCAAATAACAGTGGACAGTGGGCCACAGTTGGCCCCTGGACCATAGTTTGGACTCCCCTGCTTTAGGACAACGCAGCTTTTTAGAGCACAACATGTGCTTGATAAGTGCAGCCAAAGGATTTTTTAATTTAATGTGTTCAAATGTTGTTTTTCGTAGGATTGTGAGATGCCGCCGTGTCCTTGGGCCTCCCCAGTACAAAGCACACCTCGTCCTGATAACTCTGCTCAGCTCCTCACCCAGTGGAGATATGGCTCCTGGACTGCGGTAAGGAAACACAAAGGGAAACACATTATTGGTAATTTAATCATTTAGGTGTCTATCTGCCACCTTTTGTGGCTGTCATTGTTTGTCATTTTTACTTTGTCACTACATGTCAGCTTGACTGGACTCACCTTAACTCAATTATTTAGAATAAATGTGACACAAAGACACTGCCAAGCAATGTTAGAAGATCATCACAGATCAGGGGTATTCATCCATCCTTTCATTTATCTACCACTCTATACCACTTCTTTTGGGCCCTTGGAGAGACTGGAGCGTATACCAGCTGACATTGGGTGAGAGGTGGGGAAGGCCCTGAACCAGTCACCAGAGGATCGCAGGGTCACATAGACAGACAGACACCTAGTCATGCTCACACTCATTCCTAAGGGCAATTTGAAGTCACCAGTTTACCTCGTTTCTGGTCTGTGGGAGGACAACGAGTGGCTGGATGAAACCTACACATGCACAGGGAGAACAGGCAAACTCCACACAGAAAGAACCAATCAACCTTCTTGCTATGAGGCTTTAACACTACTTGCTGAGGGATATCCCAGAGGGATATCTGACATGAAAATGAAACCCTCCTGTTGTCCACTCCTTAATGCTGCATGACTTCCCAAACGTCCTCAGGATGTTGTTTTACTGCTTGCAAGCATCTTCGGAAATGAACTTCTCTTCTCACAATTAGGGATAGGAACCAAAAACCAATTCCAGTTGCGAATCACTAACAGCACCATCAAAGAATCGATATCATGAGTCTTTGCTAATCAGTTCCCTTATCAATTTCTTCCACTCACAGGGTTCAGAAGCGTCAGAATTGTGGCTTAATGTTTTTTACAACGGCGCCGACTGCACAACCTTAAGTGGGTGGAAACACCAGCAACTTGCAGAAGCAGATATCTATGCTGTGAGGTGTGTTTGACATTGTTGCCACTGAAAATCTACAGGCCAACATTTGCCCAGACGGAAAATTTGCAGTAATCAATAAGGGAATCATTAAAGAATTGGATCGATTAGCAGGATTGTTAACAGCATTGGTATTGATAATATCTTATCAATTGCCATTCCCACTCACGATGACAAAAAAACACATAGTGGACAGCAGGTCTCAGTTCATTATGATGGCCCACCTACCAAACAACATACATAATGCTGTCAAACTAGACACGAGGAGTCCGAGGAACACACAAAAGTGTTGTGTATTTTACTGCATTATTAACAAATGCCTACTGTTTTGTTTATAGCTTTCCTATTCTGTTTCATAAGAGGAAATGATCTGCTAACCTTGCAGTGCAGTTGGCCCTGTCCGATTCATTGTCCGAAATCACACAGATCCATCTTGCCAAGCTCCTATCTCCAACAACTTCACTGCCTAAAGCTAGTCAGCCCAATCAGGGAAGAGAGGCAGGAACTGAAGATGGCCTCAGCAGGAAGTGACTGCATGTTTGAAAACTATGGCAGCTTCTGAAGCGGTCTACATCAATCAATCTTTATTTGTATAGCTCCAATACATAACAAGTGTTATCTCAAGACACTTTACAATAGAGCAAGAACTCTTCATTTTGTGAATACACATATATGCATAGATACATATATACATGAATGCATCAATATGTGTATTTTTATGAAGGGGGATGGGAATCATGTGTTTTGTATTGGACAATCAAATCAGAGAAGTCGGAAAGCTGGGGTTCACTGCTGGGCAACTGTAAGAGATGCAGAAAACCTCCATGAACGATAGTCCATGTTAGTCTGTGGTAGTGCGAAGTCGTGGTAACTAAAGTAAACCTGGCAAAATATGTTCTCCTTTAAAGTTTACCGGGAGAACTTTGTGGGGATTATCATTGACGAGGTTTGTGTCACATGAATGGTATGGTACATCTGTGTGGTCTAATTTAATGTAAGATGATAGTCTAAGGACTAAACCGTAGTTTAAGCTAACAGCTAACAATGAGGTCTAGCTGCTATGCCACACTGTGGCTTGATATGATTGGTCTGTGATGAGTATGACTGGCAGAATGATCGCCCAATCAACAGCTGCGGAGGGTTCCGCCCTATGAAGACATTTTTTATGGGCTGTCCTCCAGATGGAATAGTGAAATATTTCCGCTGTGGATATGTGGAATTGTCAGTCTGGCGTGTCAAGTTAATGATCCAATGAAAAATGAGAAAACTGATGAGGAAGTGTGTAGTTTGTGTCTTTAATAGAAGAAAACCACATTGCTGTAATGATGGGTCTGCCATGTGTGTTTGCAAATATAAGGTTAACTCATTAAACTTGATTGTATACCCTGACATTCCTTCACTGCACAAGACCATGATCCTCTTTGGCATTGTCTCCTTTACCCCCTGCTGTATCTGCATTCTGACACACACACACATATGCACAGACACACACACACAGGCCCCACTGTCTGTGCTGAGAGGCCCCTCTGTGTCTCTGATTCTTTGCATTGTTACTCGTCGCAAATGAAAACCAGATTCCATCTAAACACGAGTCTACGGTTTCCAGGATTGAACCCCATCTGTCAATCTGAGTGTCGGTGTGAGCTCACATGTCAAGGAGGCCAGCGCCAGTGTGGTCTTAATACACACACACATAAATTATACACAAACACAAGCACAAGCTCCCTCAGGCAGACGAGCTGCCATCCTGTGCAGAGTGTCATTGATATGAGTAGGATATTAACGTGCCTTTTCAGGCCGGAGCCATTTGATTGCATTTGGTATTCATCCTCTCACAAATGTTTACTGTGATGAAAAAGTGGAGGGGGAACAGATTGGGGAGTCATTTCAGGTTATAAAGCACATGTAGACACCATTAGCAATTGAATTTGTGGTACAAAACAGTAAAGACTATGAAAAATACCAGCCTATCTTTCACAAAAAATGTAGTTTGTCCCCGATGACATTAAGATGATATCAGAAAAAGAGGCAAAATATCATCAGGTTTTATCGAGGTGGCATTTAACGCAACAATATTGAACCTGGTGTGTTTGCAAGCTCTGACAGACAACATATGAAGGAAGGTAGAAGTAGGCAAGGAAGGATTAAGAGAAAGTAAGAAGAAAGGGTGGAGGGATACTAAGAAGGAAAAATGTTACAGTAGCGAAGTTTGGATGAGGGAGGAAAGAATAGAAGATAGAAAGGAAGAAGGAGAAAAGGAAGGTAAGGTGATGGAAGGTAGGAGGAAAGGAAGTGAAAAAAAAAATCCAAGTAAGGAAGAGTAGACATTGGAAAGGAAACAAGAGAGGAGAATACAGGCAAAGAAAGAAAAAGAGATGGGAGAAGGAAGAAGGGAAAGTAGAATAAAATAAGGAAGAAAGGATCAAATACATGTAAAAAAGGGTGCATCGATAAGGAAGTAAAGAAACAGAAAAAAAGGAAAGGCATAGAGGAGACAGGGAAAGGAAGGCAGCAAAGAAGGATGGATGTAAGGAAAAAAGAAAGTAGTCAGGAATGGAAGGAATGGACAATTGCAGATAGTAAAGAAAGGAGGGATTCAGGCAAAAATGACAGATGAATAGTATAAAAAAGTTAAATACAACTTTTAAAACTTAAATCTGGATTAACTTTCATAGTAACCCCACTTTCATCTTTGTTTCCTCAGTGCTCTGTTTCCTGCGGGAAGGGGAAGCGAGCACGTTATGTCAGCTGCAGAGATTCCCATGGAGGCGTGGCTGACGAATCGTACTGCGCCCACCTGCCTCGCCCCCCAGAGACCTCCTCCTGCTTCAGCCCCTGTGGGCAGTGGCGTGCTGGCGAATGGTCTCCTGTGAGTAAAGCATCCGGCACTGTGTCCAATCAATACAGATGTTTTCCACTGCAGGCAGTAATCACTCACACCAAAACATTGTTACAATCACCCAGAAACAAACTGAAGATTTGGGATCCCTGTCATCTTCAACGGGAAAATGATTGTTTGTGAATGCTTTCATGGCATAACAATAAAAACTCTGGAGGATGTCAGTAAAAGACAACAGGCAGACTGAGCGAGGGATGATTTACGGCGATTATGTCTCGTTCTGTTGATCATTATGACGTCCTTTTCCAACATTAACTCCCTGATGAGCGTTAACTGAGGACAATGTCTTAAGTTTATTAACTTCATGTCATGTTAAGTTGATTTCTACTCCTGTTGTTTTCAGATAAGACACTCATGGGGCTCCATGTCACAAGGAGTCACATCATGAAACAATACATGGGAGCAGTTCTTAAAAACAGCCCGTCCCCAGACTCGGGCTGATTTATGACCCTGAAAACTCACAGGAAAAACACACTGGAGTTAATCTGTGAAGAAAAAACAAAGAAAATTAGGAAAACAGAGTTGGCATTTTGATATATTGTGATATTTGAAAGATAGTATTTATTAATAAGATTCAAGATACTTAATTCAAAGACCTGTCTTTGCATGTGCTGAAACCTAAAGTCAATCATTTTAAAGCTTGTCCCTACAAACTTTATTTTTCTTCTCCTTTCCTTCCAGTGTTCAGTCACTTGTGGTGCAGGCAGAGCGACCCGGCAGGTGGTCTGCTCAAACTACCATCAGCCGGTCGACCAGGCGTTCTGTGACCCTGAAGAGAAACCCGCAACAGAGCAGGAGTGCACATCAGCACTATGTCCTTCTACCTACAGCCGCCAGCGGATCAACGACCAGCCGTATGGATACCCACAGGACCCAGGGCGCCATCCTGGACACAGCAGCTGGAACGTGCCCTCTTCAGACAACCAGTGGAGGACGGGACCCTGGGGCGCAGTATGTTATGTATTCTAGTAACAGAATTATAAAAATCTATAAAAGTATATTAAAAACATATAAAAAAATAAACTTAAAAATATGGCTACTGCTCCTTCCCATCCTCCATCTTCCTGTTACTCCTCCTCCCCTGCAGTGAGGCGTTGTACAGTCTGATGGCCTGAGGGTTCAAAAGAGTCTTTGAATCTGTTTGTCCTACACTTGGGAAAGAGCAGTCTTGAGCTGAACTGGCCCATATTATATTATATAATATAGTTTATAACAATAGATAATGTAGTACTTGTATTTAAGATGCGTCTATTTTAGGGCCTTCCAGAGGAATTAGTTTCAAACTGTCATCTTTCAAGATGGCTTCTATTACTTTCAGCAGAACCAGCAATTCTATGAAGCTACTTTATCTGTTTATTCTGCTAGCTGCTTGTATGGGGGTGGAGCTTTTAGGCGCTGTTGATTGCTCTGAAGTAAGGATCAAATTTGCCAAGAGTATTACTGACTTAATACAAGTGATTTATTGACTCAGAAAATTGGGACGTTACCAGTGTTTGCAACAACAAGTGGATCACAGATGTTCTTTTCGTCACTTCTTTTGATTAACATTCTCAAGATGCAAAAATGTTCCCGAATTTTTGATCATAAAAAACAAATCACTTTCTCTGGCCCGTCATAAAATTCCCATCTGATTAGGTTATTAGGTGTGTATGATGCTGCAGATACAACATCAAACCACATGTTAGACCAATAAATCTGTTCATTTTTACAGATAGAGACACTTACATTTTCGTCACTTGCAGAAGTGTTTATCTATGCAGAACATTATTGAATATCTGGGGTGTCATGTGTTTGACATTATTGCCGCTGAAAACCTGTAGGCCAACTTTGCCAACACAGAAAATCAGTGGAAATCGATAAGGGAATTGTGAAAGAATCAGATTGATAAGCAGAATCGTTAACAGCTAAAATATGATCAATTCCCATCCCGACTTAAATCCTCTTTCCTTCTGGTCTGGTTCTCAGTCTTAAGCTGCTGCCATGTGTTTGCAGAAAAGCTTTGTGCATTAACCAAAAGTTTACAAGGCGTACCTCATAAAGTGATGGATGAGTGTCTCACCACCATGTGAGATGAAAACCTAGTCATTTAAAGTCACTCTCACACACCAGATTTCCCTTGGTTCTCTGAGCTTGTGGTGGTCAGGAAATCTTCCTTAATACAACTTATGGGAAGTGTCAAGAAACACGGTGAAACCATGGCTTCAAATGAAACGAGTTCAATATTCTTTGCTTTGAATGCTCCTGTTTTTCCTGGAAATACCTATATGAATGATTGTATGTATGGCATTAATGATGCACTCTAAAGAACACACTGAAGATCTGTTGGCTGTGAACACAGTCTTGTGAAAGTGTTAAGTTGGAGGTAGCAGATGTTTCCAGCTTGCAGGGCAGAGAACCATACATGGTAATGGGCTTAACAGCCAGCACCAAGGCAAGATTGCAACACATGCGACAGAGTGCAAAGTATAGACAGTTTGTTTATCTCTGTAACCATTAAAGAATGTATAGATTGTTACCAAGAAGAGCACAGAATACAGATACAACTTTCCTCTAACTGCCTTCATAAGACAGCTGTAGAGTGACAGGAAATGCATGCATGTGAGGGGGATGTGGGATGATGTGCTTGAAACAGTATAAGGATCAGTTGTTGAACCTGTGACCTCTGTGTCCATGTCTGTAGTGTCTGTACACAGAGTCTGAAAGTGGCTTGGTTGCTGGTCTTTGGGTTTGTTTGCTCTGCAAAGTAAGAACAAACAAACACTATCTGCATTTGTCTGTTTGCTTGTTTCTTTGTTTGCTGAGATTTGAGATTTAGGAAATGTTGGTAATGGCCAATTTAAAAACAGCTAGCTAGCTAGATAGATAGATAGATAGATAGATAGATAGATAGATAGATAGATAGATAGATAGATAGATAGATAGATAGATAGACACAATAAATGGAGAACTAAGGTATAAAAATAGAATATACTTATATACACTAAAAAGGATCAACAAGACAGAGTAGCCTGAGTAAATAATGTTAACTATTACTCAACAAAGACCGTTATTAATCTACAAAATTAGCTACGGTATATTAACAGTGTCAAGTATAATGCCAGTAATGACATACAAGGCTAAAGCGATTTGATTTTGGTGGTGATCCACATACCCACCATTAGTTTTTGATCAGTCATTGCTAAACTAGTTATGACGTCTACATGAATCCAAGTCTTAGTGGTAAGGTTTCAGGGTGAAGGTATTAGATTTTGGGGTTAATTTACAATGGAAGCATTGCTTATAGGTGTAACAGCGGTTTGTGAACTACCTTAGCAGACTCTCTGATTGCTGTCTAGTTTAGCCATGAAATTGCATTGGAGCAACATCATCGGGACAGGATTACAAAGACCTAAATTGGCTGGAGTTAAAGACCTTCAACTGCTTTTTTTTTTAAAGCACCGAAGCTGTTTTTATGGTTAAGGAGTTGTATTGTTTTTAAAGAGAGAGCCCATGTTCTGAAATACAATTACTGGTCAGTTTGAAAGAATTATTTTAATTTGTGCCTGATGGTGAGACTTTGTTTTATTTCTGGAATTGCAATTCCAAGTCAGCAAAATGTGTCAGTCCCTCAGTCCAGATTTTTACAAATTATAGATCCATTTGATACTTTTTAAAAGTTACTGAAGTGCTTTCTGGGACTGAGGGAAAACATTCCTCACCTCACAAATCTTTCCCTGCACACTGTTCATTCTCACCTAATGAGGCTGATTGAAGAGCTGCTGTTCAAGCTCACTGTGTGCTGTCCTCCCTCGTATAGAAGCACTGAATGTACTCACTCTCATTGACAGTGGTGATGTGTCATTTTAATTGGATGCAGAGTGTTCCTACTGCTCCGTTCAAGGCCAAAACTGATGTTTTCCATCTCTGGATGATCACTTTGAAGAGCGCACTTGGGTTAGTCTTGGCTAGACTCAGTATAATTGAGCTGGCAGCGTCTATTAAAATTCTGTTTGTCGACATCCTCTGATATGTAAGTGGAATTTGAAACATTGACCACCTAAAAATAGGCGTTTTTCTGAAAGAAGCTTTTAAAGGATGGCAAAATTCTTTCTAATTGTGTATCATGAAAGATTATAAGATACCATCACTTTTGAGGAAGTTTATGACTATCTGAAGATTATAAGCTATGGTAATCAGAGTCAAATAGTAAAAATGCTGTTTTACATGAAAGAAAGTGCTGAGGGATTAAAATTGCAATTTTAGACAATGCAACCATGTTGTAAATGTAAATGTAAATATTATCACCAAAGCTACAATTTTTTGCAGCTCTCCTGAGTGACCCAGGATCTGTTGTGTTAACTATTTAACACATACTAATTTACAAAGTTGCAGGCAATTTGTATTTGCTGATGTGCTGGAAAGCAGGTCAACAACACAAAGCCTCTGTTTAGGAGTAGAAGTTGGAGTATCCCTTGACTAATGAAAGCAGATTATTCATCATCAATATCAGATGATGAATAATGTGTTATGTGTTTTTGATCATTGATTTCCTGTCATCTATGCTGTAAATATAGTAAAAAATTTCAGTAAAACTTGATTTAGAAAACAATGTGAATCAACTTAAAATCGCAATATCTGCCAGAAAAATCACAATTATATCTTTTCCTAAAATCGTTCACCCCTTATGAAAGTTACTGGTTTGATATTTCACCACTGACTGTAAAAGCGTTAGTAGAAGCCATGTGAGGTCAGCAGTTTGATTATTAAAGGAGCCCTTGCAACATTTTGTAGGCCCGGTAATGAACTCAACTGTACTGTGAAGGTCATTTCAACCAAACTTTAGCTCAACTTCAGGTTGGATTTGGACAAGCCAACCAATTGAATCTTCCATGTCCCAATTTCAAAAAACAAAAATCCTCCCAAAAAATGAAAGTATTCACCATAAATTGAGAGCAGAAAGATGTTTTGTTAGTTGTACTATTCAGACTGAAGCAGTATTTTAAACCAGGCTCTAAAGTTGTGTTTAACACAGGCATAAAAACTACCTGTGTTAGGTTTCTGCAGCCAGCCTTAGAATCCCGAGTGGACACTGGGGATTTTGCAGGTGTGAACGCTTAAAAATTGACCTCTGTTTTTAGCCCAATTGCTATTGATCCAGCCACACCAATTTTCCCCTCCCAGTCAGCTGCCTGCTAACTTCCAGCCAGTTACCAGCCAACTACCAGTCCCTAAATGTCCACTCCACGTCTGTTGTAATGTGCTTACATTTAACTGAGACCATGCGCCCCTCACAGGAACACATAGCCTAAACCTTTACCTGGTTATTTAGGTTTTATGTGGCTGCATCTGTATTTACAAAGGACTGGGGAAAATTCCTGAAATACCCATCACATGTAACATATGCTAACTTCTGCCCAAAACTCTTTAAATGTCACTGTGTGATAGAACTTAGTTGAAACAAGTTGAACTACATTTTAAACTGAACAGAATAATTAGGTTAACGTAACAAATCCAAGCAGTATTATCATGGAGTCAGGCATATTGTCGTGTCCATGCCTCATAGTCTGATCTAACATGGTGTGTGTTTCCTACAGTGCTCAAGTACCTGTGCAGGAGGCTTCCAGAGGAGAGTGGTGGTCTGTCAGGATGCTGATGGACGGAGCAACAGTTACTGTGATGAGAGGGTCAAACCTGCCGAGTCCAAGAGCTGCGACTCTGGGCCCTGTCCTCTGTGGAACTATGGTGTCTGGGGAGAGGTGAGTTTTTGTTGTAGCCTCCTGCTGCTCTGGGCTAACTGGCTTCTTTTTTGCTTGAGGCTGGTGTGTTAACCAGTGTCGTACAGCTGTTGTACTTGGCATAGCCTGCTGCTGTAATATCATGTCGATGCCTGTCTAATGGTCAACAACGAGACATGTGGCGGATGGGCTTTGATGAGAGAAGAGCCCAACACCTAGTGTTCCCACAGCATCAATACACATGCTGTATCTGTCATGGCGGCTGAGTAACCCCAGTTTCCACAACATGATATACGCTGCCACATTGATAAAAGTCAAGAACTTCTGTGGTTTTGAAAACTTGAAAATTTGTAATCTCGTTTAAGTTTTTATTGGGCCAAAACCTTTTATCTCAATTTTTCGTGTTTTTTTTATTAATTTTTGTATTTATTTCTGATTAAACAGAGCTTTTGGTCACCTTTAATGCGGATTAGTTATTTTTTAATATAATTTTTAAACCAATTAAAATATTCAAAAACAATTTCCAAGTGGACAATTGTTTTTGTTTTGTGTCCTGAAAATTGTTTTTTGTGATAAGAGGTTTTAGCCTGACAGCAAAAATTTAAACCATGCCATTTATCTTCTCTTTTTTAAATTTATTTATTTATTTTGAACATACATTTTGATTTGAACATAATCAAAAGAATTAACAATACTAAAAGCAACCAAAGTGCAAAACAACAAAATGTGGAGTAAAGGAGGAAGTAGAAACTTAACTTTTCCCACCTCTTTACCTTTTACAATCAGTCAGTAATTAACCCACTTTCAAATGATAATGATAATACTGATAAAAATAGACACACATAAACAAAATAAACCAAATAGTAATTATATAATACAAATCATAATCCAGAAAGAAATTTAACAAATGAACAACAGAAGCTAAATCCACCTGCAGTGATCTTTGTACAGTCTCATTCTTGTACCTTTTTCAGATCATGGTCTTATACTTTTTCTTAAACTGCTCTGTTTTGACATTGTTTTTATTCTTCACTCAGACCGTTCGCACACAAAAGCTTTTCCTAGTAGTTCTCACTTTTATCATTAGCATTCATTCATTCATGTAAATAATTCAGTTTCTTTCTTCATGGAATTCTAAATATTGTATCTATAAGACGTCTTTTAAGATAGTGTTCTACAGATTTTTCAAGGTTATTAACATCATTTATTCTTTTTGCCATCCCCAGTGCACTCAGACCTGCGGCGGAGGCAGAAAGACTCGCCTTGTGGTTTGTCAAAGACCAAACGGTCAGCGCCTCAACGACTACAACTGTGACATCCTCGACAAACCGCCGAACATGGAGCAGTGCAACCTGCAGCCGTGCCCGGGCTCCGCCTCGTGGCACCGCAGACCCTGGAAGCCGGTACGATAGTACTCACTTGTTACTCCTCCAACACTTACCCTCCTCACTGAGGACCCGTCACTGTGAGTAGACATGGTGTGTGCTAAAACGACGTCAGACCTGTGCACTAAGTGTTTTTAGCCTCAAAATGCTCGAGTCCAGAGTGAAAACAGGGTGTCTCGAGTCACTCTTGGCTAGCCAGCTCTAGCCCACCCAGATGGGCCCTGCAGTGGCATGGTGCTGATTAGAATCAAGAGAAAAAGAGAAAATACACAAAAACACAATGCTGCTCCACTTAGGGAATCATTAAAAACACATGGCTCCCATTTAGAGCCAAGACTCCAAACAAAACCTATAAATCAGGACAGGGATGTCCAACATGCCATATATCTGTACAGGCATAACTTTAGAATTATTTATTTCATTTATGAGGCGTGAAGTAAATGCTCTGTGTTGTTGTTGCTGTCTTCACCCCTGTATTCCCATACACAAGTGTATATTTGTGTATAAGAGTTGATATTGTGACTTTTATTGGGCAGCCACACTCAGCTGTCAGTGTATGTTGTATTTGTATCTTTGTACAGTTTGTTTTTCATGTCGCTAGTTTCTGAATATGATATTTAATATTTCTGCTGGTGCTCTCAGTCAGACCTCTCGTATCTCTCTATGAGTAAAAACAGTTTGTACAGAGGAAAATATTTTCAAAACCATGTTTCCGTCATATTTTTATAATGTGTTTTTTACTAAAGTTGAAATGAAATTAAGAATGGCTTCATCTCTCTTAGGCTTGGCTTTATAAAGAATCTTAATTGTCACAAGACTTTTAAAGACCAACTAAATATTTTGATTAAAAGCAAATTAAAGAAGCTGCTTTGCATTGCAAAATGATCAAAAAAGGCTTGTAGGGAAGGTTTGTTCTTAATATCATTTATTATTAGGGGTGTAATGGTACACAAAAAGGTTGGTTTGGTGTAGTTTCCTGTTGTTGACTAACAGGTCTGTGATTCTATGGTACATTTTTGGGCTAACACAGACTTTCTCAGCCTTGCAGTGCAGCTGGATCTGCCCGATTCAAAGTCTGTAATCAGACAGATCCATCTTGTCAAGCTCAGATTGACAATGTTTGTGCTCGGCCCAAAATGGCACGGCCCAATCAGAGTCCTTTAGAGCAGGAAGAGGTGGGAAGATGGCAGGAGGAAGTGACTGCTCATACAGAGATTAGCACAGGTGCCAACAGCTTCAGGAGCAGTTTTATCGGATCTCGATCGCATTTCTTTAAAGGAAAAACAAATAACAATGAAAGCACTTCTAGATAGCAAGGATATTTTCGCCTCACTTCAGACAGGTTTTGATGAGTTTGTTCTGTGAAGTGGTTCATGTTTTGTCACCGTGGCAGTAGCGAATACCTACTACATTATCTGGTTGTCCTGTAATGAATGAGACAGTCATCCAATCACCTTGCAAGTTATGCTTTTGAAGCGTTCTTCCCATTCTCAAACACTTTCTATGGCCCGTTACCCGGATGGATTAGTGAAATACACTGAACAATTCATCTGGTTTGCCAGGTTGACTATCTCTCAACCTCAAGCACAACATTTCTCCCACAAATACACAGAAATACAAACACTGTTATCGTCTTACACACACACACATACACACTTTCTCTATCACACATAGACCACAGTATACTGCTGTCTATGACATTAACACCCATTTCTATTAGACAAATGTACACATGGACACACTCTCTCTAATACGCATTTTTTATCACTCATAGTCACACATACAAACACACAATAAAAACATTACTGTCTCAGACTTGTTGTAACAATACTGCAGACTGTTTCTGTGTGTGCAGTGTGCTTCAGCTAAGAGGTACACAAGGAGCATAAATCTGAAGAGGGTTCTGCATGTATTCACAGATTCATTTTGTCACACACCTATACCTGGCAAAGTGGCCCAAATCAAAAATACTAAGACATGTTCCATTACACCCCTAATAAGTATGACTAATAATAATGATAAAGTATATATTGCAGACTATGACTTGTAATATGCCACATAGGAATCAAGCAGAAATGCTTCTTAACTGCACTAACTTATGCATAAACCTTCATTCATCTTGTCCCCAAAATACATGTAGTCATCTGATTTTTATTCTTTTTCCAGACAAAGAGAAACACAAACAGCAACTCTAAAATGCAGCTTTGAGTGAAACTGATAGACTTAGTTTTTTTGTATGGTGCTATTCAGTTCTAAAATGGTGCACTGTCGGTATCATGAAGATAAAGACAGAGTCTGTATCATACTTTCAGGCTTACCAAGAGTTTATTTATTCTGTTAACAGTAGGCAGCATTGGTGCAGCTCATCAACCACAAAACTGAAAGGTCTGTAACTCGAGCTGTTCTTCTTCAGCTTTCATCACTTTGTCTGTAAAACCAACTAAAGCACACAGATACCTCCGCCTTTACACTTCACTCATTTGTCGCTGTGTCTATTTCTCTGGCCAGTTTTTTATTTTTCACTTTGTTTCTGAAGGATTTTATTTTTCAAATGAACCTTATTTATTTGTTTACAGTAGATAATGAATTGTTGCAGCTTTAATGGCGTGTTCCACTTCAGGCTGATGTAACACTTCACTTGAATTATTTGTCATAATGTGTGAATCAAACACCTGAACATCACTGGTTCTTAAATATCTGCTTTACACATTTTATACTAGATAAAGTAAGATATGGTGGCTATTGTAGAAGCAGCTACATTATTTCCAGTTTATAACACCTTATTCTGAAGTCTATGTGAGAGTTTCATTATTGCTGACTGACTTGATCAAGCTGGTCCTATGGCAATAGTGTATAAATAATAGCATATTCAAAAACAATCAGAAATGCTTGTTGTTGGGTCCCCAGCTGCTAACTTACTGGCAGTAAGTTAGCAGCTATAGTTTTAAACACACAGCAGTTGTTGAAGACTCAAAAGCAACATCAAATACCTTTCTTTATTTCACATTAAACTTTAAAAATCTCATGTGCATGTGTCTACAGCAAAGCTTACTTCAGTTCTTCATCTGAAACTGGTGTTTAAATTCAATTTGCTTTAAAGCAATATTCCGGGATGGAACAAGTTGGGTCCTATCACAAGGTTTAGGGCAGAAATTACCCCTGCAGCGCTGTAGAGCCAGTGCTGCAGCGGAGGCTCTGCAGCCACAGCTGTGGCTCTGCAGCGGAGGCCGTTTCACGACGCTGTGAGAACTAGAGCCTTATTTAGCAGTGTTTTTGTGTGAAAGTAACGCGCTGAAAATTCTCTAAATAAAGCGTGAATGCAGACCGATATCAGATTTTTTCGGTGGGAGTCCGTTAATGTGAGTTTTTGGTCAAGTAAAATATGGCCCCGTCTGAGTGCAGAGGGATCGGCAGACGAGCAGGACCGGAGCAGGGAGGGGGAGTTTGGTGCGGATGCCCTGGGCTTGTGCTGCACAGAAACACCGCTGTAGGGATAATTTCTGCCCTAAACCTTGTGATAGGACCCAACTTGTTCCATCCCGGAATATCGCTTTAAGGGTTGGGAACCAGGAAGTGCTAAATGCTAACTCACTTCTGCAATTTCGGAGTCATTCCTGCACCACTCTATTGTAGATAGATTATAAACATCTGAACGTTTGCAACATTGATGTAACACTTTGGGCAGTTTGGGGAACTTTGGGCTAATGCAGCTTGGCACAGAAGACTATTGGTCTGCACAGTCACCATGGAAAGAGTATACAGATTTAAAAACAGAAACAAAATAATGGCACAGTTCACAGAGGTCATCATCCATGGTTAGTGAAACAATGTATCCTTAAGAGTCAAATTGAGAAATGGAGGTATGGAGTCCATATTTGATAAATCGTCCCTTGTAGAGTGAAGCAAACAAGTCAAGTATTCAAGAAGAAAACACTCCATGATAATAATATGCCATTTTGCTTTAGAAGGTGGTTTGTCACTTATCCATGACAGAAAGATATTCTTCCTCGCAGCATATGCAAGAATATCATGCCATCTTTTAGGACATGTAGCAACAATAGCATCTTGAGATGGATGGCCAAGGAGTAAGAAAACAGGGTTCATACACAAAGCTTTACCAAGAACGTTTTCCATGTCCCGTAACGTGTCTGTCCAGTATGCTTGAATTTAAGGACAAAACCAGACACAATGTGTGTGGGTCCCCACAGAAATCTTGCATTTTAGACATAAGGAGGGAGTTTGGGGATTCATTTTGTGTCCAAACATTTTATTTTTAAGTTTAAATAAAACTTTTTTTGACATTTAAACATTGTGGGTTTGACATTTAAAGCATTGCTGCGACCACGCTGACTTGGATCTGAGTGGTTGAGTTAACTAGACGCAGCACAACATTTCCCTCTACGTTGGCTAAAGTTGGCCAAAACATCAGTGTGTGAATGCGGCTTTACTTTGAAATAAATTTGCATGATGTAAGAGCACTCAAACATTAGAGTCAAATATATTAAGGGAAATAAAGGCTCTCTCTCTGTGCAGGATTGTTTAATCTGACCGGTGTTCAGCATGACTTGAGGTTGATAAACATAGAAATATGACAACGTATTTCAGGTGAAGTGTTGCAGTTGTGTCTTTTTAAGTTTGTGTCCTCACACCGAGGATCTCTGCAGTCTCCCTCCATCTGTCTGTGCTTCTCCTTCTGAGTTTCATTCTCTAACCCAGACTTCTGCAACAGGACTCCTCAGCCATGACAGTTTCATTCCCTCCCCCTCATTTGTTTTTAACTCTGTGGTGCAAAGTTGCCAAACTCAAAGAAGCAACTGAACTTTATTTTGCATATTTTGATTTTGTTGTTGTTATTTTTGCTATTTATTTCATTCATATGCAAAAAAAATAAATATGTTGAGTTAGCTTTTTTTCATTGTAAAGATTATTAAAGAATAACTGTGACATTTGTGTTGTTTCTCAGTGCCATATTCAACAGAAAACCAACTACATGACTGTGCCTTTAACATCTATGGCTGCTGCTTTGTACTCAAAGAGAGGGCATTATTTATGTAAGGTTAAAAACACATATAAATCATATGAAAGTGGTTCTCCAGGGAACTCAATGACAGGGCAGAAAAACAAAAAGGACACTGAACACTGTGAGATGGTAAAACATGGTATATATACTTTATTGTGTAAACTTTGTGGAACACAGAAGGTATTTGTTCATGCACACATGTATCATAATTCATCAGAATCCCTGTGGAGTTTATTTATGCAGTGTAGGGCTCAAAAAACAAAGTGGACTTGACAGTCTGTTTCAATTTAATCTAAGTGTTATCACCGAACAATGCCTGTTCAGTTTTGAGCAGCAAGTCCTAAAATAAAGTTCATCAAAGAGCACAATAACCTTTCACAAACATGTTCATCTTGCACATCAAATTAAACAACCCTAAACTGAACAAAACCACAATGCTAAGCAGATCAATTACCACAACAAATGAATAAACAGACCATATATGGGCCTCCCAGCCGTATGTTTTTGTTGCTAGCAACATGTTGCTACATGCTACGAATAATAGATAAAAAACAAATAGATGAGTGTATAAACCAAGGCTTACTTACAAGGAGTGTGCCCCTATTGCTACATTTCACAGAATTTTATTTTACTGAATTTCTTTCTTTCACCAGTAGATTACAGGCTACTTTGGTACCTAAATGGTATTCATTAAAAGAGGTCATATCACACTTTGTGAGATTTATATTTGTCTTTGCAAAGCAGAGATTTGTTCACTTTCAGTATCTGCCATCAGGCAAATTCTTCTTTTGAAAATGATGGTAAAGCAGCAGTTTAGTTGTGCTGAAAACAAGACATGACTGCAGGCTTGATACTAATTAGTAACAAATTAATCCAATAACAGGTTGTTGTAAAGGTTGTCCCCTTCCAAATTACCTTGTATGGGGTGTTTTCCATATAGACTTGAAATATATCCCTTCAATATGTGAAAATCTTCTTTAGTCATCAGGCTGGTTTGGTTTGCCCTGTCGTGTGTGAGAATAGAGGTGGATCAGGAGTATGCAGATGGTTAAAACCAGCAGGGTTTTCACATACTTTTTTAACTTGAGTGATTGTAAATATACTCAAACAGCAGCTGAAATAAAATCAAATCTAATGTAGTCAAATCTAGCCTTGCTGTGCTAAAATTAGCCTTAATTTGTCTTTTCTTTAAATCCCGATTATAATGAGTAAAAAAGTTAGATTTGCACTGTCCCTAACTAAGATATGAAAATATTTTACCACATTAAATTTTGTTTTCTCAAAGGATTGATTTAAAATCTTTAGCTTCCCTTCCCTTACTCTCTTAGTCACATATTAACCCTAACAAACACATTTACGTATATCTCTAAAGTGTCTCCTTTGTTCTTGCGGCAATCCACCTTATTAATTGTGGGCAGTTAATTTCAAGGCAGAGACCTAAAAAAAGAGCCAGAGGTCAAAAAGCTAAACTGCCCGTTTCACTTGCTTAGAATCCCTGTGTAGCTGTATAACGTTCATGCCTCGGCAGCATGCAGAGTAAAAGTACCACAGGCTGTTTAATGTTTTATTTAGTAATCTCCCCAGAGAAAACATTCACAGTCCAAATCAAATTGAAGAACTGGGTGGCACATCTGTTTACCATTGCATTAATAGAGCTCTCTGTAAAGTGTTTGGCAGGAGACCGCCACAGTCTTGCTTTTACTACAACAATAATTGGTATTAATTCATGCTGGCAAGGGCTGTTTAGTTGAGGAGAACTAAAACCAGGCTCTTGAGGGATAATATTTACTAAAAACCTCTGGTTTTTGTAATGTGTTTGATATTGTCCTGCTTTCTCATGAGTAATTTTTTAGGCAGTAAAATGAGATTGTATATTCTAGTAATCAACACAAAAGTAAGCATTTTTCATTCAGGTTTAGCTCAAAGTAAACCAATAAGCCAGTCCCAATGAGGCATGCACATGTATTTAATAAAAGTCTCTATGAACAGCAGTGCAGCATTAGTTTTATCGACCATTAGTCACAGTCTGGTGACATGGGTCACAAATTTAACTGGGCAGGAAATCACCCTCACATCAGTGGCGTAACATTGTCATTTTCATCCATGTAAATTGGGGCCATTTTTAGAGAAACAACAAACTGATTGAGACACAGTGATTTAGTTTGTTCATCAGGAATACAACAAACTGGGCAAATGTGGGACAGTTTAAATATAATAAATACATCATGTTTATATCAGCTCCCTTTACATTTATACAGATCAGGAACAAGAGTAACATAAATTACAAATAGAACCTGTGCTAACCACAGATATTTAACACAACATCCCAGGTTTGATACATGTATATTCAGGCACTCATTCATTTCTTCTCTTAAAGAAGTGTTTTAAAGAAAATTCTTCATTTGGTTTCTTGTACACGTATGACTAAATCAGTACCTTGCTATAGCAAAGCTGTTTACATTCTCCTCAAAAAAGTGTAATTATTGTTATTTCCTGTCTTTTTTCTATTTGAAGAGTGGCCCTAATGCACTGCTTTGGTCTTAAAATATCCCTTAACTAAATAATTTAAAAAGAATGTTCCCAAATTTTTACAGAATTTATGAATTAACAAGAGACAGACATCTCTATCTCTCTTGCCTTTACTTTTTTAAGAGAACTGTGCAAACTTAGTGTTCCAAATCAGTTTTTGTGAGGATTTCTATAGATAGAATGCCCTCCTAATATAAATTTTTATTATATGCTTTATTTAACCAGATAAAAACCTTTATGAGATTTGAAATCTCTTTTTGAAGAGGGACCTGGCATGGAAGCAGCAGACAGTTACACAACAAAACAACAAATACATTCAGACATCAGCACATCGAAACCAAGCCGTTCTGGAAACACTATCTAAAGAATCTAAAGAACTAATAGAGTGAATAAAAGCTCATTTATTTACTGGTGTATATTTAGTATGATTATGATTTTACATATTCCAATGGGACACTTAAACTGGCTTTATTGCTTACCATTTGGGAAACACTGGCTTTATAGGATAAAATAAACTTCCTATCTCTGTATAGGGACAACTATTGAGAAGCTAAAGTTAAAATTAACATTATTTAATGTATCTTAAGTTCTTGTGTTGTGCAACCTGAAAATATGCCTCAGTACTTCAGAGATCATCTTACCTCATGTTTGGCCTCTTCCACCTCTTCCGTAGCAGCTGTACCAGTAATGTTAGTTTGCAGCTTATGGGTCTAATCAGCTTATAATAAATATAATCCTTTATTATATTGTCCACCTCTTGACTTTGAAGCCAAACTGTCATTGTATTTACACAGTACTAAAACATCCCTCAAAAATTATATCTGAGTTTACCATCCTGTCACCCCATCAGTACAGCTTCAACTGAGTTATTTTAAGAAATCATTTTATTATTGCTGTGATCTACCAGTGAAGATTAGTCTGGTCTGTTCATAAAAGTAAATCCAAATAGAATTAAAGCTCCTATCAGTAACTTTATGTGCTGTTTTTGGCGCCCCCTGTGGCTGTCTTGTTCTCAAAGTATGAGTATTTCTTTTTACCATAGAAGATAAAATGTTCATAAAAACATTAGAACAATGACTTTTTTTGTTAAAAACATGGCAGCATGTTGACTTAACTTTTACTGACACCTACCCTCCAGCAATATTTATCTATCAAAAATTATGATATATATAACCAATTAGGTTCTAAAGACACACGTATATTAACACTTTGTTTCATAACCAACTATATTTTTGAATGTTTGCAATACCCACAAATATGTATGTAGTACAACAAGTATGCTTTAACGCAATTTACGGAATTTGTAGAGGTTACAAGAATTCACTGAATCTTTATTATTATTAAGACTTTTATATGAGCCCAGCAAAAATATATTCCACAGAAACGATATCTTACTTATATCCTGAACTGATCCAACAGGAATACAGTTACCTGGATAAGGTAATTTCAATGACCTTAACCTTTAATTTTTAACCTTTGATCAACCTTTTCAACCAAGGGCAGGGTACTTAATTTAAAATCAGTCTAAATACTTGTTAAAGCTCCTGTTGGTAACTCTAAGTTAGGGTTGGTTTTGGCACCCCCTGTGGACAAAGCAGCACCTTTTATATTAGAAATGATAACAAAAAAAATGCCCTATACTTATCAACGTCAACATATAAATACATATTCCAATATAATATGTTCTAATAGTCACTTACTATGTCACCTACCCCCAACATTCGATTTAGATATTTGAAAATAACTAAACAGAGTTTGTCAGTTTGTATAATTATGGTATTTTTTTTTTTACTTTATAAGTCATAAATAAGCTTCAGCATTAATATCAATCTGTTTCGTAATCACTGAAAAGCTTGTCACAGAAGCTTTAACAATAGTAGAAACACCTATGCTAACGGCACTTTGCTTAGCACACAGAATTCCTGGTCAATAAGGCCACATACTTGACAGAATTTTCTTAATGTAACCTCATGTTAAAAAATAACTAATTTATGTTGTTACTCCCTCTTTGGATCATTAATCCTCTTCAACTGTGAACCAAAAATCAGTATTTCTTAAACAAAAAGCATTCATTCATGTTTCAACACAGCTCATAAAAACACATTTGTCATGGTTAAAAAAGGAAAAGACACGAAACAATTTTCTCATTTATTGCACAAAGTCAGCGCTGCAGACACAAACTTCAACACAAACTATCAGGAAGGTAAATATCATTAACTAATGAGGATTTCCTTGAAAGCACTGTTGATGTCAAATGTGAACAAGCAGCAACAATAAGACTGTGTGTGATAAATAGGCAACCGAGGCTCCATTTTAGTAATTTATGCCTGTTTGTTGCTAACAAAAACATACCGTTTCCTGTCCGGAGTGGGTTTCCCATGGAGGGTGGGGGTCTCAGTTGAGCGCCTGTGAACTAATCATGCTGCTTCAAATGAAACCCACATGCACAACATAGACATACTTGACTTTGGCCTGAGGGCATCGGGCAGGAACATTCTCCAAACCTGTCACCCCGGGGTCATTCGGTCGTGACATCATTGGGCTTGTGTTTCCTGATCCTGCCCATGCGCCGGCCGGGTGGAGTGTGAGCGATTGAAGCGATCGCAGCGAGGTCCCCCTCCCCCGCTGGTCCTCGGGAGCATGGTTCTCGTCACGGCTTTAATCTAAATCTGAGTCAGGAGATAATGTTTCATTTTGGCCTTTGAGAGAAAAGGAGCATAGTTGAGTTGATGATTTGCTGGTTAAAAGTCAAGCACTGTGGCCCACAGTTTCTGGTGAACCACTGAGACATGGAAAGCTGAAACCCAGATGGTGTGAGATGTTATCGAGAGGCTCAGAACATTTGGATCACAGCATGGCTTTAAATTGAGATGATTCTTTTATGTCAAGTTTTGTCTTACACAGATCAACACATTGCACATTTCAATCTAGATCAGGGATGGGAAACTTCAGTTACCAAGAGGGCTACATGAATTTTATAACTGCATTCAAAGAACCAAGTTTTTGCATATATTTTGCTTCTATTCAGAAGAATGGGAGCCTTTACATGTATATTGATTTTTGACCTCAAATTTAAAGTCTACAACCAACATTGTTATCCCAAACATTAGATAGTTAAGCATCTAAGATCAAAAATCAAGACAAGTCAAGTCTATAACTACACCCAGATTTAGCCGTCATATCTAAAGCTGCAACTTTAATCGTTCTTCTTTGGATCTTAAAACAACCATTTCAAGAAATTTATGGTTAATTAACTGATATAATGCTTTGACCCAGTGCCTGTATGGGACCTTTGTCACCCTGTGTCATGTAGATATAAAGCTCTTCATCTGCAGAGTTGTGGTATCATTTAATTATTTATCTATTTATTTATAATCTGAGCCAGTGGACGCATGCACAGTAGATGGTTAACTGAAGAGGTCCCAGGATGGAACCTTGGGGAACCCCAATGCTTTACTTAAATGTTAGGTTACCTTCTGAAAATGAAAGTACTATGATTATCATCAAAATTCAAGACTGTGAACTTACCTAATTATGGAATTTTACTTGGGGATTAATGAAGCATTTCTGATGTTGGTTCTAAGTTTGGTTTCAGTTAATCTGAAGTGGTTAATGAGTCCCATCAAGGAGGTTGTTTTTACTAGTGTTTGTTTGTTTCTCTTTTGATAATATCACTGTAAAAAGATTTTCAGGTAATGTTGGTCACAGTACAAAAGAGAAGTGATTTAATGTTGGTGATGATCTTAATGCAGATCCAGTTGTGTTTTGACAGATTCGTTAACATTGGGAGACAGGGCAGTTTTCAACATTTTTCATAATAACTCAGCAAAGAATGACACAGATGTCTCGCTGGAGGTTCGTGCTCTCGGACCACCTCTCATCTTTGCAGTTAAAATGACAACTTTCTGTGCCAAACTTTTAAATCTTGGTTCAAGTTAATGAGGTTATAGGCTTGCACTGAAGTTGAATCAACCTGATCAGTGTCTGTAATCAGGCAGATCTATCTAGCCAAACTCCAGTCTAAAAACAACTGTGAGCAGCCCAAAGAGGGATTGCCCAATAGAGCCCTTTAAAACAGGAAGAGGGGGGCAAGAAGACAGCAGGAGTTGACTGCACATACAGAGATTAGCATAGATGCTACCAGCTTCATTAGCAGTTCTATCAGATCTGGATGTCATTTTTTTGTTAAATGAAACGATCAACACTGAAAGCGCTTCTCGATAGAAAGCATATTCTGCTCCACTACCAACATGCTTTTTGCAACCATGTAATCTAAGAGGTGGCTCACCTTTCAAATTTTACATCATGGCATTATCACCAGCCTACGACATTATCTGATAGGCTTGTAATGAATATGATTGACCGAGCAATCATTCCATCACTTACGAGATATCCTTCTGAAAGATTCTTCCCATTCCCAAACACTTCCCATGGGCAGCTGCCTGAACAGACCTGTGAAATATATATTGAATGGTCCATCTGGTGTGGCAGGTTACTGAGGTTAAGTTTCTTTACAGTATTTTTGATCATGGCAGGATTCTTACATTGAGAAGCGATGTCTCCCATAGGTCAAACTGTGAGTTTAAATAGTTTTTTCACTGTAAATTGCAACCTAGATGGTCTTTTCCAGCGCTTAAGTACAAATACCTGCATCTTAGTTGGCACTTGTTACTCATATCTCTCCTAGCGAACCAAGTTTTAGCTGAATCAGACCCATTCCACATATTGCCTTTGTCAAGTTTGTTTGTATACCAACAATGATTCTGACAAAAAAATCAAGATGGCAGACTTCCTGCTGGGTTATGGAGTCTATCTCTGCAGCCATATCTTCATTTAATTTGATTTGAGAAAGCTTTTATTGTCATGATCTTAAGTTCAAGTTGAATCACAGCAACTCTCCATACAATGTACAAAATACAGGTAAATAAAATGATGTCTCTCAAACTTTGATTTCCCAACAAAAATCATTGGACCTTCAACAACTGCATCTAAGGTAGTGCCAACTTTTTTGTGGATCAAACCCACATCCTGGATTATGTTTAAAAAGTTTGCATGATGTAGATTGATCAACCCACTCCTACACTCCTGATAGATTTAGGAGCTAAAAACAGCAAGTTGAACATAAATTTAACTTTATAATCATAATTCTGAGCTACAGTTACAGCATTTAAAACATCTCTAACTCTACAGAAGTTAAGTGTGCCCAAAACTAGCTGCAAATTCAATAGCATTTAAAGTACTCTTCTCTTGACCAACCAAATAAAGGCAAATCAGTTTTTCCACCATATGGACTTCATCTATACTTCTTCTAAATCACATAACTTACAATAATCTCTATCTCAAAGTCATGATTACAGACCTTCTGTTGAGGCTAGGAGTCTAAATCTAGGGCTGCATACCAAGAATTATGATAGTTTTTGTTGTTTTATTTGATAGAATTATTTTGTATTTTGTCAGGAAAAATCTTGAAACTAATTTTGTATAGCAGCTCAATTTTCAGCATGGATTGCACTGACCTTTAACAGGGGGTCTTCCTAATTTGATCTAATCAACCTAGTGCTCATGGCTAACAGTAACTCAAAATACTTTAAAAAATTGAATCTCATGAGTTTAAGAGCATAGAAAAGATATAGTACAATATTTAGCTTGTGTGGATGTTGTTTTAGGCATTTGCATTGAAACTCATTTAAAATTCCCATAGACTTTAAGGCAATGAAATCAGAAGTGCTAAAATACTCAATAACTCTCACCACCACTCTAAAAACAACACTTTTAAAAGGGCTGATAAAAACACAAGGTTTCTTCTAACCCTAATCTTGACGGAGACTGAGATAGATTAGTCATATCTCCAAGGCTGAGTTCAAGAGATGAACACCCAACACCACTGAACTTCCATGAAGGGTGTTGGAAGAAATTAGGAGAGCCCGTCTACTTAAGGTTTGTTATTCTTTAAGCGATCTGAGATGGTTGCAGACCTGAGGAGATGAAATGAGAGTAGACAGAGCGTGAAAGTCTGGAAGCATTTAGGCTGAATTTTGTCGAGTGATAGTGAACACAGCCTCATTTCGACTCAGGTGGAGAGCGTCTGCTTTACCTCAACCTGTCGGTCAAGTATTATAAAGTGGTTTAAACTCTGGAGGAGTCTCTCCTTAGGCTCCACTCAAGTGTATTTTTTTTCTCGGCTGAGGCGTTGATGCCAGACTGGACGGGGCCTGTCTCCATTTGGGCCTGCTGATACGATCAAGGTGATGAATTAAGATGACATCCAGGTTGGAAGCTTTCTAGGCTCTTAAGGGTGGGGCAGTGATAGATTAGGTGTTGTTAATGGAGGAAGTTTGAAGTTCTTCTTTGAGATTTAAACAAATAAGATTGTGTGACATTTTAGCTACACTGTGGAGTTAGAGGTTGAGCTGTGCTTTTATTGAAGTGTATCTGCTTCACTTTACAGGCTAGTTAGCAACCTAGCTGATCACTTTCTTTGGACATTGTTAGTTGTATGCTGCCAGAGCATTGTGAGGAAATTATGCTTCTAGAAATGATTTTGCTAGTGAATTCTCCAATTGCTTCTATAAAGCACAAACATTTGATGAGAAGTGCCACCAATGAAGATTTGAGTACTGCAGTTTCTTGTGAGTGAAAATACTGCGTTTCGCCTCTAAACTGCTTATAGTATCCTGATACATCATAAAGTCACCCTTGTGTCTAAATCTGTATCCATCATGTGCCATGAGCATTATTCCCTAAAAATGCCATCAAAATCTAATAAAAGTCAATCCAGCTGTTCACAAAAATGTGGAAATCATCTTACAATGTTAACAAACCCTTAAAAAGATATTGTTTCTACATTCAGATTCTGATCACCACCTAAATATACTCATTTTTTCCCTGCCTCATGACCCACATTTCTTAACAGTTTCATCAAAATCCATTCAGTAGGTTTTAAATGACTTTTTTCACAATCAATCAAACTAAGCACTCAACCAAAACAATGAACTAAAGAAGCCATTTTAAAGATATTACTAAAATGTAATGACTTTTTATTCACTCAGCGAAGCTAAAATGTTTTGAGTTAACATCATACGATGTTAAGGCAAAAATTACTCAAATGTGACTCAAACTGGAACACATTTCTGTCCAAAGGCTGTGACTAAATCTAAAAAAGCCTCAAAAATTAGAGCTGCTTGAGTAATGGGGCACATGCAGAGCAGATGTGGATTTCCCTTCTTTTCCTTTTCCCCATTAAAGAAATAATCTTCAATGTTGTCATTCTTTCTTTTTAACATCACTTGCTTTTCTCTTTTTTGTTTTCTGTAATAATAAATGCAAGGTCACGATCTTCCACTTTTTTGAGTTTTTCCATAAGTCCCTGTATGAGGCCGGCCGTGCCCGTCTGTTTGCTGTGACAGATTAGAAAAGCAGCTGTTCAGCATTTAGCAGGAAAAGGGAGTTAGATTTGAGTGTCCGCTGTCAAAGGTCAACGCTTTATAACTTTACGGCTCAACTCCTGTTTGTATATTTTTCAACTTCTGTCAGTAAAGAACTTGCCTTTTTCTTTCTTTTTTGTCATTTCTTCCACCTGCAGCAGCGCACTAATGCATGTTTCAGTACACCGCAGTAATGGAAAAAGCACTAGCTGGAATGTTTACACAGGCAGGGAAAAAAATGTTGGCTGTTTAGTCGTTTGGTTTTGACTTATGGTTGCTCGGTGTATCTTTTCTGAGTGCTGTTGACTTAAAAAGGAAACCATGTCAGAGAAACTGTATATGCCTATTCCACTGAGTGTTTATTTAAGTCTGTAGGGATGGCAGAGTCGAACTTTGGCATGGAGAGCTGAACGTGTTTGGTTTTAGCCAGTCAGAAGTGGGCTGCAGTGAACTGTCTGTCATGAACCGCGGTGAGAGAGGAGGGATATTATTTCCACATTTTACAAACAGTCCAACCCTGTGGTGAAAAATATGTTTGAATTAAGCTGTCACATTTGAAAATCATTCCATTATTTACAGAACTACGTGTATATCTTTTATTATGGTTGATTTTTAATTACTTTTAGTCAACAGTGGATACCAGCACAGTGAATTTAATTGAGTACTTCACTTAAGTTTAGTTTTTGAGTGCAGCTACTTGAAAGGAGCATCATTTTATGGGGTTTTGTGCCACTTTTATCCTTCAAAATGAAACCAAGATTGACATTTGACTCGGCATTTCTATGACCTCGAATCTCTTGACTTGCGACTTAGGCTCAAACATAAGTTTCAGTATTCTCTCCCTTAATTCTAAAAAGTTGTTCTTTAAGGTTATACTGTTAAACAACTAACACACGTTACAAACGTAAAGAAAATGCCTGGAGATTCTCCAAATTAGCAGTCTATTCTTTTAAAGTCTGATATGTAATATCTTTCTATTGATTTACAAGGCATTTAAACTAATTAATATATATTTTTCATCAATACAAACCTGTTGGTATGATCAAATACTCTGTCTAAAATGTAGTGCAGCCACCAGCCACTAGAGGCCACAGTACCTCTGGTTAATGTCAACTGTCATGATGCTGAATCCCCTTCAACCCGGATGTAAACAAAGGACCTTAAGGACCTTAAATTATTGCCATGTACTAAACAAATACTGCAGCATACCAGTGTTGAATTTTGCTGTATCTTGACTTAGTAAGTGGAGATAGACTTTTATATATAGATATAAACAAACTGGATGTGCTCAGTTTTGCTAAAACCAATAAACCACAGTAGTAAATGACTACATTCTGAGGTAGATGTTATTGACTAATTAATGGATTGATTAATCTAGTGATTCTCAAATTTGGTCCCATAGTCCCATACAGGAAGCCCAAAGATATGTTCAGAAAGCTGGCTGAAAATAATGCATGCCATTTAAAATCAAAGCACAGTATTTTAGTTAGCAAAGCAAACAATCTTTCAAAGTACTTTCTTAAAGCATGTCTGACAGGTGTTTTGTCAATCACATTCTTTATGTAACAACCATATAATTAGTAGGCAGGAACTACTGTAGTGGTGTGAAGGATAAAACACCATTGCACATAGGTGAATTAGATTAGATTAGATAAATACCTTATTAATCCATTTGAAAAGGGAAATTGAGAAATATCTGTATCATTTGATTAGTTGTATCCGTTGTAACTATAACTTGTTGTAGAATGCTTGCATAAGTTGAAGATATTGGGGTTACTTAGGGATGCATGATACTGGGGTTGTATGATGTCTTTGTATTTTTACAAAAAATATGCATCTTTATTGCACTGGCAGATGAAGTCAAGTTGAGAATCAAGTTCTTTATCCATTGCTCATATTATGGACATGTGTATGTTTATTGCAGTTTAGCAAATTATCTGAAATAAAGCCAAAGTAAGAATGTTTTTGCTCTGTACATCAATTAATTTAACAATTAATTTGTTTAAGGACTAATACGTCCCTCTTTTAACTTAAACTAGACTTGAACCTTTTTGAGTTTTCGTCAACTAAAGCTAGACTACAACTATGATGAATAGAAATGACTAAAGTGTGACTAAAACTAATAAACATGTTCATCAAAAGACTAAGACTAAATCCAAAATGACTGCCAAAAACAACACTGCTGACGAGATAAATACTGGCTTGCATTTTTTGGGCGATGCCACTCTCACCCTCCATTTGGACGTGCTCCTACTCGAGTATAATCCTCACAGAACAATTTTCACTGGTACTTGAGCTAGAATATGCCAGAGGGTTTTGACTTAATAGTTAAATTGGGGACTTAGTACACGTCAGCTCTGTAATTATTATGATTGATATAGTTAGATGGATAAAAACGTTGGATGTGTAAATATTCCGCTTTTATGCCACTCTTGAGAATTTTTTTTTTCAGCCTGATGGATAGGAGATCTATGACTCTTGACATTCCTCTGCCCCATGACGCCGCTCTTACCAGCTGCTCCCATGTTGACAACATGTGTTGTTTTGACTTCTGTCTTTGAACCCCCCCTGCGAAACCAGACCATGAACTGAGGCAGCCTGAACCATCCCTTCATCTTTTATCGTGTCCTTTCTTGGTCTTATCTTTGAGAACATTCAAGAACATTATGGTGGTGATGTCACCACAGACTAGATATTTAGTCTTCAAAAAGTGCACTCAGTTCCCAAATATTACCCCTCACACTAATCTGGATTTGACTTCCAGACAGATGAACAGATTTACTCAAGTATACTGGACCATAAAGAAGAGCTATCTTTGTTTGAAGGCTCTGATTCTCACAGCTTTAACAACACCCAGCTCAGGGTATAATTCCACACTCCCCTCTCACTCTTGCAAGTTTGTTCTTGCTCCGGGTCAGCACTGAGCTCCTTTGAAGAATCCATGTAGCTACAGTTACCATATGCTTGGTATTACCGTCATCTTGCATTGCAAACGTGCAGCAGTGCGATCGGAATTCGACCTTGGCTCTCAAATTTTGAGATATGGCCTCAGTTAGAAGCATTGAAAACATACAGCTAAAATGTGTAATATGTATTTATGATGCATTTTTATAGACATTAATTTAGGGTTTACAATCCTCCCTCCTCTAAACTTCGATCATAACTTGGCTGTAGTGCTGTTGTCAGATTTGTCGTGTTCAAATGTTGAAGAGAGCAAAATCTTGGACAAGAAATGAACCAAAGTTTTTGGACTTTTGCTTTGTACAAATATGGACAGACCATACAATCAAAAACCTTCCCCTTCTTTAATACATTAGATCTGATGTTAAATATTACATGAAGACTTCCTTTAACACGTACCCCCCCAATAGCAGTTTACGGTAGCTACTCTGCTTTTAAGCTTTCATGTGTCACAAAGAGGTGTCACCATTGATAACTGCCTGTTTCGTACAGCTAAAATCTCCTAACCTGATACACCATATGGACTGTTCATTATATTTCACAAGACTATCTGTGAAGGAGCCCTAAGACAGTGTTTGGAAATGGAAAGAATCTTTCAACAGCTTATATAGCAGGGGATTGGATGATTGTTGCATCAGTTAACAATGTGGGTGCTACTGCTGCAACAGAAAGTGAGTCACTTCGTAGAACAAACTCTCTCCGAAACATGTCGTAAATGGTGCAAAAATGTCATATCTATAAAGAAGTGCTATTGATATTGACATTTATTTTCATTTGATAAAACAAATATATGATCCATATCTGACAAAACTGCTACTGAGGCTGTTAGCATCTATGCTAATATCTGTATCATAGTTGAATCAGGTGGGTCCATCTACACCACAAGGTTCAAAATCTCCTCACAGGGGCTACACACAACACATTTCTCATACAAACTGACTTATAATACTGATTAAATCTCTTTCCATGCCCAAACTTGTGTTTTCCCAACACTGAGCTCTGTTTTTATCCCCAAACAAAGGTACTTTTATAGCATAATCACAGCTCTCATGATAATAAATGTTTACACGCGTAGCTAAAGGCTAAATTGATCTGTGTTCAAATATGTTCATATTTACAACACAACACAGATCTAATCCCAGACAGGGTGTTTCCTGGAATTTACTTGCCCCTCTGTGTTGCAACAGCCGCTTTGATTATCGCATTGGCTAAGTTACAGATCTTAAAATTTTAACCCTGCTTCTCTTTGAGGACTTAAAGTTTCAAAGTGTGGCACATTCTCACCTGTTCACAGCAGTGCATTTGGCTGAGCCATGTTGAAGTACCTCCCGCGCCAGTCCTGAAAAAGACGTGAGCTCTTAAATTTGAGTTGTTAAACAAGTTTGTAGAGACAACAATGTGCACGGAGTCCAAATTTCCCATTGTAATAAATAGACTGTTGCTTTGTATAGTATGCATTAAATGGTGTTCTAATGCAATAATGTGTTATTACTATAACACACTATAACATAAGCTTGCCAAAGTACCATGCAAGCTAAAAGCTAAAGAAAAAATAGAAATTGGGAGGCAAGGAACACCATGGACTGGTCCCCAGCCTATTGCAGGGCAGACATGTAGAGACATATAACCATTCACACTCAGTCGCACCATGAGGCAGTTTACAGTCCCCAGTTCACCTAAAGAGCATGTTTTAGGTCTGTGGGAGGACACCTGACTGCCAGAGAGAACCCATGCAGACAAGGAAGGAACTTGCTAACACCACATATAAAGGGCCTGGCCAAGACAGGGCGTCAACTAGAAACTTCATGATGTGAGGCATGTTCACTACCCCCGGGTTTCATTTTTGTCCGTAGTGAACGCTGTTTTTCTTCTTTTACATCTATTTGTTGTGCAAATAGACTGTTACACTGAAAGAAACAAGTCCATGTTCGTTAAGTTCTGTGCTTGTGCTCGTGGCCAAAAATATTGTATCATTATTTGTGATAATGAATTAAAAATATCAACACATCAGATCTACTCCAGAAAGAGTCAGTTACACTTGACGAATGCAAGTGTACTAACTCTCCACAAAGAATGCAAATACTACTTTGTGGTGTGAACCCTTATAAACACTTGAAGCGTTTATATTAACTGTGATAGTGTCAATTTGTCTGTGCAGATTTTTCTGTGTCTGGTATGTATCATTATATTACATATTATCATATAAAATTGTTACAGAATATAAACTTATTATGTCATATCATAGTGTTGGGTTGCATAGCACAGCGTTGGGTAGCGCTGTGTAGCAGTGTGTAGCACCATAGTACATCCTGAAGTGTGGACTGAACTGAATTGAAATGCTTAATTTTGAATATGAAAAAAATGTGTGGTTACCATAAAAGATATATGCATATATCAAAATAAAACAAAAAAATATAAAGAAGGTGAACTGTTGAGGATATCTTGCATGTGCAGCAAGTTTAAATGCTTGAAAGGAGTATGAAGAAGAATAGGATTATTTGATCCTACACCCCATTACTATACACTGCAGTATACCATACCAAACTGATAACATATTTTCAAATCAATCAAATTCAGTCACAATTCTAAACTCCTTCTGCCTTATTTTTCATTTTAGCCTCCAGAAAAAAGCATGAATTAACTAAATATGGTCTCACCCTTACTCATATTGACTTGATTTGTTCCAGAGCTTTGAAACTTTCAAATCAGTTTTGCCATTTTGGAGCTGCTTTGTGGTTAGAATTAAAACCCAGGGTTTTATTATGTGTGGCTTTTTATTTCAATGCTACAATGTGGAGCAATGTTACTGCAGCTTGTTTTACAAAAGCTGTTTTACTTGGCCGGTTTTCAACTCAGTGCCAAATCCAAAGCACTTCAGTCATTCCATTTTAAAGTAATCCACATTACGCTGAACATGACCCTCCATGGATTACGTTAGATTTAGCCCACCTAATCATGTGTAATTAATTGCTGGGACAACGTGGGAGGCCAAAACTTGTCTCAAGGGTGTTTCATTTCCCTTGTGACCCATTGAGCTTTCCTTTCTTTCTGAAAGAGTTGCACTCACTCTGCATGTCAAACAGACCCTCCGAGTTTTTTTTCCATTTATCTAAAACCTTCTCACAACTTGGCAGCACATTAGCATACATCAGAGTGCCAAAATAACCTGTTTGAACTGACTGTAGCACGTAGAAGTTCTGATGAATGCTCACCTAATTAGGAGTAGGCTCTCAAATATCAGGCACCACTTTACAAATAACATGCAAGGATCGGTTTTTAAAGTTGTCTTGCTAGATTTCTTCTGTCTTGTCACACTTCGAGCAGCTGAAAACAAGTGGGATAGTCTTACCTGAGTGCTGAGTGAAGCCGCCCAGCTGTATCTCTGTGCAGCAGAGGTCCCTGAGTCCTTGCCCTCTCTTTGCTCTCCGAGGGGAAGCTGTCCTCTGGTCCCACGAGCGGTGCCAGCTCTCTGTGCGCTCTGCATTACCAGCCCTGATTAACTAATGGCTGACAGATGAGCTTGGCAGGGTGGAGGGAGGAGCGCGTCTCCATATACTGTCTCTTCTTCCCACCGTTAAAGATGCAGATACAGTTCAGCCGGGGGAGCTCGCAGCCCCGTATGGCTGCGATTTCCTTTCTTCCTCACTTTTTTTTCCTCTCCTCTTTCTGTTTTTCTTTTTTTTTCCTCCAGCTTTTACGGCTCTAAGGAGGGGCTATCCCTTTGACTCATCATCCCCCCTCCACCTCCACCTTCTCTTGCTCTTCCAACATGTTTGCTCGTCCCTGCTCTTGTCTGAGGTCGAGGCAGCACTGTTATCATTTTCTGAGTGAGTGTAGCAGAGTGTATGTGGGTCTTGTCGTGCTCAGGACTCAGCTCCGGCCTCAGCTTTGATGTTTTCCGTCAGCTGAGGCAGCCCTGTGTTTAAAATGCCTCAATAATTACAATGTGTATGTTGCATGTGTGTGCGGTGTCAACCACAGCCTGCACCACACTTTGAAAGAAAAGGCAGAGGGGTTGGCTTTGTTTGAGGGGAACAAATGGATAATCAGGACAAGCTAGAAGGGTTTTGGTGTGTTTTTCTGTTCAATATTAACAATATAAACTTTACAGATGATATAGATCAGTAGTTCCCAAACTTTTTACAGCCTGTACACCTTCAAATACTTGATCCCCAGTCATGTACCCCCTACTCTCATGCACTTATACCAGCTAGAAAAAGAAATGTACCTGTAAGCCTGCCACCACCCCCACCTCCCACATTTCACATGCATAACATACAAATAAAATCTCTAATGGTGAATTATTTCCTAAAAAGATTTATTAACCGGCAATTTCAGTGGGAAACACCAGTTCAGTTTTTGAAAATAGAAATTCACATTTCTGGAACATATTCATTAATGAACTTGACATTGTAAAGTACAAACTCACCACAGCTTTAATGAGGAGTCTGTGTGACTGAGCTTATGTAACTATAAGAATCTTAGACAATTTGGAACGGACTTCTTTGTCCAAGATGCCTCACAAATCCAGCCCCTCTGCCAACACTTCAAGCCTTTATCAAATCTTACAATGCAGACATTTGCCAGTTTTAACTTTAACTACTGAAACAACTGGTTGAAACCTGACAGGTTTTCGGGCACTCTCTACATCACTTTGTGGAACTTATTGTAATTACACAACAAGAAATAAATATGTATGATTTGTGTGTCCTAAATGTCCACAGCATTACAACTTCCCCCCACATCCTGCTGCCTGAAACATTTAGGCCCTCCAAAAAACCCACAAGTGTGATGTCATCTTGGTGTTCAAGCCCATTTGTTCAGGGGGGCAAGCTCAGCGCAGAACCCAGACATTAGAAAGAATGCAGAGCCATTGAAAACATGACACTTAACAGCAGTGAACTCATCAATTATCATCGAGCAGGCCAGTCAACCAATCAGAACTGTGTGGACCCATGTAGGGACAGGATAAACAGGCCAAGCTAGAAGAGTTTTTGTCTATTTTACAGTATTTTTCTTTACAGATTGACATTAAGAATGCACAGACTATATATATCATTAAAATAAAACCTCAACCCCAACTTCCCCTCTTGTCCCACTGCCTAAACCTGTGCTTACTTAAGGCCCTCCGAAAAATGTCTTCCGGTGTGATGCCATCTTAGTGTTCAAGCTCATTTGTTTGGGTCGGCAAGTTCAATGCAAAGCCCAGACAGTTAAAATAATGCAGAGCCATTGAAAACATGACATTAAACAATGCTGAACTTACAAATTACCACATAATAGACCAGTCAACAGGCCAGAACGGTTTGGACCCACATGGGAAATGGGGCTTAATGGGGTGGGAGCACCAACAGTGCGTCTCAGTTAGAGTAAGAATAGAGGTGGATCAGGGGCACTTAGTTTGAGAAAACTGCCCTTTTTTTTGGAACATTAGCAACTTTAAACATACTGAGCTTAAGAGGCTATTAGGGAGGCTAAGGGACTGTGAGGAGTTTCTAAGTAATTACAAAAAAGTCTCATTTTTAGATATTTGCCTGATCAAAATACACACTTTAAGGTGAGTTTTATAGCATCAAAATAGGTTATCTATAAATGCTATTCCTTAGCCTTCCGGTCAGGTCGGACAGGCCTGAATAGGCCTGGATACTCAACTTCGGGAACAAGACAATTAAAACTAGAGCAAATTTATATTATTCGGACACGTCTTAGAGCACCAGGCTGTAAGTAGCGATATATAGCCAGCTACAAAACTACAACACTAAGTTTTCCAAAACTGCTTGTTGTCACACATCAAAAACTACCGCTACGTAACTAGAAAGAGGTACACTACCTCATAGCTTTGCATCCTGTAAGTTGTTGAGAAAAGAAGTTGTAAAGCAATGCAGAGTTCTGAGGAAGGTCCGAGCTGCATTTTTATTAGCATCAACAAACACACGCTTTGGCTTGGAACATTGGAACATTAGCAACTATAAACATACTAAGCTCAAGAAGCTATTAATATTGAGTATATAAACCATATGAGCAATATTTGACAAAATATTTTGTTATACATTCAGTTGATAATAAAACAAGTTTAGTTCCTTGTCACAGTTTCTGTCCAGCTGACCTGTAGACAAAAACAAATGTAAAAGCAAATCACACATTATCCATTGCTCACTTGTGCAAGCCAAGAACCTACTATAATCTTCCTTTCAAGTTTACAAAATAATGTATTTTGCCTTTGCTTTGGTACATATATTCATTTTTCTGGACTTCTTAGGTCACAATTCACAATCACGAATGTCAAAGAATGACTTCTTATTCTCATTTCCTGAGTACCCCTACTCAAACTATACTGCCAGTCTGTCTGAGACACGCTGTTACCCCCAATGTACACATATTCCACCTGTGAAGCATTTGGTGCACATCACACACTCTGGAACAATCAAACCCATTTCCACAGGCTGCAGCATCGCCAAGAATACTCTGCAAGTCTATTTTCAGCAGGAGCTGCTTAAACTCTGCTTCTGGTCAAGTCAGTTGACCCCAACACAGGGAACAAGCGCTCAGATTGAAAAGGTCATTTTGAAATACAGCCAAAATAGTGGAAGTAACATCATAGTCTACATCAAATCAATGTCAGTCAGGAAACATAACAGTATAATAATAGTTATCCGCAGGTGGACTATGTGGAAATCTGGGGTTAGAGTTCCTGTCATTTTGATTCCCCCTTCTTCTTCTGTCCTATCAAAAGTCTGTTCTGTGGTTACTGGTCAGTTCAGCTACTGCCCAAGCCAATAGGCTTAAGCTGCAGACAAAACAAAATAATGATGATAATAATAAAAATAATGCATCAAATTTCTGTAGCGCTTTTCAAAAAGACTCAAAGAGGCTTTACAGGGGATAACAACAAAACAAAAAAAAATATGAGTGATTAGGAATCATGTGCATTTGTGAACAGGTTGCTTCTGAGTGATTGTCTGAATGACAGCACAGAGTTTCTGATGTGGAGGGGGGTTGATTTCCAGAGGGTGGGGGCAGCAATGGCGAATGCTTGATCTCCCAAGGTCAAGAACATCAGTCTGGCAGGTTTATCTGGCTGATAATTAGAGCAGAATGCAAAGAGGTGGAGCTCTGTCTCTACCTGTTGGGGATCCCATTTGTGGCAGTCATAACCTCCTCTTTTTGGGATGTTCTGCCTCTTCAGACAATCTGTGGTCACTGAATCTGAGCCTCATTCGGACTTTACTTGGTAAGGAATTGTAGGGCACAGACAATCTACAAAGTTGTGTTCTTTGTTTAGGGCAAAAATAACATAAATCACCTTTGCCAGGATCTGCTTTTGGCTGCATTTGTTAGTTTCTTTGTTGGTTTGTGAAAACTCATAAAACAAATGAACAGATTTGCATGGATTTTTCAGCAAGTGGATCCAGGACTTTATTTTTGTAAGGATTCATGAACACAGTGGGATAGGGCAGTTTGCAAAATTTTGGCTTAACTATGTAAGTTTTAACAGACTTTGAAGACATTTTCAGGGAACGTCGATCATGGCTTAAGGAAAACAGACTGCATTTTAATGGTGATCAAAATCTAGAAGTGGATCCAGGATTTTTTTCAATGATTTGATAACATTGCGAGATTGGGTAGTTTTCCACATTTGACAATAACCCTCTTGGCAATGTTGGAAAAGCCTTGGCAGAGGATCATGCTCTGGGAGCAGCTCTAATTTGCTTTGTTTGGACTCCTTCTTTCGCACATTTAACATTTTTTTACAAATTGATAATTGGTTTGGTCTATTTTTGTGGGGTGTTTTTGAGCCTGATTTGGTACTGTTGGAGGTTAAAGGAGACATATCATGCTTGTTTCTCCTTTTCACTATGCCAGACTAGGATGCCTATAAAGCATTTCTGCCCTCAGTACAAGTCATTCAGTTCCTTCATTGCCCCACAATAGCGTTCTCAAAATCCTCATTTTAGGCCATTATCAAGCTCTCGTTGAAACCCTCAGATCTCAGGATGACCTACAGTTACCTCTCAACATCACAGCCCTTTTTGCTCTGATTGGTCAGTTCTGTTAGAGCTGCCGAGAGGGTTGAGCCAGCCTGTCCTTCTTCTTCTACTGTATTTTCCGGCATGCTCAAAGCAGCGACCGCTTATTGAGTCCCCCTACAGGCCAGAGCTGGTAATGAGTGAATGTGAGCTAGGGAGCTATATACTGCTGCAGGTGGATGTGTTCCTCGGTGAGGGTTTTGTGGCTAACGGACATCACAGAGGAGGAAGTGTTTTATCAGATTACTCCAATAAAAAGAAAGGGACCTCATGTCGTCATGATGATTTAAATCTCGCGGACATCTCGCAATGACCTATTTTCAGAGGCATCAAATCTCGTTCTAGGATATCAGAAAAAATACAATATCTCATTTTTTGAAAATTAAGGGGGTGTAAGGTCTTGTTTTCAAATTTATTATATTATATGTAAGTATTAAATCATGCATCAGCATGATATGTCTCCTTTAATCTGCCTTTACTCAGCTTGATAGAAACTGCACACAACACAAAATAATAAGTTAAAATAATTACTGTTTTTACTTTATAACCCAACTGTTAATTTAAAACTAAACTGGCTACATATTATGTCTGAAGATTTTTTTTCAGCTGGAAAAACAGACTTGTTAGCTTATTGATGAGAAAAGGAGAGTTTCCAAAAAAAATGCAAATTCATGTTGATTTTCCTCTGGTGGTCTGCCTTCTGTATGATCCCTACAGCATGAGCACGCAGGAAAACGATCATGGGTTCAGTGTTATGCAACATATCTGGCATCATAATTAGGAGGGACAAAGCAATATTATGTTTATTATCTGGACTGGAAAATATGCAAAGACAAAATGTAGCCCTCCTCGTCGTGTGTGCTTGATTCCAGCACCCCATTTTTGGAGCGGCTTTGTATGGGGGCGCTCACTCGTCAAGCAGAAATAGCGGGCACCCTAATTGCCGTCTGGCCTCATGAGGGCCGAGGAATATTTTCTTCTCCGATCTCTTTTTCAGAGCTCTCATTGGGGCGTCTGGTTTTTATTCATGAGTTTTTTTCCCCTCTTCCCTTGTCGTCGTCATCTCTCGTAGCCTTCCTAAAGTATTCCTTATTTTTACCAGATGATGACCCCCCCCCCACATGCATCAGTGTTTCACCCTGCACCTTTTCCTCTGCCCGTCCACAGCAGCTCTTTAAGTAATTCCTCTGTTTACAGGTTAAATAGCCGGCTGCACTCCATCAACCTGAGAGTGTTTGACAAAAAGGGTTTTGGCAGTATCCATTTAAGTTGTTTGGCTAAATTTGTTTGCAGTGTGGTCACTCGGCCATTAAATTCAACAAGGAAGCTGCCGGGTGCACCGAGTGAACTTCTGTGAGGACCTACAATCTGTTTGAGTGGCACGGACAGAAATGGTACAGGTTCACGTCTGTGATAAAGAGGAACTAAGGCTTTTGAGAAGTGTTAGCTTCACTTGTAGGCTAAAACAGCTAACTTTACCATGCAGCTTTATCATCCTGATTCAATGTCTAATCAGGCAGATCCATCATGCCTAGCATCAATGTATGACGTTTGTGCTTGGCCCACAGTGGCCCAATTAGAGCAGGAACAGAGGGAAAATAAAGCTAGACAACAGCAGGAAGTAGATGCTATGCTAAACTATGCTAAACTACTTTCACAGAGTTTAGCATAGATGCTAACAGCTTTATTAGCAGTTTTATCAGATCTGTAGCCTACTGCATTTTTTATTAAATGAAAAATATAAAACACTGAAAGAATGTCTCCATAGAAAGAATTTTTTCACTTCACTTCCAACATGTTTTGGGGAGTTTGTTCCACAAAGTGTCCAGGAGCAAACTGGCTTAAAGCAGTGAGCAAACGTAGCCATGCCACTGAGAGTAAAGGCAAAGCATAAAGTTAGACAGGCCTAAAAATGGATGTCCAACTTGTTGATTTTTGTCAAAAATATGACTTTGAAAACAGCATAACCTGTAAATTATATGAAACAGATTGATAAGGAGTAAAGCTTGACAGGAATCGCAAGCACAAAGGATATTATTGGAAGCTAACAATTAGCTGCACTTAGCTTCCTGACATTGTTCACCATGTTTGTTTACATTAAATCAAGTTAGATTATGTAAGACTTCAAGGTGCAAGAGCAGAGGTGCCACTCTTGGTGAATGAATCAGTTGGTTTGTGGTTTCCTGTGTCTCTCTCTTTGTGGCACACACACACAGAAACCAAACTAATAAATCTAACATTATCTGTCTACATGTGTGACTCTTTCACAGTTTCAAAATCAGTTCAAGTTTTAAAAATCTTTATGTGTGGACAAAGCTTTAGTGGTAGACTTTGGTCTTGAAGGTGATCGTGGGCTGCTATTTTTCGATTCAGGTCAGGTCCTTCTAACTTGACAATTAAATTTGGAGATGATATTGTGTCATTAGCCAACCATAATTGAAGTTTTGATACTACATCATATCTTTTATAATTCTTCTTTTAATATTTTATTTGAATGCTTCCTCTTTTGTTTGCTATCTCCTCACATTTCTTTCTTGCTTGTGTGCTCTTATGGTGTATCTTGTAATGCCAATATTTTATTAGCATTTTATTTCATTTACTGTAGATAACAAATCAACTGTGCAATAATAAATAGGCTACACATAATAGGCTGCCTTAAGGAGCGGTGCTCAAAAAATCTTGACTTGCTGAATGTGTATTTGGAAATTTTACTAAAGCAACTACAAAGTTCATGTGAGCAATAAAATTGTATCATCATTAACACGTCATCATTAAATAGAGAACTAGAGCTTTACTAACTGCTCACTCTGTTTCCTATCACCCCTCGCTCCCCCCTCTCTCTCTCTCCAGTGTTCAGTGAGTTGCGGCCGGGGGACCAAACAGCGTGAGATAAGCTGTGTTTACCAGAACCAAACCAAAATAGAGGAAGAGCACTGCAGTCATCTGCCCCGGCCACGGACAGAGAAGGCCTGCCGAGCGCGGGGATGTCCCAGTTGGAAAGCCAACAAGTGGAGCGAGGTTTGTTTTCTCCTCTATTTGCCGTCTCACCAAACACTCTCTCGAGGACTGTAAGCGTCCGAGACACAAGCACAAACACAGTCAGAGGCTGCAGATGTGGGATGAGTACACACAGAACACCTGTCCAATCACAGCTCAGTTTATTCTTGTTGAAGAGTAATGTGGTTTCCTCAAGAGTGAGCTGAACATCACAGGCTGGAAAAGAAACACTGTTTATGTGGCACACTTGACATTTAGATGTCAGATTTTCAGACAAAGTGTGAGAGAAGAGTTGTGTAGTTCAGTTTCAAGTGTGTTTATTCGAGAAAAAGAAATTATTTTTTACATTTTATATAACCCAGAATTCAGATTTAGTTAAGTTTTATTGATCAGTGCAATTTAAAACAGCTCATTGTAAAGCTAAATAACTGTAGCATCTATCCATCCTTAAAACAACACAAAGCTCACCTGAAAGAGGTGGTCTCAGCTCTCTTCCAATACACTCATAAAGTGGTCAGTTTGCAAGGCATCCGACACAAACAGGGTGACGAGTGAGCTCATCTCATTGCTGCAGTCGTGCTGTATTAGTAATAATTTCTCTACAGCAATCAAGCATGAAGTAGTACCTAGTACCTAATCATGTTTTGATCCCAGAGAGTCACTTTCTGTCTCCACAGCAGGTCATCACAGGCTTTGACAACAACGATTAATTGAAATCTTGTTAGTTCACAGAACTTAGTCTAGAACATTCAAGCAGAAGAGTAAAGCATTTTTAAAACTGCTCTCTTCTTTTCTGTATCACAAACCGTTTTTGGCATAAATGTCCAATTGTCTCCCAGTGTATAACAGCTAAGAGCTAAACCTCCTTAGCAGAGCAGTAGGTGGATGCTAGACCATTTTTTATGTTTTCACAGCAATGTAAATCAAAAGGCTTCATTGTACTAAAATGAAAAAGCTTTGCTTGTCACCAGAAGGAAATGACATATATATATATATATATATATATATATATATATATATATATATATATATATATATATATATATATATATATATATATATATATATGTATATATAGTATATGGTTATCATAGTTATATATAGTTTGATATCATCACTTACTAGTCCTCTTTCAGAACATGAGTGGGTTTTTATAAATGAAGTGAAATACTTTTTGTACAAGACGTTTAAAACAGAAAAGTAAAAGCTTAACACTTAGCTTAAAGCTGGGGTTGGCGATCTGATTTAGATACACTTTCTGATATACTGGTTAAAAGGTCTTTATGACCCGATGGTAATCAACTCATAATGTGTTCTTAAAACAGAGCGAAAAATATCCGCTATCTACAGCAGGAGTAAAACAGAGAAAACCCCAACCAATAATCTTGCCAGGATACCTTCTTTTACACCAATCAAATCTCGTCGCCATTCTGCGTGCCTGCTGCGCGTGCATTGTCCCGGCGTGCACCGACAGTGCGTGTAGCATGTAGCATTTAGCGTGTAGGGAACAGACTCCGCTGGAGAATGCTTACCTTTCAAGTTTTGTCTTTGAAAATAAGGGAAGTCCGCTGTGAGCTGTCCCACAACACCAACCAAGCTCCGGTATCCCTCACATTTAAGACAGATGTACAAGAAATCTAAAATAAACTCTGTTTTTCTAAGTTTGTTCCGCTGTTGGCTCTAATCTCGCGAGAACTGCCGTCCATGCTACTGCAGGTGGCAGTTCTCGCGAGACTTCTTCTTCTTCGGTGGTTGGCATCCATCATTTTGGAGCATTACCGCCCCCTTCAGGCTAGAGACAGACAGCTAGTTCTCCAAAATCGCCAACCCCAGCTTTAACTGTAACTCTTGAAAATGCACAACGTGTCACATTAAGCAGAGATTATTGCACATCAGTCATTTGCATTTTGCACACTTGTTAATGCATTACATTGTTATCACTTTGTTTTTCTGAATTGTGCACATTAAAGCTGTTTACCTATAGGTCACTGCAGCACATATGGAAAGAATGAATCCAAAAGTCAGGATTATCAGATCCAGTAATTTATTTCATTTAACTTTTGAAATCAATGAGCAGGTAACACTTGCTTCTCATAGTCAAAATCCACCCAAAGAAGTTGTTTTTGGGAAAATTATACATTTTAAATCTGCAATAAATCCCATTAAAGTATCAAATTCAGTGATCAATCTTAATTAAAAATGTTGATTGTTTGACATCCCTAGGAAACATAACATCATGTGCAATAGCTATTTAAATGTGGTATACTGTCACACAGTGCTGTCATGTTTATATATTCATATTGTTGATATTATTAATGTTAATAGTGTAAATACTTTTGCCTTTTTCATAGAGTCACTTTACTTACTTTCTACTTATTTAATTTTCCTTCCTATGCTCTTATCTATTTTAATGTGTCTTATCTATTTCAATGTCTTGTGATATTCCTACTGATATATTGTGTTTAAGAGCAACTGAAGCGACCAAATTCCCCCTTTGGGATTAGTAAAATATTTCTAAGTCTGATTCTGATACCTTGTTAAAAAGAACTTTCCAGTCTGAAGATTACTGCATGATTTAAAAGCTAATCTGGTAGTATGACACCAAGTGTGTGTTAAAGTCCTACATTTAGTACTGTTAATCTTATCGAGGATTTGTTTGTTGCTCGAACACATAAACACCGTAAACATGGCGGTCCAAAGCTGCAGCTGGTGCATCTGAGCATGGCCTCCCATCCAGATGAAAGCATATGATGCTAGGACATAAATCCTGGAGCACAGCAGGTTTCTGTACCATTGTACAGCAGTGCAACCAGACACTGGAGGGCCAAAGGCCATGTATAGAGGAGTCACTGAGGAGGTCACAGTCATGGTGGAGCCGACCACACAGCCCTGATATCTACCACGAGGAAAACATGCACAGAGACTCAGCACAGCTTTGGCTCAGGGTCGGACCAAGCTCCCACAGGGCAGAAAATGTTCATACCAAATTTATCACAAGTTGCAGAGCAGACTGAAAGGAGGAATGCTCTGTCATGCTCTCTGTCATAATGTGAGTGATTATCCAGAGGAACGAGCCAAATTCATGTTCAAATAGTCATCATTTAGACCAAAAGCATGCATTTGGTGTCACTTGGACCTGCAGAATCAGTGAGAAAGGAGCATGAGCATCAAAACTTTTCCTTGACCTGCGTGCCCTTTGGGAGTTCGAACTTCCCTGGGTGTTTACTGTACATTTTTAACCTCTTTGACCGTGCTTGAGCAACTTCAGTTGTATATAATGCAGTCATTTTGGCTGTGATCCTTTCCCAGCCATCATAATACGTTGAGATATGTAGTTGCACTGAGAGCTTGAATTTCTTCTGCATTTGTCATCACAACATTATTCTACAATGTGACAAAAAGAAGCACATTAACTACCCAAGACCAGCATTGGCTGTTTTTATAAAGTAAGTAAAAAAGTCTTGCTTTATATTTCATGCAAGGCCTCTCACAGAAGCAGCAGGGCCTCTGAAAGGCCTGTGATATGGACTCTCCTCAGATCTAATTTATGGTAATGTTAGTGACCTTGAGGTTGTGAGTACAGGCTGTTCATGTAAGCGTTAGCCAGGTTCAAATAAAGCATGTCTGCCTGATTTCCATCTCTCTCCACTGTCCTGTCACTCAAATAAAGGCATAAAAAGCTGAAATATAAAAAGTTAAGGTAATAAATAGTTAGACTTGTGCCCCTTCATAACCCTGGGCCCCAGAAAGCTTTACTCCCCTCCCCCTTATATACAGCCTTTGCTTCAATGTGAAAGTTAATGAAAGTGATTCTCAATAGAGGGTCTGCACATGAGGTCCAGCCAGAAAGAACAAACTGCTGACAGGACGTCTGAATTTGAGGCATAGAGTATGACGGATGTCAGAAATAAACAAACAAACCAACTTGTTTATTTGTGACAAAACATGATCGTCTTTAGTGCATAACCTGCAGATTATATATAACAAATCAATAAGGAGAGGAGTTCGACAGAAATGATGTTATAGGAAGCTAACTGCTAGCTGTAATTAGCTTAAATTCCTCCTGACATTATCTGCAGTTTTTTGATCACACATGATTACAAGCTTAAAGGAACACCCCAAAATTTATGTTGTTTTTGTGTCTTACCCCTCTCCCGAGTCCATGAAATGCAGGTAGCCACCATTCTTTCAACTGTGTCTGCAGCAACATGAAGAAGATCACCAACCGCTAGCTAGCTTACCTCAAACGCTGGGAATCAACTGGTCGTGCTAGCATACAGTCATTAAATAAACTCTGTTAACGGTCCTGTGTGCATTGTTTGGCTCCTTTTAGTTATGTTATCTTCATCTTTTCCTCATATTATCTTCTTCTACTTCTAAACAGAGGTTTGTTTTGTTGACCTACTTCCACTGTTTTTTTTTCGAGAGATGTGACGTTGAGTCTTTTGAACTGCTCTTTTAAATGAACGAGAAGAATCGATTCACAGTCCTTAGTGAGATGTTTGTGAGCAGTTATTAAATGCAAATTGGCTGCAAATTTAAGAATTTAAGAACGGTCCTACTCACAACTGTGGATCGGTTCTTCTCGTTCATTTAAAATAGTTCAAAAACCATGACTCGTTCAAAAATGATTGACCCATCATTGAAGTGGGTCATTTATACAAAGCCTCTGTTTTGGAGTAGAAGAAGACAATATGAAGATGACATAACATAAAGGAGTCATAACAAGCACACATGGCAGCTAAGAGTTGCTGAAGTGTTTATTTAGTGACTGTAGGCAGAAACGAATGAGCACAACCGGTTGACTTCCAGTGTTAGCTAACAAAGCTAACTAGCTTTGGGCAACCTTTGCCCGTCTCTTCCTTATTACTGGATGCACAGTGGAAAGAATGGTGACTACCTGCGTATCATGGACTCTGGGGTGAGGCAAGACACAAAAACATCAGAAACATTGGAGTGTTCCTTTAGGAGAAGAGAGTCTAGTTTTTGGTGAGCGAGTCTGCTGGCGTGTGGTGTACTGACATGTCTCTGTTTTTGTAGCACACAGCACACCACAAGAACAAAACTGATGCATCATTATTTGTCCTCATGTGTGGCTCTCTTACTGTTTGAAAATGGGTTAAGATATTAAAAACCTTCATGTGTGAGTCAGGCCTTAATTTCTACAGCAAGGGTCCTTTCTCCTTTTTATTGATAAACTGAACTATCACCTCATTCAAGTGTTTCTTCTCTCTCAATATCTTGAGATTTTCTTCAGCAAATTTGAAAATGGCTGAAAATAGTGGATGAAAACCCCACCTCTCTGTCTCTCTCTCTCCCTCTCTCTCTGCCCCCTCTCTCTCTCTCTCTCCCTGTCGTCTGGAAGCAATCATCTCCCTCCACATACCACCAGCAACCATGAAATCCTCAACCAGAGCATAAAGGCATGTTTTATATCTTAATATCCATGCATGTGACAACTCTGAAACCTCAGCACCCTCTGTTTGAGGTATTCCACAGCTACCCAACCCTCTCCCTCACCTCCAACCATGAGGGGTATCTGACAAGATGTTTTAAGAGCCGAGGGGGGAGTTAACTGCCCAATGAGTCAAGGACACAGAATCATTTCCTCCTTCCTTAAGTGGATGTTGATAATTTGCCAGTAATATCTTTAAGTTGTCAGAGGTCTGGCCAACTGCAATCAAATACATTTCCTTGTATCTTTGTGGAGTTCCAGAGCAGTGAAAAAACATCAAAACCGAATACTTAACATCTGTTTCCAGAGATATTATACCTCCATCAGTCTGTGATCTAGAGATCAGGCTGTCAACAGGTTTTATGGTGTTTAACAGTAAAAAAGAGCTCCAAGAGGAAAAACCCTGCATGAAAGGTTATTTCAAGGAGCACTTTTTGCTGTTGGCAAAACAGATTGTTAGTGTAAATCCATTTTGAATAGATAAAGAAAATAAAACAATCTGATGATGTGAGTAAAACACATCAACTGGTTTTTATTTTATTCAATTATTCTTTTCTTTTGTGCAATTGTTCCAAACTTTTTCTGTCAGGCCCCCTTTTGGCAGACGATGTCACGCCCTTTGGTAACAAATATTTACATTTAAAATTAATCTGAAACATCTTTTGCAAAAAAAAATACAGAACTGTAGCATCAAATATTGCAGCCATTAAGAGTGATACGTCAATTAAATGTGATGCAAGTATATTAAACTTTCCAATTTATGGTTGCTGCCCAAGTGAAGGTGAGGGTGTGCTTTTCCTTGTTACATTTTCTTGTTTTTTAAGACGTTTAGTCAAACAACTTTAATAAATATGACTAAATGTAAGTTAAATAGTAAGCAGTTTTTTTTTTAAGTAAAATGGGCCTGCAACATTTTTTCAGATTTTTATGATCAGTTGCAGTTAACAAAGAGGGTATGGCTTGATAAAGGATTATTTTCTGTTCTTCAATTATTATACAGCCATTCTTTAAATGCTACTCAACAATCATCTAAACATCAAGTCATGTTTTGTTCCCTGGAAACATCTTCTTGATTTAAAAACTTGATTTTCGTGTTGATGTGTTGCTTTCTTTCTGTACTTGAATACTTGGCCTTATTACTTGTGATTACAGCCTCCGTGGGACACAAATACATCTGGATTTAGTCCATGAAATGTGATTCTCTTAGCATTATGTGCTGATTTTCCAACAGTAATTTAATCACTGAAGCAGTGGTCTTTGAGGTTTGTTGAAGAGTCTGTGAGAAATCAGGCAGATCAGCTCGAGCCTTATAAAGTGCTTCCTCAGTCTGCAGGTATGTTTCCCCCAGAACATCAAAGAGATGTTTGAGATGGACCTCAGTCTGACCTCAGATACACGTCTGACAAGGAGACTTAACAAACTGCTTTTAGATTTATGAAGAACATCCTCAGGAAAGATGGAGAAGTAACTCTGATGCTGCAGAATATTAGTGTTGGTTTTAGTGAGTTTATGAATGTGAAAGATAATTTGAAAACCAACAGGAACGTCCCTAAAAAAAAGAGACCTACAGTTTGCAGAAAAGCGAAAGCAGTTCCTCAAATGTCCACTAGAGGCTAGCTTCAGAAGCACTGAGTCACATAAACACTACATGCTAAAATTCACAGTTTTACAGCAGAAACAAACATGTTTACGGCGTGGTCAACATCATGATTACAGTGAATGTGCAGCTTGCATCATTTTGTGAAGGAAACCACAAAGCAGATGTACACTTTACAAATGGTACAACGGTACATTTCTAATACAAAAAACATCTCTCTCAGTTTTATCTGTGTAAAGTCAAAGGATTTTTGTATGCTACATAGCAACCAACTAACATTGTGCACTAGCTGGATCAGTGTGATTCAGTGACTGAAATCAGGTAGATCCATCATGCCAAGCTCCAGTCTACTAGAACTGTGCATGGCCCAAAGCATAACGGGTTCCTCAGTGCAGGATAAGGTGAAAGATAAGAGCAAGACCGCAGCAGGAAGTATCTGCACTGAGATTAGCATATACGCTAAAAGCTTCAGTAGCAGTTTTAACAGATCTTGACCTAACTTCTTTATTAAATGAAAAACTAATTAGAACAATACAATCATCTCTATAGTAAGGGTATTTTTGATCCACTTGTTACATGTTTTGCCCAGAGTTTGTTTTGCGAAGAAGTTTGTTCTGTAGTTCAGTAGCACCCTCCTGCTGAATTATCTGATTGGCGTGTAACAAATATTGTTTGACGTCCGGTCACCTGCCAGATGTGCTTCTTAAAGGTTTTGACCCAAAACACTTTCTATGGGCTCTTTCCCGGGTGGACTAGTGAAATACATTTTATGGTCTGTCAGGTTAGCGACCAACTGCAAACAGTTTCAAGTTTCTGATGGTCTTGTCTCAAATCTAGGGTCTAAACTGAGCTTTGAAAAACTCCAACGTACATCTCTTCTTCTGTTTTAAGGTTTGAGAAAGCATTTCAGCTTGATGACCACCACAGATTGACCTCAAAAGTCGTGAGCACACTTCAATCAGAATTTGTTCAAGATTTTCTCTAGACATGGTTAATGAAACAAATATATGAACAGAATTCAAGTTTATAGGACCAAAGAGGAAAATGTGCCATTAGCTTTAGCTGCTTTTTGAGCTAATTTGACAAGAGTTGTGGTTTTAGTCAGAATTACTACATCAGTTCACCAACTGGAAGGCTCCTCTGTCCTTTATTTCAGAGAACTATGAATGAACATTTGAAAACAAAAAGAAAATGTGTTTTTACGATCTACCAGATGTGTCAGTTCTTCATTGATCCATGGAGACAAGCTGGATAGTTCACTTGTCATCCATTCATTAAAATCACCCTGCACATTAAGGTTGTACACACAAATCTCTTTTGGTGTCCTTCCACATGCTGTCATAAAAGACAAATGCTGATTCATGTCTGCAGTGTCTGACCCTTCCAGCTATTTCTTCACATTAAAATTCAAAACACAGAGAGCAATAGTTGATTTTGTTAAGAGTTCAAGATGTCCTGTCAACAGCTTCACAGAGATGTTTTTCATAAAGATGGTGGTTCAGCAAAACAACTTGATCTGCAGAGAGATTTTACTCATTTCAGAGATGTGGTTAGCCACTGGAATACATTTGCAGAATCTTATTACATCTGTATCACACTAATTCAGAAAAATACCCAGATGGCGATGTGTTCAAAGGAAAGAAAGTTTATTTTGAATGAGGCTAGAGGTGTTTCTGAATTAAACTGTATTTCCATTATCAGAGTTACAAGTTATACCTCAAAGTCTCGGAGCTCACCGTGTGTAAAGCCCCAGTCACACATTCCCGTTTCTCATGGCGATTATGCACGATTGTCATAATCCTGATAAAATGTGCTTTGGTCGTGGTGCATGCGCTACTTGGTCTGGATCACCATTGTATAGTCGTGGATGAACTGCGGTGACCGTGTAAGGGTCCCAACAGTTTTGAACTGTTCAAAACTGTCGTGGAGAATCGCCGCTCTCAGTATAGCGGGGTGGAAGCCTAATACAGTCCTAAAGAGAACAGTATTAGCGTGGCATGTACGGAGCTCAATCGGGCTGATCGTGGCTCAATCCTGAAAGCTTTCTGAAGACGACTGACAAGGATGTATCCGTTTGTGCCCCGACTGTGTCCCGTCAAAGACGGCGCAAGCAACGGGGCTCAGTTGGAGCTTACCTGACGCGAACTGAGCTCCAGCGGGGCTGACGTTGTGTCAGCGGGATGAAAATTCATGCAGTCCTCATCTTATCATTGTATTAACCTAACTTGAGCAGGACGGACGCCCCCGAAGCGCTGTAGAAGCGCCACTGACCACCAGCCTTGCCAATCGTGTACAGTCATGCACAATCGCTATGAGAAACGGGAATGTGTGACTGAAGCATAATGAAAGAGAGCGGGAAATGAAGGTGGGCAGCAACATGTCCAATAGGAGCCACTAGGGGCGCTTTTGAGCCACAGTTCATGCTGCATTTTTTGTACATTTATCAGAACTACCTTAACAATCTCTTCTCAACCAAAAGTACAGATAAAGCCACTTTAAACTTCCCCACTTTTCCAGAAAGGGTCTCAGCTGGTCCCTGACACGTGACAGGGCCCGTCCACCCTGGCAGTCATGGATTGTAAATTCTAGGCCATATTTGGGAGAATTTGTGGTTTCTAGTTTGCCTTTAGTTGAGTTTGTAGGCAATCTACTAACTAAGGAAAAGGTTGAGGTCAATGAGTCTTTGAGTCAACATTTGTTGGTTTAAAGGTTCAAAAACAAAACTCTTACTGTTCTCGCCTTTCAATTTATCTCTTTGTAAAACACTTTGTGCTGCATTTTCTTCCAATATTTAAAGTGGTATATAAACAAAGTTTGATTGATTGCTTGTAGAACATGAACTTACAGAAATGCCATAATTGTATTTTTGTCTCTTTTTGATTTTCTAGTGCTCTGTCACCTGTGGAGTTGGAGTCCAGAACCGTAACATTTACTGCAGACTTAAAGGCAGCGGACGGGTCAGACAGGAGCTCTGTGATGCTCACAGCCGCCCCCCCACCGTCCAGCCGTGTCAGACTGCAGAGTGCACACATTACACCTGGGTAGCTGGCGAGTGGAAAGAAGTAAGACTTAATTTTTGTTACCTCTGCCAAGGAGATTTTGTTTTTGCTGGTGTATGTTTATTTGTGTATTTGTTTGTTAGCAAAATGACACAAAAAACACTGGATGGATTATACTGACATTTTCAGGAGACGTTGGTTATGGCCCATTTCCGAACTGTCATTTTTGCTCACTAAATAGCCAGGTTTACACGGTGCCTAATATTCTGATTAGAATCGGGTTAGAAAACGCTTTTTTCTAAAGTAATGAAAAGAAAACTACATTTTTCTCAGGATGATTGTACGCCTATTCCCACGGACTTTACAAACAGAAACATTTTGTCCTATCTTCACCGTTTCTGTTTCGCGAAATACTGCCAACTTCTGCACACTACACCTTTAAATGAGTGTTCCCCATCCTTTTTTTGTTTTTTACCATGGCCTGGCTGCTTTGCAAAAACAATGACAAACAATCATATTGTATAACTGCTGAACAATGACATTGAGGAACCAAGTCACCAGTTGACACAGGAACCAATAAATCTGCAACACCTCCTGAGCACTTTAAACCAGCTCTGTCTTTACCCTACATACTTTACTGTGTAATGGGTGAACAGATGTTTAGCCATTTTATCCGTTTTTTTTTCTTATTGGCTGTGATCTCCTTCTTCTCTTCTCTCTTCCTCTTCACTATCTATAGGACGACCTGCGGCTTCCTTTGGTTTTTGCGTCAGCCTTTGTTGATAACCATCGCTCAGTAAATCATATCAAACTACTGATGGCCATCATCCCCTTTTGTCCTGTTGAATATCCCTGCTCTGTGTCACGCTAGCACAGTCATCTTTCTTTAATGTCCCGTGCTTTGTCCTCCAGAGTGCTGCATAAAAGAGGGGGGCACCATGTAGGGACACAGCGCTGGTTCCTCCTGCTGCAGGAATGTTTGCCCTCTTTCAGATTCCTGTCTGTTTCTTTGAGAACTCACAGCCTCGGCTCTCTCACAGTTTGTCCTTCCAGTCCTTCCTGCTCTTGTGAAACAGAGTTTGTCGTAAAGTCCACACACAGCTGCTCTTTTTTAAACACGAATTGATTTTAAGATTCTGATCCATGTCATTACATTTAAAAGCTCCTATAAATATTCTTAGCCCTGAAGGGGACCAGCTTCACTTTTATGTTTAATGTTAACCACAGCACATGTTTGGGATACCCTCCTTTGGAGCAAACGCTGCCATTGTCACACAACACTGAGCCTTTTGAGGCCTTTACATAACAAGGATGGTCCACAAGTCAGACAAGTCAGTGACAGTGTGGCTCAAAGAACAACACTGCCCCCGCTCTGCCAACTCTTCCTCACTCTTCATTCGCTGTGTTGTGTTTTCCTCGCAGTGCAATGCAACCTGTGGAGAGGGCATGAGGAGCAGGAAGGTGGGGTGCATCGGCCCTGGAGTTACACCTGTCCAGGATGATTATTGCGAGCCCTCAACACGGCCGTCCTCACAGCAGCCCTGCAAAGCAGCTCCCTGTCACTACATGTGGATCACAGGGGAGTGGTCCCAGGTGAGGGCAGAGTGTGATTACAAGCAAATGTCGATAATGCATTACTCTAATATGACCACTTTTTTCAGTAATAAGTAATCTAACATGTCATTATGTCCAAACCAATAATCAGATTTGTATCAAATGTATACAACAATGAAGGGAGGAGAGATTTGCATGTTTCTAGCTGGAAATACAGTGAATATTTTGAATTTGTGTCAGCTAAGTAGGATAATGTTAAGATTCGTTGTACACTCTGTGCTGTGCTGGCAACAAAGTGTTATAGCTTCAAAATCACTGTGTCAAACATTTAGAGTCACAGCACGGCACAGACAAAGTTAAACACCTTTCAGACTGACCAAAAAAACAGTTTAAGCCCAGGAACAATCGGCTGCTGTCCGCAGTTTGAAAGAATTTAATTGTTATTCAGCACTTCAGTGGGCGCATCACACCTGGGTCAACCCGCGAATTTAAGGATGATGTCAGCATGTCAGGATGACCAATCCCCTCTGTCTGAAACTTACGTGATTCTTTTCCGTCTCACAACAAATTCCATTCGCCTTAGATTCATCAGTGCCAAGTTTGTATATTGTTAAAGAGGGACAAAAGTAAAAGTACAGAAAACCATGTCCATGGCCTCCTTGCTCCTTTCCATTGTTTACATGGAGGGGCTTTGTTGCGCTGGCGATGTCATCAATGTAATGTCATCAGCTTGATGCGCCAGAGGAAAATAAAAAGCCATGCTGCTCGTCTGCTGCAGATTAGACCTGGGTCTGCTGGCAGTGGGAAAGAAGTCACTTGCCGATTGTTAGCAGGTTAACCTGCTTTGGAAAAAAAACATGTTGACCCACAAATTTTAGTTTGAAAGTGGTTTTACAGAGAAAATCCCACCAGGTGGAGCTAAGCAGGGAGCTGCTACTAATGCAGGATTGGAGTTAAATTCTGATCCTGTATAAGCTGTGGTCAAACTGACATTGGAGAGAAAAACATCATTGGCAGAGCTTGCATGATCCTGGTGGTGCCTTTTTTGTAAAACCCCTTATTCTGACAGTGCCCAAAGTCTCCTTCACTCTTCTGCACATCATAAGTGGTCGAGATACGACCGTGGCAACACCGCTTGCTATCAGCTGAGCTCCACCTTTGTATCAGATCTTGCTTGTCGGTGTAAATCCTCCCTTGTATCAGTGCTAATGACTCCTTTGCTTCTGTGTTTGCTTCAGTGCTCTGCCAGCTGCGGCATCGGCTATCAGCAGCGCTTTATCTCCTGCTCCGTGATGCCCTTCTCCCAGGCCCTGCACCCGTACTCTGCTGCCCGGTCCTCCTCTTCCAGCACCCACTGCCCCCAGCCCCACCCTCCTGGCACCCGGCCCTGCCTCCTCAGAGACTGCCCGCACACGACCTACTGGAAAGTTGGCCCGTGGAGCAAGGTGAGTCGGCTTGTTAGGCAGCGAGAAGTCTGCCTTCAAGCTAGTTATTGTTTTCTTTAAACAAACTAATGACTTGTGCTTTTTTTATGGTAAATCTCATTTGTGGATTTGGATCTGACTGCTACGGCTTATTTGTTGAGTTATTGTTTTGGAGCTTGTGATTAAGAGCCTTTGTGTGTGTGTGTGTGCGTGTGTGTGTGTTACAGTGCTCGCAGACTTGTGGAGCAGGAGTGATGGAGCGGAGAGTGGAGTGTGTGACCTCTAAAGGTCACCCGTCCAAACTCTGTCGTATGACTGAAAGACCAGAATCACAGGCTGCATGTCAAGACCGGGAATGTGAGTTACATCCTTTCCTTACATCCTTGTTACCTCCTTTACTTCCCACTATTTCTCTGTACCTCACTGTTCTGTACTTTGCTCTTGTTCACTCCTACCTTATTCTCTCTCAGAAGATGACATATACCCTTCCTTACCTCTTTGTCTGCCCTCGTTCTCTTTTCTTATTTGCTCCAATTCTCTCTCTTTTCCTTTCCTTTCCTTTCCTTATCTCTTCCACTTCTCTCTCCTTTTTCGTACCTCTCTGTTCTCCTCTTGTTTTCTCCTATCTTGTTATCTTTTAGGAATTGAGTTGCATCCCTTCCTTACCTCCTTGTCTCCTCTCCTTTTCACTCCTTATCTCCTCCCCTTTTCCCTGTCTCTTTTTCCCTCTGTACCTCTCTGTTCCCCACTTGTTCTCTCCTTTCTTGTTCTCTCTCAGAACACGAGTTACATCCTTCCTTACCTCCTTGTCTCCTCATCTCCTTCACTCTCCTTATCTCCTACTCCTCCTTTTTCCTCTCTGCAACACTTTGTTCCCACTTGTTCTCTTCTACCTTGTTCTTTCTCAGAATGTGTTACATATTTCCTTACCTCCTTGTCTCCTCCTTTCCTTATCTCTTCAGCTTCTCACTCTTTTCTTCTCTGTACCTATGCTCCTTTCTTGTTGTCTTCTACCTTATCCTTTCTCAGATGTAAATTACATCCTTCCTTACCTCCTTGTCGCTTTGTCTCCTTCTATCTCCTGGTCTCCTCCAGTTCTCTTCTCTTTTCCTCTCTGTATCCCTTTTGTTCTCTCCTCCTCTCCTTCCGTCTCCTCATCTCCTCTTCTCCTCTCTCTTTTTCTTTTCCTTTCTTGTACTGTCTATATGTTGCATCCCTGCTTACCTCCTTGTCTTCTTATTTAAGGCCTCTCTTTCCACCTTTTTTCTTTTTCTCGTCTTTTTCTTTTCATCTCCTCCAAACACCAGGGGTTGTTTGTCTGTTAAAAACTTTGTGCTTGTTAGAAAATTTTATTCCCCTTGTCCATCCCCCCCCCCCCCCCCTCCCCACACACACACACACACTCTCACACTCACACGTGCTTCTTACCTCCCACCAGCCCTGTGTGTGTAACAGTGGTATTAAATTGACTGTGCTGTGTATGGCAGCCAACAGCGTATCTGATTGTGTTTATGAAGCTGAACTTTTTGCTTTGTTTTAACACATTAGGCAGAACAGAGCCCTCGGCTTAAAGCCTCTTGGAGTGATTACCTAGTGGAACAAGAAATAGAAAGTCAGCAGATTTCTACAAATTGCGCTATGGAGGGTCTGTCAAAACGCCGGGGGGCAGCGTTGGCTCCATTGTGAACTCATGAGCGCTGTTTAACCCGGCAGACGGCCAAAGTTTGTTGATTTGTTCCCCCACGTTTCAAGTGTTTGAGTGCAGGCGCATTGGGCTGTTCACTCCTCAAATGGCTTCTGCCAAGTCAGGCCCTGGCAAGATTAAAATGATATGCTCGGGTGACGGCCGAGTATTAATGCTAATCAGCTAATCAGCCAATCAGCATGATACGAGCTCTGCAGCTCAACGGGGAGGCAAAACAAATAATGAGGAAAGAGAAGATCCATGTTGCTATGATTATGTACTTTTTTTTAATTCAAAGTATTTAGATGTAGCTGTGGGGGGGTCTCTCTCTCACAGCATCATATGATATATAGACATGCTGATAGCTCCACCTACCTCAGCTGATCAAAGCGGCACACACTAATGGTCCTGAATTTTATTAGAATATTTTTGGGGGGTGGGTTGGGGGTATTAAGTGGGCATATGAGGTTGAAAATGTTTTTGAGATGATGAATTGTGGAGGCAGTGAAAGTTCTCTGAATTAATTTTGAGTCGAATAAGATATTTGTGCCTCCAACTTTATTTTAGCACTTTCTCTGTTATTAATATTTTTTCTTTTCTTCTTCTAAATTGAATGTATATGCCTCATCTGTAAAGCCCTCAATAAAAAGAGAAAAAAAAATAAAAGAAAATAAATCATCCTGAATTTTGGCCCAAAATGCCCTTTCCAACTATAGCAAGTAAAGGCTTTGAACTAAGGTCCTTTAACGTTTTTCATTTCTGAGCTTGTTTTTTGTACATTTTTTGATAAATTAAAGCAAAGATAGATTTTACCTTTAATCTAAAGCTAATCAAATCTTAAAGCATTTGTCAACAGCAGATTTATGGGCTGCACCAGCACCTGTCGCTGATCCAAACTTTAGCGGACCGTGTCAGTTTTCGGTTTCCTTCTTGTTTTATTTAAACCATTAAAATCTTATCATTTTCCCTTCATATTCTTCTATCAGGTCAGTTGCTTGCTTCCTGTCGGGAGGTCCAGCTAAGACAGGGTGTGAAGATAGACGGTGAATACTACCTTAAAGTCAAGTCTCGGATCATACAGGTGGGTGTGCTAATGTTGTCAGTAATGCCCTTGTATTGTGAAAAAGCTCCCTCATCCACCATCACATGTTCTGTCTTTTTCCTTGTGGCTCAGATTTACTGCGCTGAGATGCAGACTGACTTCCCAAAGGAGTATGTGACCCTGCGCAGTGGGCAGACCGATAACTACTCTGAGGTGTATGGGAACAGGTGTGTATGCTGCACCAACAAATCCGAGCGACTGCCACCTGAATAAATGAAAAAGCTTGTTGGCTGGTTAGCTAAGCAAGCATGCTGAAATCCACCTCAAAATGTCAATTGTTTACTGTAATGGAGGCATTTTGGACAAATATAAAACTGAATGGAGGAGTTTGGAAGGCCCATTCGATATCCCAACATTCTCATTGGCCTCAGGTCCACATTCATAAGTATATAGAAGCCAATTGACATGAAATTTATATCAATAATGTAAACTGGAATTCAGCTCTACAAGTACTCAAATTTGGTGAACTAGTGTGCAAGTAGCCTTTACTAGTGAAGCAAAAAGTTTCTCCATCACTATGAGTAAGCTTTAAAATGTTCAGCATAACTACACGTAGGCTTTAAAATGTTCACTAGCCCTACTAGTGGGTTTTATATGCTAAGAAAAGGTCGGTGAAAAGCAAATTCAGGCTTCCCTTTGGCTGTTGAAAATCTAACAACCAACATAATTTTGTGTTACTAGTTGTACTGGTGGACTTAAAAACTGCTAGTAGTAGAAACGTCAACGGGGCGGTAATGGTAACACAAAATTGAGTATTTGTAGATGATTTTGCTCTACTAGTAAAGTCTACTCTGGCACGAATTTTGTTTTCTATAACTAGTAAACTAAGACTATCTCACTAGTGGTACTAGTATACTGTTTTTAGTCTACAAATACTACTACAGTAATAAAGCAAAAAGATTCACAAGAAGTACTAGCAGACCTAATGCAGAAAGTAGAGAGGTACATAACCAAATCCAGCACCCTGACTGGTTATAATAATTTTGAAAGCCAATGGTAAGCCTGAATTTGCTTTTTCCCTCCCACTTATGAGCATATAAGATGTACTAGTACTACTAGAGAACATTTTTCAATCTGCTGTTACTACTAGTGACACTTCTTGCTTCTCTGGTAAAGGCTACCTAAGCACAAAATTGAGTACATGTCCTTCAGCTTTCAGAAACAGTAGAGTTGAACTGCAGTTGACATCACTGATATCAATTTTATGCTCAAGCAGCTTTCCATATTAGTGGAAACAAGGGGTTAGGAGGTGCTTGTCTTAAATTAACCCTCTTGCTTATTTTTCTTTGCACACAGGTTGCTGAATCCCTTTGAATGTCCGTTTAACGGCAGCCGAAGACAAGACTGTGAATGTAGAAATGACTACTCAGCAGCAGGATACACGCTCTTCCACAAAGTCCGCCTGGATCTCAGCTCCCTGCGGATAATGAGTGAGTTATTACTGAGTGATTACCTTACACTGTCTACTGTAACTGGACCACACATCAGTGTTGTTCTAACCCCCCAGGCGCTGGTCCTGATGTGTTTAATATCCCCCCGGCTGTCCAAATGTAATGCACGCAGCTTTCCCAACACTCTGAATCAAAAGAACAACCTTTCAGCACTACACTTTCACATCAGTAGGAGAGAGCTTGAAACAGGGCCTCTCAGTATAAGCATTTGAGGAAGAGAAGAAAGAAAAGCAAGGCCACACTCAACATTCTTATGGTTCAGGCTTTTCATTTGTTTCACTTTATTATTTTAACTTCATAAGTTTTTAATGCTTCAGTTTTGTTTTTGAAAGTGCTTAGCTCTACGGTTAGTTTTGTTTTAATTAGAGTTTTTCTGAAAGATCTCAAGAAACTAGTGGCCCTCTTCCACTAGCACGCCTTGGCCCTACTCTTCTCTGCTCCACTCGATTTGCAGCGTGTTTCCACTAGCCCGGTACCTCCTAAAACAAGCTAGTTTTAGTACCTACTCCGCTCTGGTTCTAAGCGAGCTGAGTCGATACTAAAAGATGACGTCACCGACTGCCGGCTACTGATTGGTCAGACAATGTCGTCATCAATGAGTCATGAGCGCGACGACCTAGCATGCTAGCAGTAGCTACCGTTAGCTTACCCTCATACGTCTTTTCTTTGCAGCTCGATTGCTCTCGTCCTCGGCTTCATTCTGTTGTATAGCTTCCAAAACTCTCCTGTGCTTCTCTCGGTTTGTGACAAAAAGCCACAGATTGTTGTATAGCGCTCAAAATGACGTCACCGCAGAGCTGCTCTCTGTTTACAGCGACACTGCACGCCGTTGGGCAGGCGACAGGGGTTAATGGAAAAGCAGCACAAGGCGAGTAGAGCCAGGTCGAGCCGGGTAGAGTCGGGTAGAGTCGAGTAGAGTGGAGTAGGGCTAATGGAAAAGGGCCATAGAGTACAACCCAGATCCACCAACTGGACACCAACTTGCTGGACAGTGTTGAAGGAAAGGGTTTTTGTTTGGTATTATGGTCATGTGATGGGTAGAAGATTTGTAATAGAACAATCTATTTGAGGGGCAGTATGGTGGCTTAGCCCTGTGTCTGACAGGGCTTATTGTTATATGGAAATGTTTGTTTTATGATTCTATGTACAGCCCTTTGGAAACGTTTGTTGTTTAAGTACAAATAATACAAATACTACAAATAAAGTGGAGTGGATTGGATTGAGCACCTTTCTGTATGGAGTTTCTATGTTCTCCTCATACATGCGTGGGTTCTGGCTTTCTCCCAAAACCCCAAAACATGCTGATCAGGTGAATTGGTGACTCCACAATGCCCTGAGTTTTGGGTGAGTTGATAGTTGTCTGTCTCTCCACTGACTGGTGACCAGTTCAGGGTGAACCCCTCCTCTTACCCAATGTCAGCTGGGATAGGCTCCAGCCTCTGCAACCCCAAAAAGGCGAAGTAGTATAGATAAACATTTTTTTGACCTGTGGATTGCACGTAGGGGGCTGGAGACGGCAATGATAAGTGTTTCCTCCCTTGTTTTCTCGTCCTCCCTCTCAAAGTCTTCTGCATTGGAATCCAGATCGGCCTGTAACTGGCTGACGCCTCGTTCGCGCTGCTGCTCATTTGCATAAAGTTGAGCTTCTCCCAACTTCAGCTCATCGCTCGCAGTGTTTCCACCGCGCTGCTCCATGCTGCTCGTGACACTCACAACGCACCGCTCATGATCACCGCCGCCTCGGTCGCCCCTCGACGCCGGCGATCATAGAAAATGAATGGCAGCTGGACGCCACCGACGCTCAGACCGCTTCTGGTGTTAATTTACAGTTAGGGGCTTTGTGGACAAAAAGTCAAATATTGTACTGAATTTCAACTATAGTGGGTGATTGTGAGGCTTTAGTGTCACCACTGACTGCTTTGTATCAAGCATCCAGGAAGTCTTTCCTCAGGTGGAGAGCAGTGTTAATTTTGTTGACTAATAATTTAGCATAGTTTTTGTCAAAAACCTTTTTCCCTGGACAAAAGCTCGACAGTAACTAATAAAATCAAGTGCACATGGTCGAAAACTAAATTAACTGACATTTTCATCAACAAATAAAAACTAGACTAAAATGTGTGACAGAGACTTAATCCAATCAGACCTAATTTCATCATGTAGAGAGTAGGGGCAAGTTAGGAATATATCCAATCACAGCTACTTTGGTTGTGTGGAAAGGTTGGATGAGGTAAGAGAGGCATACAATCACAGCTGCCTTAGCTTCGCAGTGGCGGGATAAGTTGGGGAGCGATCCAATCAGAGCTGCTCTCTTTATGAACTGATATATTCATGTAGAGCAGGTTCACTGTTTGTTATCAGTTCCGGTATTGTAACTGAGATGCTCTGCTCGGTAGCCTAAGGTGACTTCATTTCACTCAAAAGTTCAATTTGTTTCTGTTCATTTATACATTCAAACTTAATTAGCATTCAATAAAGAGTAATTAGATGTTGTAAAACAAGTGTAAAACATGACTTCAGAAATTCAAGGAAACATAAAAAAATGCCTCACACTAAAAGTTCATATTTTAGTTGACTAAATTTACAGTAGATTTCATCGACTAAAATTTTGTGAAATTTCATCAACAAAACTAGACTGAAATTAAAGCAAATTTTGCAACTCAATTTTGACGAAAACTAAAAGATATTTTCAGGAAAAGACTGTAACTTAAACTAAATTAAACAGTGCTGTCAAAAAGAACACTGGTAGAAACTGCTCTGTTCATTTACTTTTACCATGGGCCTTGAACAGCCCCACTTTAACATACCAGAACACTTCTTTTAAAACAAACAATATGTTATTTCACCTTAAATGACATTTCTTTGGCAAAAACACAGGAAAAACACAAAACACGAGCCCCCCTGCACGTACAGACATTGATATGAAGCACTCGTACGGCCTGTAAGCAATCACAGACTCACAGCGCTCCTCCGCTCATTATTACATGCAGCTCCACCTTCTCTGCTCTGTCCAAGTACGACTTTGTGTGTTTGAGAAGTTGGATTAAAATCAACACCATCATCATCTCATCCTCTTCCTCCTCGGGGTCCTGACAGCACATTTTCCCACCCCTCTACGTGGTCCTCATTTTGCTTCCAGGCACCTTAAAGGAACTCTCGAGGGAGATAATAGGTTCAAGATGATGGGAAACATCTTGTGAACTTTATCATCTTCTTTTGTGCAGGAAACATTGGGAATGAGCAGGAGAAGGTTCTGGTGGAGGATGTCATGTGATTTTGAGGGGAATCTAGAATATAACAGGAGAGTTGATGGGAACAATATTATGATTTAGTCGGTTATATTTCCACAACGGATTTGACGAGCCCCTTAATTCACAAGCTCTAGGCCAGCGAGTTTGTCGAATTTCAAGTCAGATATATCTAAAGCACTTATTCTAAACCAAATTCTCTCAACAAGTCCACATAAATAGCTTACTACAAGGAATAAAAGGCAAGAAATCTAAATTGCTTGTAATGATAAGAAAATATCTGCCACTGAAACAAGCAAAGTTTAACTCAGTGAGGGTTTTAAGGTTTAATATTTACTCAGGAAGGAACATTTAATTTTAAGACTCCCTTCAAGATAAATTGGCTTGTCTCACTGGCAGTTTATTTAACTTTTTACAAGCAATTCAGGCTTCATTTTTACTTTTGATATCTTCAAGTATGATGTTTATGTTGATATGTCTAAAAATTGTGGCATAAAATAAGTCTAGTGAATTTTATTTTTACTTGAAATTGGACAAATACGCTCACTTAGATGTATTTTTTTCAGTGTGTGCTGGCGTTTGACCGTTTTTGATTTTGCTTTGCACGTTTGTTCTCATCCATAGTGTTGAAAATATTGGACAAACCTGTAACATCAGCTGTTTGGTTGAGGCTTTGAGGCTGATCCATGGAGGCTGCCATGCTGAATCTCTGCCTCAAACTTAAGGGTGCACTGACACCAGGGCGAAGATCCTCATCTAACTCTCCTGCTCAACAGAATCTCGTTTGAGGCTGTGTTGACCCAGTGGCCTTTATAACAGTAAAGCCTTACAGGCCAAGCTGGGCCACTCAGCTCAGACTACCCTGTGCCCCCCAGCTTTTTAGTCCTGAAAAATCAAAAATAAAAGCAACAACCATAAGGCGTGTTTACTCATCAGTAAATCATCATTCCCTTTTTTAAATGAATCAGATTTTGAATTTTACAAATTGAAAGAAAAACTGAAAGGACACATCCCCAAAGCAGACTATGCAAGGGAAGTGATCAGAAGAATGAGCCACTTTTATTTCAGTGAACAATTTTGTTCGAATAAAAGAGCATTTGTACTGAGTCTGATTTAATATTTTGCATTAAAAAAACTTCTTCAAGTGGTGTCTAACAACTTAGCAGCTCATTTTATGGTCTCTCTTGGATCAGATTAATATATACGTTAATTTCCCTAACAAATCACACCCTGGTTATTTGATGGTAAGGTATAAGCAGAATGAACTTTGAACTAAAACCTTATTTAATGATGAATTTGCTACCATAGTGCAAAGATCCACAGGGGGCAGCTTGTTAGCATTTGGAACATCATATCCATTATTTTACGGGCAAACTCAGGTCCACCTCTTTGCTTTATTTTAATCATTCTGTTTAATTTATTATATTTTATTATACTGACAGATCATTTTGTCCTGCTTTGTCTGACTCAATATGTTAATCTTACTCTTTTGTTTTTTGGTGTTTGATATTTTTATTGTAGCTTTACCTTGTTTGTCCAATATTTTACTTTCTCCTTCTTTTAATGTATTTATATACCTAATTGTATTATATTTTAGATTCTTCTTATTGCTATTATTACATATTTTTATATATCTCTATTTTCTATTATTTAATCACCAGTCTTAGCATTAGCAAACCATCTCTAATGTTACCTTATGATAATATTTCCTTAGTTTCTTGCTTGCTTCTTTCTGAGATTGCACAGATCAGAGTTCATTAATGCAGTTTTTTGATGTTTTTTTTCTTTTGCTGAGATTGCACAGATCAGAGTTCATTAATGCAGTTATTTTCTTGTTTATGTCAATCACTTTGTGCTGCACTGGTTTTATGAAAAGTACTAATACACTATAGTACTATAGAACTAGAAAAGCAGTCGGAGAGCGCAGACCTCCGCCAGCACCACAGTCCTCCCCATACTGTGATTTTTTACAATAAATATTTGTCCTACCTTTATTTAATGTAAATATTTAGATTCCTTGGTCATGAAAACATACCATTAGCAATTGGTTTCATAATGATATCTATTTTAGTTCAGTAGTTATTCACGAAAATCGCACATTTCATCATGTCGGATGCAGATGGTGATCCGGACCAATGCCAAAATTGAATCAGTTCTTCCTTTTCCTATGCTGAACATTTCCTGAAAATTTCATCAAAATCCCTCCATAACTATTTGAGTTATTTTGTTCACAGACAGACAGACAGACAGACAAACTGTCCCGAAAACATAACTTCCTTGGTGGAGGTAATTAAAGTCTTCTTAATAGAAGTAAAGCTAAAATCAGCATTCTACCGCTTTTTATTTCTTAAGAAACTGAGCAAAATTATCACAGTTACTGCAGCTGCTGATCTTCTTCATGGTTCTTTACATTTGAGCTGCCATGTTTGGCTTATATTTATATCTGCTGTTACACATTTTGACTCCTTATCTGCCTCCTCTCTGTCCACCAGTCACAGATCTCCAGTTTTCCCAGACCCTCCTTGGTCGACCTGTGCCTTTCGCTACAGCAGGAGATTGTTACAGTGCAGCCAAGTGTCCACAGGTTGGTAAAATAATCCACTTTATTACATCATAAAATGTTAGTGAGTTTGCAGAGAAGCTCTTCACTTGGAGAGCAAGTTGATTTAATTTAGCGCTCTGCCATAGAAGGTTACTGGATAGTAAATGTACTGCAAAATGAAAAAGCATAACATTTATGATGAAATACTGCTCAGAAATAAAGAAACTATCTGCTGTTTGTTTCAGGGTCAGTTCAGCATCAACCTGATCGGCACTGGTTTCAAAGTTTCTGAGGCCACCAAGTGGACATCTCAGGGCAACTATGTTTCTGTCAAAGTCCACAGATCGGAGGTAAGACGCAGCTGAGACCCTCGTATGACTGATGCTGCTTGGACATAATGTACATATGTACATTTCAGCAGCTAAAGGGATTATTTACCAATCTTTGAAAGAAAATTTGTATTAATTCAAGTCTCATTTGAGTCTTTAATTTTTATCCAGTTTTAAATTACAAAAGCTCAGACACATAAGTGCCTGTCAATAAAAAATTCCTGACATTTAGTTATTACTGTAAGAGAAAGTGTTTTTCCTGTTCAGCTAAATGAATCAATATATTGCAAAATTGCAGCTAAATCCACTGAAAATCTTCTAACTCTGTTTTCTTCAAAATATGGACTGTTGTCTTATAATTAACAAATAATTTTACATGTTACACCAAGATCATGATTGTGCAAGTACTGCTGCCACAATCACACCCAATCTGAATGTGTGAAAAATTCACCTCCATTTATTGAGTAACTTAGAGCAAGCAGCTGTGCCCTGGATTTCATTTGCAGGAAAGCAGGAACAAAAAGTTGTTGGTGGTTGGCTCCTTTTTTTGACAGCTTTGTTCCCCTCATTATGTCAAAGTCCGGCATTTAAATCAAACAGATGTACTGTCAGGTGAGTAAACTGTGTATAGCAGTGATCTGCCAAAAGTCTGTGCTGGTTTCGGTCATTTAGGATGTTATTTTTAACGCTAATCAAAGTGGAATGTGGACCGGTTCAGAAGTTTAGCATCTGCTCCAAAAGGCTTCTTCAGGTCTAATGCCCTGTTTACATGACAATATTGTCACCGGAAACAGAAAGTTTTCCTTTGTGTTTTAAAAGCACTCTGCATCCACATGGAGATGGTGTGAAAACAGTGCATGTTCACATGGATTCGCAAGAACAACTGAAAACACTGTAGTGTGCATGCCAGGCCAGTAGTTGGCTGTGTTACAACAAGTTTCTATGCACTAATGCTTTCCGATTAAGACAAACTTTTCACAAACTACAATGGCGAGTGGACACACAAAGACGCAGTAGTTTTTTTGTCTTGACATTTGACGAAGTTTGGTTGCTACTGGAAGTAGCGCTCAACCTCAAAACCACCAGATGTCAGGAGAATGTTATACTGGGAGCCTTCTTTTTTTCTTATTTGTTGTTTAATGGCTGTTGGCAAACCAAGTTAAAGGGACATTATTGCCACCAGCTGGACTGGAGTGTGGAGTGGGAGATCTGTGGCTGTTCCTAAGTGCACACACGCCCTGAAAATGCCGGTTCCTGTTTACATAGAGATGAATATGAAAACGTTTTCAAAACTCTTCACTCTGGACCCTGGTTTCAAAAGTTTTTGGATTTAGGCACTGTGGGTACTGTCCTTGTGTAAACACGATGAAAACTCTGCTTTTCTGCCATTTTCATTGTCGTGCAAACACGGCTTTAGGGTTGGCTGTGGAGAAGTGAAGAATATAAATCCTCTGTCAGCCATTGAAATGCAAACGTTCAGGGTGGTCACCCAAGAGTCGGGCTGTTGACCTGACTTTACCTGAAGATGTGAGCAACAGGCACTTCCTGGGTGATTTCTGTCACATGTTGTTTTTTCCTTTCTGCCTGGGTGGAGGTTTTGTTCGGATGTTTTCATGAAAGGCATCCCAAACTGCAATAGCCAAGGCTTGACAGAATCACATTTAGATTTCAAAGTACTATTTCTCTAATAATCTGTATGCGATTTCTAAAAAAGTTCTGTGAGATTAAAATTCAAATTTGAATTTTTGTAATATCTCTTTGGTTGAACAACTTTTATTACATCCATCTGACATTAACATAGCATAAGTACCCTGAAAGCCCAGGTTGTCCTTAAAAAAGAAGTCTTCAGCTTGACGTTTAACATGCATTAATACTAACAAAGCAGAAAAATGCTCTGAGTTGTAGAGTTGAAAAGAGGTGGTATCACAGCTGCACAGAAAAAGCACATTTTTATAGAGTTTCTGACATTGGTTTGATTGTGCATCAGGTTTGGTCATTGGCACTGTGAAGACATTGTTGTTCTGAAATGCCATCTTACGTTCCATCAGATCTTCCATGTATGTTCTCTTGTCTGATTCACTCATGAAGAATCCCCTCTGACTTTTATGAATCTTCCATTCTCTGCTTAGAAAGCTGCCCTTTGCCCACTCAGTACCCCCTCACATTTGTCTGTCTTCGTAGGATGGAACAAGAATCTACGGACGCTGTGGTGGCTTCTGTGGGAAGTGCATTCCCCAAACTCACAACGGCCTCCTCCTCCAAGTCCACTGAAAACCATGTACTGTATGCAGAGACCAAACCCTGAGCCCCACGCTGAAGACAGAAGCCCAGAGACATGTGTTTGTGTTGTTCTATTGATCCTGTCGTCATCTGTGAGTGTGATGGTGGAGCTTTTAACAGTAGCATCCTACAGTCACATCCCTGTTTCCCAAATGGCAGCTAAAGTATATAGAACTCTACATACGGTGCAGTACTAAAGGACTTCTGTCTCGGCCCTTTGTCCAAATCACAAACCCTGGAGAGGAGCCGGAAAGGCGTGCTCGCCAACAGTGTTGCATGATATCCAATACATCTGTGCTTTGGAGCATGAATTAGTTTTTCTAACATGGATACGCATTTTTTAAACATTAAGCAAAGGGATAAATTATTCAAAAACAATGAAAACAAAACATTAACCTGTTAGGCTCTTCTCTTTCTCCAAGGAAAGAGGACTCATCTCTAGATAAAAGGGTTTTCAGCCTCTTTTTAATGAAACATCTTCAGCAAAATAAGGGTTTGGTAAAAGAGACACTTTACTCAATGTTTTGTGTTTCTTATCTCATTTGCTACCTTTTACACTGAATCAATATTCATATTAAGACTTACAAAAGGCAATTACACTGACGTCAGTGTAAAAGTGAAGTCTGAACACAGCTTACTGACTTATCTGCAAACTTGGTGTTAAGAGGCTGCACGAAAAGACACTTAAATGGAAGATGTAGAAATGTGTTAGTGATAAACAGTAAAACAGACATTGTGCTGAAAGTGCTTAATACTAGCTGTACATTAACAGTATTTTAAGATCGGTACAAGCAAACAGGCATGTTTGAAGGAAATAATTTGACATTTTGGCCTTTACGTAAATGATCTTTTCAAGACGGACAAGTAAACTGATATCGCTCATACATGTAATACATTAGACAGCAAACGTCAGCTTACTAAAGCTTTAGATCAGGTTGTAAAACCAACTTAATGACCCTCAATGAGCCTTAACGACATACAATAATAGTTGGGATTTTACATGGATTTTAATGGGACTCTTGGGGCTTTTGGAGCCAGCCTCAAGTAGATACTAAAGGAACTGCAGGCCGTCACAGCTCTGACTTTGTTAGCATTTCTTATCAACTTGTTTTATCCTATATACTGTATGTTACCCTCACTAAACCCAAAGTGAAGGGAGTAACTAAGGCAGATAATGATTTAAACTCCACCAAGAAAACTCACTGCTAGAATATCTTTTCAATCAATTTCCTTTCTTCAGACAAATGTAAGTTAGCTGGATGCTAACTCTGTAGGTTTATGTTGGTATCAGTCATCTCTTCAAAGTGAATAAACCAAAATGTCAAAATATTCCATCAGTTTTCAGGACATATTGAATGATGTAGCAAAAACAAAAAACATAGATTTCTTCAAGACTTGCCTTACATTAGAGGTTAAACTAACAAAAAAAAGGAAGAACATACTCATTCTTGAACTGATTCATTCACAAGTTTGCCTGTAAACTTCTTAACTTGCACAGGCAATCCAAAACCTGACGTATGACTGTCATTGTAGAGAAGGTGTAAATACTGGTTCTGAGGATATTGCCTAAAAACTTCATTTGTGTCAAATCCAGTTTGGACTAAAGATTTTGGAAGCAGCAAGATCATTTGTGAGCATTGCAGAGGACAGGTTTTATCTGTGTGAAGTGAGACTTTGCAGCTTGAATCAGGATGCCTGACTGTTTCCTGCATTCTAGTTTGCCAAATCACCAAAAGCAGCATAGAAAGTAAGACATGTCATGTACTTCTACGTCATAGCAGCCCCACAAAGCCCTTTTTCCAAGCAAAACATTCAGTAATGCAAAGTAGTTAACAAAGGCGGACCTATGAAATTGGACACGTTGAACACAGGCTTCAGTGAGTGTTGGAAATGGCCATGGCTCCCTTTTTGCAGTGATACTGTACAGATGCAGCCACTTCAGTTTTCCCCTTTCAGCCCATGTCAGTCAACTTCCAGCCAACTTCCATTCAGTGAGGGTCAAAGTAAAGGTTGTTTTTGCTCTGGAATGTTGAATGAAGGGGAATTTTCCATGGTAATCAAATTGTTAATTTACATATCCTAAAATTATAAGTGGCAAGGGTTACGTGTTTATCACGTCATCATGAGGATTTCATTAGAGCCTTGAAGTTGAGCGGGTCCAACACTTTCCTGTCACGGAAATTGGGGAAAATATAAGTAGCTCCATCTGTAGATCATTGCCCAGGTTAGTACAGTATCTGTAGACATTGTTTGTTTTACAAATCAGAGGAAATAACAGTTCTTCAAAATTTAAAAAATGCTGGGAAATAACTACTAGAACTAGTATGACTGATTGGTATTATTCCCCTGAAATGTGTGTCTGATCACCCAAAACAACTCCAAAGTCTTGATTCTCTCATGTTTTCACACTAAAGACAAAAGCAGAATTGCAACTATAGGTCTATATGGTCTAGTCTTGTCCCAAAACTTTGGTCTGAACTGGGTTATAAAGAGTTAATGTTCTCAATTTCTGAACCACTTTAGTTTTCAAGATACATGTTTTAAATGAAAGAAAGTTCTCACCTGTTTCACCATGATTCAGTATCAGGTGTATCGCCTCAGCTCACACTCCCGTCAGGCCTTCCATAGGTACCTACAACCCCTACCTCTCATAACACATCCATACTCCATGAGATATGTGTTGTAATATATTTATGTTTGACTGTATTTATTCTGTATCGTCTGTAGATATGTTGTTTTAAGGGTACAATGACTACTACCAATGCAGAGGGCATTTGCAGATGTGTGATGTCCTCTGCCTGCTTTGCTAAATGAGGTATTACCTTACTCCTGTCTGTATTATATAACCACTAACCTTAAATGAGGATCGTTTGAATGGTGCTTTTGAACTACTGGAATTACCTCTGATATTGAGAAGGAAAACACTGGCAATTGTCTCATAGGCTGGCTACACACCAGATGATTATTTATTATCTACTTATGTTGAACTTTATATGATCGTCTCAGCAACAGGGGTCTTCACAAACCTTAAGGCTTTTCACAACTACCCCAAAAATCTGAGTGTCTCCAATTCCTGAGAGCTCTGATCCAAAAATCCAAAAAATTTAATAACAAAGGGTAAATGTACTTGAACTTGTATGGTGCTTTTCTTGGCATTGGCGCCACCGGACACACTTACCAGTTCATAACACATCCAAACACATTGACTGAATAGGTGATGTTTGCATGGATACAGAGTGTGATACGGCTTTAGGAAATCATGAGCTTTGAACTTTTGCATATCAAATGCAGAAACACACCGACTTGCTGAGCTCCCTCACTGGCTCCACATGCTTCCTTCACATCTTTATTATATCTCTGATACTACCCTGGTGACACAAAAAGAGATCACTCATGTTTGAGGTGTCTACCATGGAGAGGAAATATCACTTGGTTGTATTAAGCTAATACACTGTGCCTATCTTTTGATTTGTTTGGATTCCAACCACAGTTCAGACCAATTCATGATTCTCAATCAATGCTTGTTCTGTCACAACCCACAAAAGGTGCTTATATCAAGATTTACTACAATCTGTTGTATGTTTGACATTGACAGACAGGTCAGAAAAAGGGTTTTAAGAATTTCATCCATCCATTAACAATTCTGCGTACACCTTGTGGGGTTGCAGAGGCTGAATTCTATCACAGCTGGTATTGGGCAGGAGGAGGGGTACATTCTGATCGCCAGTCAACGGCAAGGTGATTCCCTTTCTGTCCTGTTTCAAGAAGTATAGTCAGTCAATACAGCAGGTAAAACAAGAGCACCTGGGGCCAGTGAAGGAGCACAACATTGCTTTCCCAAAGCAACATTGCACTGCAAATTAACACAAAAAACACATCATCACTGAAGCAATATGGATGTTTTGGCTCATAGAGATGGCCAAGCTTGGTTATGGCCCTTTTTTTAAAATAATTTACACATTGTTGTGAATGCACTCTAGGTAGAACTATAAAATGATTAAGTGGTCTACTTCTTACACCTGTGACATGGCAGTATTTACTGCTTCATGGCTCTCTACATAAAAACTGCATTTGAGTTCAAGTTCGAAGGCTTTAGGGATTAATTCCTAATGGATAATAAGTAAGAACAACTATGCAGCCCTTTGAAATCACTCTATAGACCGCATATCAAAGTAATATGACAGACCGGGCGTCCATTTTGATATTATATCCAAAAATATCAGTATTAGAAGTGTTTAGTTGTCTGCATTCACTTTAAAACACTGAGGTTAGTGAAGTAAGTTCAACATGTCTACATGAGTGAAGATCTCTTTTGATTAGAGTATTGTCTTGTGTGTAGCCTCAAGCTGATGTAAGATCTGCCTTCAAAGCATGTTATGGTCCTCTTAATAATGTTGCTGAAAGTCGAGCTACAAGACTGCCGGATTAACAAACCACTGCATGAGTCGATCTGCTCTGGAGTCGTAATAACTCATCATTCATAATGACCACTACTACAACTACCAAGAAACCTAACATGCTCTGTTGCTAAGCTTTAACCAAAGTTAGATTTTATTTTGTTCTTCTCAGACAATGCAGCTTCTTTGATTTAAAGAACGGCTGAAAAAAAAAGATTAAAAATAAGTCAATGAGCAGCTAGAAAACCTTTGACTGTCTTTATTATGATGGTCAATTGTTCTATGAGGTCTGTATCAGAAAGATAAAGAATACTTGATGCACTATGTGCCATAAATTTTGTAGAAATGTAATCCTGATTGTTCTTTTTTTGTTGTTTTGTTTTTTGTAATAACCGTTAAGATTTGTAACTTATGATATATGTGTATTTTTTAATATTCATACTTGAATTGTAAACAGTGTGCTAAATGTTGAATGGGCATTGGTACTGAACAGAGAAATAGTGTGCTTGTTTGCCAGGCGTTATCCAAAGATGTGTTTTTAAGAATCATATATACCCAACAGTATGTATGTATGTAGCCTGTGTAAAAATAATGAATGGTTGATTCTGGTGCTATGATTACTAATCATACCAATACTGTATGTCTTGCTACTATACTAACACTGTAAAAAATAAGTACTGATAATAAAAAGGCTTTTCAGTTGACTCACACATTGATTTTTGTTTGTATTATTTAAGGTATGCATAAGCAAAGGTCCCATAACCTGATGTGTTAGACAGTTAGCATCATGGGTGTCTATTAAGCAAGGATTTGATTTTAAAAATTGAAAAATTTGTCTGTGTAGAGGATCAGAAACAGCTCCTTTTCACTCCTCATCGGAAACGCTTGGTTCTGAGGGTGTGGGGAGGCTATGATAACAAGCTCTGCTCTGATTGGCTGCTCAAAAAATGCCTGAAGGGAAGGGGGAAGAGGGGCTACGGGCCACTGAGAAAACTTTCAAATCAGTCATGGCCTCTGCCTGTGACAAGCAGAAGACACACATGTGGGTGGAGACCATATAACTTTCAATCAATCAATCAATAAATCTTATTTTGTAAAGCACCAATTCATAACAAGTGTTATCTCAAGACATATATGATATAGGATACATATATGGATAGATACATAAATACATATAGACATTACACACAAACACACACACATATATTTACATAGATAGATAGATAGATAGATAGATAGATAGATAGATAGATAGATAGATAGATAGATAGATAGATAGATAGATAGATAGATAGATAGATAGATAGATAGATATCCAACACCCAACATGAATCCATATAGCCAGTCATGAATCCCTCCATGTTTGGGGTGGGGGTGGGGGTGTCTTTTACTGTAAGAAGAATAGAGCATTTTTCCATCAACTGAGAGTTTAGTATCAGGAGTAATGCTCTTCTGCTTCCCAAGCCTCTTCTAACAACATTAAAAGCAAAGCAAAATTTTGCTGGACATGGGACCGTTAAAGAGAATTCATTCTTAGCTTTTATGGCTATTTGTAGCTTTTCAATTCAAATGAACCAAACCCTTGCAGCTTCTTGATATTGTGGTTTTACTCCAGAAAAAGAACTATCATCAACATATTATTGAGCATTCTGTGATTTTTTTGTTTGTTTGTTTTTAATATCTCTTTTTATTTTAAATGTATATTTTTGGGCATTTTGTGCCTTTATTGATAGGAGAGAGACAGTGGATAGGCTTGTGAAAGGGGGAGAGAGAGCAGGGGAAGACACTCTGCAAACTGGTCACAGGCAGGATTCGAACCTGGACCGGCAGAAGCATGTACATGGGGTGCTAACCACTCCGCCAAACCAGCACCCCTGTTTTTGATATCATTTTTGAATGTGAAATTAACCAACCAGAGTATGGGCCCAGAAAGAATTTGCCACTTAAATAAAATGTTTCTTTTCAAGAAAAAGACTGCTCTATAAGTTTTGCAATACTGTTAACATTAAATTCCCACATCAGAAGAGAAATACTTTTCTATAGTGCCACGTCCCGTTCATTCATCACTCTGCAAATGTTTCAAATGCTCAAGTGTTGAAAGAAAGACAAAAATCAGTCTTTATTTGAGGGGGTTATTAAACACAGACTTAGTTATTTCTTAAACTACCACAGCAATCAGAGGTCACCGGGTCATTGCTGTCTGGGTTCCTGCACTCCTCAGGTTGTGGCTCCATGTGGTTCCACTTATCTTCACAGGTTGCATTTCCATAACATGACTCTCGGCTCAGATCCACTTAACAGGCACATAAACAGAGCAAATACCTTTAAATCCATTTCTCATTAAGGTACATATTGTAGAAACAGCTATGGCTGTCGGTCCACCAATGACTCATCAAACTGTAATGCCAAATCAAAGGATGAAGTCATTTCTCAGTAAGCTTTGAAAATGTGCTCACAGAGGTGGAAAGCACCATTTTCTAGGAATTATGTCACTGGCATCAGTCATAAAAGGTGCAGGTACTTCAGTAAAAGGCTGACTGTTTATTCCAGTCACTTCTCCAGGGCTGCTTTCAGGCAGATAACTTTGTACATTAAGTGAAAACAGATCTGGTGGTCCCTCAAGAACCGCTTTGATTCTCTGCCAAAAGCCTGCCCTGTTTCCTAAAATCTAATCTCAGGATTTGGAGGAGTCCCGGAGCACGACGACATTCCCTCTCCAAATCAGTTTTCCAGGGAAACGTGCAGACTCTTGAGGCTTTGAAAAAGCTGAAGAAGAAAACATCCCCGTCCTTCCTGCTGAAAGCATAGAGCAGACATCTTTAATGAGTGAGCTAAAAAACACAAACCTGCTCTGAGAAGCCTCATAAAACACACTAATGATTGATGTTTACCATGAAGAGCAGCTACAGCACAAACATTCTTGTGCAATCTGCAGCTGCAACCTGCTCTCAAGAGCACGCAGGCACAAACCACCACTCGACTGGTTCGCTCTGATGCACAAAACAAATGTATCCATCACTCAGGGATGTAATTTTGGTCCTATGTTATGTGGTTTACATTTCACAGCATGTCAGACCCTCACATAATTACACCCCTGAGGCTTTTATAATAACTGGTGTAAAAATACTGTTGCAGAAGAACAAGGGCAAGCAACTGACAGTCCAGAGTAAACTGTGCCGTATGGGTCAGACATAATGTATAGAGCTGAGTGGTTAACAAAATGGATACAAAAACTGACACGTGTAGATCTGCAAGATGGACAAAATTAATTATCAGGATCATATCAGGGTGTTAGTTCTCTAACACATGTACTAAAATTGGAACGATGAATAATCAAGCAGGCACAAAATCCCAGTAAGAAGAAGAAGAAAACATACTCTCTCAACTCCTCATGGGGATATTCAGCTGTTTACGTTGGGTGACCATATGTCCTCTTTTGGCCAGACATGTCCTCCTTTTTGGATGTAGAATTATGTCCAGGGGGATTTTATAAAATACCCTAAAATATCTGGGTTTTGTTCAGCTTGTTCTACAGCGAACCTGTCTCCAGCGGCAGAAAAAGACACTCATGATTCAAACTACCTTAACTCCTCCAGTACCCAAATAAGTACAGTGATATATGGTACTTTAAGGCAAAGGCTGGATTGCCTGAGGGGGAGGGACGGGAAGTGAACTGACTGAGACAGATGACATTAGTGTCATTCTGAGTGTTTTCTTGCCTTCTTCCGCTGTATTTTTGCCTTGTTTTGCCTAGTCCATCTTTTTTGTAGTCTTTCACATCATAGTTTGTGTTTTGTGGATTTCATCAGTAGTTTATTATTACCTCCGCCGAGGAGGTTATGTTTTGTCTGTCTGTCCGTCTGTGAACAAAATAACTCAAAAAGTAATGGATGGATTTTGATGAAATTTTCAGGAAATGTTCAGCATGGGTAAAGGAAGAACTGATTCAATTTTGGTCTGGATCAGCGTCTGGCCGCCATCATGAAAAATGCAGGCACAAATTATTATTATTGTTATCATTGTTATTATTATTATTATTATTATTATTATTGTTGTTATCAATAATAATAATAATGATAATAATAATAATAGTGGTAGTAGTAGTAGTAGTAGTAGAAAATAGAAAACAGAAAAAAAAAAAATTGAAATTATTGACAAAAAAAAGAACTGAAGGAGAAATGTCAGAGTGGTATCTTGTTGCTCCTAAAGAAGAAGAAGAAGGTCAGTTTGCATCAGGTCTTTGCTCCCTCACCCTTCATTTGTGGTGCCAGAAGGTATTAAAAAATGTCAGAAAATAGTGTGCACAGTGAACTTACCATGCAGCAGGTAACCCATGACTGTCCGTCATACTAATATACCATATTTTACATATTGAACTAACAAATAAAGTAACTTGTACTTTTAAAATCAAGTTATCAGTAAAGTAACTAACTTACTTCAAATGGAGTAATCAGGTGGCTCTTTCATGTTAATTGTGGCAATACTGCTAATCAAGTCATTTCCTGATCTGTTCTAAATCTCTTATTAAAACATTGTATTGTGTTGTATGTGTTGTTAAGTTTTAACTATTACTATCCTTGTTAAGCACTCTGTAACTTAAGTTTATATTTAGATTAAAACAATGATTATTATTCTTATCTGACCCCTTAACAGAGACTTTTTTATCTTTAGGGTATTATTATGATATATACTCACAGTTAAGGTTATGTCATCTGTTTTGATTTAGATATAAATACATGTAGAGTGTTTGGATTTTGGATTGATTAGTTTGATTGTTCTGTGATCTGTTGGTTATGCCCTGTGCCTCCAGCAGGAGGAGCTCGTGCTCTGGTGTCTCACTTATGGCGGACTGAAGAAGACTTCAGGGGTTCCTCTCTTTCCTCACTTCTCTCCTCTGTTGAAGGTAAATATTGTACATGAAGCGCTGTGAACTTAATGAACATGTCATTTACTGGTTTTCCTTTTATGGTTTGCTGAGAGGTGAACGTCGTTTACGTGGTGTGTGGAGGTGACGCTGCTCTGTGATCTTCATTTGTGTGTCAGGCTCCTCCATGCAGGTCCAAACCGGCCAAATCTGAGCTTCATATGTTTACTTATGAGATTTAGTTCAGATTTAGCGGCCTGTAGTTTCATATTTCTGTTTCACAGGCAACAGCAGGGATTTCCGTAAGTGTCGAATGACAGCCATGCAGCTGGAGGTATTGACTTTACCTTCAAATAAGCCTTGGAGTTGAGAAATTAAATTATCACAATTTTGTCAAACCAAGGCCGAAAAAACAGTATTTCATTAAAGTCAGCCCTTTTTAATTAAAAAAATCCAATTTCCATGGACATTATCCATTTCCAGGATAGGCCGACTAAAAAAATGTATTTTCTCATTCACATAACAGTATAACGTCCTACCTTTAAAGTTAATAATAATAATGATAATTAACTGACATGTTTTATTTATGTTTGTAGACTCAAGGCTAATAAAAGTGAAATAACATAACTGAAATTATTTAAAACTGTGAATAATTCTAAAAAGTTTAACACATTAAAAATAACAGCCTAATAGGGCTGGGCGATATGACCTAGAAATAAAATCCCAGATTTTTTTCACAACACTCAATTTTCGATTTTAATCGATTTTTCCCTCCCTAAAAGAAACAAAACTCCCAGTGACAGAAAAATGAGACGAATCAAGTTTTGCCTTTATGTTGTCTAAATGTTTCCCTCTTAAAGTCAAAGTCTGGGTCATAAAAGGTTGATTATGTAGTATAAATGTAGGCAGGTTTGTCTACATAAACAGTAAAAGGCTGAGGTATTTTTACAGAATTAGCATGAAACTCTGCTCAATATTTAATCTACTTAAATAACAAATACAAGCCTATAAAAGTGTGTGTCCAAACCCTACAAGGCCGACCATCATGAAAATAGTAATTTTTTTTTTTTCAAAAATTGCAACTACTTACAATTGGACTAAGGCAAGATAAAAAATCTAGATTTTTAATTTTTTAAATCTTCTGCAGAAAATAATTCGAATTAATCAGTGTAATCTATTTTTTGCCCAGGTCTACAGCCTAACAAATTTTAAATAAATGAGAAATATCAGATCAGGCTCTTTCCCCAACCAGCATCACACAATGTCTTACACCAAACATTTGTAAAGCAAACTGATGAATTTCAACATTTTTTAAATGGATTAATTGTCATCTAATCAATGAACTGTCTTTAAAAAAAAATTCATGTATTTAAAGTGTTCTACATGTCGTGTATTTATATGTGATGCTGTTTTGATTGTTAGTAACTTTGTTTACCTTATTGCTGCTGCCTATCTTGGGCAGGCCACTCTTGAAAAGGAGATTTTTAAACTCAAGGAGTTTCTTTTCGTGGTTAAACTAAGAAATAATAATGAAATTTTATTGTTGCAACAAATTTACTCTATTGAACTACAACTATGCTTCAGTGGACAGAAAACAAAACAGAAAACAAATGCTGAAATAAACAACACAGAACTGTCTAGCTTTTGGACCATTTTGAGTATTTGAGGGCGTGTTTGAGACGCCATCAGCGACCTTCTGGACCCTCGTAAATCATCGTAATCCTCAACCAGAATAAACAAATCGACAAATTGAGTAAGCAAAAGATTCAACCGCAGGATTAACAGGAAGTAATGCATCAAAAGTAGATCGGTTCGGACCGCTTTGTTTCACACCAGTGAAACCACACCAAATGTAGGGAGGTGGAGCGGATCGAGACCACCCCTTCATGGAGGTCTCGGACCGGCTGATTTGGTGCGCACCAAAGTGCGGTGGTTGCATTCACATTGACACTAACGTACCAAACCCTGGGCCAAAACTTCTTTGGTGCGCACTAAATGTGGTTGGTGTGAAAACGCCCTTAAATGTTTTATTGATCATACTATCAGTCCTGGGTGCCACAGTGGTGCAGCAGGTGGTCCGCAGTCTCACAGCAAAATGTTTCTGGTTCAAGAATCCAGCCAATACTGCTAATGACTTAATGCAAATGAACATAAAGAACTGAAAAAAAAATGACCTCGGAAAACAATGTAGTTTCTTGCAGAAAAAGTAGCAGTCAATGAGTAGTTTTTCCCATTAAACTTAGCCGAAGTCTCACTTTATGCACAAAATAATCATATTGAACATTTAGCTGAAATTAACTTAATTCTACATGAAGCTCATTACTTTCAACTTTTTTCATGTGACTAACGATGATAGTCAAACTGAGAAAATCCAGCATTTGGCAAATATTAATCCTTCTAACAGTGAAAACTAAATGAATGTGGCCCTTCTGTTAACTAAAGTTGTCCATCTTTGAAACAGAGCCTGCAAATGTACCGGCTGAACCCTCATATTTCTATAATTATGTAATCCTATTATCCTGCCATTACCCCATAACACGCCATTACAATATTAGAGTGTAATGCTTAAAATGATTTATCTCTTTAATTATGTTGTACAAGGAACATCATAATAGTTTCCAAAGGACTGAAGGCATCCCTGAAACTCAGCCTACAGTGCCCCCTACTGTCCCAGAGGTGAACTAACAGCTGTGTCCAGTTTGACAGCTTTCTTATGATATTGGAAAGTTGTTTTAAATTATTCATATAAACATCAACTACACAATGCAAACTATGAGATGAAACAAAACTTTAATTACAATATTGAAAATAACTTTAACAAATTAACAAATATAGAAACACTTTACAGGATGGTTATAAAACAACCACTTCCTTGCTGTTGTATTGATTGTGAACAATATCTATAAATATGTATTTTTCTTGATTTAGGAAGCTACTGAAAAGGTGACACTGACTCTGCAGTTAACAGCAACAAAAACAAGTCATACTATAAAAAATACCTAAACAGTCTGAGAACACAATATTTCCTGCTCCCTCAATAAATGAAAAAAAGTGTTTAAAACCAAACTATAATATAAAAATACATATATTGTAATATGTATTATATCACAACTTATATCACTGCTGAATCCAGCTCTAAATGCAGTTTTGTTACATCTTCATCAAATTTTCTGTTTGTGGATCCATAGTGTCAAATTTGTGACTGACAATATTTTTCTTTTAATCAGTGCTTTTATTGGACCTCACTTTTGACCCTTAGAGAAAGTAACAACTTCCTGTTACTCTTCTGACCAATTGGATGTGCCCAGTTTCTTCTTCTCTTGCTTTCTTTAGTAGTAGAGCCCACTCAGGAGCAGCCGAATGTCACCAAGAGACAAGGAAGCTACCTGTCAGTTTACAGAAGGAAGGAAAGAAGGAAAGTAAGCAGTGCAATGAGCCCTTTGCACCAAGGCAGATGAAAAATAGTGACAAATGGATAGGAGTTTTAAGATTTAATGAAAAGATCAACTGTGAGTCAGAATGGTCTGATATGTGTGCAAATGTGCTTTACCTCCAGCTCGTCTGTGTTCTGTTAAAAGCCTTTTATGGCCTGTTTTAATATTGATTGTTGGCAATGACGTGATTCATTTTTTTTGTGTTACCTTGGTTTAGTTAAATTTAGAAAGGTTAGAATATGAAAAATAGACTCACAAATTATTTGAATACATTCTCTTTTTGAAGACCTAGCCTAAAATTTCTGGATGTGATCAATTCTGAAAGACTTTTCAGTGATAATAGTGAACATGTCAATGTGGAGTAACCATTAAAACTTGGTACCAGGTACTTCAACTTGTTCAAAAATGGGAAATTCTTAATAAAACACATTATCAACTAGTTAATATTGAATACAAAAATGGAATGCCATTTTTCTGAATATTATTACTGATTTTAGGAATAAAAAATTCTAAATTCTAAATTGTCAATGCAGTGTAACCAACATTCACTTGTATGTCCTTTTGTGAAGAAGATCATGTGGCTGGAAATGATATCACAAAGAAGGACCCCTGATTAACCTAACTGATGCATGTTAAGGTCAGCTCTCTTTGAAATCTTGATAATTTGACAATTTTAGGTTATGTTCAGATGTGCTTGAAAGCTTCTTTCTTTAAAGGAATCTTGAGAATTTTTTTTGCAACAAGTTAATTATGTAGCCTCTTTTTTGATTTTCCTAATAGTTAAAGGTCATCTTGAATCATTGAATCATTTTTAATCAATAATTATCAGTCGATGAATATAACTGTGTAAGGCCCTAATTGATAACAGGTGTTATCTCAATGCACTCTATAATAGAGCAGGCTGAAGCCATACTCTTCAGTCTTTACACATCTATGCATAAATATACACATATATGTATAAAATATGCACATACACATAGCCATACATCCAGAGATGTATCCACCCAGGCAGAGACAAAAGGACTAAAGACAATAATTTTGATTGCGACAAACCTTTGACCGCCCAGATCATAAATCCGTTCTCATCATATTTGTCTCTGCTGAATCAGAACTCTCTCCAAGGCTGCCTCCATGTCACCAGTTATCAGGCGGTAGAGACTATGAGCTGGACTGAAGCTGTGTTGAGGTCACAGGCTTATGCATACACATCCACTATGGCACAAATATCAGACATTCTCCTCCAACTCAACGCTCGTCTCTGTGTTTGTTGTAATATATTGCTCATGTGCTGAGGTGGTTTTTTCCAATCCCACACTGTGCTTCCCAGACAGATGCCTAATTTGGAGTAGTTTTTTCCCCCTCCCCTCTCCTCCTTTTTCCTTTTCTGCAACCCCTGGCTGAGTGGATGCTGGCACAACTGGTTGCCGCTGCTCTCCCGTATTTGTGTTGTTACCTACGGCAGGAGGTTATGTTATTTGCAGCGTCTGTTTGTTGGTTATTTTGTTTGTTTGTTTCTCTATTAGCAACATAACTTAAAAAGTTATGGACAGAACTTGCTGAAATTTTCTGGACATGTCCGGATTGGGACAAAAAACCCATGATGAGATTTTGGGAGTGATCCAGATCACCGTCTGGATTCGCCATGAAGAAAAATGCAATTTTCGTGAATAACTACCGAACTAATATAGATATCATTATGAATCCAATTGCTAATGGAATATTTTCATGGGGAAAGAATCTAAATATCTAGATGAAATAAAGGTAGGACTAATATTTATGGTGAAAATCACAATATGGGTGAGGACTGTGGTGCTGGCGGAGGTCTGTGCTCTTCGACTGCTTTTCTAGTTTTTAATTTTGTACAGCATCCTTGGGTGTCATGAAAGGCGCTTTATAGATAAAATTTATTATTATTATTCGAGGTTAGTCTCAGGAGATTAATCTAATATTAACATAAACATCTATATAATTATTATTAAAATGGGGAGATGTGATGTTAGATAACATAGCAGCAACTCTTTGAACTGCCATTGAATTGAGCTGAACTGAAAAGTACTAATTTATATTAAATGATATCTGTTTTGTTTGTGATTGATGTAGAATAGAGCATCATTCATGGTTGTTTGTCACAGCCATACTAAAATGTGTGCTGTTTGCAGGAAGTATCATGTATTTAATTTAGTTTATTTCTCTGATGCTAATACCAGGAACTGTAATGATAGTGAATGGGGCTAAAGTAAAGGCCAAACATTTATATCTAGTACAGTGGAACAGAAATAATGGTGTGACATGCTCATTGTGATACATTTTTGAATCTGACCAGCAGGTGGTGCTAAAGCATCACACAACTCCTGTCCATGAGTTTACTGTTACTTTTCTATAGAGGGTGATATGACACCAGAATTGAGTAAACCCCCATTACAAAATGAAAACAGAAATTTTCTGCTACTTCATGTCAGTCGCAGATTTAGTTGTCGAGGAGATCCAACCGTCTGTAGCTGCCAGGTCAGACTTGTCTCCAAACTTTCTCTGACCATTAAAGTTCTTCCAGCAAAGAAAGACGATTGTATATCTCTCATATAAACATTCCCTCGACTCTCTGGATCCAAGTTCTCACTTAATGACACATCAATCCATCCTTCAGTGGAAAAGAAGCCTTTAACAGTATCAGTTTCATCATTTTATGCTTCATGTCTGCTTGAAAATCCATAAAAACACCCTCACATGATCACACAGCCGTCTCCACTGCCAACTGCAGATATCAGTCGTTGTGTGGTAGAAGCTTCTGGCTCTGGCTCAGACCCTGCTGTCAGCCTGTCTGCCAGAGCTTTTGAGGGAAATCATGTCAGCTTTGACTGTGAGGGGCTCGGACCGAATGAGGTCATTTTCAGGTTTTATATTACATGGCCAAAGTGTCCACTTTGTAACAGCTGCACGCGGTGCACGGCAGACCACGGTCCAAACTGACGACCTCCTCTCTGCACATGGCCGTGGTATGTTCTCAAAGACGGGCACGGTCCAGCTGGAGGAGTTATGGAGGGGGTGGGAGGTCTTTGTTGGGCCCCTGGGGTCCATATGTATGCATGTGCCAACAGCCCGTATGCACATGTGTTATGGTGGAAAATGGATCTGCATTGTTTGAGTTGTGAGTGTGAGAGTGTGGCGTAAATCACACGTTAGAGCAAAGACAGCAGGGAACGGATGCTTTGAGGAGATCATGACTGCTCGAGGTCAATGTGAAGACTGGATATCGCACAGTTTGAGATATAACAACATGACGTACGAAGTTATGAAAGGGCAATCAAAAGAAATGCCTGTGTTTCAAGTAAGTGACCTAGCTATCCAAAACCAAGGACCCTAAATGAAATAAGAATTGGCGAGATATTGACTACTGGGCGCTATGGCCCAAAGATAAAATCACCATTTTTCCTCATTACACTCAGTTTATGATTTTAATCAATGTTTCCTCTTTCTCTGTGTTTCTCTTAAAAACTTAGACTCAAAAAATACATGTCAAATTTTGACATTATGTTATCGAATATATTCCCAAACCAAAAAGAATTTCCCTCTTAAAGTTCAAGTGTGTGTCATATGTTGTTGATTATGTACTTCAAACATAGGTAGTAGGCCTGCACAATATATCGTTTGAACATCGACATCGCAATGTGCGCATGCGCAATAGTCACAACGCGCATGAGATGTGACTATGGCATTTCCCCCATTTATTGGCAAAGCAACTGAAATTGAAACCTATTCTATTTTGTACAGAGACATGGCCTCCTGGATCCCTTTTATATACAGCAATCTCCATCATTCACAGATGAACCCCCTTAGCCTGGATTAAACTGTATTATATGAATACAATGGTGTCATTGTGAGTCAACCAAATTCTTTCCAAACAGAGCTATTCAAGTCATCTGGTGAAAATTCTTCTATTTTTAATATCGCAAGATATATCGCAAACCCCCCAAAAATCGCAATGTCAGTTTTTTCCAATATCGTGCAGCCCTAATAGGTAGGTTTGCCTACATAAATCTGAAGACTGAGCTATTTCCACAGTAACTTAACATGAAACTCTTGGATCGTATTTATTCGTATTTAAAAAAACAAAAACAAGCTTAAACTGTGCTTATGCAAAACCTGATATGACCGACCATCGTAAAAACTATACATTTTCAGTATTCATATTTTGAAACATTGCAACAACTTACAATTGGAGAAAATTAATAAAAAAATATAGATTTTTAGCTTTTTTAAATCTTTTGCAGGAATTAATTTTAACTAATCAATTTAAACAATATATTTCCCAGCCCTACATTGAGCTAGAAAGCACTCAGAAACCACAAACCTCCACCTAGGTCGCTCATATATTGCTCTTACATCTATAAGCAATAGTTATAACATCATAATGGTATTTCCTGACCCTGAAAACCCACACCTAACACTCAGAATCATGTTGATATCATTTTTAGTTAGACAGTTAATGAGCAAAAAATATCTGGCTAACCTTCAAAGTCTAATCATTTCTAAGTTGGGCCATTACCAACATCTCCTGAAAATTTCCTACAAAATCTGTCCAGCAGTTTTTGAGCAATTTTGCAAACAAACAAACAAACTCCTCCTTGGTGGGGGTAATACGATTCAGCGCTATCCTGAAAAATACATTCCCGTACACTGAGAAGCATTATAAACTCACTGGCCACTTTATGAGGTACATCTGGTCAACTGCTTGTCAGCCCAAAATAGCTGATTTTAGTCGAAGAAATCTGCTGTAAATTTAGTCAACTAAAATATGAAGTTTAAAGTGTAAGACATTTTTCATGTTTCCTTGAATTTTTGAAGTAATGTTTACACTTGGATGAAATGAAACATCTAATAACCCTTTATTGAATGCTAGTAAAGTTTGAATGGATAAATAAACAGGAACAAATGTAAGTTTTTGAACTTTTTTTATTTGGGCTACCTGGCAGAGCATCTCAGTTACAATATCAGAGCTGACAACAATGAGTGAACCTGCTCTACATGAATAAATTAGGCAGCCTCCTTTTGGATAATTACTTTAAGAGCGATTATTTGTCAGCTGGCAACAAGTACTGAACCTCAGCTGATGCAATGAGTAGCTTCTCATTTCTTAAACAACCATGTAAAAAGACACATCCTGTGGTCGTGGAAAGGATGTTAGTCTGTTTAAGAAGGGTCATATTATTGGCATGCAACAAGCAGAGAAAACATCTTAGGATATTGCAGAAACTACTAATGCTGGGTTAAGAACTGTCCATCGCATTATTAAAAACTGGAAGGATAGTGGGGAACCATCGTCTTCCAGGAAGAAATGTGGTCAGAATAAAATACTGAATGATTGTGATCTGTGATCACTTCAACATTTGGCCAAATCAAAAGGAAGAAACAGGGGAACTCAGAGGTCTGTTTAATAGTGTGAGTAAGAGCATTTCCACACACACGCTGCAGAGGGAAGTAGTCGGTACCAATACCACTTAAATTCTTCGACACTCGATACCATTCGATACCATGGTAAAAATAAAAAAATCCCCTGTAGTTCAACATACACTCCTTTATTTGAACAAAGTGAACAACAAACAATATTATGCTTAAATTGAAAGCGTCCGTTCTTGTTGGCTGTGTATCTTGATGCTGGCTTTGCCTGGCTGGGCCATGTCACTGTCCTCCTCTGGCTTATACTGTGAAAAGAAGATTGAGATTTGGGTATAGCATAATGACTGTATGAGAACAGCAGAGGCAATACTAACACAGAGAGAGAGAGAGAGAGGGAGCAGCAATTTACTGACATGGAGGTGAAACTTTTTTAAAACCTTTAAATATGACAGTGCCTATAGCATTTACTACAGTACCATATTGATGATCTTATTTTGCTTACTTTATTACTAGGACCAAATAATATCATACTTGGATACTAGGATAATTTAACTAGCTAATGTACATGTCTATAACATTTGAAAGCATTCCCTAAACCTGCTTCCTCTACTCACGGTCAGTGTTTCCTCTTCTACTCTCTGCAATCAAATTAAATGTAAAGTTATTGGAAATGAAAAGTATGTGAACAAAATACACATGATTCTGGGCAAGTAGCCTCCGCATTGATTTACGTTCTGAACCAGCCTTTACACGGAGCCATAATCAAAGTAAGTTATTTACTAGCCCATATCTCAGTTATTGATCACATTAGCTGCTTCTGTTGATGTATCGTGAGTGTCATCCTGTCGAGTCCGCTCTGACGATGAACAGACCGGATGTTTACTGTTGACTAGTGCAGCATTGACGACGTGCTATCATGCTAAGCTACGTGCTAAGCTAACGGCGTCTGACATCAGACACACTGCACTGTGTTTTCTTTTCGTCCCTTCTTGTAGTGACCACACACTTGAGACACTCTCTGCCATTTCTTCTGTGGACTCTCTGCTTTCTGTCCCTCTCTTTTCTCTTCCTTCATGATTTTCCAGCCGCGCAGCAGCGGAGGTAGCAGACGCGTAGCATTTACTATGGGCTGGGCTCATCTCATCATCGTAACGTAATTAGATATGAGCAACAATGATAACACGTGAATTAAAATGCACTCACCTTGAATTCTCTGTACAAGTCTGGATGCTTGTCTTTTAAATGTTTCGTTGTTGACGAGCCAGGTGCGTGTGGCTCCGTCATATCGAGTGTTGTTCTTAGCAGGGTAGTCGGTCATGTGATCAGCACTGTGTGAGGGTTGCCAGATAATCGCTCATTTATAGCCAAAAAACAACGCTAAAGAAGTGGCCAGATCTGGCTCCTCGGTACCTACGGTACTTTGTATAGTCTAGAAAAGTCTGAAGGAACTGAAGGGACTGAACAGCTGTGTAGCGTTAAGAAAACCACTAATCAGTGAAGCTAGCCATAAAAAAGGCTTCAGCTTGCTCGAGAGCAAGATTGGACTGTTGAGGACTGGAAGAAGGTCATGTGGTCTGATGACCCTGTTCCACAGTGATGGGAGCATCAGGGTAAGAAGAGAGGCAGGTGAAGTGATGCACCCATCATGCCTAGTGCCTTTTGTACAAGCCTGTGGGGGTAGTGCTATGATCTGTGAAAAATGTACCCAAACAATGGAGGTGGTATTTTCTTGGCTACTAGGACTATATGGAGGGGGCGCGGTCACATGACTAACACAAGGAATATAATCAAAATAATTGTCACTGGTAAAATTCCTTCGATAATAGGGTGTAAATGTCGATTTGCGATTATTTTTCGTATATGTGTATGTGTGTGTATAGAAATAGAGAGAGAGAGGATTAAGAGAGAGTGCTAGTGAGATAGAGAGCGATAGAGACGGAGGAGCTCAGTGTGTCTTTATTGTGTTTTGTGTCACATTACAGTTTCACATTAACACTCTTTTAAGTCTAAATCTGTGGACATTTTCTAACTTAGAGTTCACTTTTTATTGCTCCAAAAAAGTTGTTGTTCCCACAGTAAACAAACACGCAGAAGTCATAAAAACCTGCTGACAGTCATTTGCTTTACACGCACATTATAGCTAATGGACACAAAATGCTTTCCCATTGTAAAACATAGAGCTGTAAAGCAGACTGGAAAATGTTGCTGTGTGTCAGCAGACTCAGAACGAAAGAGGCAGACAGGCGGCCGAGCTTTAGCTGAGAGCCATGGGCGCTCTTTTGTGTGAGACAGCTGGGAGGAGATGGAGTAACTTTATAGAAAAGGGACAAGCTAATTATTTTTAACAGCTTAACACACCAATCAAATGAGCTTTCTGTAGATTTTAAACACTGCTGTGGCTCATGTCACCATGGGAGTAATAAAGCTCTTAACAGAATGTCGTTTTTGTTCAGCTTCATGTTACACTGACAGGGCTCTGAGGCGAGACTGCAGCACTTTCACTTATACAGTGAACGTGATGAAACAAGACAACAGAAAATACAGTCCTTATTTAAGTTCGATTTCTCAAATTTTAAAACCAGCATAGTGGCAAAGTTAGCACGGAGAGTCTCTGAATATAGATTTAGCCGAGGTTAGCCCTATGGATGTAACGTTTACCAATACATGATAAATTGCGACAAGATTTCTGGCCGTTAGTATCACAGATTTCCATTTTAATTACCATTAAACCGTGTTTGATTAACTCACTTTGTCAATAACTCATGGCTATACTGTTCATTGCCTGGAAAAGTCAGAACCATGTGTCTGCTCCTCAGCAAAGCAGCAGCAGTCCCTAAGATGCAGGAATGCATGCACAGTTTGTGGCGTTTGGCATCTGAAAGTGAAAGTATGGCGGTTGGTGCCCGCATGGACACTGTACTGGAGAAGTCAGATTGTTATTTTTATTATTTTACAAGGAACTAATTGAAGACTTTTACCCTGTGATCAGAAAATGGAGAAAAAAAAAGTCTCCAGTAGCATTAGAGTGGAGCGGCCTGGCTGGACTGTTGAGGAAAACCTCAGCGAGGAACCAGAGAGGCGAAGAGGGTCCGTTTCAGACCACTGCATGTCCTTCTTAAATTGCTGTTATTTTTTAACTTCATAAAACTTCATTAAATTTTTTAGCGTATGCATAAGTACGTTTGAACATTTTGAGCACATTGCAACAGTACCACGATAATAATGATGAGCATGATAATTTTTATCCAACATCTTTTTGTTTTTGGCCCTGAGTCAAAGAAATCTTAACAACAATGTTACAGTGCAGTGGTATCAGAGTGCTCCAAATAATCCCACTCATTACATTCATATTGAAAAGAACCCACCCAAGTATAAATAATAGAGATGGTTACCAAATACGGTACTTTAAGAGATACCGACCGAATTCTGTTGGTACTACCAAGTACCGATTCACGTAAAATCAAACTGTGCCATGTTTCAGTACCTAAACGCATCCTTGTGACCTTGAGGGAGTGGAAGAATCAGGCATACTATTGGGTAGAGTAGGTGAATTTCCATACCGGACATGAACGCAGCATAGCAAGAGCCTAATGATGTCAGCATCCGAGGGTTCAGTCAACGAAGCAAGCATGGCTGAGAGAAAGCGCTCGAAAGTATGGCTCCACTTTATTAAATGTGATGCAGATTGCGGTCACTGCAATATTTGTGACGCTAAGTGTGGGGCCAGCGGCGGAAATACTTCAAATCTGAGGAGGCACCTGGTGACTCACAACACTTTCCTTCAAGCTGAAGAGTGCACAATTTTCTATAGCCTCAGATCTACGATCAGAAAGGAATCAATCGGCATTGTTAGCACGCCTGCGTCCAATGGTGACTAGTCATCTGCAGCCAGCAAGCCACAGTCGAGAGTGGGTCCACTTCAGAAGGATGAGCCTTCGAGGCAATAAGGTAGAAAAGGAACCATGTCACCTTTTCTACTGTGATAATTTTTAGACTGTTACATCCCTGGTAGCCCCTTTAGATGTGGCATCATTCTCCTGTATGCATTTAAGGCCTCTCACAACCTCGTCCCTCCCTAACTATCTGATCTCCTCCGCATTGCTGCCCCCTCTCGCTCCCTCAGGTCTTCCTCCTCCCTCCATCTCTCTGTGCCCTCCTTCCGTCTCAGCACCATGGGGAGCAGGGTCTTCAGTCGCTCTGCTCCCAAATTTTGGAACTCACTCCCACTGGACCTCAGAAACCTGGACTCTCTACCTCATTTCAAATCACAGCTCAAAACCCATCTGTTCAAAATGGCCTCCTCTCCATAACTTCTCTTCCTTTTTTTAACCCTATGGTACTCTTGTTTGTTGTTTTTTATTTATTTTATTTGTGTTTTTCCTTACTCTGTAAAGTGTCCTTGAGTGTTCAGACAGGTGCTTTTAAATAACTGGAGAGGACTGATGTTGATTAATATAGCATCATTTAGTCAAACTGCCATTCAGTTGGGTTGAACTGGTCTAAAAGTATAACTTTCTGTTAAATTATATCATTTCTGTTGATAATATTAGTAATAATGATAATAAACAATAATAACAAACATAATAATAATGATAATAACAATAATAATAATAACTTTTTAATATAGCACCTTTAAAACAGATGTTTACAAAGTGCTTTAACAGATAGATCCCAGTACTCTGGGTACAATAAATTCAACAGTCAGGTCAAACAGAGGCCAAAAGAGTCAGAGGAAAAAGCACTGCAGCAACAAAAGGAAGGAAAACAGTGAACAGTTGAGCTGGAAACAGCTGAAGTTGATGTGGGATTAGCACTTTAAGTTGAGCAGGTCATTCGGAGTAGGTACCATCAGCATTGCCACCACCTGGAGCTTGCATGCACAGAGCCTGGGTCAGTTGAAATGGTAATGCCAGGGGCCTTGCAGCTGAGTTGGAAACTCTTCAGAATTGTTTTGGGATACTTATGGAGTCAGGGGTCTCTTCACTGACTAATTATCCTTTCATTGGGGCACAAGTGCCTACTTTGAAAACAGAGAAAAAGCCTATATTTCACTTGTTGTGGCTTTGGTGTTTAAAGGGTGTCATAAGTCAAAAAAGAAGTACCTTGCTGTCTACTGTGAACAACATCTGCTCTATTATATAAACAAATTCAAATGTTTTGTCTTTAAAGCCCAGAGTACTCTTCAATAGCTCGATTATAATACTTTTGTACTTGAAACCAGCTTTCTTAGAGTGTTTAAAATGATTCATTTTTAAATCATTTATGAAAATGTCAAATATATTGCATGTTGAGGGTGTCAGCCGCACAAATGAATGCAGTTACTGTGTGGCATCTTAATCAAACCAGTTTAGTTCACTGTTTGTTGTTGATATTGTAGCAAGGAGACGTACACTCGCTGGTCACTTTATTAGGTACACCTTCCTTGTACAAAATGTAACTTTTTTGCATCAGAACAGCCTTAAATGTCCAATGTGTGTTTGATCATTTCTATAACATCTTAGGTCTCCATTAAGCAAGGATTTATTTTAAGTTAAATAAAAACATGACAGTTTTGTCTCTGTAGAGGATCAGATGCAGCCATTTTTCCCTCCCATTTGGAAACGCTCAGATCTGAGGTGCAGTGAGATTATGATGAGCTCTGTGCTGATTTGCTGCCCAAGGGGTGCCTGATGGAGGGAGGACAAGGGGTTAAAAACAGAAACAGCAGGAAGAGTGGGGAGGTACAAGTGAGATGACAGCAGAAAATGGCTGCTTGTAGACTGCTTATTAGCATAGATGCTAACAGCTACAATTACCAGTTTTGTCAGATCTGGACCATATTTTGTTAAATTAAAAACATACAGCAACACCAAACTCACTTTTCAATAGATAAGATATTTTTGCTCCACATTTGACATGTTTTGGCATCAGTTTGTTCTATGACGTGGCCCACGGTTTGTAGTTTACATCACCACAGTAACGCCCACCTACTACATTATCTGATCAGCCCATAGAGATTGTGATTGACATAAATTGATCAGTCATCAGCAGTATTTGCTTTTAAAAGCTCCTACCAATTTCTAAACATTTCTAAACATTGAAATGTTTAGAAATGTTTTTGCCTCCGTTTCTTTGTCTGTTAGCAAGATTACGCAAAAACTACTACGGATGTTAGTGAAATTTACAGGAGCTGTTGGTAATGGCCCACCTTGAATAGATTTTGGTCGTGAACCAGATAACCACCATGAGCAAATGGTAGTTTTTTGCTTGATACCTGCCTGACTAATAATGATATCAGCAGGTTTCTGAGTGCTAGGTGTGGGTTTTCAGGGTCAAGAAATCATTATGATATATTATGATGATGGTAACATTATCATGGAACTATTGCTTATAGATGAAACAACAATATGTGAGCTACCTTGGCTGAGGTTTGCATTCTTCAAGTATTTTATAGTTTAATTTTTGCCCTTTTGGCTTTGATTGTGACTGTGTAAAACAGTGGTTACTGGTATTCTTTTTAAGTTTTTTTCCCCTTGGTTTGACCTTTTGCTGATGACATGGTTTAAATTAAACATGTCTTAAGTGCTCTTTTCAATTCCCAGTTGACTAACTGTCACAGGTTGACACATTCACTCTTTAAACCCTAACACCAAGTCTCATCCAAACCCCCAAATGTTGGCAATGAGGTTTGTCTTGTCTGTGTTTTGTATTAAGCAGCGATGACCTCCAAAAACTGGGAAAGTTGCAGAGTATTTTCATCTGTTTAAAATGTGAAGGAGTCTAGCTGAAAGAGATTCGTCAAACCTGGAGAGAGTAAACTAGGAAGGCGCCTGTGGCAAAGGGTCAATTACATAAATAGGAGTGTGAGATATTGAGCCCACTCATGGGGGCTGTAGAGAGCAGGGGGTGTATCGGTGTGATCTAACAGTGGTAGGTGAGACCATTTGGAAGTGATTTATGTCCTGTTTAGCACTGATCCATAACCTCTGCATCTGACAAGGTTAACTTACATCAATCACCCCTCTGAAGGCCCTCAGAAAACACTTCTCCACACTCGAAGCTCCTGGTTTCTGGGGCCCAGGAGACGTGGAGACCAGCCCTCTTCTGTCAAGGGAAGATACGATCTCTGGACAACAGACAAATGGGAAATTCCCAGACGCCCTAACATTCAGTTGAACACTATCTGATAGTTTGGCTCAAGGAAAATAACCTCTGTTGTGAAAATCAATCTTTCTCTGGCTGAGGGTGTGATCGGACTACCCACGATTTCCCATCTGTGAGGTGTTTTCAGATGACGACACTCAGAACTCCAGATGGTAGGAAATGATTTTTGTAAAGAAAGAATGATTAAAACATACTCCTTTGGCTGTTGGGGGATGTATTAGTGAGAAATACGAGAGAGACTTGTAGATCCTGAACAGTAAAGGACAGGGATGGGCCACATTACTTTGTCCTCAAATTTTGCTTTTCAAGATGCTTTCAATTTATCTAACTAAACAACTTACAATAATGAACAAATGAAAAGCTAAGAAGTTATGATAATATGAGACCACCTTACGCAATGACTATAAGACTCTAAGTTCTATAATTTCCGGATGTTATCTGTCTTGAGTAAATAGTAACCTGACATGCCAGATGGACAGCTCCATATATCCGCCATGGAAATATTTCACTAATCCATTTGGGAAAGAGCCGTTCTAAAATGTTTTCAGAGACAGAACCTTCAAAAGAAACAGTAGCTTGTGATTGGACAATCATTCAGCTTGTTACAGTCATCACAGACCAATCCACATCAAGCAACGCTGCTAAGTATGATGTAGCATTACGCACTGTTGTTAGCCGTTAGCTTAAACTAGTTTAGACTATCCTACATTAATCTGATATATTATGCGACACAGATGTATCATTTATCACTTATATATGACGTGAACCTCATCAAGGACAATCCCTACTATGTTTTTCCGGTAAACTTCTGAGGAGAGCATATTTCGCCAATTATCACTGAGTAACCATGACAACCGTAGGCTAACTGGCATGTCTGTGAAGAGCAAAAATATGATTTATCGTAAGCCAAGCTTCAAGTGACATTCTTTGCTCCTCTTTTAATTTCTGATTTAAAAAAAACACAGATATAGAGATCGCTTCAGAAGCTGCCATTGCTTTCAAACATGCGGTCACGTCATGTTGTTGTCACGTCTGCAGCTCCAGCATCTCTTCCCTGATTGGCCCATTAAGCATTTAGCCGAGTGAAGTCGTTGGACAATGGAGGTTGGCAAGACGGACATGCAGGATTTCAGACAGTGAATCAGGCAGGTCCGTCTGCTCTGCAAGGCTAAATGAATGGAGCCTATGAAATGAGTCTCCATAGCTAGAGAACTGCAGCAGATTCACAAAAGGAACGTTTGATATATTTATTTTTCTTCCTTCAGACATTATGTCCTTAACATACTGTCTATGGGAATAAATGGTTTGGATATTTGTTATTCTCACTGCACTGGTAGGAAAGAATCTGTAACAACATCAACACATCTGAAATAAAAATACATCATTATATATACAAGTATAATGTCATATTTGCCTTCATAATTTCTCTGTCATCATGTTAATGTTCTGTAAATTTGTTTGTCTTGTTTAAAGAAAACTAAAATTTAATCACTAAAAAGAAAGTTACGATTAAAATTATATATACCTTTTAACTCAGTGCAGCTACTAGGGCTGTCACCTTATACATGATAACCATTTGAGCATGTTGGTTACAATCTGTAAACACTAAATATGCACTGACATATAAAATCTGCAGCACATTAGGGCGTCTTAAGCAGTGAACTGCCCGATCCAACAGAGGGCACTCCCAGTACAACCAGACCCCCTGTTGCTCTCAATAACAGGAAGTCACCTAAAGAAAATGGAGGACAACCTGTGGTGTTTCTCATCGTATAACTTTGTCCATCCTTACTTCTTCTCTCCTCCACTGCCTAAGAAATCGTTCCAAAAAAAACATGCGGAGGAGGCGAGGATGGAGGAGAGAGGAGTGAGGATACACCAGTGTTTCCTCTGGGGAGGTTTTTTAACCTTGAATGCACTGTGATTGGTTTGGAGGTGCCTCATTCAACGAAATGCCACACCTTTACTCTGATCATGACTTTATTTATTCAGGTTTTTCTGACAGTGATCATCCGATGCACTTTAATTTATACAGGAGGATTTATTTCTGAACAAGATGTTTTTTAATGTGATCCATATTATTGTGGCGTATTATTTGTTATTTTTGATATCAGAGGGTGTTTGTGCAGTGTTGTGTTTGACTCGGCTCACTTGGTATCTTCTGCCTCCTCCGTCCTCCTGTCTCTTTCTCACTTCTCTCTTTCAGTTCATGCAGGGAAAAGCTAAAACAGGACAGAACAAGGCAAGTGAAGGAAGTTGGACAAAGTTATGTTCTGAGAGGGACTACTTTAGTTATTAGCATGAATGCTCTAAAACCAGTCAAGTTTAGTTTTAAAGAAAATTGACAGCCTAGGAACTACTAATACTTAGGTGACTGAGATAAACAGAATAAAATGCAACCTGTTTAATAGCAGAGAACTTACCAGATATTAATTTTTATGCCACACCTTTAGTGGTGCATAAAAAGGAGTTTAACAGAAACATTAACAGTCTTTCAGAGCTCTTTTGTTCTTGGAAATATTCATTAGGGATGCAACAGTTGATAAAATTGATGACATAAAGTTATTGACCATTTTTCCATTGGATTGTCGTTAAATTACGTCTTCCCATGTTTTTAGTTTAATTCGCGTATAAATTGTTTCCTGGAGTGATAAAGTGAAGTGAGTCATCTTACTCCTCTTCCAATCTTGGTTGGAGCAGTATCATCAAACAACTGTCGCATAGCATAAAGAGAACAACGCTACATTAGCTACATTGTCTTACCACATCCTAAACCTTTGTTTCTCAGTGTATTTCATCCTCTACACAATGAAATATTTGACAATAGAAGAGCTAAATGTCCTCACATTAGTCTCCATCATGTCAGAAGGCACAAAGGAGATTTACTTGTCTGTTCCAAGGCTAAAGTTGCAGAGTTAACAGGGCTAAAGTTGTGGCTAATTTCAGAGCTAATGCCATGGCTAGGGATGCAAACAATTAGTCGATTATCGATTAATCGTTGATAAGAAATTACTCGATTAAAGTAAATTAATTGCAATTAATCGAAGAAGAACAAGACGACAACAACAACAAGACAAACGAGAAGTGGTAAGCTGGCAGGATGAAGAGTACAAGATGGAGTTCGGTATGAAACCACTTTAAGTTGGTTAATGACGACAAAGACACCAAATGCACCGTCTGTGGAAGTATTTTAAAGTACAACTCCTCCACAACTTTGCTAAATTATCACCTCAATATGTCACATTCTGTTAGGAATAAATCTTTTATTAAGGAGTATGATTTGCGTTTTCTCTTTCATAAGAAAGATATCATTTTCATAGAAAGGCACCTTCTGATTCAGAGGGGAATTCAGCTTCGCAGAAAAATTGCTGCTTATCAATTAATCGATCATCGATCGATAAAACAACTATCGATTAATGAATTACTCGATAATTTGCATCCCTAGCCATGGCCATCACAGCTTCTTCATGCAGACACGAGCGCTTCCCACACATACAACAGTGTGAAAATTGGACAGACTGCTGCTCACAGATGAAACTAAAGATTTATCTTTTTATACTGTCAGAGATCACCTCTAGCGCTTCGAATGTGACAGCAAAACTCAAACTCAATCTCCACTCTGTACTCACTCAGTAACAGTTTAACAAACGTGAAAGGATCATCTATTTGTTTATTTAGTGGCCTTTTGGTGTTAGAGAATGTCAGTACTGCACACTCATTAAAAGAGAAGGAAGTTTGAAAATTACAGTCACAAATCCTAAACTGTGTCTCTCAAAAAGCCAGAATTAAAGACATGCTGTGGTTTTTCTTTCTTTACTTGCCTTATTCTTTTTCCATTCCTCCCACTTAACAGGAAAGCAATATCGGATCATATTAACATACAAACTGTGCTTACCAGGCATCACATTAAAACAAAATCATACATGTTAAGTTAACAATAGTTATTTTTAGAGCATGAGACATGTTTGGCTATAATCTAAATCAAAACTACACATTATAAGTTTGAAAGAGCATGGTCAAATAACTGTTATAAAATGCAGATTTCCAGAATTAACTTAGTAAACTCAGTAACACAAAAATCTAGGTATAAAAAATAATGCTAATTCTAATTACAAAGTTGCATCATTACTTGATCAAAATCAATCTAACATCACAAAATGATAAACCCATTAGAGGGGCAAAAGAAAAAGCAACTGACAAGTCAACAGATCGACCTAATACTTGAGGACAACAATAAAAACAGTTGTTTGCATCCCTATTATACAAGCCTTCTATTTGATAATTACTGCATGGGCAATTATCTTTTAACTGGCAACAAGTTGTTTAACCCCAGCTGATGCAATGAGTCACTTCTCATTTCTTAAGCAGCCATTGTGAAGACACATCCTGTGGTTGTGGAAAAGATGTTAGTCTGTTTAAGAAGGGTCAAATCATTGGCATGCATCAAGCAGAGAAGACATCTAAGGAGATTGCAGAAACTACTAAAATTTGGTTGAGAACTGTCCAACGCATTATTAAAAACTGGAAGGATAGTGGGGAACCATTGTCTCTAAGGAAGAAATGTGGTCGGAATAAAATCTTGAATGATTGTTATCGGCAATCACTTAAAGATTTGGCCAAATCAAATGGAAGAATAACAACAGTAGACCTCAGTGGTCTGTTTATTAGGGAAAGTGAGAGCAGTTCCACACGCACAGTGTGAGGAAAACTCAAGGGATTGGGACTGAGCAGCTGTGTAGCTTTAAGAAAACCACTAATCAGTGAAGCTTACCGGAAGAAAGGCTTCAGCTTGCTAAGGAGCATAAAGATTGGACTCTGGAGGACTGGGAGAAGGTCGTGGTCTAATGATTCCAGATTTACCCTGTTTCAGAGTGATCGGCACTACAGGATAAGAAGAGAGGCAAGTGAAGTGATACACCCATCATGCCTAGTGGCTACTGTACAAGCCTGGGGGGGACAGTGCTATGATATGGGACAGTTTTTATGACATTGCAGAATCTTATCTAAACACAGCAACAGTGAATTTATGCTGTAATCAAAGCTAAAGGCGGTCCAGCAAAATGTTTGAGTGTGTGACCTTGTTTTTTGGTGGCGACTTTTTTTTGGTCAGGCAGTGTATAATGACTATGTGATATATGGGGTTTCACTCTCTGAAATGAGTGACAAGAAATCTTTTCATGCTATTTAATTTTTTTTAGATGTACCTGTTGTATCGAACTAAGGAGTACAGTTGGTTCTGCACATTGTGTTCAATTGGACTTAAGCGCAGGCAACCTTTTGTATGGCAAGCTTGTTTTTTTTTTTTAACAGTCTGAAAAATCTCCTCCATATTAAGTGTGAGATCATGCTCAGTGAATAATAAGAACTTTCTGAATGATTCTGACACCTTTAGTTCCCAACCGATATTCGTCACTTCCTGACCTCCAGCTGACTTTCGCTGGTCAGGCAGATCACATGACTGCAAACAAGCTACTCATACCTCAAAGTCTCTAAAAACCTCGCTAACTTCCCCCCTCCAAACATCTCCACCCCTTTGTCTACCTGCTATGATTAAGAGGCGGTCTGAGAGCTTCAGTCTCGTGTGGAGCACGTCTTCCTGTCTGGGCTGCACACAGATTGTGTTTGAGTGCCCCTTTGTATTAGTTGATTTGTTTTACTTTTGTGTGTGCTTCAGACCATTAGATTTACCCACAAACACACACATTCACAGGGAGTCTGTTGCCTGGCAAGAGGGCACTCATTCCCGTCTGTCCCGTGGTAGCGCTACTCAAACACAGACAAAGCCACTCCAATAGGCTGCAACGATGACGCTTTCATCTCACTAATAATGCTCTTCAGCTTCCATTTGCCTCTCAGGTGCTCTCATTTTATAACAGAGTGTAGTTGTATTCAATGACTCTCATTAATTCAAAGAACATCCTAAACTAACTGAGTGAATGTAATACAGGCTGCAAAAGGAGGATTGGGACATGAATAGATGTGTTTTATGAATCACTGTGAATGAGGGGTTGATAAAGAGAGATCCTGAAAGGTGCAGATCAGCTTTGATTTTTACATGTCTGTGTCAGCATGTGAAAGGTTAATCATGTTCTGGCATACTCAAAAAAAGCTCATATGTGGGCTTGCAATTGAGTTTAACCTTCATTTTCACAACAGTGACCTGACTTACAAACCACAATTCCATTGAAGCTGGGACATTGTGTATAACATAAATAAAATAGTCAATTGAATGTGCTATAAAGACACGATATTTAATGATCAGACTGAAAAACATAATTGTTTTTTGCAAAAATTCCCTCGTGTTGAAATAGATGCTCGCAACATGCAACAAAAAACGCTGGGACAGAGTCAACAAAAGACTGGGGAGTGTCATGATTTGGCATAAAAGAAGCATCGTCGAGAGGCTCAGTCATTCACAAGCAAAACTGGGACAAGGTTCATTACTTTGTGTGCAACTGCTTTAGCAAATACTGGTATTCCAACAGCTTAAGGCCATTCTATATTTATGATCAAAGTGAATATGGGAATGACATCATCTACAGTCCATAAGACTTTCAAAAGACTCAGAGAAGCTGAAGAAATCTCTGCATTAAAACTAACATCATTCTGTAAGGGATGTTACCACATGTGCTGAAGGACACCTCAGAAAACCATTGTCAGTCAACGCAGTCTGTTGCTAAAAATGCAAGTTAAAACTCTACCATGTAAATCGCTGTCGTCTTCTCTGGGTCCAAACTCATCTGAGATGGACTGAGCCCAGATGGTCGTCATTATGTCTGCGCTAGAAAGGGTAAGGACCATCCAGACTGTTATCAGGGCAAAGCTCATAAGCCAGCAACTGTGATGGTGGAGATGGTGGTGTGGGTGGGGGTCAGTGCCCATGACATGGGTAACTTGCACATCTGTGATGGCGCCATTAAGGCTGAATGGAGCATGTAGGTTTTGGAAAAAGCATGTGCTGCCGTCCAATAAAACATTGCCAAGCCACCTTCTGCATGGATAACAACAGTTTGGCTTTGTAACAAGTGTGTGTACCAGACTCCCATTGAAAATATGTGGCACACTTTAAAGTATGTAACAATGTGAACCCTGGACCTTTAAGGACTGAATTCTTACATCAAGCAGTAATGAGATGAATTAAAGAATTCAACCTTTAAAGCTTCAAATATGAGTGTCCTCAGTGACCTAGTTGTGAACATCAAACTCAGAATGAGTGAATATTTGCAAAGACAGTGAAGTTTTTCTGTTTCCTATCTTTTTTACTGTTTCCTTTTGTTAGTTTAGGGGTAATTTTGTTTTTAAGACATTTATATTTACTCTGATGCTCAAGGCAAGCATGATAGGTCAGACTGCATTGAACAGCTGACTTCCCTGCACTTAATGGCGACAGGAGGAGACATAAACTGTGGTAGACTATATGATTTATTCCATTTTATGTCTCTCCTAACTCTGACATGCTAGTTGGCTGTAAAAACGTCCTGAAGCCTTTTAAATGTGTGAATGTTTGGAACATCTAAAATTAAAGCTTCATGCTGTAACTTCAAACCTTAGTCACACTTAGACATCCATTGACAGCTTTGTCTGAAATATAACGTGTCCTGAACCAAAAGACTGAGAAGCGTCTCACGCGTCATGATGGCAGTTGGGTTTTTGATATCATTTTAGCGCTCCATATGGTATCCGAGCTTAACAACGTCCACCACGCAGCTGCTCGTAACACATTTATTGGCACAGTTCTGCATCAGAAGCCTCTTTGACCAGACTGTCTGTCTGTCAGTTGCCATAAGGACAAGATTTGACTCTGATTAATTGGCCAGGGAGTTGTGTTAGACACATGATTAAATGCGTTCTAATTAGACAGCCATGCTTGGACAGTATTTACCCTTAATAACTGATTTGTAAAAAGTGATTAGGACTATCTGTGTGCCTGTCATTGACCATATTGCCATAGAAATGTATTTAGTTTCAGTGCATTATCACATGACTACATTTTATTTTATCCATTGTTTCAAAGATATTCAGTAACATTGCTATTTTTTTCAAAATCTTGACAGTTGTGTGTTATCAGTCTGGCAATTTTTCTTTATTTAATGATGGCCTGCTCCTTTTTGGGGGGGATTTCAGGGAAAAAAGCTGGGAAACCACTTCTTGAAGACAGTTAATTTGAAATAACAATATAGTGGCCTTTGCCAAAGTCTGCCCTCCTTGCTTACTTTAATCAAGTTAGACGAAATCGGAGAATCAGCTCTCATTCACTCTAAATATACGAGAGCTTAGCAGTTGGTGCTTTGTCATTTAAATGTCATTGTTTTGATTTCAATTCATATCCTTTTATTTTGCCACTCACAACATAAAACACAGACAGGAAACTATTTAAGCTCTGTTAATGATCAGATTTAAGTTATTTTTCAGTGAAGCATTCCTACAAATCTTTAAAGTTTTCCCTTTTAAACTATTAAACTAACAGAGATGCTACCAATGCAGTCCATTTGCTACACATTTTTCGTTGATGATTGTTTTATTTTTTGTTTTCTACAGTGGTCACAAGTGACAGGCAGTTCTGTCACACTAAAGACAGAGCATTTTTGCTGGTATTTAAGTAATAAAGTCAAAGAGACTTTCTAATCTTGTGTACCTTTTGAAGTTTAACATAAAGAATGGAGATGGTTTTCCCCATGCATCTCAAATCTGGGCAATGGGACCCCAAGCAGACCCTTTAAATATATTGAAATAAAGAAATTTACCAGCCTATCTTTAGACCAATTTCAGCTTCATGCATTCTTTTGGATGACTGCTTCAGTATGTCCACAATCATTGTTAAAAAAAAATCATCCTGTTTTCACATACTGAACCTTTGTTAGAGCTCCTGTCCCAAATCGTGTTTGAAAGTCAGATTGATAGCTGGAGAGGTACCAGCTGACTGATGAAGTGCCCTTGAGCAAGGCACTTAACCCCAAAACTGCTTAGTAGCACTTCCTCAGGACCAGCAAGCCATCACTCTGACATCTGTCCATTTATACATGATCATAGAACCTGTTTGTGCATGTACATGTGTATTTTAGCGCAAGTTTGTTTAACATGTTTCAACAACGGAGTGTAAAGAATTGATTTCCCATGAGGGATTACTAAAGTATTCTTTCTTCGTCTTCTTTCTTATATGGGTTCTACAGTTTCAACCAGTGTGCACTGAAATGAATAGACACAAGTGAAAGTTTATCCGACAGGAGGTGGCTCTGTCAAAAAAAACATGCTCCCTGAGTCATAGGTCAGCAGACCAGTCAGAGAGCCAGTAAAAGGGTTAAGCAGTTTATATCTTGAGAATACAACCATAAAGTACTAAATGAATGGGGAACATAACAAAATAAGATGCACGTGTCTCTTGATCCTTCAGTGCAGTATTGCTCTGTTGTTTTGTCATTCTTTCTGCATACTTTGTACCCATTATGTTTTTTTCTTAGGGGCAGATATGCTGAGAGTACAGAGGATAATTGTCCCACTAAGCAGCAATTTAATCTCTTCATTTTAATTTCAGACATTATGATGTCTGCTTTCTTTGCTCACTTTGAGTCTCAGTTTGCTTTTGTCTGAGTTACTCTCAAAACTGTTTTGTCTCTATGGCAGCAATAAATCACTCATAAACATACTTTTTTTCACATCTCTTATCTATTTTTGTGATAAAGTTGGGGCTATTTTTCAGCGCTGCAAAAATCAAAGCACATTCAAGGACATTTGAAGAATCAGAGACCACACAAAGAGACCACTGCTGTGTTATACTGATGTTTTTGTTAGATAGGTGAGGCTAGCCAAAGCAATGCCTTGTGTAGAGCTTGCCCTGTTGTACCTTTACACCTCTCTCATCTGCAGCTATTGTGGCACGGCCCATCACTGACATGCTGTTATCACTGCAGACACAAAAAGGCTTAAAGGATCCTTTTCTTTTGAGGACACAGGCCCAGAGATAAGACAATGGCATCAAACTATTCCTTATCCCCCACCTATTCTGGGTGTTCCTCAAAGACATGATTACCCTCTGTCAGGATCTTCTTAAAGGGATACACCAACATTTTTTTTGTTTGTTTTTATGTCTTTCCTCACTCCAGAGTCCACTACATGCAGATAGACACCATTCTGTGCTTGCAGTAAGAAGGAAGAGACAGGCAAAACTCACCCACTGCTAACTAGCTTAGCTCAAACACTGGTAGTCAATGGGTAGCATTAGCCTGCCTCTGCCTACAGTCATCAGATGAACTCTTCAGCAGTTTTGAATGGTCCTGTGTGCTTTTTGTGGCTCGTTTTTTTGCCACGTATATGTTATCTATTTTAAGACTAAGATTAGCACGTCATGTAGTTTTTGAAAAAATACTTACAAAACTTTGAGGGTATTTGTCCAAAATGCATGCAGTCACGTTTAAGATAAAGCACACCCAGTCACGCCTTTTTCAAACATTAAAATAAAAAAACTGTAGATGTTAAAACTCATTTTCAGTTTCATGTTTGAGGATGTGAACAACTTCAAAGGTAATAAAATAGTATTGGAAAACATGTTTCACAATTTCATATTCAAAAATATGCATTTTTTAATCTTACATTTTGTGTTAATTTAAATGATGGTCTTGTTCTGAAACTTTATTGACACTGGACCTGCCTTTTTGGGGCATGACTGCCACCAACAGTGGACATGCAATTGCAATCACCGTTAATCTGATTGTCATTCTCTAATCAAAACAACAGATGAGTGACAGGACAGGGTAACATGACGGGGCCAGTTAGATTTCAGACGGAGTCAATGCCCCTGTGACCCCAACCATAGAATCCCCACTGGTAGCGTGCATACGCTAATAATCACAGATGTGCTTGCGAGCTGAGCAGGTCATCAAAATAGAGCCTCTGTTTATGAGTGGAAGAAGAGTGGTTCGAAGAATTATGGCAAACTTTGTAAGAGAGGACAAGGATGATTTGGTCAGGACTGAGGAAGATACACAACTTTAGTGTAAAAGTAAAAACAGTTACAACAAGCACATGTGACTGTTTAGAGTTGCTAAGGAGTTTACCCGATGACCTTAGGCAGAGGCAGACTAGCGCTACCCATTGACTCTCAGTGTTTTAGCTAAGCTAATTAGCAGTAGGCGAGCTCTGCCCGAGTCTTCTTTGTCACTGCATGCAGAGTTGAAAGAACAATATCTGTTTGTCATGGACTTGGGAGTGAGGTAAGACATAAAAACAATGTTGATGTATCCCTTTCTATGCTTCTGCCCCTCACGTCAAATCAAAACTCTTGTTGTTCAAAATGTATATCATGCAGAGATGTTACATTTTTTTCTGCCGAGTTGTAATTTTATGTTGGCACACAAGCACACTACATCTCCAAGAATGCAGCAGAAATGTTTGATCTTTGCAGGAATGCTGATTCTTTGCCTTCAGGATGCTTATTACAGCAAGAGTTGGAATTTTTCCTCCATCTGATTCACATCAGGTGCAAGACCATGGATGGGTAATTTGTCTGATGGAAGCATTTTTATTACAGAGCTCTGGTTGTGGTGGAAATGATAGGTCTGCTTTACTGCATTTGTGGACTGGAGTTTACCCCCAGTTCTTTTGTCTTCTGCTGATCTCAGAGGAATGTTTGTTTAGGCTCAACACATGGTTCACCTGGAACTCAGCATCGTGTGAGAAGGACTCAATCAAGTCCAAGATACTTTCTGGGCCAAATGTCTATAGGATGCATGAGCACGAAATACTTCATACTTGAATTCCCCTGATTGTGATTTATATTCAACAAAAAAGGGCTTAAACAAGTTGATGTCCAATGTGCAGGATTTCGAAAGTGAAAAGTGATGAATGTAAAACTAGTATTAAAACCTGTAGCGGTGTCCAATTACAGGTAGGGATGGGCTCTATAACCAAAAATCCACAGGTCATTTTTTTAATTACCTGAATGCTGTATTTGATAAATATCCCAATATTTTCTTTAGTTGGATAATCTTACGAACAGATTGATTCCCATAGCAAGACCTTTCTTTTCAGGTTTTGTAATTCTTACATTAACAAGCTGACGATGAACATCATACCAGATAATCTTTGAGCTGTAATATCCAAAAACCAATCTATTCATACTTGTCAGAATTCTGCAGACTTGAATTTCCCTGATTGTGATTTATGTTTAAGAAAAAGTGCTGAAAGAAGTTGATGTCCAATGTGCAGAAAGTGAAATGTGATGTACGTAAACTTACATCACGACCTATGGAATAGTCCCTTTACAGGTAGGGCTAGGTGATTTGAACAAAAATCCATATCTTGATTTTTTTTTAACTGAATGGCATTATTTGATATACATCCCAATATATTCTTTGGATGACTAGTCTAAAAAACATGGGTTAAAGACACTCAAAGCAAGATTTCTTTCCGGTTTTGAAAACATTCCATGTACAAGCAGACAATGAACATGATGCCATAAGACCTTTGACCTATGATATCTCAAAATCTACCCTGTTTATACTCTTTGACATAAAGTATGTGCAAAGTTTGATGGCAACAGTAGTGCTTTGGTGTGTGTCTGCTTTTGTGTATAAGTAAAATATGCGCTACATCACGCCCTCTCATGCACCTTCAGAACCATCATGTGAATAAATAACATTAATGTTTTGTCCTTGTGGAGCTAATACATCGTGATTACAGAGCTTTGTTGCAGCACTTTTGTGTTTGTGCACCATGAAAAGAGCTGAAGATTAAGACCTCAGTCATAACACATTAAAGTTCCAAAGTGACCAGAGAGAGGCAGATTTTTCCGGTTTGAAGCACTGTTTGGGCCCAAGACCATGTTTTGGCAGTTATGAGCCATTTAGAGCTCAGTTTACTGTTCATGAGATGTTAACAAACCTTTGCTCTCATGTTTAGCAGTGCTTTGGCAGCACACAATCAGAGTCTGAAAGGCTTTCAATCTTTTTAAGGTCAATAAAGACTTCAGCCTAGACCAAAACTCATTGCAGTTGCAGTTTCTTTCTCTTGGAAAATGTGTGATCAATTTGGTTTGTTAGGAGGCCACAGAGTGTGCAGAGCCAGTCCACACATCCTATATGTGGTGTGAATTACTGGGTGTGAAAATCAGTGTGAGGTATAGAAAGATAAATGAATAAATCAAGCTGGTGTGATACTGTGATTTTGATCTGTAATGGAGCCCCAAGGAAGGAATCCAGCACCAATCTAAACTATTGTAATGGTGTTTTTAAAAGACCACTGCCAAGTATTTCATCTTATTTTCCAGTTTGAATGACTTTAAAAGGCTGCTGCTTCAAACAGAATGGTATTCAGAGTTATTATATGTCAACACGATTTGTTCAGGAATACTAACAGGTCATAAACTCTGCTTTCAGACCAATCTGATGAAACAGAAAGCCTCTTTGCTGCATGGCCAACCTTTGATTTTTTGATTTGGTATGTACTTTTTCTTTACTTGGCAGCCTGTGGCAACTAGAAAAGTGCAGTAGGAAGGATCTGACATGGGTGTAAATGCTTTCCATGGGTGGTTGCCCTCTTTTTTGGACACACATATGCCATTATCAAAAGCATATATATCCCCTAGACTCCAAGAGCCACTGATTAAACACATTTTATATCCAGGGCAGATCTGGCTCAAGCATACAAGATGTGTTTCATTAAAATTTTTTCATAAAATATCGTCCCCCTGTGGATAGGCAGTTTTTGTATTAGGCAAAGGTAGGCATTTGTTCAGAGCCATTTGTTTAAAGGTGCCTCAAAGTTTAAACATTATCAGGGGCATTAAATATGATAAACAAAACTAAACTAAGTAGTGGCATTTCAAATGTACTGTAGGCCACTTACATTTCTGAAAAAGTTAATAGTAATAGCAATAACAGCTTTATTTATGAGCATATTCTGAAAACAATTGTGTACAAAGTGATTTGACAATAAACAACTGAAATAGACAAGACTTTAAACACAAAGGAAGCAAACCAAGGAGACAAAAACTCAAACTACAACCTTAAGAACCTAAACAGTGAAACCCAAACATGACCTGCGGTTGATACAACAGAGAGCAACACCAGAGAACACTGGGCTGAGCAAGACCCCAGCAACCTAAAAAAAGACCAGGAGGACCAATAATATCAGGAGATTAAAATTGGGAAAAAAAAAAAAAATACATATATATGTATATATATATATATATATATATATATATATATATATATATGTATATATGTATATGTATGTATATGTATGTATATGTATATATATATATATATATATATATGTATATATATATATATATATATGTGTGTATATATATATGTGTATATATATATATATATATATGTATATATATATGTATATATATATGTGTATATGTATATATATATATATGTATATATATGTATATATATATATATGTATATGTATATATATATATGTATATATGTATATATATATATGAAGAGACAAAGAATGAAGTAGAGGAGTAATTGGAGATGAAGGAGAGGAAAATGTGTTGGCAATTAAGACATTAAAAGTGATCAGATGACCTAAAAGTACTGAGTTAACATATCTAAAAATAAACAATCACTCAGTCTTTATTTGTGTAGTGCCAGTTCATTACAACTGTTACCTAAAGGCACTTCACAATAGAGCAGGATGAAGCCATACTTTTCATTTTATGATACACATGTATGCATCTATACAAAAACATATGATATATATTTCAATATACGTACATCCAGAGATGTATCCATCCAGGCAGAGACCAAGGTACTAAAAAATTAATATATGATAACGACAAACCCATGAACACCCAGATCATAAATCTGTCCTTGTTGTATTTGTCTCTGCTGAATATAGATAAAACAAACAGTTCAATCTTAATTGCATAGTGCTGCATTTAAATTTATGAAAGGTAAGCCCCTTGGGTTGTGGCATCTCATTTTCAAGAGGGACCCCATGTCAGAAGAGAATGCTTAAATTCAGTATACAGTATGTGTAACCATAATACCACCAAAAATATAACAAAAAAACACGACTCATTTTAATATATTGTTGGGTTGTGTTTTGTATATGTTGTATATTCTGTATGTGTATTATTTCTACCTAATTTAATTTGCACTATTTTCATACTTGTTTTAAAATTCCTTCTGAGACGTTATTATTATTTTACTATATGCCGATTGTTTTTGCACCAGTTTACAAAGTCCAATTCCTTGTGTGTGTTAATGAACTTGGCAAAAAATACAAATTCTAATTCTAATTCTGAAATATCCACGCATACTGAATATATGCACCACATTATCATCTAAACTTGGTATGCATGTACATACGCTAACACAGATACATACATAAAAATGCTCATACTGTTACTCAGATAATGTATGGATAAAGTGAATCAAACAGATGCAGGAAAGAATAAAGGAAAGAAGGTAAAAATAATAAGAGGCTACAAAGACTAAAATGGAGGTAAGGGGACGACATCACATGAAAGCAAGTCTATAAAAGTGAGCCTTAAGGAGTGATTTTAAAGAAGCTACTGATGCTGCATGCCTTATATCCTCAGGCAGGGTGCTCTTAAGTCAAGAAGCTCTGATGGTGGAAGCTAAACCCCCTGTAGTTTTAAACCTTGACACCCAGGAACAACTCCCACCCAAGGATCTGAAGCCACTGGCTGGCTCTTAGGGGTGCAATAGTTCAATGATAAAACTTGGATTCAGACCTGTTAGCACTTTAAATGTGATCAGTAAAATTTTAAAATCAATTCTAAAACTAACAGGAAACCATTGTAATGGTCCTAAAATGTGATGATGTGATGTCGTCTATTATAACTAGTTAAAAAACCTAATGTTTGAGGCAAGACAGCACTGTGTGAATTCAACAAATAAGATATCAGTGTTAGGACAAGTTCATAAAAACTGGCTCCTCACCTGTTAATCCAACCAGTGTCTAAAAGTTGCCCAATATTGTCAGTATAGTTGTACAATTTAAAATGTTTTCTGTATTTAATAAAACATAACTCAGGATGACAAGGTTCATTTAGACCCTCAAAAAAAGCCCCAGTATCCTGAGTTCACTCACTGACTGGTAAATCCAAATAAGGAAGGGCCTCGTCTTGGTCTTTGTTGGGCCTTCCTTGTCTTTAAAGCCCCCGCCCCCCTGCCCATGCGTATATAAGAGCACAGTGAGCCCCTATATGTGCACATGTGCTGGTATATCTCCCTGGACTATACTTTGCACATTTTTAGCTGCTGCGGGGAAGTGACGTGGCGAGCTGCCAGCCGGCTCTCAGTGTTTCTCAAGAAAGACAAATGGCATTGTTCCAGGAGCTGATACCAGCTTTACTGGCAAATCCCTGCCGGCTGGGCTGAAATTTCAGGCCTGTAAAGCGAGCAGGAGTGGAGCAGGGCCCGACAAAAGATGACATTGGCTTGTAAGTTTTGGGCGATGACGCTCAGGGGGAATCCATTATGTGGCTGTCACACAGCATTAGGCGAGACAGTAAACACTTTCATGTGTGGATTACCATTTTACCCATCGGAGATAATAGATATTTGCCTTAGCTAATCCATTCCTCTATTGATTTTTTTTCCCTTTAATAACTTCTTGCAAGCAAGCAAATTTCAAGAAGTGCAAGAATGCTGACGCATAAGAAGCTGGGACAAAGGGCTGTGTTTGACACAGATTAGCTGCTCAGTGTAGTTTTACACACAAATATGAGATTAAAGATCAGTTCTTACAACCTAATTTACTTCAGACATGATGTGTGTGAATACAGACAGTGATCACTGCTTATTACAAAGATCTCAGCTGTCATTAAAAGATAAGTATGTTCACAGAGATAAATATGAGTCTTCATTCATGCTAGAGTACGGGTCTGCTGTAAGCTACTGTAATCATAAGTCATCACAAGACCGTGTTTAAAATGAAATCTTCCAAAATAAAGTGTGCTTCTCAACATTAGAAGTTTTAAATATTCATAATCCTTCATAACTTTAAATCTGTCAAACTGTGAAGCATTCAGTATAGACATTGAGGTTAGACATTAATTGAAAACAGTGCTTAAATGAATTATAGGACCACCTTATAAGAACACAAAATATTTAAGAAATTAAAAAGCTGCTTTTAAACTAATAATATTGCTTTTGCTTTGGTAAGTATATATGTATAACGAGGAGTTTCAGGCTGTATTTACCTTTTTAAAATTATTTTTTTCTTTTCATGAATGCAAGTAAATGACTATAATTTTGCATCTTGATCAAGAAATTAGCGCCTTACTATTTTCAGTTTTTTTCTTTTCGTAGAACAGTAAAAATAAAAAACTAATGCTTAACAATTATAATTATATTTAAGCATTAAACTGTGAAAAGCTACATACAGGTGTATTAACCGTTGAAGAAACTTTAAAAAATTATGTTGGTAATTACTAATACTGCAAATTTAGGGCAGCTGTGGCATTTACTGTACTTTGGGTGGTGGTCTGGTTAATTAGATAAACACTTTTTATGCGTCTTATTTACTGTCTTTAAGGACATTGTAGTCTAATTCATGTAAAGCATTGCAATCATTTTGTGACACATTATAAACTCAATAATAATCTCTCATAATGAAGTCAGTAAGTGGTCAGTTGATGCTCTAAGGAAAGTTAAATTCATTAAAATGCAATTTAAAAAAGCTAACAAAAGACTTAAATGTTGCCTTTTACATTTGATCAAAACTTTTTTAATAATGTTGGACATTCAGTGGCTCAAATTCAAGACAGTATATATTTTATTTCAATAAAATATTCACAATGGCAATAAATATTCACAGAGAAATTCCAGAAACATCGGCTACATTAATCTAAAAAAATGCAAAAGATAACTGTTAAAAAGAAGATAATCCAAGATAGATAAAGCTGACAGTAAAAAGCAGAATATTGAACTCAATCCTTGAAAATTCTGTTTATCTCTTTTAATAACACTAATAATAAAATACTAACAGCTGTATTTATACCAACCAAGAAAGGTGTTTACAAGTGTTCTGACAGTTATTTACAGAGAATAATAAACTGAACATTTACAAACAAAAAATCCAAATGACCTGGAAAATCAAACAAAAGATCAGCAGCAACATTCAAACACCTTGCATCAACAAGAATGATGAATAAAAAAGACAAAGGGAATGAAGGTGATTAGGGACATATCACCAGTGACTGACTACAATGATATAAACTTTTAAACACTTAACATTAGCAATGAAAAAGTGAAACATTATAAAGTTCTTTACATGTCTCATGTACTGTCAAATAATTTTGAATGTGTGAAATTTATCACACACACACACACACACACACACACACACACACATATGTATATATATATATATATATATATATATATATATATATATGAAGTAACTCAATGTAAGTATATACTGATTATAACTAATATACAACAGCATCATTATGGCCTTGGATTACTTTTATAAATCATTTTGAATTAGCATGTATATTTATACTGTATCTATGATTATACAGTATTAAAAGTGCATAACTGATATACATGTTGTATTAAATATCAGTTATATCTACACTGCACTGTAATACTGACCGCTATACATCTGTGCAACTTCCCTACTTCATCTCTATATATACCTTTATTTTTTGTGCTTATTGTATACAGTATGTTTTATTGTCATATTTTTATACCTCTTTAACCATCTTACCTATTTCTATTTGCACTATTTTCCAGCTGTTTATATTTGTATTTTATTCCTCTTGTCATCTTCATTTATTACTTTATGTTGATTGCCCCAACTAACCAAGTCAGATTCCATATAAATTTACCTGGTAATAAAAAAATAATTCAGATTATGATTATAATGCCTTTTAACATGCTTATATGTTTATGATGCCTTATGAAGAGGGTCCTCACAGAAAATGACATCAAAAAATGATGGAGTCAGCATCATAATAACATTTCTTGACCCTGAAAACGCACACCTAGCACACAGAATCATGTTGATATCATTATTACTTAGACAGTTATTAAGCAGAAACAGTCCGTCTCTATTGGCAGTTCTCTGGAGTGAAGCCTTTACCAACATCTCCTGAAAATGTCTGCAAAATCTGTCCTGTTGCTTTTGCATAATCTTGCTACGAACAAACAAACAGACAAACATACACTAGTAGAAATGTAGCCTCCTTGATGGAAGGTAATGAACAAAAAGTCTTTGACATCTAAACATTTTTTAGCCTCAATCTGTATCTGGACAGGGACAGAGACAATATGGGTAAATCAAAATATTTGTTCCATCGTTGAAAGTCATGGTATTTTATAGGGCTGGGACGATACGCTTTCCTCCTGATTCAATTTTTTTTAATAATATTTTAGTATATATATATATATATATATATATATATATATATATATATATATATATATATATATATATATATATATATATATATATATATATATTTAGCAATATTTACTTAGCTTTTTTAACACCAGCAAAATATATGAACAGTGATGATGCCTCCAGACTATATCAGGAAAATACACATCACATGTGAGTCCGTTTTTAGGATTTATTCAGCAATGTATTTTTACCAGCTGTTTATACTCTCTCTTCAAAAGCCAGGACTGCATTTAAAAGTGGCTTATTAACACAGACTAAAATGAAACATTTAAATTCAGCAAAAAAAAATCTTTTTTTTTTCTTCCACCCCTCTGACCTGGAGATGTATGATACAGTGGTAGGTACAGCTTATTGATCTGTCTTGTTGAATAAACATTACTTGAGAGTTTGGAATAAAGAACATTTTGAAGTTTTCTGGCAATTCTGTACTGAAGTATTTGACTTTAAAAAAAATACACATTTGAAAACAGAAGGATGCATTGGCTAAAGGCAGACACAAAGATATTTCCCTGTGACGGATAACACAAATACTATTGGACAGATTTTGCTGAAATGTTCAGGACATGTTGGTATTGGCTCAACTTACAAATGATTTTGTTCGTGACAAAGATAACCGCCTTTAGTGACAGTCTTATTTGCTCAGTAACTGTCTAACAAATATCAATATCAACGTGATTCTAAGTGCTAGGAGTGGGTTTTCAGAGTCATGAATATTATGATGGTAACTTTATCATGGAACTGTTGCTTATAGCTGTAACAGCGATATGTGAGCTACCTTGGTGGAGGTTTGCCCTCTCCAAATGCTTTCCAGTCTTCATTTTAGTCCACTTGTGTTTAATCGAGCTGCATCATGTCTATTTTCCTGTTACTTCCTTCATCAGAGTTGTTGACACCTTCAGATGTTTTGTGTTTGGGGGGCTCTGGTCCGCGGCTTTGGCACCGGGGAATTCTTTTGTCCCTCAGCATCAACAGACAGCTCTGAAGGCCTGTTTTCAGTCGGAACTTCAGGCTGAGAAACATTCTCATAACAGACTCTCACTGAAGTCTCTGGAGTTGGAGGTGGGGTGTTCCCTGCTGGCTGCATGGTCTCGTAGACCGGGCCGATGGAGTCAGGCTCTCGTTTGTTCAAAGAAAGCATCCTGAGCTGTCCTCCATCCCCTGATGTCATTTGGGTTTTGCTGTGTTTTCTGCGGCAGCATAACAAGATGACAGTGATGAGCAGAATCAGTATGACAGCTGCTCCTGTGGCTGCCACACCCACAACAATGTTGGCTTTAAAGCAGAGCAGAGATGGTGGTGTCGGTGGTGATGGAGCTTTACAAGTTGGACGGATTACGTCACTCCTCTCTTTGCTGACCTTGTTTTCCACACTACAAGTAAAACTCCTCTCCCCTTTGAGCTGTGCCAGAGATATGCTCAGTGTTTGTTGTGTTTCGCTGGTTAAAGTCTTCTCGTCCAACGTCCAGGAGAACGCCAAACCCTGAGCTTTAGCCACCTCACAGCTCAGTTTGACAGCACTAGACTTGAAATCACAGCTGAACGTGAGTTTAGGCTTTGACACTCTGTCCATAATGCAGACACGACCGTTCCATGTTGTGGCAGAAGTGTGGTTGGGGTGCAGCACGTTTGCTTGGTAAGATCCCGCATTTGATGGTTGCAGGTTCCTCAGAATTAGAGATCCAGTTGGGGAGACGTCCCCTGTTTTTCCGACTGACACTCTGCCTTGCTCTCTGTAGAAAATGATGCTGCTGTTATGGGTCCATCTCAGCACATGCATCATTGTAAGTCCATTGTATTTAAAAGGTAGATTCAGGGTCTGTCCAATAGCAGCATAAAAATCACAAAGATCTGTTTTGGCTGCCAAGACGATGCTGGATGTCCAAAAAAAGATGACACCAATGGTGGCATGAAGACGGGCCATAGTAAAAGAAGTATCAGCTATGCTCAGGATACTCTCTGAAGTTCTCCCTCTTTGGCTCTGACTTTGAAATCATGGTCAGGGGGACCTATAGGTGACATTAAGACACTCAAGGGGAAGTGAAGCTTCATAGGGAAGGAACCTATTGGTCAAGAGTCTACTTTCAGTTCTCTAAAAATGAGCAAAAGTCAAAGTTGAGTGGCAGCTCGTGTCCTGTGACTGATGTCCCGAGTCAGTACAATGATGCAAGTGTGACTAATTAGCAAGTCAGCTGTGGTCAAATCATTTTACCGCTAAGAAACATGACAATTGTTTAACCACTGTTTGATTTAGATGACTCCAGGACATCTGTATGCAATCATACCATATCACTCCATGTCACAAAAATGTCATTTTAATGGACGATTTATTGAAAGCAGAAACATGGATCTTTTTAATTGTTGAGATGCCATTTGTTTTGGGTTTTGTTTTGGATAGTTGGAGGAAAAGTTTGCAGCAATAAAAACTAACCCAAGTTGTTCGCTTTTTATTCAGTGTGAATACCGAAATGGTTATCTTGAAGATTCAAAATCAAGGCAACTGGACTGTGTTAAGTTTTGGGGAGACGTTTCGCTTCTCATCCAAGAAGCTTCTTCAGTTCCAAATGGCTGGTGAAGGGAGCAGATACTTATCTTACTGGAGAGGAAGACAAGAAAATATTTCATTGACTTGTAGTTTGATTAACCTGATTTAATGTCTGTAATCGGGCAGATTCATCTTGCCAAGTTCCAGTCTACAACTACTGTGACTAGGGTGAAATGATTTATTCTTTTATGATCAAAATCACAATTTCAGACAACATAGTAATGTGATTGCCGAAGCTGCCATTTTTTTCAGCGCTCCTGACTGACCCAGGATCTATTTCGTCAACCAACTACTAGTGGCAATGTTGCACAGGCGCAGAGGCAAGCGTTCTTCTTCTTCAGTTCAGAGGTTGGCATAGTTACAAAAACATGTCTGGGGCGACACAGACTGTAATGGAAGAGTAGCCCAAGCGGACCATGATGAAATATTGGTGAAACTAATGAGTTTTTGGACGATTAATGCAGTTTTAGGAGTGGCGCTGTATGCCCTATGTGCTACCATTATACGGATGTCTGCCACTCGATTTTGGATCTAAATATCTCCTGAAGCACTGTTTGGATCAGGAAAGCCTTCTGGGTGAGTGTATTGTTCTACTTCATTCTATAAACAATGTGAAAGCTGCAGAAACCGAACTTACCCTTTAAGGATTTTTTTCACAACATGTTTTTAAGCTAAGACAGTCAAAGACGGCTCTTTGTTTTGATTCTTCAGTTGTAATAACTGCTGTTGATCAAGGACTATAAAGAGTGTGTATGCATGTTTCTTATTAATAAAAGTATTTGGAAGCAATTATTACCATAAGTTTTCATCCTTGCCTTAGCGTAATAGCTTTAAATGTTTGATAGTATGATGTAATATTCTGTCATGTTTGTAAAAGTTACTGTACACGTAGTAAATATTGCACTGAAGCTTGATTTGAAGATTAACATGATTTGAATTGAAATCACAATATCTGCCAGAAAAATTGCAATTAAATCTTATCATGAAATTGTTCAGCCCTAATTGTGAGTGCACCAAAGTTGTACGATCCAGTTAGAGTCCTTTAAGGCAGGAAGAGGGAGGAGCTACAACCAAGATGGCAACAGGAAGTGACGTGTCAGACAGAGATTAGCATAGATGCTAACAACTTCATTAACAGTTTTATCATATGTGGACCACATTTCTTTTCAAATGACAACAAATAGCACTACAAAATTTTCAACAGGAAGATGTTTTAGTTAGTTTTATGGAGTGGCTTTGATTTCGTATAGTGTGAACATTTGCATTTGACTGCACAAAGGTTGATGAAAATGGCGTCTAAAACAATATGTAAATCATAATGATACCAGCCTTTAATATATTCTGCAAACAACACATTCAGCAATGCAGAGCTCAATATTTGAGGAAGTTGGGGTACAGATTAGATTACCTCTATATTAAAAAGGAGTTTGAAGATTTATCATCGGTCAGATATTTCCCTGCTGAATTGCATTATTTGTCCTGTTTATTGGTTTTTGCCTGTCAAAGAATATAAATGACCTCTGTTTGTTTAATCTATATTGGTTTCATTTGGCTAGGCTTTTCTGATGGAGCAACTGGATTAATGGGGCCAGAGTCCTGTGGTAACGTCTGTGACAAATCCTTTAGTTCTGGTGTCGTCAGGCAAAAAGCTCCGCCAAGGAAAGTGTGTAATTTGTAATTAGATATGGCTGCTATGCTGTCATTTACACATTACATTTGATTATTTCAATAAATCATGTGTTCCTTGGTGAGCTGTTAGACAGAAATCCGAACTGTGATTGTTTAGCTTTTACGATCTGCGAGGCCCCGGCGAATTCAGGTCAGATTCTGACCTCATTTGGCTCAGTGGATTCATTTCAACAAGTCTCTGAGAGGTGCATTCCTCACTTTTGAAGATGAGTTAGCTTTTTCATGTCGTTATTTGCTTCTGAATTGTTCTCAAATGACTATAATCTAGTGAGCTTTCTGTAAATCCCTTGAAGCAATTCCAGTAAAGCACAGCCATTGTTTGATTATCATTCAGAAATACCCATCATTCCTTAATTTATTGCATCTACAAGCCTCCAAAGTATTACTATAACTGTGATAACGCATGCTGCACTACAACGAGTTCATTTTGCATCCTGCGACTATAATTTCATGCAATTAGTAGTGATTCACAAGCTTTCTGTAACTCTCAGCACCTTCAAAGATGCTCATAGAGAGAAGAACACCTGTTTCTTTTAGTCTCACCATCATTACAATTTTTCCTACCCCGAGGGAAAGGTTTGATGTAAAGTGTTGGCTATTCACAGGGGGGCGTAGGCAGAGTTAAAAGCAATGAATTCCTTGTTACAAGAGCTATAAAGATTATATCTCTGAGATTCTTCCCTGCCAGCTCACAAATAGGAACATGTGTGTCAGTGTGCTCGCTGCATGAGTGTGTGTGGAGCAGACGCAGGTAAGAAGTGGAGCGAACAGATGGTATCCTTGTGTTTTATCTCACAGCTGACCCGAGCCAAAGATGGTTTCCTGCTCCACTTCTGAGATCAGTGTCTGCAGTTCTGTAGGCTGCAAGAAAGGAAAGAGAGTTGTGTTGATATGTAGTAAGCTGATTCAGCATTTCAGTTTCCGTGTTGTTGTGTCAGCACCAGAGAGAAAAATCGATTCAGTTTTAAAATTCTTGTATCTACTTTTAAATCCCTCAAAAGTCTCACCCCGCCCTACCTTTCCGAGTGGCTGCAGCCTTGTTAATTATTTCAGCATTGTTTTCGTCAATAACCTTTTTCCCCTCATGAAAACTAGACAATAACTAATAAGTACATGGACAAAAACTAAAACTCGATTTTGTGACATTTTCATCAAGTGAGAGTTAATCCAGGGGCAGACATTAGCTCAGTTGGTAGAGCGTCCGCCCCATGTACGGGGGCTGCCAACCCCCAGCAGCGGCTGCAGGTTCGAATCCCGGCCACAGCCCTGTGCTGCATGTCATCCCCCCTCTCTTCACCCACTTTCCTGTCACTCTTCAGCTGTCCTATATAATAAAGGCCATAAAAAGCCCAAAAAATAACTTAAAAAAAAAAAAAAAAAAAAAAAAAAGTGAGAGTTAATCCAATCAGACCTGATTTCATCATGTGTAAAGTAGGAACAAGTTAGGAATATACCCAATCACAGCTACTTTGGTTGTGTGGAAATGTTGGATGAGTTAGGAGGGACATCCAATCACAGCTGCCTGAGCTTCATGGTGGTGGGATAAGTTGGGGAGCGATCCAATCAGAGCTGCTTGCTTTATTAATTTATATATTCACGTAGAGCAGGTTCACAGTTTGTTGTCAGTTCTGGTATTGTAACTGAGATGCTCTGCCAGGTAGTCTTAATAAAGGTGACTGCATTTCTAACAAAAAGTTAAATTTGTTTCTGTTCATTTACACATTTAAACTGTACTAGCATTCAGAAAAGGGTTATTAGATGTTTTATTTGACTTAAGAAAATCAAGGAAACATAAACAATACCTTACCCTTTACACTTCATGTTTTAGTCGACAAAATTTCCAGTAGATTTTGTTGATTAAAATGTTGTGAAACTTCATCAACTAAAACTAGACTAAAATTAAAACAATTTAGATGACTGAATTATGACTTAAATTCAAAGATATTTTAGGTAAAAGACTAGAAGTAAAACAAACTGTTTCCTTAAACAGGATCCACACATAAAGATTATAGGGCTGCTTTTTGTCCGCAACTTTCCCCCTTCCTGACCAAGGGTGGCAACTGTTAGATTGTCTTATATCTCTAAAGATTGTCCTATAAGATTTTTCTGTGGTTTGAGGTGTGTTAAGAGCGAATTTGTCACGATATTTGGCTCTGATATGGGTCAGGGCCAATAACAATAGATATTAAACTAAACAAAAATCTTCATGTGTGGAGAAAGCCAACAAACCCTGAGTCATGACTCCTTGGATTGTGACGTGGAATGGGATGTAGCTAATCAAGAAGCTGACTGAGGAACAAGGAAGCAGGCATAATAAAAACAAGCATGACTGACCTGAAACATTAAGTTGGGTGAACCTCTGAAATGGAGGACCAGCTCACATGTTCTCACTGTCTCCAAGATTTCTTCCACAGTCTTTTCTTTTTTTAGTTTGGGATTTTTCCATGAGTATATTCCCAAGACCACCATCATTCCCTCTACTCGCATGTCCTCTTCCACGTTACAGGTTGTGTTTTCCGGTTATGCCATAGACAACGTTTATGGTTGTTACTATGTTTCTTCTCGTTTTTGTTGGATCATGTTTGATCACGTTATATTTCTGTCCTTCTGTCTAGATTCTAGATTGTGGGCCAGACAATTGGACTCGAGTCATAAGGACTCGGAGTCAAGTCGACTTGAGCCGCTAATGAGACGACTTGCAACTCGACTTGGACTCGGGAGAAAATGTCTCCTACTCGACCTGACTTGAGACAACATGATTGGGAAAATTGCACGCACTCAGGCTTAATATGAAGAGCCAGACAGGAGATGTACGCCGCTCTTTCCTTTTAGGTTCACTTTATTGATGCTCCATTCACAGTACACTTGTCCATCACCTATTGTTGTTCCGCACACTACACAGTACTACACACAAAAGTTCCTACCACACACCCGCTTCTGATACAGTGATGATTAGTGGGCAGGGTGCGCCGGATGTGGGTTTCAAAAAACAAAGACACGCCAAGTGCACGACCTGCAACGCTTCGATAAGCAAAAAAGAGGGCAAAACATCAAACCTTATCTGACACCTGAGGACACATGAGGCCAAGTAAGTGAAACCTGCAAACGTTAGCCAGGTAGATAACATTCCTGCCATAGGTCAATATGGCAGGAACGTTAGCCCGACCTGTGGTCAATATGAAGCTAGCAAAGCTAACATTAGTAAAGAGGGTGTATGTATGTTGTATGTGTGGGAAGATAAGGTTTCTCTCTTCAAGATAAAAATCGGAGTGCTTTTTGGGTGGACTGGCGAACATTGGTGAGGGACTCGACCCGTTATAACCTGTGACTCGACTCGACTTTTCAAAACTTGTGACTCAACTCAACTTGCCCACAACAGAAAAAACTTGGGCCTTGCTTGGGACTCCGATCAAATGACTCAAGACTTGCTTGGGACTCAGATCGGAGGGACTTGGGCAATTGTCTGTTGTGGGGTGACAGAATGGTTTTGTGTGTGGTGTGTTGTGTTGAGCACACCACACACAAAATGACCAAAACTGGTCAATGCCTGATTTTTATCTTCCTGTGCGGGCTCTCTAACAGAAAAAAAATCTCTCCAGATTTAGAAAACCTGTCTTTGTATCACTTCAGACATGCTGTGGGGAAAATATTGTACTGTGGGTTTGGGGAGATGAATATGGCATCTGTTGCAGATGAGAAGGTCAGTAGGGCAGTTTTTCAGTCTCATTCAAGGACTCTCAAATGAGGGCTCAGTTGACCTCTTTTTGCAACAACAAATATTCATCCATGTCAAACTTAAAAGAATATTTTTACTTTATGACCACTTCGTTAAATCTGCTGAAATAATCAAAACAAAACCTCAGAAATAACTGTTTTTTTCTTAAAGGGATTTAAGCCTCAACACTTCCTCAAAGATGATGTCTTAATTTTAACTCCTCATTGTGCAACATGACAGCCCATGTTTATCCATTTCCTGATCTTGGTGTAGCTGCAGAAATGTTCCATCACGCTGTCAGAAACAGAGAAGAGGAACTGAGCTGCTCAGTCTGATGACACACTGACATAATGTGACAGTGTTTGATGTCATGGCCAGATTTTCCATGTTAAGTGCATCATGGATTAAATAAAGTGGCCAGTTATCCTGAAATTACTGTCTGCAAATATTACTGGTTTGCTTAAGTGCACCCACTTATCATAAATAATCATGCGGGTTGTCCTGTGGCTGTGATGACTGCAATCGCAGCCAATGACAAAAAGCAAACAACACCCTGTTTTTCCAAACCAGAATCATTTCCCTCCGTTTTGATCCCCTTCTGTAATATGCCCTCTTAATTGGCGACAAAGTGCAGTCTGAATAGAGCTGGCCCGGGTTAATTGGCTTCAGTTCCAGGTCCCTCAAGCTCCAAGGCAGGGAGCCCGTCTGCTCGAGCTGATGTTTAATTCAGGGGTCCAGATGGTGGCGTAACAGCCTGGCTCTCAGGGCCTTGACTCACACCTTCCTCAGACGTGGCTGCAGCTCCGTGGCCCTGGGGGGATGAGCGGGGGCCCCTCCTGCTCTGTAAGTCGATAACATAAGGGACAGAGATGTCGGTCAGATTGGAGGGCTGGACTAGAAGGAGTTCCTTGTGGGCAATTTAAGCAATAAAATAGAATAATTAATATAAATGAAGGATAAGAGCACTCACAGAGCTTTAGTGGAGTTACTCACACATGTAGGGTTTAATAGAGAGTGTTGGGGAACTTCCTGTGCCCATGAGGGGAGGCTAACGAGGAGTCCTGATTATTAGACAGTCTTTTAGAATTATGTCAGTCTTCATCAGGTGAATCTGCTAGATGAAAAGTACTAGGTTTATCGAAGAATGATTTATAAAAGAACAGTGAGATACCATTTCAATGCCAAGTTATCACTGCAAACAGATCATGCGTATCATATTCATTGGGCACAAACCTCTCTCTTTTCATGACTTTAATTTACTTCATAAAATAAAGTCATTGGTAAATGACTGGTGAATGGGTTTGATAAACTTTTAACCAAATTCAAGATGAAAGAAACTGTATCTTGTCAGAAGGATACAATATTTATTAACTGTGTTTTTTTCAATTCCTGAATATTAGCCAATTTGAGATGGGAGCTATGTGCCTGACAGCTATGATATGCAAGGCCATCCACAGAAATGACAACTACATTAACCTTTTATTTCCCTGTTCTTCCATCCATCAATCAATAAATCAGTCAATCTTCATTTGTATAGCACTATTCAAAACTAGTGTTATTCATCAGTTCATCCTTCTGTTTATTCATCCTTCCATCTATCCATCTGCCTTGTCCATCACTTTTACCATCTAAATATCCATCTTTATGTAGTTCCTCCATCCATACCTATCTTTATACAGTATTTCCAACATCTGCCCATACATTTAACCATCCAATTATCCACCCGTGATCCATCTATGATCCCTCTGTTCATCAATCCTTCCATTTGTCCATCCAACATCCAGCTTTCTATCTATTCCTTCACATTTCCAATCATCTGTCCATACCTTTTACCATGATAATATCCATCCTTATATGCATCCATATATGATGTTCCATCCATCGATCCTTCCATCCATCCACCCATCCATCCATACCTATGACTTGATATTTCCTACCATCTTTCCATCCATCTAACCATCCAACCATCAAATTATCAAATCTTACCTCTTCCCACCCATCCATTTATACAGTATATATCTACCCTTAAACTTTTGATTGTATGTCCGTCCATCCGTCTGTCCTTCCATCCATCCACCCATCCATCCATACCTATGACTTGATATTTCCTACCATCTTTCCATCCATCTAACCATCCAACCATCAAATTATCAAATCTTACCTCTTCCCACCCATCCATTTATACAGTATATATCTACCCTTAAACTTTTGATTGTATGTCTGTCGATCCGTCAATCCATCAATCCATCCATCCATCCATCGTACCAGCTGTCCATTCTTCTGGCCTTCAATCCATCCCTTTTTCCATCCACCCCAAAACTCCAACTAGCCATCAATGAAATCATCAAGCATATCAGTACTGAAGAAGTTCATCCATCCATCTGCCCAAACAAAGGCTGAATATGAAATGATACGACTTTTACCATTTACCTGGAACTTTCACAATCATATCTGTCCATCCATCCAGTAAGAGTTGAAATGTATATAAAGTTAAAAAAAAACAAAAAACCTTCAGGCTTCTTATTGCATCAGATTAACAAAAGGGATCAACTGTGAAGGGTGGATGATTGTGAGAGTAAGTGTTACCTCATTTTGTAAAAATTAAAAGGCTTTAAGCTCCAGCAGCGGTCAAAGGTTCGCTGGAAAGCAGCCATGCATTAACATACCGTGGGAGAATTAACCAGATTCTCTGTTCTACTCTAAAGGTAATCTCATTATATTACAGCACGTTTACAATAATCAAATTAGCTGTTTCATTTACATAATCCTGCATAATCTCTCTCACATTGCTGTGCCATTTACCTCGTAATGTGTTTAGATTTGGCCCTAATGGGTAAAAACTTCACTCTTTAGTGAATCCTGGTCACTAGGTCCTCAGATAGAGTCTAAAATTCTTCCTGTTTAGAAAGTAAATACCCCATGTGCGCTCCTGAGGCTACAAAAATAAGAGCTTTTGTTCCTGGCAGCCTCTCCAGTTGGATCCTCGCTGACCTTGTGTCATTTCTGCCCTGGAGCGCTGTCAGCTAAATCCAATGGGAAATTGTGCATCCCGTGAAACTGTTTACCTCCTCCTTGGGTATTGTCCAGGAAAATTTCCTCCCTTTTTCTCGCAAAGATTTTCTGTCCATATGTTGGGCCTGCAGTCACGGCAGCCTCCATCCTGTTGGACTCATGTTCAAATCATCTGAGAAGCATCTTTATTTCGCTGTTGTGTCTTTGATACATCTGTAGATTGGAAGATACTGGAAGCTTCTCGCAGTCTAATTTGTTTCAGGAAGTGTATGAGAATGCTTTGGAGCGCTGTGGGAGTTTGATGTGAAATGAGATATCCATATCCGTATCAAAGGGAACAATTTGTAGGAGCTTTAACTCATGCAGGGATAAATCTTGTCACATGTACATCATTTTTATGTCTAATCACATCCTGCTTGGCTCTGCTGTACCGCTCCCAGTCTCCCCTCGGTGACATGGAGGCATGTTTGAATGCTTTCACAGGTCATTCACTGCAAGTATAAGTCACTCCCACTACTTCCCCAAAATTGCCAAAGAGACAAAAGCCAGGCCTTTCCTTCTGACAGAGTTCAAGAGATCACAGTTTATATTTCCTCTTGCTTTACACAAGTCTCTAAATTGTCTAGTTTCAGTGGAGTGGATGTAAGGTGGGGGCAGTGGGCTTCAAATAGGGCTGGACTAAAAGGTAACATATATGTGATCACTTGGATCAGTATAAATATTATCATCTTTTTTTCACTTTTGGCGCCAGCTAACAGAGTAATTAAAATTAATTAAGTATCATAATAAAGTGTTTCACATCAAATATACAGATCCAATCACTTTCCTCTCCCAGCCAGCTGTCGGCCAACTTCCAGCTACTGGAAGTCTGCCCAACGTATTTGTGGGTGTGCTTGAATTTTACACCCATTCATACCTTAGCAGGGTGTCTCCATGAGCTGGGAGTCTCTTTTTTCAAAAGAACACAAGCCCCAACCTTTTCCCTGGTCGTTAGAGAAGCTGCCAAATCTACAGAGCAAAGTTGAGTTCACACAAACATCTTCTGAAATTTTGACATTGCTGAACAGCTGGATTTGACCGATTCAATGTCTGTAATCAGATCTTGCCAAACCACTATGCTTGGCCAAAGGCAGCACAGCCCAGTCAACATCCTCTAAAGCAGGAAGAGGTGAGTTAGAGTGGCTGCTCGTACAGAGATTAGCATAGATGCCGACAGCTTCAGTAGCACTTTTATATCCACATTTCTTTATTAAATTAAAAACAACAAAATAGAAAGCACTATGAAGGACAGTTTTGCTGCACTTCCAGCAGGTTTTGGTGGCAGTTTCTTCAATGAAGTGGCCTGCAATAGTATCTGTTTGGCCTGTAATGAATGTGATTGACAAAATAATCTTTCAATCACCTGCTTGATATGCTGTTGAAAGATTCTGCACAAATCTCAAACACTTTCTCTGAGCTCTTTCCAAATGTACAAGTGAGATATTTTGAACTGTGTTAGGTTAGTAGTAGCTGGGGTGGGGCCCTATCAGGTGGTCAAAGGGTTTTGTGGTGTTTTCTGTCCTCATTGGCACGAACTGTTGATGTATGATTTTGCTTCCCTCTGCTCCACTTTGGCTCATTTCTTTCCTCTTGTTCAACTTCACTTAACTCCTCAAGTGGGCATAACAACATTGCAGACTCTGACCTGTTTTGTTTTGATGGGTGGTAACCCATATTAAAGCAAGGTAACTGACCTTAATCAATAAATAAATCTCAATCAGTCTTTAATTGTATAGCTCCAATTCATAGCAAGTGTTATCTCAAGACACTTAGAGCGGGCTGAACACAAACTCTTGGTTTATGGTTGCACAGACATGCATATGTAAATATAAAATACACATAAACATATTTATACAAATACATACATCCAACACCCAATATGGATCCATATAGCCAAACATGAATCCCTCCATCATGGTGGCAAAACAAACCTCTGTTTAGCTGTTAGAAATTTTAATTGTGGATTCCAGTCTCATGATGAACAGCCTCTCACACTATGCCATTGAGTGCGTGAGCGAAGGACGGGAGGTGGGTGTAAATATACTAAAGTAAAAACTAAAGTAAGTGATAGATCCATGGACCAATCATAGACCTGTCTCCATTATATTTGTCTTAAGAAAAATGACTTGCAGCTTCCTCGTGCGATCATCATCAATGCTGTGTTTTATTCTCTATCTCTAACTTCACTATAAAACAGAATCGGACTTAGGACTGCTCCGATGCCACTGAGGACAAGAGTGCAGCTTGTATCATCCTTGTTTTGCTCTTGCCCAGCTGTTTTTGCTCACCGCGTTCAACCAGCAATCCACCATTGCCGGGCACCTTTGATGTGCACATGCAGGGAGGAGGGAAGCATGCAGAGGAATCAGTCTTACGCCGATGACCCCAAAACTTACCTCCCATCAGTCTGTTTGAGTTCAAGTTTAAACAAATGAGAGGGTTTGTTTTTGTTCCCCCTTTTTTCTTCTTTCATGGCTGCAGGGCATCTGCTCTCCGCTGTCTCCCCAGCCAATGAAAACTGAGGAGGATTTTTACGCGAGACATTTTTGTGGCTGACCATAAGCTCCGGACAGCTCTCCATTAACTCTCTATTAAGATGATGTAGCTGTAGGTTTGAACGGACAATAAAAACAGGATTTTTCAGCCCTTTCAAAGCCAACTCTGGAGATTGTGTTAAAGCTGAATTTGTCTAACAGCTGGAGAGAATGAGCAAACACTTGTTTTCTGAGATTCCAGCAAAGATTACAGCATGTGTGTGTGCCTGAAGGTTTTCCTGTGGTCTGAACTTTACTTTTATGACTAACGAACAGCTAATCCTCCACAGATGAAGCATCACACTTGTTCCAGGGGTCTTTTGTTTTCTGACGGCTCTCAATGCTGCCAAAGAAGAATGTAATAATGAAGGCCATTCTTGTGCTCGGATACTTTGATTCTTGTTCCTTTCTTCACTCATTTGTTCTTCTTCTTTGTACTTTTTTGAGTCGTGCAAAACCTCAGTCATCACTCTTTGCTGAAAAAATAAACAGTTTGTCAGTCATTTGAGTGTTACAATGCAGTGTGGGTCCACGACAAATTGTTTTGTTTAATTTTTTGTAAATGTACTGAATGTTATCCCACAAGGGTCCAGACTTGGTCTCAATTTATCTTTGATTTAAAGCAGCAGCCCCTAACCTTCTTTGTACTGTGGCCCAGTTGTATGTGAAGCAGTAGGGTCAAGGACCAGCCTTTGGGTACAATGACAGTGATAGACAAAAATACATGTGTTGGCTCACGCTGTTTTCATAAGCTGCTTAACAATGGCATTGAGGAATGCTAATTTAACCACTTCATTTTTTTCTATGAACTCTTTCCAGATGGAGCAGTAAAATGTATTGAGCGGCCCATCTGGTGCATCAACTTATTTAGTTACCTCCGCAAAGGAGGTTATGTTTTCGGGAGAGTCTGTTTGTCTGTCTGTGAACAAAATAACTCAAAAAGTCATGGATGGATTTTGATGAAATTTTCAGGAAATGTTCAGCATGGGAAAAGGAAGAACTGATTCGATTTTGGTGTTGATCCAGATCAGCATCTGGCCACCATGTCAAAAAATGTGATTTTTGTGAATAACTACTGAACTAAAATAGATATCATTATGAATCCAATTGCTAATGGTATGTCTTCATGGTTTATTTTGATGAAATAAAGGTAGGACTAATATTTATGCTGAAAATCACAATATGGGTGAGGACTGTGGTGCTGGCGGAGGTCTGCGCTCTCCGAGTGCTTTTCTAGTTCTAGTAATGTTTTCACTCCCTCATCTTTGGACTTTTGCTTATTGCTGCTTTAGTACATGTAGTTTGTGTGATACTTCCATGCTGAGGTTAGATCAGGACTCTCTTTAAAACAGATTTCTCGGACTTGACAGGAATAATCTGTCAGGAAATGAACTCAAATGAACTGAACTCAAGTTCTTTTTAAAATGATGTTTTCATTGAACATGATTTTGTTTTGCAGTCCATTATAGTTAATTAGATTTCACAACAGAGTGTGTGTGTTTATTGTTAGGTAGAAAATATGAATACATTTGGATATTTCCTGTAATTATCCATCTTTAAAATGGTGCTCAAGCTGTGAAGCCCATTTTTTAACATCAGTGAAGAAGTGGGAGCTGGATGTTTTGGATTGTGTGTGGAGGTAGGTGGGGGGGGGTAACCTGGAGCCTGTGATTAAATGCTTGTATTTCTCTGTACCTCACTCTGTTTAACAAGTCTAAAAAATACAGTTTGTGGCAGACGGGTCAACACAGACACGGCAGGGAGTCATAATTTATTACACAGCTGGAGGTGAGAAACAGCAGCCTGAGTGAATGTAATGAATTATGGATAATTTAGCCTTGATGACAACCCGCCGGCACAGGTTGTCAGCTTTATTTATCGTGAGGGTGTCCTGAAGTCAAGAGGCTGGGAGTGCTGCTTTTTCAGGAAACAATTCCAGCTAAACTCAACTGTGCTAATATATACAGTTTGTGTTATCATTTCTAGACACAGGATACTGATATAAAAGATTTAAAGCACAGGGGTGCCAAATAAGTATATTACAATATGCATTCAGAAATAGGAAGTATGTTCCAGTCCAATCCAGTTTATTCATAAAGCATATTAAAAACCCATTAAAGGATAAGTTTGGTTTCTACAGCTCTCACATTGTTTATAGAATGAAGTAGAACAATATGCATGTGCGGAGGCAAACCTTCTTCTTTACTTCAGGGGACAGCACAGCCACAAAACACGTCTAGAGCAACATAGACTGTAATGGAGGAGTAGCCCGAGCGGACCATGATGAAATATTGGTGAAACTAATACGTTTTTGGCGATTAATGCAGTTTTAGGAGCGGCACTATACATGCCCTATGTGCTACCATTATACGGATGTCCGCCGCTCGATTTTGGATCTAAATATCTCCCGAAGCACTGTTTGGATCAGGAAAGCCTTCTGGATGAGTATATTGTTCTACTTCGTTCTGTAAACAATGTGAAAGCTGTAGAAACCGAACTTATCCTTTAAGTGTACCAAAGTGCTGCACAGAGACTACAAAACAAGATAGGAATAAAATGAAAATACAGTCATAAAAACTAAGAATTAAAACCAAATGACAGAGCACTTTTAAAAACACCTTTAAAAACTACTTTAACATTGTATACAAGTCAAATTGTAAAAATAAGAATTTAAAAGCCAAACTTAAGATAATGAGAAACACGTAAAAAGAGTTGACCAATACATTTCTTTACTGTAAAAAATGACTAAGAAGGAGGGGAAATTGATGACATAAGCAACAGAAGTTTAGAGCAAAGTTTAGTGAACAAATAAATGAATTACGGCAATGCAGCAAATAAAGATAGCACCATGTTAAGGCAAGCCGAGAAAATTGAATTTTAAGAAGTGATATAAAAGACTGATGTCTGATAAATGTCATTGACTCAGCAGGTCTTCTTGGGCAGGTCGATAAAAAGAAGAGGAGCTGTAATGGAAAAATGTATCACCTTTAGTTTTTAGTCTGGACCTTGGAACAGCCAGAAAGCTACCTGAGGATCTGTGGGTGCAAGCTTGCTGACAAAGGATCTTGTGCTTTTACAGTGATCATAAAATCTTAAAACCAATTCTAAAACGGACAGGAAGCCAGTGAAGAGTAACAAGGATAGAAGTGATGCAATGTTTTCTGTTAAAACCAGTTAAAGCCAAGCTGCTGCATTTCATTCAAAATAATAATTATTCAGATTTTTAAAACCATGCACATGCAAACTGTCATGCAACGTCCTGTTTGAATATCACAATCCATCTGAAAATGTGTCTTCATGGATCTGCCTCATTCTTCTACACACCCACGTTTAACCATAAACAGCCACCGCAAAGCCCTTATGAATAAAAATGTGTAATGATGAGCACATAAAAAGATGTCAGCTAGAACTGCAACTGGGAATGGGACAAGTAAAACCGAACTGAAAACTGAGGTATGAATGAACAAATGATTTTAAAACTTCCACACACAGTTTTTTGGAAGGTGTCGAAGGTTGGGTTGAAACATGACAAACAATTTCTGGTAAATTTACGGAAACTTTCCAGAAGCTTTTTATGGGAATTTAAGCTGGAGAGTAAGACAAATAACTGGGAGTTGATGTAATTTAAATGAATGGTATCATATTGAAACATAATTATAAACATTTTGTTTTGACATCTAGGTGAAAAAATACAATAAAAGCAAACTTCAGCAGATTTATTTGTAAGAAAGAACATCGTCAAGTTTTAATTATTTTGTTGAACAATTAATTTGAACTTCCCTTTATGTAGTCAATGAGCTCAAATGAGTGTCCTCAATTGTCCAGGTGCTTCGTAAGCATCTGTGCACGTGATGGAGGGATACAGTGCATGTAGAAGGCGTGGCCTAACTACCCCTGCAGTAAACAGTGTGCTATGTGCACGTGATTGAGTTATCACAAAGATGTCCTTGGGTATACTGGCATGAAATCTGGTTCTTTTAGTTCTCGATTGTGCAAAATATATGCCCAAATATATTTAAAATCCATCTTTAGGGCCAACCTTTAATTTTTGTAAAATCCAGATTTATTCCTGTTTATTCCCATACATTTCCATGGAGAGTATCCAACTTTGAAAAATTCCAGGAATGTTGCAAAGCCATTTGCAGGGAACAGTTACACAGTGTGTCTGTCGATTTGATAGTTCAAGATCTTGTATTTGTGCTTATTGGTTAGAGAGAATTTGCAAATCACAGTGTTCTATTCAAATTCACATTTTACGCCAAGTAAAAAACTTTTGGGGGATTTTGATTTTGTATAATTTATGATGCTTCATAAACAGATGGATATTTTTAGTTTTCAAAAATGCTAAGTCAAATATTTATTGAAGCTTCAGAGGTGCATAAATCTTAAAAAGGACACTTTGGGCACAAAATAAACATAAAAGTGGCTGCAGTATAACACACTGACACAGTTCTTAAACAATCGTCTGAGTGAAGTACACAGACTTCAGTCTTTATGTCTGGCACTGCCATGAGCTGCGTCTGCACATCAGCCCATCCATCAGTCTTCATTCCTCTGCTCAGCTTCCGCCTGGCTTAGATTAGCTCGCTCTGGGACAGGATGCCGAACTCCTCTCTCTCCTCTCCTCTGCCTTTACAGATTGTTTGATGTGGCTTCATATGTGAGAAAAGATCAAGAGATCAGACACGGCTCTCATCCCAAGATAAAGCTGTCGGTCATGTCTGTCACTCCGGTCTGAATCGAGCTGTGTTGGAGCTGTGATGTTTTTGATCCGCCGATAACCTTGGGGGGATTTAGGCTGCAGCCAAAGACAGTTTGATAGCAGGGTGTGGTCTGGAATCATCAGATACAACCAGACATTTACATACAAGAAATTCCTCTGGGAAAGGGATAAGCCAAAAGGAAACTGGTGATTGTGAAAGTGATTGTTCTCCTCCCCGAGCTTTGAAGTGCTGAGCCGGTGTCTTTAATGTGAGGATGAGCAGGATGGAGCCGCTCCAGAGATTAGTCTGTATCACGTTCAACATCATCCAGCTCTGACAGTCTCACCCCTGACGGACTGCCAAGGTGATTTGGCCTTTTTGTTTTGGAAAATCACAGCTTAGAGTTTTGTTGTTTGTACACTCCAAATAGAATTGCCACCTGTTTGTTTACTCCTCTATGAGTGTGTGATTGCAGTGAAAGTAGAGAATAATAAAGGGGCATGGGTGGTCTTTGTGCTAGTGTGATTAGTAGAACCTTATTCTGGAGTGATTTGAGGTTATAGGAGCCTTAATCACTCACCTTCAAAATCCAATAAGTCCAACCAGCGCTGGCTGACCCATTAGATAATGTAGTCAAATGCTAAGGGGGCTGTGGCCTCTTTGGAGCGCCACAAAATAGAGAAAAAATCACTTTATATAAAATTATATTAAACTTGTTCTTACAATTAAATATTAAAATAGACAAGCTCACATTAATTCAAATGTAATACAACTTATATTGCTACAAATTATAATACCAGACAAGTTATTATTTATTCAATTATTTAACAGGATTTTTTGTAGTAAGGGTATATATGCTAGAAAAGAATAGAATAGAATAAGTCTTTATTGTCCACCGAAGTGAACAATTTTCTTTGGCTCACCAGCACATGAGACAGTGCACTAAACTACAACCGCTGCCATACATAAAAACATCTTAGACAGAATAGAAACTGAGTTATAATAAAAGAAAATAAATTTATTAGAAGTAGGGGTAAAGCACAATCTAATACAATACATTAAAAAATCAGATATTTTTGTCATAATTTGTAATATGTCAAACATGCAAATAGTATGACATGTTATCTTATAAATTAAATACAAGGGGAAAAACAATGCCATTTGATTTCTTTTGTTAGCATATGTAATTCGCCCATGTAGGGGGCGCCACATTGGTTAAGGCCAGCTCAGAGTCCAGTAAACGTTGTTTAGATCTGTGCATGGTTTAAGAGATCTGTGAAAGCCGTCTCAAGATATCACTCCCGGAAATAAGTAATGAGCATTTTGCCCAATGGCAATGAACTTCAACCTATGACTACCCAAATTAATGCATTCTTGATTCAAAGTGAGCATTTATGGAAAAAATGGTTTAAAGCAATCCTTTCATTTCGCAGTCATAATTGAAAGATTAACATAAAGCTCAGTGACAAAGACTTTTGGCCGTTGACCTATGTTTTTCAATTTTAAGTAAGGGGTTCATTCTTCCAAAATTAAGCTCTCAAGCAAGGAATGTCATGAGACCCAAGGCCCTCGATGTTGCCCCATGATGATCAAATTCTAGCTTGTTCAAAAGTCCTGGTAACCCACATGTGTATCAGTGTCAAAAGTCCTTGATTAGACCTCTTTTCAAGATTATGTGGGGATGGTCAGACCTGTTTGACTGACAGCCCCTCACCCCTGTGATATTGCTAGACCCTGTGTGTGTAGGAGGACTTTGTTGACCTGTTCAATTGGTCCTCATAAATTGTAATATAAAATCTCTCCTTGGTCGATAACCATCCAAGAACTGGAGGCTATCCCAGCTAACATTCATCAAAAGGCAGGGTACACCCTGAACCGGTTGCCTGCAAATCACAGGGCCACATGGGGAGACAGACAATCATTCACACTCCCACTCATACCCAGGTGAAACTAAGAGTCACCAAAGACCCTAATGAGTATGTTTTTGGTCAGTGAGGAAGCCAGAGTACCAAGGGAGAACCCATACATGGGGAGAAGATGCAAGTTCAACAGAGAGAGGCCAACATGGGGATCAAACCAACAACCTTCTTGCAATGAGGCACGCACACTACTTGCTGTGCCACTGTACCACCCCCTTATTGACCAGAGTGATTAAAAGCACTTGTGTGATGCTACGGCCACACTGGACGCGACTTTGCGTATTTAAACGCGCATAGTGCTTGTGACGTGCCGCGCGTAACTCCCGAGGCTGGAAGCTGGACCATTTTGACAAGCTGAGGGGCGACGCGTGTCACTGAGCAGGCGCAGTAGAGAGCCGGAGACAGTCAGACTCAGTGATGACCCGTGCAGGCAAATCCAGCTGGAAACAAATATTTACAGAACTTACCTTCAAAACCTGTCTCTGCAGAGTACACATGTCAAATCGTATAGCTTCGGATGATGGCAAACAGCGCAGATCAACCCCTCCTCCATCTTTCAGCGGGGTTTGAGCCTAAGCAGGTGGCCGGAGCGACACACGTCATTAAATCAATGACGTCAAGGGGGAATGTCATCGCTGATTGGCTGCCCCTGCACAGCGTCACGAGAATTTGCGTCAAAAGTTCAATACTTTCAACCCGAGCGTAGAGGCGTTTGACGCCCCAAACACGCTGGACCCTCCATATGTACCGCGCCAAACCCGTCCAACGCGCCGCCTGGGGCGAATCTGCATCCAAACGCGTCTTTGCATTGACTTTGTAAGTAATTTCAACGCGCGTCTTTACGAATCCGCGTGCGGTGTGACCATAGCATGAGTGTCTAGAGTCTGAAGGTCTGAAGAAAACCCTGACAAGCCTTCTGGAATATCACCATATCACCCTCATGAGCAGGGAATAAACATTTTGCCCAGTGACTTTACCCTTTGGCTATTGACACATACAAAATCTAATAAGTTCAGTCTTGAGTCAGAGTGAGTATTTGTGTAAAGACAATTGTTCAACACAGGGCCAGTGGCATTGAGCTTTGGCCTATATATGTAAAATTCTTAATCATTGAAAAATACCTGCATGATTGAGAATTCTCACATATATTTCATTGAGATGGTCTAAAAATCACTGTTGGCTCAAAAAAAAGTAAAATAATCCTACAATAAAAAACTCAAACAAAAACACTTGGAAAAATAAACACTGAAGTCAAGCTTATTTCAGTCAAAAGGAAACATAAGCCTCTATCTTCATATATGTGCCAAATATTAAATATTTGCACTTTCTACTTTCATATTTGAAAATCTCAAAAGATATTCAAATCATTTTTATCGTCATCCCAACAAAAAAGACGAGGCCCTCAGCAGGTGTCCCGCTGACTGTCTTATCATTGTGCACCGCATGTTTATTTAACCAGGAGAGCTTAACTTCAAATGATTTTTTAAAAGGATATGAGGAGGTGAAATCCTCTCCATTCAGCTGTGACACTTTCATGTCGGTTAAACAGCTGCCAGAGCTCGGTATGGTGCCCTGCCCCTGGCTGCTACCACTGTTTGTACATACAGAAAGAGAAGGAGAGGGGGATTTTAGTGAATGCAGGAAGAAGTCCATTCTGTCAGCTCCCTATAATCCTCCTGCTCTTCATTCATGGACAGTAACCAGGTTTCAGTCTAACCTTGCCAAAATCACAGAGTGAGGCTTCAGTGTTGTTAAGTGGGGAGAAATGAGACAGAGGATTCAATTGGCTAAATCAAAGAAAGAGGATGATTGTTGGTCCTTGGCCAGACAGCAGAGAAACAGGACAAACTCTTTCTGACTCTGACAGCACACAGAAGCCGCTTTGATGATCAGACTGCTGCAGTAAAAAGAATAAATGGAGTTGACAGCAAAGAATTATTAGATTTCCTTTTTGCCCTGATCAAATCAATCCCACACGATAGCATCTGCAGATTCAGTCATGAGCTTTAGATACAAAATTATCAATCGATTTATCTATTTAGCAATTTAGATTCAAAATAGCTTTTCAGCCATACGCAAGTAAAAGGGTAATAGACGGTATTGTTGTTGTGGTATAAGAAAAAAAATACAGTCAAAGAAACTAGCCTCCATAACATGAGGTTAATTAAGTACATTGACGAGAAGCCGGTTATCATAATCAGGTTATGTTAAAGGATAAGTTCGGTTTCTACAGCTTTCACATTGTTTATAGAATGAAGTAAAACAATATACTCACCCAGAAGGCTTTCCTGATCCAAACAGCGCTTCGGGAGAAATTTAGATCCAAAATCGAGCGGCGGACATCTGTATAATGGTAGCAAATGGGGCATGTATAGCGCTGCTCCTAAAACTGCATTAATTGTCCAAAAACTCATTAGTTTCACCAATATTTCATCATGGTCCGCTCGCGCTACTCCTCCACGGCAGCCCGGTGTCGCTCCACCCATGTTTTTGTGACTGTGCTGACCTCTGAACTGAAAACTTTCTTTATGGCTGCCACGCATGCGCAGTACGGCTCATTGTTTCAGGGGAGACCGCCGGCTACTCAACGACTTTCTTCTTCCAGTTTTGTGCAAAATGGACGAATATCTATCGGATGAAGATGTAGTAGAGAACTTTGAATATAATGGGTGTCCTTACAGTTTTGAGCCAGAGTTTACAGATGAGGAGGCAAAGAGAAGAACAGCTGGCCAGAGAGCAGTCTTCAGTTCAGAGGTCAGCACAGTCACAAAAACATGGGTGGAGCGACACCGGACTGTCTTGGAGGAGTAGCGTGAGCGGACCATGATGAAATATTGGTGAAACTAATGAGTTTTTGGATGATTATGCAGTTTTAGGAGCGGCGCTATACATGCCCTATGTGCTACCATTGTACGGATGTCCGCTGCTCGATTTTGGATCTAAATATCTCCCGAAGCACTGTTTGGATCAGGAAAGCCTTCTGGGTGAGTATATTGTTCTACTTCATTCTATAAACAATGTGAAAGCTGTAGAAACTAAACTTATCCTTTAACTCCAATTAAAGGACCTATGTCAAGCACCATTGGGAGTTTGGAGTTTTTAGCTGTTTTTTTATGAAATGGGGAAATTAACAGCAGTGCATCTTTAGGACTTTTAAAATGCAATGCTTCGAAATAATGGTACATTTTTATTTATTTTATTTAAACCAACACTAAGTAGTTTTTCCACCCTAATATAATAGTTTAGAACCATTGAGATGGTACATCATCTTATAACAGGTTGAATGACACCTCTGTCATGGTCTGAGGGGGTTTGTATCACCTTCACTGCACTATGTAACTTCAGTATGGATGGTAGGAACACTTCTACACTAAAAAAAATACAATTTATTACTGCTTTGACTGCTTTACAGCTAAAGCTAAATAACCAAAGGAAGAATATGAAGCAGTTATTGAATTTTTTAAAAAGATTTAATGAACAGAATTTAGTTCATAGTAAATGTGCAACTATTTTCCTAATGGAAATAGGGACCTCTGGCTCACACTCCTGCATAGTAGCTGGCCATTCTCTGACATCGGATGCCACCCGCCGTTCACCAAGAAGAAGAAGAAAGCTAGACGTAGTGTTGTTATCATGGCTGAAGCAGCGAACAACCCGAAGAAAACAAAAGTTTTATCGGAAGAGACGAAAAAAGGAAAGTGGGAGAGTAACAAGCTAAATGCCCAGACAGGGATTAACATTGGCCCTGCATTCACTTGCTGGTGTGACCTGAAAGATGAGGAGGGATGTCCGACCGATGCTGATTTAGCCCTGGTATTGTTGGACTTGTAAGTAAATGGTGATTTATTCAAATAGAAACATGATCAGACTGTACCTTATCAGTCCACATGGTTTATTTGTCTATCGGGACATCCTGTCAGCTGGCTTCTTCTCCCTCTGTATGTCAACAAATGCACGTTGGTGTATAACAGTGCAGTTACACTCAACAACCACAGAGGGCCCTGAGAGAGCAGAAAGCTGGAATCTTACATAGTGAGACGTTAATCAGGAGCTTTCGCATTAAGATACAGAAATCATTTTGATGACGAAGTCCCAGCTATGACAGCGGCAAAAGAGTTTTCTCACAAAAAGCACAAGAATGACAAAAGATTGGCAATTGACGAATCAGCATCATTCAGGAAAACATGTCGGACCAGCACCAACTTTTGTATCACGTTCAAAGCCACATAAATCATCTTTCTTACCCATTCTGATGCTTGATTCAAGCTTCATCTGGTCAACTTCCCCATATCTACATAGCTCAATGCACTGAGTTGTTGGCATGTGATTGGCGGATCAGCTCAACTGAGCTGATCCGCCAATCTCTGCTTGCAATAACAAGCAGTTGAACAAGTGAACCTAATAGAGTGAGTGTGAGTGTTACACTGCCTTTATATTTCTTCACTGGTTGTATTGTTACTGGGACCTTGCAGACCTTTAAAGGTTTTGACAATGAGTAACTTTTTTCTCGTAACAAATTGAATTCCTTAAACTGCGGCTCAGCCAATTTCTGATAAACAACATTTGTCTAACTTATTACCTCATTTTTATTAAATATTGGAAGATATTAAGGGGATTCTGGATCCTGTGAACTCATAATATTTGTCTTATATTAAAAGTCTGCTGTTCTTTATTTTTGCAACCTCCAGCAGAGTGGAACTCTTCAAAACTCAAACTTCATTCCTCTGGTCCAACAACAGACTGAAAGCGTGATTATTAAAAAACAAACATGTTTTTGTGTTGGCCTTAGAACAAATGAAATCAGTTTTTCTATTTGAAGATAAAGAAATTTTGAAACTCAGTCAACTTTTCTTTGAAGTCCCTTCGTAAAGGCCAACTACTGCAGAGAAAGCCAACAAACCTGAACCTACCATGATTGTTCAAAGTGCCAGCAGTCTGTTATTTAACCCTTCAATGCCTTAAAACACAAATTATAGACTGAAAATTCCATTTTTTTCACTTTCTACTGAAATCCTAAAAGATCAAAATATGTATCTGAATATATTGAGATGTTTTTTTTTAGTAATTTGTTGATCATATTGATTAGATGTATCTTAAAAGGTTGTATCAAATATGATACATGCATTAAAGGGTTAAGCATTGGGGGTGAACCAAAGGCGAGTATTTCTTGACACACTTCAGCCTTGTGTTGTGTCAAAGAGGGCAGAGGGGAATGTTAGAATTTCAAAGCGTCTTGTTCCTACAAATCACTGAGATAATTGGCAATAGAGTAAATCTTTTGGACAGAGAGTTAAAAACGTGACTCCGTCTGCCCTGTGGAGGAATGCGGCGTTCTTCCTGATAAGAGCGAGGTCTAGCCATGAAGCCTGAGCATGCCATGGGGGCCAAGGCCTTGGAACCATTGCTGATCTAATGATACGCTGCACTTTTACTTTGCACGACTGCCAAAACAGAGGGCGAGATTGAGACAGAATGAAAGAATGAAAGCAAAATCCCCTGTTTGGGCAGCGTTATCAAGATGTATCATTTAGGCAGCGCTGGCTGTTTTATGACAAAGTTTTTCTCTTGAATCTCCCAGTGGATACTTTTCATGAGATCTTTCAGTTTGTTCATCTCTGTGCCAGGGTCAGTATTATGTTTCCAGTCTGTCCATTCAACCAGATGATTCTTGTTTTAGCGTTATCTTAAGAGACATGTTGATGGTAACCTGACACGCCAGGCAGACAGTTCAACATATCCACCGTGGAAATATTTCCCTTATCCATCTGAGAACTAGAAAGCACTCAGAGAGCGCAGACCTCCACCAGCGCCACAGTCCCCAGCCATTTTGTCATTTTGACCATAAATATTACTCCTACCTTTATTTCACCTAAATATTTAGATTTCTTGACCATGAAAACATACCATTAGCCATTGGATTCATATCTATTTTAGTTCAGTAGTTATTCACAGAAACCACATTTTTCGCCATGGCGGCCAGACGCTGATCCTGATCAACACCAAAATCGAATCAGTTCTTCCTTTTCCCATGCTGAACATTTCCTGAAAATTTCATCCAAATCCATCCATTACTTTTTGAGTTATTTTGTTCACAGATGGACGGACATACAGACGGATGGATGGACGGACAAAATCTCCCGAAAACATAACCTCCTTGGCGGAGGTAATGAGCCAATTGAAATGTTTTCAGGGGCTAAACCGTCTAAACAACAGCAGCTTGTGATTGGACGAGTGTTCAGCTCATCACATTCACCACAGACCAATCCATATCAAGCAAAGGTGCTACGCTGCATTGTTTAGTGTTCTCTAGTGATTCTGTTGCCAAATGTATGTGATCCCTGCCACACTCAAATTTTCCTACTGGGGCAAATAAACCAACATATGACGGAGCAGCTCGCGCTTTTGATGGCTGTTTACTTAAACTACATTAGACCGTCATTTTACTCTAAATTATACCACACAGATGTATCATTTAACACGTATATGAGACATGAACCTTGTCAAAGACAATACCTACTAAGTTTCCTCGGTAAACTTCTGAGGAGAGCATATTTCTCCAGTTATCACTGAGTAACCATGATGACCACAGACTAACCAGCATGTCCGTGGGGGATTTTCATGTTCTCTTCCAGTTTCCCAGAAGTGATTCCCAGTCAGGAGAAGAGCAAAAACATGATGTATCATAAGACAAGCTTTAAGTGATGTTCTTAGCTCCTCTTTTGAAGAATAAATGGAGTCCATTTCTGATTTTAAAAAAAAACAAAAAACGCAGGTATTAGGACCACTTCAGAATCAACTATTGTTTTTAAACATGCAGTCACTTCCTGTTGTCGTCACGTCCACAGCTCCTGCCTCTCTTCCCTGATTGGCCCGTTAAGCATTTAGCCGAGTGAAGTCATTGGACAATGGAAGTTGGCAAGACGATGCTGTGTCTTCCTCGACAGCAGTAAGTATCGAATGAGTTGGCTTGTAACTTCTGCGCGGAAATGGCAGCTAAGATAAAACTGGCGTAAATAAGGTCTAGTTCAAATGTGTGCTCTCTCGGGTCAAAGAAGCACGAACGCAGGCAAATTCCAAATTTGACAAACGACGTTTATTAAAGTTACACTGGGTGAACAATAACAAATGGGAGTTGCTTTGTGTCGCGATGCCCCAAAACTACTGAAGCTCAAGTTGATGCATGCATATCATATAGCTGATGGGGGGGATTCCCCCGTCTTCCAGAAGGTTCCTCCCCATCTCCCTTCGATAGTCACATTCTTTTAATTCTTCATTACAAAGGTGTAACTTCCCCTCTTATAGGCCTAAATAAACTCCCATGGAGTCCAACCTTTATTTATTTTGGCCATTAAGTTAAAATGTGAGGTATTACAGTCATTATTTTATGGTCTGCTCAAAATGGCTGAATTGATCCAAAATGGCTTCCCCTTCAGGCCCAAATATGGAACGCCATGCAGGAATTCAGACAATGAATCAGGCAGGTCCATCTGCCCTGCAAGACTATGTTAATGGAGTTCTGTCAAACTTTACACAATGTCCACTCTGACTCAGAGGTGAACTGATTGGCTTTTGAAGTGAAGGATCAGTTTATCTTGTGATCAATCTCTTGATGTTAATCCAGTATTTCAAGAACCTTTTTGTCTATATTTTTCAAACTTTGCTCAAATGTTTACTCTGGTTCTAGGATAAACTTGTTGGTTTTGAGGTCATAGGTGCAGAGTTTCATGATCATCCCTTGCTTGTGAATGTAAGGGACAATCATTTTTTCTGTATCACTTTTAAAAACCCACCATTCCAGACTTCTTCAATCTCCATTTTTATCTTTATCTCACTTCTGTTTTGCCATCTTTTTAGCCTAAAATCATTGTTTTTTTTCACATATGCCCTCTGCTGGTTCAGGTCCTACCTGGCAGAGCGGACATTTTCTGTTCGGCTGGGCCACACTTCCTCAGATGTAGCCTCACTGACCTGTGGAGTCCCTCAAGGATCCATCCTGGGCCCTGTTCTTTTTCTTCTGTACATGTTGCCACTTGGGGATGTCTTTCAGAAGCATAAAATTTATTTTCATTGTTTTGCTGACGACGTCCAAATATACATGCCGCTAAGGTCGCTAGGCCAGGACACTGTGCAGGCATTTCTTGATTGCCTCAGTGATGTGAAGGCTTGGATGAGGGAAAATTTCCTCAAATTCAATGAATCCAAGACAGAATTCATTTTCTTTGGAGGAAACACCCCCACAACGACCTGCTTTGCTGAAAATCTGGGCCCCTTGAGTTCAAACATTCGGTCTAGTGTTCGGAACCTTGGTGTCATCTTTGATAACCGCTTTAACTTTGATAAGCAGATCAGTGCTGTTGTGAAAGCAAGCTTCTTCCAACTCCGTCTCTTAGCTAAGACCAAGGCCTACTTTTCACAGGTAGATCTTGAAAAAGACTATCCATGCCTTTGTTACATGTAGATTGACTACTGTAACTCTTTATACATTGGCATGGATAAGTCATCAATTAACCGCCTTCAGCTCATTCAGAACGCTGCTGCTCGACTCCTCTCTGGCAAGAAAAAGCGTGACCACATTACACCAGTCTTGGCGTCCCTCCACTGGCTCCCAGTCCGCTTTCGCATTGATTTTAAAATTCTTTTAATCGCTTTTAAAGCCCTCAATGGTCTTGCCCTCTGTACCTGTCTGAAGTCCTACATCTTTACTCCCCAACCAGAGCCCTAAGGTCTTCTGACCAGCTGCTGTTGGAAGTTCCCAAAACCAGACTTAAGTCAAGAGGCGACAGGGCCTTTGCAGCGGCTGCCCCTAGACTGTGGAACAGTCTCCCCATCCATATAAGAGCCTCCCAGACCTTAGAGATTTTTAAATCTTCCTTAAAGACCTACTTCTTTACCCTGGCGTTTCATCAATGAGCTCATACGAATCACAGGCACCTTAGTTTTTAGTTTTTAAAAATTTTTACTGTTTTATTACAACGTTTTTCTATCTTTTATTGTTTTTATTGTTATATTTATTTATTTCTATGTATTTGTGTACAGCACTTTGATCGACTGCTGTCTTCTTGAAGGTGCTCTATAAATAAAGTTGACTTGACTTGACATATTAATGTCATATCATAATTTAATTTAATTAATATGATGCTTCATTGCCTTATTTTCTGCATATTATTTCCTCTGTTCATCTTGGTTTTACTTTCTATATGTTACTTTGTTTTTCAGCTGTTGTTTTGTTTTTATCTCCTCTTCAAGTTATATTAGTTACATTTGTTATGGGCTATTTTTACTGCAATTTATAGCCTGATTTTCCTTTTTATTGTTTTTTTGTCTAACGGATTTTATCACCTCTGCCAAGGAAGTTATGATTTTGATCCTCCACTCTTCTATCAGTGTCCAACACTTGCGTTGCTAAGCATTTAGACACACTAACATCAGACAGTAGTTCTATGTCTGCAGTAGATTTCAATTTAGGTCACCAAATTTTGAGGTCAGATGAACCTGTCTTGAAATTCTTGATGCAAACTTTACCAGCCATCTATAGTCAAAACTAATAAATTACAGAAAATGATTGAAATCCCTCTGTAATCTAGAATAATAATGAAATGAAGGCCAGCAATGTGTGTCGTTTGACCTCGCTGTGTGTCAGCCATGACCGCCAAGTCTGGATCAGCATCTACAGGTAACAGAGAGTTCAAGTCTAATCTGAGGATAGCCGAGGTCTTATAAACTCTGAGCCGACTGTGTTTATAATAACTCTCCCAAAATCCTTGACAAAATATCACACATGGTTCAGAAATCAGCCCGGAGCAATTGAAAGTAAATTGATGTTTTTCTTTGGACATTCTCAAAGACTTTACAGCTCTATGGATACTCAAAATGCAATCAAATTTGGCATGTTTGGAGAAGCTCACAAAATGTTGTCTGATGCTACACTGGGAGCTACTGTAAGTCCTCTGCACTCAATATGACTCAAGCTTTTTTCTGTGTGGTGTGAAGAAGATTTCCGAGCCATGGAGGGTGGCATTCAATGACACAAATAGATTTTGAATTTCCAATCAGAGCAGAAGATGTAGCCCTGAAAATATGCTTCTTTTGATAAGTATTTTGTGTGAACCATGGTACAGAATAACCCAGTGATTCCCAAAGTGGGGGAGCCCAAACTTACCTAACGCTGGGGTTCACTGAAAGACAAAACCAAAATATGATATGCCATTTAGCACGCAGTGCCTTTGCACATTAGACAACAAAAATGTAAACATCCCACGGGATGGGAATTGATTGATTCAGTTCCTGTATTTTCCCTCCTTTGTTTGAGGGGGGTGGGGGTGGGGGGGACGCATCTGTGGTTCAGTGTGCTTGGTCAGTGATCGGGAAGTTGCAGGTTTAAGCCCAGCTCCGGGTGACACGTTGCAATGTGTCCTTGGGCAAGATGCTTAACCCCAAGTTGCTCTCACTGCTGTGTTAGTGGTGTGTCAATGGGTATAAAAGGGTGTGAATGTGTTAGTTGATACTGATGAAAAAACTGAAATTAAAACTCAGGACAATCAGTGAGTAAATGTGAGAGAGAGTAAGTGTGAATGAGTATGTTTGATCTGTGGGGTAAAGCAGCTTTGAGTAGTCAAAGACCGGAAAAACATTTGTCATTTAATGGCTAATGGGTAGTTGATCTTATTGAATGGAGGGTTTCAAGCTTCTGTTGAGCTCAACAATGCCTAGAATATCCTGCTACATGTTCCAATGCATATAAAGTGGTGTAACTCTGGTTGTTACATAAAACATTTTCATGCATGAGTAGGGATGAACAATATTGGATTTTTTCCAAAATCCAATATGCTGATGTTTTTTTTTTTATTCATTATCACCAATTCCACGACAGTATATTTTTGCAGGGAACAGCTGTAAAACAAGAATAACAGCATTTACCTTTTGCAAAAATGAAACCCTTGATTTTCAAATGCACCAATACAGTGACGAGAAATTGCATCAATATTGTATATTTGTGTAGTTTGCAGATATTCCAGCTGATTTATGGGCGATATGTGTGGCTGTAAATATCTGCAAAAATTCAATATCAGCAAATACAGAGGCTTAACTTTTTGGCTAATATCGGCTGATATTGAAAAACACATGTAGTGCATCTTCATACATTATACAAATATCAGGGGTAGCGGATGAGAGTGTGAAAAGGTTCAAATGAGAGTGTCATACTCCGGATGTGTGAGTCCTGGTACTTTCATGAATATTTTAAGAATCAATATTGGTCAACGTCATCTACTAAATGTTAATGTGCGAATATGACATACTCTTTGTGCTGAAGGATGATTTTTAGTGGTTTATTTCTGTAAAAATGTGGCCTAAGCCTTGAAGATTTGTGCTCTGCTTCAACCATCTTCACTTTAAATGAAGAGGAGGATGATGGCATTCTCAAGTGCTGTCTCTCTGGGACTTTCTGAGCAGTTCGTTCCGGATAATGAGGAGCCCTTGAGCAGCTGAAAACCACTTTCAAAAGCACTCCTAATTTTGCCAAAACGGCTTTTGTGGCCTCTGTGGAGGACCAGCGTACAAATCTGTCTATTATTTACATTTTTCCTGCCCCTCATCTCAAAGTCTTTTAGAGTTTAACAAACACTCAGGGTCTGTTTGCTGTGCAGTCTGAGTGCTCAGTGTGGGGATCAATTGAGCTCGACCAGCTGAAAGCAATAACCCCAAAGCGAGCGAAAAACACTGACTAATGTTGTGGCATAATCAGACCCAAAGGGAGTGTTGTTGATTATGTCAGCACTGACAGACCCTGCTGAGTCTGAATTTTGTTTGGAGCGACTTTCAAATTTATGAGAGTACATATCTTGCACAAGCATATTCACCAAAGAAGAATGCTCTGTGAGCTGCTTGATTACTAAGCAGAATTGTCAAAGGGTCTTGAACTCAGCACAGCTGGTGATGGTTTAGGATCCAAGCCTCTACAACTAATTCAAACTTTGTTAAAACATTAAAAGCAGAGTTCTCTCCCAGTTTTAAAGATTAAAAGCCAGTGTATCACAAACCTGACATTCAGCACTCCAATAAAAGTCAAAAGTTATCAGGCCCTCACCATTAGCAAGACCCTCTGATCCCCTGTTTACAGGTACATCGACCCCGCTCTGACCCTGTAGACGTTTGGTGAGTAATCCTAGCTCGCAATGAGCCCGGGGTCGAGCAGGCAGAAAGGACTGGATGGGTCAAAGATCAGCCTGTTGATTTCATGGTCTTAGTTTAGACTGTCATACACAGTTTGACAGGAGACAAGTAGAGAGTAAACATAAAGAGTTTTCTTTTCTTTGATTTTTTTTGTCAGTAAGGTGCAGGGTTAATATAATTAAGTCTTAAGTAACCCGATCATCAAGGTTCCAGTGGTGCATTTTAGGACAAATACTGCCGCAGAATAGACACGTTGTTCAGTGTAGGGCCTAACTGCTCAAGCAGGATCCAACCAGTTTGTGCTGCTGTCCCATCATAAATACAGTGGTACAGGAATAAGTGGAATTCAATGAGTTAGCATTGTTCAGTTCCTGTTTCTTAACCTGACACATGGGAAACAGTCCAGAGGAAGTGTTTGGGGAGGGCAGAGCCATTCAAGAGCATATCTGACAGGTGATTGGACAATCATTCCATCAATCGTATTAATTACGAGCCAGTCAGGTAATGTTGTAGGCAGGCGTTTATGCTGCGGCATAAAGTACGAAGCTTAAGCTACTTGGTCAAACAAGCTCTCACAAAAACATGGAAGAAGTGGACTAAAAAATCCTTTCTATGGAGAAATGCTTTTCGTGTTATTTGTTTATATTCAATAAAGAAATACAGTCCAGATCAGACAAAACTGCTACTGAAGATGTTAGCATCTATGCTAATCTCAGTATGTGCTGCTGTTTATCCGCAGCTCTCACACTGATTTGGCTGTCTCGCTTTGGGCTCATAGTCAGAGATTATAGGTTGGCAAGATGGATCTGACTGATTACAGACATTAAATCAGGCAGATTTAGCTGCTGCCAAGGCTACTATGTTGAACCTTCATTAAAATATCTTACCACGGAGGGGCTTAAACATGTAAGAACAGTTATTTGTTTCACAAGGTTAAACAAAAGTGAATTATGTAATGCAAGGATTGGCAGCAAGAACAGTTATTTGTTTCACAAGGTTAAACAAAAGTATATTTTGTAATGCAAGGATTGGCAGCTTTGGTGATGGCATAATTGTTCATTTAAAAGCCAAAAGGCCAAGCAGTTTAGGACTTAGGAAATGTTGAACAAGACCTTAAAATGGTTGGGGTTTTTTTTCTTCTAAAGAAGGATTTTTAAAAAAAATACATAATATATGAAAACTTATAGTTCTAACCGTAAATGCTACTGTGTAATCTGAACAAGCTATACAGAAATTGAGCCAGGGATATCTTCAAATTATTCACCAGTCATTAAATACGATTAAGTTACATTTTCAGCCTTTCATATTTAATACAGAAATTTTTGAATTCTTTATAATACTGTGTTCAAGGAATAGTTTCTTTCAGTTGTATTAACAAAATGTTGTAATAATAGAACAATAATGATCATTATTTGTAAAGCAACAATAATAATCATAAAATACAAAAAGAAAGATCACATTTGATGCAGTTGTTGTAGTTGAATGGTGTTAATTATGTCTTCAGTTTCTTAGAAATGGTTTTCTTTTTTCTTTTATCTCAGACATATACTTTTCACGTACTTTGACATGTTTGGGCAGAAAATTCTGCCTTTTTCAGAAGTGTCACTTGGTGGTAGGTGCGACGTGCCATTTCATATTTGATGCATTTGGCCTTGTGAAATAGCATTGAGTACAGCTTTTTATTCTTTGGGCTTTTTGAAATATAATTTTTGTGGTGGGCAGCATGTGGCCCCTGGTTTGATGGATTTGGCAGTTAAACTTCATTGTGTCTTGTGCTGAATAGTGGTGTGCGATACCTAAGATTTGGTATCGATCCGATACCGATCCGATACCGATCCGATACCAGTCAGTAGTGCCAATACTAATATCGATACCGATACTTACGGCGCTCCTTTCATGCTGCTCCATCCTTTCATTTGGATTTTTAATTAATTAACTATTAGTAAATAGTAATCCTACTAGGATAGTTTATTAGTAAAATACTTCATTAACATAATAAAAAAGTATAAAAAATAAAGAATAAGAAAGAAAAAAAAATAAGGCAAAATTACTGTCCTTCAGTGCACTTTTTTTCTTAAATATTGCCAGCAGCACTTCTTGCTTTTTACCTGGGTCGCGTGACATTATACGTGCTCGTGCTGTGAAAGTAGCAGCAGTCAAAAGCAGCGACACTTACACAGAAACAGACGGACAGGTTGCCTCCGCAGCAGCACAGATAGGACAGGAACTAAAGTATCGATACCACTGCACTAGTATCAGTCGATATCAATACCAACGTTGGATCGATCCGCCGACCACTACTGCTGAAAGGTTACATAACTCTGAACTACCAATGTCCATTTGTGAAATAAATAATTTACACCTTTCAACCTAAGAAATTACTTTCATTCTCTCATTGAATGAATAAAAATATAAGGATGGGAAATGAATACATAATGAAACAGTTAAAGTATGAAAAACCAAAGCTGAACACGTCATTTGTTGAACATAGTGTCTCTTGGGTGAAGCAACAAAAACTCAAAAGCTTAGCTAAGGCCTGGAGGTGAGATAGCATCACATTAGAACCAGATTTGAGCAGCTCTCTATGGACCGAACCACCCAAAGGCTTCCAGCCTCCCACTCCAGCCCACCCTGGGCACTTCCTGTCAGATCTCTCCTCCGGTCTTTAGTGGTGGGGAAAGCTGGATCTCAGTGGGGTCTGGCCCAGTTTTGCTAAGCATTAAGCATCATTGCTCGGCCTAATTGTGGCAAAGCTCTTGCCTCTTGAGGGGAGGAGGTGGGTTTGATGCTATCAAGGGTCCTTGTTGGTCAGAGTTTGGGGTGGTTTGGGGGGGGGAGGTTGTCTGGAACGTGGGCAGCGGCCCTCTGTCTCATGACCCTCTGTCGGCTGGTAATTGTTGCCCTGGCTTATGCTCAAGTCTACCAGGAGCCTGCAGTCATGATCAAAGTTGTTCTTAACCACGCAATACCTTAATCCCTCCTGTAATAAACAAGAGCTGGTGACAGAAGCTGCTCTGGTTTCACTGTGAGCTAAAGCTGCTCTCTTAACGCCAGCCTCTTCATTCATGCCCTGTGTTATGGTTTTTGGCCAGGAACCACAACCACTTTCTTAGCAACTGGATCTGATCTGTGTTGGTTTGCCTCTTATGTCAATGATGGGTGCCTTTATCATCAGAATCCCTCTCAATGACAGAATGAATGAAACTATTCTGTTCATCACCTGGGATATGTCAGGACTCACCTTATCTGCAAAAGATTACAGGTAGATGAAAGAAGTCTCATAAGAACTCCGACAGGACGTTTAGCCATTCCATAGATTCCACTGATACCTGCAGAAAGGTATGGAGATGAAGAGGAGGCGGACTGAAAGTGAAGCAAAGAGCTTCATGCTACATTAATATAGTAGATACAGTTTGATTTGAGAGGAACCCCCACAAAACATCACTTCCAGTCAACTCTGGAGACGAAAACAAACCCCTAATGATATGCTAAGACGCCTCAAGCATGACGACCCAACTGCTCGCACTTAGCATAGATGCTACCAGCTTTAGTAGCAGTTTTATCAGGGATGCACAAAATTTTTCCAGACTGAAAATGATTAACAGTACTGAAAACATTGCTCAGTTAACATGGTATTTCATGCCAATTTTTTCATTTTCGCCATCTTTTTGCAAGTTTGCCCTTGAAGTTGGCTCATGTTTTGTGCTTAACACTTAGCAGTAACCTCCTACTACAACATCCAGGCCTGAAATTAATGTGATTGCCAGAAGAGAGTACATCCAGTAACCTATAAAGTAGGGTTTGAAAGGTTGTGTTCTCCTCAAAGACTTTATGAACTGTTTCCCAGAAGGACAAGAAAATTAATTTTGCATAAAATATACACTGAACTACATATATGGTGTGTCAGGTTACTTTTGACCATGGCCAAGGAGCTTGTTTATGCCGACGTTTGTTGGTTTGTTTGTTTATTTGCTGACAAGATAACTCGTAAAATTATGTACTGAATTTGGCAACATATCAGAGAAAGGAAATGGAAGAAGGATCAATCTATTCAATTTTGGTAATCTGAACTGAAAACATTCTTTCAATTTTCTTTTATTATATCTGGAAATGCCCCAAAATTAAGGAATTTCGGTTTCAGATTTGGCAGGTAATGCCTATATTTTTTACTGTTCACATTGTATTGGAACCTACGTTTTTTTATGTTAGGGATTTACCAACATTTCAGAATTTAAAAAAATGTAAAACAAGCAAACAGTACAGTAGCATTAACTCAGAAAAACAGTGGGAGGCCTAGTATCAAACAGTGGTTTAATGAAATGTCATTGTTTTACGCCTTAGAAAAAAAACAGCTATACTCTTATAGATAAACAAGAACTATTCCACAATATTTAGGATCCATTTATTTAGTATCTTATGGAAAGGGATCTGAATAATTGCAGGATTAAGATGGAGAAGAAGAATAAATGCAATGCTCTTTTTCAATATTTTTTTTATTATGTACTTATGTTTTTCATATTATATTTCAATTTCACTTTTAGTGTGTCATCAGAATGTACCTTTTACTTTTTTTGAATTACTTTATAAAAACATGGATTTTTGCCTTTCTAAATGAAACTGGCTATAATAATTGAACATGAGGGCATGTATGGGCTTTAAGTGTCTGTGTGCTCAAACTATCTGTTTTTTGTTATTATCATTTTTTGTCTTTCTACCTTTTTATTTCATTTTATTTGTATTCATTTTTCATTTTCTCATGTATTATATTTATTATTTTGACCTTTTGATATGTTTTTGTAAAATTTCCGAAAAACTCAATAAACATATTGTTCAGAATAACTCAATAAGTTCATATCAGGTTTGAATGACAAATTCTGGGAATGCTGGTCATGGCACAAGGGAGAAGATTTTGGAGCCGATCTGAATTCGGATGTGGATTCATGAATTTTTTTAACGGTGCCAGATGGTGCAGTTTGCACATTTTTGACAATTACTTGCCTGACAGTTTGGGAAATGCTTTGATGGAGAACTTCTTCATTGTTAATGTGAAAAAAAAATGCTGCGAGTAATCATCCATGCAGAGAGGTGTAGCTTGGCAGCCAAAAATTCCTGGACTTCTGGAAAGTACCACCTACCCAGCAGGGATTCTTGAGGGGTAGTAAAATGTCCTTCAGTGGAAACACTCGCATTCATGCACTGCCTCAGAAGTTTTGCATTGTTTGTAGAATTAAAAGAGCATTTGGTTTTCTTGTGTAGCCTCCAGATAGACAGAGATATTAATAGTGATAATGGAGAGCAGCTGAATTCCTCCAATCATCTCACAAAGCCAGAGCATTCACGGGTTAAAAATCTCTTTACATCCTCTTGGCGTTTGTTTCTTTGAGGTCCAACAGAGTTTCCTGTCCACAGTGTAAACATGTTATTGTGGCAGCCTGCTTCAACAAACATTCGCTCACTCACTGGCCACCCGACGTGATTGACAGCAATGGTGTGAGCGCAGGCGCCAATTTACGACTTTGAATGTCACACAAAAATGTCACAACGCTCTGAGAGACGCCGCAGTGTTTCTCTGTGGAAACATGTGGTTTATCTTTGTCCTGTAAACCAAATATGCCTATGTAAACATAATTCTGATGTCTCCCATGATACCAACTCTACAGAATCATCATAAAACACTTTCCAGAGCGTAGAGCATATTAATGATGAATGCTCCATATGTATAGATAGAGACAGACTGTAGACTGTGTATGTCTCCATACCAGCCACAGCACTGGACACCTGTTTTCACTTACACAACATACCAGTATCCACTTGCTTAAGCCAATAAACAGTTTGAGTGAGTTATTGTACTGTAAAAAGCAAAGTAAGAGAGCACTCAGCACAAAGTTTTCTGTTTTAGAGTTTAAGACTGTAACAGATTTTCCATCCATGTGGTTTAAGTTTTGGATTTTGAATTGGTCCAATGCAAAGCTTGCCCTGATATCTTACACAATCTGAATGAACATCTCTGGAGAGAGAGAGAGAGTAAATATACTTTTTATCATGTGTTTTAGAAGTTTGGATTTTTAATTTGAGAACTACTTAAAGGAAAACTGGATCTACTGAATGGTGGTTTTATGCGTTCACAAGGTAACATTGCCAGAAAGTGAATGTACAGGGGTGGGTCACTTGATCTCTGACCTTATACCCCCTTATTTTAACAAGGTCATGTCAAGTCAAAGAGAATATTTTGGCAAAGTTGGATGAAAAAATTCTTGATATATGAAGTTTGCATGCAAGGAGTGATTACACTCAGTTCCGGCATGCAGCCACAAAGATTTTAAGAGCCATTTTGTGACTTGTGAAAAGTAACCATGACTGATTGTTTTAGCTGTACAGTGGATATAAATCATTGAGCTGTGATCCTGGATTTAATTTAATAGGAGTGCATCAGACAAGGATGCAAACCTGACTGAGAGCTATGAGAGCAAACTAAAGACAATTTTTGAATGGATTGCTCTTGCACCTTGACCTATGATCTCTGAAATCTGGTCTATTTAGACTAACGCTATATCGAACAATATTGCAGGTTTAAGATCGAACCCTTAAAACATATTTAAAGGAAAAGTTCGGTTCCTGCAGCTTTCACATTGTTTATAGAATGAAGTAGAACAGTATACTCACCCAGAAGGCTTTCCTGATGCAAACGGTGCTTCGGGAGATATTTAGATCCAAAATCGAGCGGCGGACATCCGTATAATGGTAGCACATAGGGCATACAGCGCCGCTCCTAAAACTGCATTAATCATCCAAAAACTCATTAGTTTCACCAATATTCCATCATGGTCCGCTCACGCTACTCCTCCATTACAGTCTGTGTCATCCCAGACATGTTTTTGTAACTGTGCTGACCTCTGAACTGAAGAAGAAGAATGTATGCCTCCGCGCCTGCGCAGTACTCTCTGGAGCGCTGCCTCCGCGTCCTCATTTCGATGAGCTCCTCATCTGTAAACTCTGGCTCGAAACTGTAAGGACACCCATCATATTCAAAGTTCTCGTCCACAACATCTTCATCCGGTAAATATTCGTCCATTTTGCACAAAACTGGAAGAAGAAAGTCGTCGTGTAGCCAACTGTCTTCCCCTGAAACAATGAGCCGTACTGCCCATGTGCAGAGCAAGCTTTCTTCTTCTTCAGTTCAGAGGTCAGTACAGTCACACAACACGTCTGGAGTGACACAGACTGTCATGGAGGAGTAGCCCGAATGGACTATGATGGAATATTGGTGAAACTAATGAGTTTTTGGATGCAGTTTTAGGAGCGGCGCTATACATGCCCTATGTGCTACCATTATACGGATGTCTGCCGCTCAATTTTGGATCTAAATATCTCCTGAAGCACTGTTTGGATCAGGAAAGCCTTCTGGGTGAGTATATTGTTCTACTTCATTCTATAAACGATGTGAAAGCCGCAGAAACCGAACTTCTCCTTTAATGACATCTGATTTTACAAGTTGCTGTTTACAAGAAAAGGAAGTTCATAAAAATTGATGACCCTGTTTTTTTTTTTTATGCATAATTTTTATTTGGAAATATACAAGTACATATTGACAAGATGCTTACAATACATACTTTGTTCTTTTAAATTGAACAAGATGTATATATATATATATATATATATAGATATAGTTCACATGACTCCATGGATGACCCTGCTATTTGACCCATAAAGGGGAAAGCATTCAACAGGTCATTCTTATGCAAGGGTTGACATAAGTTCACATTTTGCTGACAATCTGTGAATTGATGTGAAATATTTAATTCTACAAAAAAAATTGACCATTAAACTTCATGACCTTGAACTTTGTCCAATGATTTTCAACATTCGAATGCAGAATGTTAACATTCAAGTACGAATATGAGCAAAGTTTGATTTGAAAGTACTAAAAGTGTTTTGATATAGGACAACACTAACTATATTGTCTTCCGCTCCACAAAGAAAACTGACATCAAGCAAATCTCTCTTAAAATAAATGGTCAAAACATTCAAAGAATCAGCTCAATAAAATTTTGGGGGGTTATAATTGATGAATTTCTCAACTTTAAATGTCATATTGAATACCTTACAAAAAATTATCAAAATACGTTGCTTTATTTTTTAAGATAAGACATTTTCTTCCATTCTCAGCACTTCTCACCCTTTATAAAACTTTATTCCAGCCTCATCTCCATTACTGTAATATCATATGGTGTAACACATTCCCAACTCATCTCAAAAAACTTGAGGTTCTCCAAAAAAAGGTCATGCGTGCCATATCATGGTCTGAGTTCAATTCCCCCACCAGAATGCTCTTCAAACAGCACAATCTCCTGCAGTTAACTGAGTTCAACTATTTCCAGAATGCCTGTGTCATGTATCAAACTGTACATAAAATGAACCTTAAGCTTTGTGAGCTCATTCCTATCTTCCGGCCCCTGCATACCCATGCCACCAGGAACAAAAATTTAATCACTGGGCAAAAAAGGAAACTAAAATGCACCAGCTTCAGTATTACATGCCGAGGACCGCAGATATGGAACGAGCTTGACAGCGCACTGAAAATGTCACAATCCATCTCCATCTTCAAGAAAATGCATCTTGTCTGCATGTTGATGTTTTTGCTGTATCTTGTTTGTAGACAACTGGGCCCCCTGCTACAAGCTTTAAATAGCTTCTTTGGGGTTACCCTTTCACACATCCAGTTTTGAAAAGTATGAACTATGCATATATATGTATATATATTCATACACAGGTATATCTGTAAGGCACTTGTATTGTGATATGTGTGTGAATAAACTAAACTAAACTAAACTAAACACAGTGGTGCAGCGGGTGCTGCATGTGCCTAACAGCAGGAATGTTGCTGGTTTGAACCCAATGGCAGTCAGGGCCTTGCAGCGTGGAGTTTGAATGATCTCCCCATGCATGTGTGGGTTCCTCCCACAGACCAAAAAACATGTTCATTAGGCTGATTGGTGACTCCAAATTGCCCTTAGGTGTGAGTGTGAAAGATTGTCATTCTCTCTATGTGGTCCTGTGATCGGCTGGTGACCAGTTCAGGGTGTACCCTGCCTCTTGCCTAATGACAGCTGGGATAGGCCCCAGCTCCCCTGTGACTCCGACGGTGACAAACAGTGTAGAAAATGGATGTATTGGACTCATCTGGGTGTACAGGGGACATACTCTCCAAATACATGATGCCTCATGTCTTGGTCGTCCTGACATTAAGCCATAAAAGAAATGAAGCAACAAGAGCTGGTTCATTTCTTTTGAGATCAAAAGAAATGGACCAGCCGAGTTAAGCTCCTTCTTGTACAAACATGTCAAATACTAATTCCCAGATCCGGCAAAAGGAAGGAATTCTTTGTATCAAGCTCCAAACTGTAAATGAGAAAAGCAGACATTGCATCACCCTTTCTTTATTTACTTGTGTTAACACTCGGGGAGATTAATTTGAGGTTAGTGTCTGAAAGAGGCAGGAGTGGCTGCTGGGAAGAATTAAGATCATTACTGATGTCACATGTTGAGGGTGTGCTTGTGTTTGACTCATCAGCTTTTATTAGCTGCATATGAGGCAAGTCAAGGAAGGGCAGTTTGTTGCAGATGGAAGACACTGGAGACAATAAGAGGTTGATTCAGTGTTATTGAGTTTTTGAATTCATCTCTATGCTACAGACCATGAGTAAACTGAGGATGTCCTCTGCTGCAGGTCTGTAGGAAACAAGCTGGTCAGGGCATGGATGAAGCTTTCCTGTGTTAAGTCATATCCACATACATACAAATGCAGACAGGATGGCTTTGCACTCACTTAGGGAAGGTCAGGTAACTCTCTCATGTTGAGTGCATTTTGAACTTTAATCGAGCTAATCTGTTTTTCCTAATAGTTTATAGAAGTCCTGGTCTGTATGAGTATAAATGTTCAGTATTTATTATGGAGGGTCTGTATGATGGCCTCCGACCTTGACACATCCTGAAGTGACCTTTCATAGCCAAGCTCTTATTTCATCCACTTTAATGAAATGAGCTCATTATTTTGGTGTCATTTGTTTCTTTGGTCCAACAGTTCCTATGGCAGTTTCATCTATGCATCTATCAGAACTGTTGACTCTCCATCTACACAGGTGTTTCCTGTGTGTTCTCCTGTGCATGCAGGTATTTCCAAGTATCAAAAGTCATTAGCTGTCATATTCCCTGAAAATTAAAATAATCTATTTATCTAGTTTGGTAGTAGTTGTTGAGTCATGTGAGGCCTTCAGACTGTAGCTGGTCGTTGATATGTAAGCTGTGTGGTGTACTGAAGTAGGACTGTAACAAAGTGGCTTGGCAGTGTTGTAAAGAGAGTATGGTCAAAATGCATTCACTTTACTCTGGTTTTGTGGCTTGCTTTTGTCACAGCCTACAAAAGGCTGAGAAAAGATCATATGAATGAAGATGCTCTGACACAATGCTTCCATTCAGATAGCTTCAATATGAATTTAATTATATTCAAATATCTGTTACATAGTTACATCATTTCCTTTGGTTTTGAAGCATTGCATTTCCATTACCAGTGGATTATTTTTTAAAAATAAAAGTATTCACTTCAGTTGTACCTTTCGTTTTACAAGCAAATCAAATAAAACATGTGAGTAAACAAAAGTATTCTGGATACTTCTTGTTTCTTATGTTCTTGTTTTGAGGTAAAGATTAAAGCATAAGTTCTCTAACATTGATTAAACACTTTAAATATATCCCTGAAACAAAGCAAAAACAGTCTCTTTTTCTGTCTTCATGCATATCTTACTTATCTGTATATTTCACATACACCAGCGAATTAAGTTGTAACAACACTGACCTCTGGTGGCGGTGGGTGATCCTCAGATAAAGCAAAGCTAACGAGCTTGAAACAGTCACAAATAAAACTGTCATAAACTGTAAGTAACTTGGCTAAAACATTACAGCTGTAACAGGAAACACTTAAAATGCATTATCATATTTTTAAAAACATATTTCTATGAACAGAATACAAGGAAATTGTCTGTTTTTACTTAAGAAAAGATCGTATGACACGGTGCTTCCATTCAGACCACAGATAAACTACTTTTAACAGTAAAATCCTGTCATTTAGAGTACTTTTAACCACAAAAGTTTTATTACATTTTAAATCTATGAAATATTCTGATTTTATCAGTTAAGTCCTTTTTACCATACTTTTAACCTTGCATGAATTCACAATTGCTTTTTATGACCCTTTTTACAGTGAAATTACATTCTTGTGTCACTGCAATTGTTTTTAATCACTAAAAGTAAATTTTTAGCTGACTGCATTTTAAAATGAAATTCAACCTGTTACGCTTTCACCTAAAACACTTTACATATGCAGAATTGGTGAACCCATCTGCAGCAATATATAGCCTGAGCTCTGGTGTCATTTATTTCTGTACTAATGCAGAGCTGATCTCCGTCACTGTGGCTAATGTTCAGGCTTATGACATGTACTCCATACAACATCACTTACAAAATCTCAAAATGTCCTTCTCAGCACTGTGTTATGGCGATTTATACAATAAGCCTTAGGTGATGGCAGCATTGTGTTCTTTTAAAGGATCTGGGATCCATCTTAACATGTTAGATTACTGCCAAGATCCATCTTCTTTCTTGGTTAAGCACAGTGATAAACCATGTATTTTTTATTATCTCGCTCTTGCAATACTTCCTTGCGGTTCACTGGCACCACCCTGGTTGTGCAGTTTTATGTCTTTTACCGACTTTCTTTCTCTTTGCTCTGTGATAAGCATTTACAGTTCTCAAATTTACAAGATAGCTACGTTTTTAACGATAACTATTAAATTAGCACCCACTATAGAGCATACACTTAAGAAAGTCAGTCAAAGAATTGTGGATCTAAATATAAGTGGACATTCAACCTGCCCTGAAAACCACACATTAACAGCATGCTAATCATTATTATACAAAAATGAATCATTTCAAGACCACAAATCAGAAACTAGAAGTGCTCTGAAAGCCCAAAGCTCGCCAAGGCTATTCTATTGCCTAATTCTATTTCATTGTCGGGAGAGCTATGTCAATAAGGTTGAAAACTATCTCAGAATTATATCACATCCTAGAAAAGAAAATCCCAGACCCACATCCAGTTTCGGATCACCACCAAAATTTACTCACTTGTCCCTTTTGCTATGCCAAACTATCCCTGAAAATGTCATTGAAAAATCCATTGAGAACTTAAGCCTTGTTTCCAATGAGTGGTCTGGTTTGGTTCTGTTCTTTCTCTTGAGGACGGGGTGAAGCCAGTTACATAAATGCATGATGGAGCATTGTTTCATGTGGACATCATTAACAGCAACAGAGTAGAAATCCCATTAAATACACAGATTATTGAGACATAGCAATGTATGTGTCATTGTTTTTGCTGTCGTTGCATGGGAATGGCTGATTATTGTGACCAATCAAAAGACTGCAGCATTTTTTGCTCCACCTCTCAGGATTGGTTTGGTACACAAGGTGCACCTTTAGAGGGCTGCCTTTAGTACTTTAGTGAGCTTGGCCATTTGGTTACGTTTTTTCCTACTCTGACAATGAAAACTGTAATAATTGTGTGCCGAACTAAAACAGACTGCATGGTAGAAACACAGCTTTATGGAGTTATTAGCCAAAATATGTAAAATGGCCCTATCTTGCAATATTAACAATCTGGATCAACAAAATTTAATGGACTGGTCCTTGGCTCTTTCTTGACCTATCCTGAAAAATGAGTTCACCAATTAACAAACAAACACTGGCAAAAACATAATCTCTTTGGCAGAGATAAGTTTGGAGCAAGAACAATTTTAAGTTTTGATCCAAAATCATGACCTTAAACAGGCCATATAGTCTACGGTAAACACTCAAGTGAACCTTAAGTGTAGCTCCTCTTCTTTTCTGCATGCTTCGGAGCCTGGTCAGTCATATGAAGCCTGGACACTTTTGTTGGTTTTGTCTCGTCTCACGAGCCTACTGTCATAACCGTCATCACTCCAACACCAAAGTCACAAACAGCAGGCTCTCTGGTTTATTACTGTCTTTGGAGTTCATATGATTTATTACCCAGCTGCCCTCCAAATATGTTCCAACTTGGCATCGACTTCTGCAGAGGATTAGCAGCAGCCGTGGCGAACGGGCCATTGAATATTTATATACCGCTGAGCAGCAGCGAACAAAGCCCCCTTTTGAGGGTCAGGAGTTTGAGCTGTGAAATCGTCTATTTATGCTTTTGTTTACATAGCTCTAACAACATTTTCATGCTGAATGGATGCAAATTCTATCTCAGTCATGACCTAGCCCGGGGGTTAAGTGGTGGCAAAATGCATACGCAGAGAGAACAGAGGGACGGGTCAAACAATCAGGGCCTTTTACATAAAGAGCTTTGAATTTGGGGTGGTCACCCTCTGGTCCGAGTGGCCTTTTATATTTACTGCAGCCATAGAAGGTGGCGAAACATCGAACAGGCTTAAGTGTCAGAGAGCAGGGATCGTCCTTTGGTCCCTAACCTGAAGGTGTGCATATTAACTTTGTCTGGCTAATCCTTATGCCACAGAGAATAGAGCAGGATTAAGACTTTAACCCTTTCAGAGCGAGGGTCTCATTCTGCAGGGGAAAGGGCCTTTAGCCAGCGTCTCTCTGCTGGAGCTCCTCTTGGACTCTTTGTCCTGTCACGGGGGCCAGCTGTCAGTATCCTTGGGATGAAGAGATGAATGAGGAGCCCTTGAGCGGTGCGTCTGCTCACCCTGTTTACCGAGGGGCCTCTTGTGGTGTGAATCACAACTTCAGGGCAAAGAAAAATCTCAAATTGGTGCAAAAAAAACCCAAATGATTATGTCATAATGTGCCAGAACGAGTCATGTTGTTGCTCCTCAATTAGCTGCTTCTGGCCTTGAAATTTCCTACCGACAACGTGTGTTGTACATGCTGACCCATGGGATGTGTTGCATCGTTAGTGTCCCAATCAGAAATGTCTTTTCCAGCACACTTTATCTGGAGACAATTTACCCATGGTCAAATGGGCATATGGCCAGACAGACCCAGCTGCATCAGTTTTCCCCTCACAGCCAACTGCCAGCCAATTTCAAGTAACCACTCCTCTCCACTTCTATGGGGTTGTGCTAAAATTTAACTGAAAACGTGCTCATTCATGTACTGTATTTGTAGGCTTCATCCATAAGATGATGCATTCTTTACAAGAGCACACACTCTCAACCTTTTTCCTGGTTATTCAAAAGGATACGCCAACTTTGTCTTTGTTTTTTGTCTTGTTACACTCCCGAGTCCATGACAAGCAGATAGACACCATTCTTTCGACTGTGCCTGCAGTAACAAGGACGAGATAGGCAGAACTTGCCCACCATGAATTACCTTAGTTCAAACACTGGGAGTCATTGGGTAGTGTTAGCCTGCCTTTGCCGACAGTCATCAGATAAACTCTTCAGCAACTCTACATGGCCATGTGTGCTTGTTGTGACTCGTTTTTTACCGTGCCATGTAAGCTCTTTTCAAACTAAGATTAACTTGTAAGTAGCGGTGGTTCACACATGCGCCCTGCGATTTAGTTTTGTATGTATTTATTTTGAAAATTTCATAAAGTAATAATTTTACTCTATAAATAGTTAATGTAACATAACGCTGTTGAAAAAAACAGGTCACAACAAGTACAGAGGACTGTTTAGAGCTGCTGAAGCGTTCATCTGATAACTGTAGGCAGAGGCAGGCTAATGCTACCCATTGACTCCCAGTGTTTGAGCTAAGCTAAATAGCGATGGACGATCTCTCCCTATCTCCTCCTTGTTACTGCAAGCACAGTTGAAAGAATGCTTTTATCTGCTTGTAATGGACTCCAGAGTGAGGCAACACATAAAAACAACAAAAGTTGCCGTATCCCTTTAAGTAGAGCAAACTTGACAACTCAAATTCAGAAAACATGATCTAAAATGTACAGTTTATGTCTGTAAGAGTGGACAGGTCCCATTATGAACCTGCCATAATCCTATTAGGAAAAGTGGGGCAGTTTTATGTGGCTGCATCTGCACCAAAAGACAAAAAAAGAGTCAAACTCGATTTTACGGTAATTGCTTTGTGTTTTCTGTTGTACACCTGCACAGTTTATGAGAGACTGTTCAGCAGTCTGTCCTCCCATGTTGGGACTGTAGGTGGTCTGTTCATCACACCTGCCTCCAAAAACCTGCCCCTCCAGCTGCTGCACACCCCGTCACTCACTTCACACCATGTCTAAACAGCCTTTCCGCATCACAGGTATTCACCCCCTTGGGCGCACATGATGTGGAACCTGTGGGGGCTCCAATGAGTGATCGGCGATCAAAACATACACTCGCTGATAAGGGTCCACGCTCACCGGGCTGAATCAGTCAACCTGGGCCACTCCACGGTGAGGCCAATCAGTGAACCAGCAGAGCTAATGTGTAATGATTTGCTTCACTGCCATGCTATTGGTGGTCCTCGCTGTCTCTCAGCTCCTATGTGGCTTGCTTGACTTTTTCTTGTTGTTACACATTTTTTGTGCCACCTGAGATCCTGTATACGCCAGCATGGTCAGACGTCTTGGTGTCACCTTCTTAGGTTCGATGTAAGGCCAAGAAAATACCACCAGCTGAGAAGCCTGAGGAGTTTTCTCTGTTTATTTTGGAAGACAATTTGGAGTAAGACTCCAGCATAAGTTTAAGGCACATTTTAGTCATTTTTGTCCTAAAAATGTCTGTTTTTTGCATTATCCTTTCATGAAGTGTCATGTCTTTCCCTTGTAATGATGGAGGGTTGTGCTCAACTCATGTCAACTAAATATGACAAGGCACTCTCAAGCAGGCACTTGGCCGTATCCAGTTCAGCAGCACACAAACTTGTGCTCTCTTTCTCACTCACACACACACACAACATTCCCTCGCAAGTAGAGCAGAGCTTGTAAAGTAATGGAAGTAGTTTGTAAGGCACCACAAAAAGTGTGTAATGCAAGAGGAATTTGCTCCTGATTTTATGAAAGACATCTTAAACTCAATTTAGTGACTGAAGCGTTGATTTTGGTTGTTATTGTTAGCTTTTTGTCCCATAAGTACTCTCAGTTGGGAACAGGGATGTCAGTCTGAAATGTAGTATTGACACGCGGGTCTGGTTGGGGAAAGTTTGGTCAAATATTTAGGAAGGTTGTAACCTTATACACCAGATTGACTGTACAGTATATTTCACTAGAGAGCTCATAGGAAGTGTTTGGGAATGGGCAAAACCTTTCAGAAGCATATCCGCCAGGTGACTTGATGATCTTTCACATTCACAACATGCCAATCAGATAATATAGTAGGCAAGCAATACAGCCGTGTAGCAAAAATATCCTTTCTGCAGATACGTTTTTATTTTTCATTTGATAAAGAAAGCTGTCCAGCTTTGATAAAACTGTGACTGAAACTCTTAGCATTTGTGCTAATCTCTGTCCAACTACCGTAAAATACCAAATAAACGCTGAGTTCCAATTCATTCTAGTTTTCAAATAAACGCCGAGTGTAGCAATACATTTTGACAAATAGACGCCCATCCCAAAAAAACGCCTGGTATAATTTATTCGGCGCAGCCTGTGAGCTCCGGTCGAAGTTTCGAATGCTGAGCTCACACCTGACAGTGCACACTTGAACAGAAACATGATCAGACTTAACCTTAACAGTCCACATGGTTTATTTGTTTCTCTGGACGTCCTGTCCGCTCACCTCACCTCGCTCTGTATGTCAACAAAAGGCATGTTGGTGTACGGTGCTCTGTTTCACGACAGTGCAGTTACACTCAACGACCACAGAGGGCACTTGAGCGCAAAAGCTGGAATCTTACACACTAGGGCTTCACAAACCCAAAAAAGAAGACGCTGCCGCTGCCACTGCAGGTTATTTGCCCTTAACGTCAGGAGGCTGGACACGACAGTTAGATACATTGCTGCTTATCTCCATGGCCCCGGTGCAGCCAAAAAACAGAAGTAAGACCTTAACTACTTACTACTGGTAAGGTAGTTCCTGTAGTAGTACCAGTTTTAAGAGTATTTAGAGAGTGCTGAGTTGAAAGAAGACAAGAGTATAACTACAGTAGTGTAATCTTGCTTGAAGGGTGATATTCATACTGGCGTAATAAATAATTTGATTACATTTACCATATTTTTTCGTTTTTTGCTAAGCAAGATTTTTGTAGGAAGGGAATTAAACGCCTGTTCCAAATAGTCGTCTGGTCCCAGATAAACGCCTGGTCTGCTCAGTGATTGAAACAAATAAACGCCCCGGCCATTATTTGGTATTTTACGGCAGTCACTTCCTGCTGTTGTCACGTTCGTAGTTCCCGCTTCTTGATGCTCTGGAAGATGTTGATTGGACCATTACAATTTGGGCCACTCACAGTCATTGTGGATTGGAGTTTGTCAAGATGGATCTGCCTGGTCACAGACAATAAATCAGGCTGATTCATCTGCACAGGAAGGTTATATCAAAGATCCTCCACTGGGAAAAGTGCTAACAAGAAACAGTCTCAATGACCATGGACTAGCAAAAGAGACGGATTGTGAAAAAAAAAGAGAGACACTAATGGATCTGTCTTGTCACAGACATTGAATCAGGCTAGGGGTGTTCGATATGACGATATTAAATCGTTAAGGATTATAACGTGGGGATGATCTCATAAAGCAGAAAGATCGTCAGGTCGTCTGTGTGGGCGCAGAGACTTTGACGTGCACCCGACTAGCCAATCTTAGTACATTACGCGCAGTGCCTGGTAGGATCTCCTGTTTGGTTACGTAGCGTGAAGCCATGGCGGAATGAGAAAAGGAGATAAAAGCTTGAAGATGTCTGAACAAAAATCTGTTCTTAAGCAGCTGTATTATTCACTCAGGTTATAGACATTGCAGTTAGATAACGTTTGTTCTAAATTGTTGCACTTTAAGAGATAATGTTGATATTGTTGTTCATTACCTTTTATGTTTACATTTATTGCACATTTTCATAAAAACTGCACTATTTAAATTAAAACCTGTTCAGGAAGTTTCTTTGGCTTTAATTGTCTTTTTTTTTTTCTTTTAGGGCTTTACATGTTTTATATGTTAAACATAGGGAAAAATGGTCAAACATGCAAATTAGTCAAGAAAAATCAATGTGAAAAAAAGAATCGTGATAAAATCGTGATCGTGATTTTATTTTTTAAAAAATCGTGATATGATATTTTTGCTATATTGTCCACCCCTAAATCAGGCTAATCCACCAGCATTGCAAGGTAAGAAACATTGCAGGGAGTTGGACAAACTTGTGAGACTTGCTGAATTTGCATTTATTATTGCGATTGCCTTATTTTGAAATCCAGAGACTGGTCTTTGTACTCCCAGCTGGCTTTTAGTCGCAGTTTTAGTTACATACATACATACATACATACATTACAGTGAACTTTTTTATTACCGGTTGTTTCCTTTTGGCTACTTATGGTCTCTTCAACAAATATTTGAGCTGTACAACATTTTACAAGCAGATGTTTGCAGATCCCTCTTGTAGACCATTGCAGTCACCCTATAATCATCCCCCTCTGTCAAAGCTCCCATTGATGCTGTAAGTGTGAGATTAAGGTAAACTGTCTGAGATTGTGGTTGGTGGTAAGAGAGACGTCCATTACATATAGTTGACTCAGCTCTTGCTAAGCTGGTTGAGTGACAGGAGGGAGGGGAGCTCAGGACCAGCTGTTTTTTCTGATGGGATACCACAAAGGTCTGGACCCCGTGGATGATCCTCACCCATCCTGACCTGAGAGTCAGATCTGCTGTCAACAGCCTCCCAGGAATGATCATGTTAGAGTCTTTCATCTCAGAGTCACGTTGAGATCAGCTGTAGTTTCTCATCCTGGATGTTCCCAGGCTTCACGGTGAATCAGCAACTGTAGCCTGAGGGGTAAAGAAAGCTGATCCTGTGTGTTACAGTCAGCTGAAAATGAGAACAAGATTTTCATTTTACTGTTAGGAGGCTTTATATTCAAGGTCAGGGAGATAAATTGTATTTTTATTCTCAAGTACATACAGACTGAGCTTTGAATCTTCCTAAAGGTGTAAACTCGAATTCTGAGGATCAAGATTTGATTCAAAATTGATACATTTTAAATTGATTCCCAAACTACAATACACTCCCTATTTGCTATAAAATGGTGACTTTTGCTGGGTCTGCTTCTGTTTATGGTTCAGTAAGAGGATGGATAACATGATTTGACACAAAAAAACCACAATAAAATATGTTTAAGATATACAGCTCATTAGGGCTGGGTATTTCCAGCAACCCCACAATACGATACATATCCTGATACTGAGGCCACAATACAATATGTATCCTGATACACATAAATTGTGAACACTGATTGCGCTTTTAACAGAATTACCAGCAACTTTGTTTTTTATTACAAGAAACAAACAGAACAAGGTTGAGTTTTAAATGGCTCTACAAATTCAGAACTTTAATTCAGGTCCCCAAAGATGGTAGACTTCAGTTTAAATTTGGAACTGTGTTTCATGATGTAGCTTGGCTTCTACTTTGAACTGCGCATTGCTAATATTACCCAAAGATTATTGACATCAACTGTCCAAACATTAAGGCTGTATCGATTCTGTAGAATCTGTATCGATACACGTATCCCCAAGAAGTGCATGGCGATATTTTGTCATATCAATCATTTTGAGCACAGGCCTACAGCTCATGTGTATGTATTGTTTGTATCAGCTAAAGTTAGTCATATAGATCTGTTGTAGACAACTTAAAAAAATAGAAATTGAAAATTATAACAAAAGCTAGAAAAATGCAGCAAACACATCAGGAAAAACACAGAACTACTTATGGGAATGCAATTTTATTGGAAGGGAGTATGCACAAACATGAGATAAAAAGTGAAGCTGCTGAGATGTTGTTTCAAAGAATCTTAATACGTGGCTTTAACTGAGTGCCTACCTATTTAACATAACTGAAAAAAAGCACTCAGAGTGCAAATCTCCACCAAGCTTGCTCACATATTGCTGTTACGTCTATAAGCAATAGTTCCATGATAAAAATACCATCATAATTTGAGTTATTGACCCTGAAAACCCACCTCGAGCACTCAGAATCATGTCGATATCATTATTGGATAGGTCATAAACAACATGTCCTGAAATTTTCAGCAAATCCATCCAGTAGTTTTTGTCTAATCTTACTAACAAACAAACAGCAAACATAAGTCATAACCTCCTTGGTGGAAGATACAAACACCTTTCTATTAATATGCATGTCTGTTAGCATTACAGGGTATTATCTCCACCTGTTGTTAAGGAGTAAGATTGGAAAACCGCCCGCTGCATAAAAACTAGAATAATTGGTCATAATTGGTCATGACCCACCAGTTGAGAATCACAGTCTAGAGCACTAAGAAAAATTCCAAGTGATACCTTCAGGATGGTTAACCCCGATCAAACCCCCCTCCCCCCCACACTGCCGGCCCTCTGTTTCCAGTGCAAGTGCTGTCCATTTGTCTCTGTGGATCAAATGTCCCGACTGCTCTGTTGATCAGCGAGCCTCCTTATAAGGTCGGAGCAGTGAGAGCAAAGCCTTGAAAGAGAGAGAGAGAGAGCTCTACCAGCCCTTTCCCTTTATTTACACAGACTCCGGGTGCACACAGGCATGGAAAATCCACCCTATCAGACCCTGTTCACAAACCCTTATAATATATTTCTACCGTCAAACTCTTCAAATGTCACTGCAATCTCATTTTCTTCCCCCCAGCTCCACTAAAAGAAGGATGTGATTTACACAAAGTTGTGTTTTAGCTTTAAACAGGCCGTGCAATGTTTAATTTTTTCATTGCAGCCCCATTAAGAAGGCCAGTAAAAGTGTGTGTGGTTTGGTATGGTGAAGAGTAAAAAGCAGTAAATGTCTGACTTGTCTCCAAACACCTCTTCATCTATAAGACTAATATGACCGATGTAGTTCCACATCCCTTAAATTTGACATCCTCAGCAGTCCTTAGAGCACAGATCAGGATTCATACTGTGGCGAACCCAGGCACGACGGAGTCCCTTATAGCATGTGAAACAGGAATTTCCTGCGCTGGAGGGCTGTTAACCTGAATCTTAGGGTTAATCTGTCTGGAAAACGGTAATATGACTTTTTTTTCCTGCTTCGATTTGGACATGTGACTGGTTGAGTAAACATGTATTCAGAGAGAGCGGTGCGTGAACAGTGCCTGCATTCAGCCCTGCAGTCCCCCCACCCACGTCCCAAGTCACTTTCTCCAACATGGCTTTGTAGGTCTTATTCTGAAGAGGTTTGAAGGTGATTTTTTTTAGTTTTAAAGAGGACATATCATGCTTGTTTCTCCTTTTTACTATGCCAGACTAGGATGCCTGTAAAGCATTTCTGCCCTCAGTACAAGTCATTTCGTTCCTTCATTGCCCCACAGTAGCGTTCTCAATATCCTCATTTTAGGCCATTATCAAGCTCTTGTTGAAACGCTTGGTCTCAAGGATGACCTAAAGTTACCTCGCAATGTCACAGCCCTTTGTGCTCTGATTGGTCAGTTCTATCGGGGGTTGAGCCAGCTTGTCCTTCTTCTTCTACTGTATTTTCCGGCAGGATTAAAGCAGCGACCGCGTATTGAGTCCCCCTACAGGCCAGAGCTGGTAATGAGGGAGCTTTATACCCCTGCTGCTGAATGTGTTCCTCGGTGAGGGTTTGGGGCTGACGGACATCACAGAGGAGGAAGTGTTTTATCAGATTACTCCAATAAAAAGAAAGGTACCTCGTGTCGTCACGACGTTTGAAATCTCGTGGACATCTCGCAATGAGCTATTTTCAGAGGCATCAAATCTCGTTCTAGGATTTCAGAAAAAATACAATATCTAATTTTTTGAAAATTAAGGGGGTGTAAGGTCTTGTTTTCAAATGTATTATATTATATGTAAGTATTAAATCATGCATCAGCGTGATATGTCTCCTTTAAGCAAACTTTTCAAACACAATTGACAAGAATTCAGTCTCAAAACGCTTAGCTTTTGGCATGGGCAATGTATTGATTGAATTGATTAATTCTTTTTTTTCTGTTGAAGATTAAGAATTAAAAAAATAATAATAATTCTTGACTTACTCCAATTGCAAGTTGTTGCAATATTTGAAAATAAAAATACTGACAATTTGCATTTATACGGTAGGCCCTGTGAGGTTTTACACAAGTACTTTTTAAGTTTTTCTAAAGTTATTCTGTTTGGCCACTTGGAGTATGGGGATAAATATATATAGAAAGAGATAATCAATTAAAATCAGAAACCAACTTTTGTGGGAAAAAAAAAATTAGGATTTTATGTTTGAGCCACAGCACCCAGCCCTAGTTTTACTTCACGGCTGCTATCAACTTTTCCTAAGCCCTCTGTAGTTAACTCACTAAAAGGCTAACACATGCTCACTTTATTAGCAGACCACAAATGGAAGTGCAGGTAACAGGATTGTGCCTGTGTGTGTGTGTGTGTGTGGTGAAGGGGGTCTGTGCCGACACAGCAGCTCATTTGCAGAGACTTTTACATTTTAATTATCACAGGTTCCCGTCTAAACCCACCAATTAAAAATGATGTATGGATTTATGTTCAGACGAGTGCCGACTCTCAGGAAACGCACATCCATCAAGCTAACAACTCGTTCATTTACTGTGTTGGCTGGAGATTGGGATGCTGTGATTGGCTCGGAGGGCTGCTACACTGAGAACGTTCATTTTGGAGGAAAGTTGTGGGTGAAAGGGATGTTTTCGTTTTGTAATGAGCTTTCCAGAAGCAAGTATTTTTTAGCTCTAATTAGGCCAAATTGGACCCCAATGTTTTCTTAGCAACAATTAATACTGCCTTCGCTGGCGTTGCATAATTTTGCTGACATGAGCTCTGCACATTTTTCCTTGTTTTGAACTACTCCCACCAAGACTTTACCCTATATTCTGTATATAGATCCTTCCATTAATACGTCACACTTTTTTCATAATTTGGCTGGTCCTGCTACTTACAGTCAGGTTCAACTTGCATATCAAAATATAAATAATTTAATGTTTTTAAAAGTGAATTCATAGTAACTGACACAAACAAAGGAGTAAGTATTTCCATCAACAGCCGCAAGAGACTTCTCTAGGGTTTCAACAAATATGGTGCTCCTGTACCACTGAAAAAAATTAACTGAAACATTTATTTAAGACAATTAAGAAAGACTGAACACAAACAAAATGTCCCCAAAAGAAAATCCTATTCTGCAGATTACAAACTGCAGGTAGTAAAATGAAGAAAGATGGCCAGAGCTGGAGGAACGAGTCCACGGATGGGTGCTTGAACAACGTGCTGAAGTGAGATGCTTGTCAACGGTGTAGTTATATCTCTTGGTAGCTGCCAAGGACATGAATATAAATGACATCAGGCAGGCCTTCTTGGTATTACCGCTTCATTCAGCCACCTCTAAAAAAAAGTGACTTATAGTCCAGTGCGACTTGTATACATTTTGTCCTCTTTATGATGCATTTTTTGACTGATGCCATGTATACTCAGAAACGACGTCTAGTCCAGAAAGTATGGTAAATTATTATGATACTAGGTTAAAAAAAATAAAAATGATTACACTGAAAAAGGTCTAAAAACTTGGATTATATAACAAAAACAAATAACGAAAAAAGCAAATACATGCATGAACGATCTAAAAGTTTTGCATTCTCCCTGTTAATATTGTATTTTCAGGGTGTCACTTGTATATTGTGTGTGTTATTTGGGAGATGGAATTCCTTTCCAACCCTGGTATTTCAGGCAGGATGTGAGAAGGTGGAGCTCTGACTCTACCTTCTTGACTGGGAGCCAGCTCTCTCTCTTTTTTTTTTTTTTTTTTTTAAAGTTATTTTTTCAGGCTTTTATGGCCTTTAGCTAAGCTGATTAGCGATGGGCAAGTTTTGGTCGTCTCTTTGTTACCGTACGCACAGTCGAAAGAATGGTGTCTATCTGCTTGTGATGGACTTCAGAGTGAAGCAAGATGGACTTGGAGTGAAGTAGTGTTGGCATCAGATGCTAACAGTTTCAGTAGCACTTTATCCAATCTGGACAGTATTTCTTTATTTTATTTATGGAAAGAATATTTTACCTCTATTTCTGACGTTTTGCCAAGAGTTTCTTTTACGAGGTGGCTCACATTCAGTCCTTTACATTGCTGCAGTAACGCCTGCCTACTACATACAATGGATTCACAGTTGTGAGTGAGCCGTTCTTTGGTGGCTATCCTTAAATTTAAATTGTCTGCTAATTTAAAAATGTCTTGCACTCAAATGGCTCACTCACAACTGTGAATCAGCTCTCATTGTTCACTTAAAAGAGCTGTTCAAAAGACTTGACTTGTTGGCAAATGTCACATCTCTTGCGCAAACCACCACGTAAGTAGGTCAACAAAACTAAGCCTCTGTTTAGGAGTAGAAGATAGTACGATTACAGCAGAAGATAAAAACAACAAGCACAGGACTCTTTAGAGTTGCTGAAGAGTTTTAAGAGATGACTGTTGACAGAGGCAGACCATTAACTCTCAGTGTTTTAGCTAAGCTGATTAGCGATGGGCAAGTTGTGGTCGTCTCTTTGTTAGTGTACGCACAGTCGAAAGAATGGTGTCTATCTGCTTGTGATGGACTTCAGAGTGATGCAAAACACAAATATGAAAAAGTGTTGGCTTATCTCTTGAACTCATGCATTATCATAACACTGGGCTCAGCAACAAGATGCTATGTAGCTTCATTACACTAACAGTGTCTCTCCAATGTGGCTACTGCAGAGCAGACTGGAGAAACAAGCAACAGTGAGAATTAAGGGCAGTTTACATGGCGCCGAAAACTGTCAAATCCGATACGTTTTCGTTGCGTTTTGGCCTTGCGTTTAGATGGAGCGCGTTGCGTTTCCATCCAAAAGGCAAACTTTTGAAAACGGGCTCCCGAGTGGAAAGATTTGAATCCGCTCTCCATTTAGCTCCGTGTAAACCCGCATCAGAGTGCTTCAGGGTGAAACGCTGACGTCCCCGCATGTGCAGCACTCTTTCAAATGAAGGCTACGCGCGCATACCAGGAACAACAATAGCTTCGGCCGTCCGCCAAGTAGCATGTGAGCCTCTTACCGTGTGAGCCTCTTACCGTGCTCGGTTTGTTATCCAGACAAAGCTATCCAGACAGATTTGTTGTCCGAACTGATTTGTTGTCCAGAAAAGAAACTCCTGCTTCTCTGTGCGTCTATTCGCCATTGTTGTTTGTGAAAGGTTTTCTTCTTCGTTCGTGTGTTGTAGCGCTGCCTTTCTGCAGACCTACACCGCCATCTACTGAACCGGCATGCACACTACAGCAGATTTACTGGGGATTAACTCGTCTCCAGCGTTGTCATCTGAATGCAGAAGAATTTGAAAACGCAAAGGAAGAGTCTTTGCGTCTATAAGTCAGGAGTTTCCATGTAAACGGCCCCTTAGAGACAAAGTGGACAGCAAAGGTAACAGAGGAGCGCATTAAAGATGTGCTATACTCACTTCCTTTCAAAATCAAATGTTCAGCAGTCCCATCAACTCAGACCTGGCATGGACCAGTTAGATCAGGGTACACCTATCTACAGCCTGGAGAAGTCTGGTCAGAAGTGGTCTTAATGGGAGAAACAGCTATATTTCCAACATGGAAACAAGGCCAAATCACTCAATTATACATGAAAACATAGGAACTAGGGAGCAGAAAAATGTCAGCAGGTGCTCTGGGCTGATGATCAAAATGTGAAATATCTGACTGCAGCAGAAGGGAGTTTGTTGGCGGAAGGGCCGGGGAGCAGTGCAATAATGAGTGTCTGCAGGCAACAGTGAAACAATGAAGTTGGGGATTTGGTCAGGATTGATGGTGTCCTTGATGCTGGTAAATTGGATACTTATCCATCATGCAATACCAGGGAGGCGTCTGATGGGCCCATAGTTTATTCTGCAGCAGGACAAAGACCCAAAACATACAGCAAATGTCTCTAAGAACTATCTTGGGCAGAAAGAAGGACAAGAAGTGATGGCATGACCTCAAAGAGCCCTGATCTCAACATCATGGAGTCTGTGTGGAATTACATGGAGAGACAGGATTTGACTCAGTCTACATTCACAAGATCTGAGGTTCCCAGAGTTCCTTCAAAAACTTGTTAACATGTATTTTGTATGCTTTTTGTGACATTTTAGGGACATTTTAAGCATTGTACAAGCAGAAGATAAAGTGTGTTTTATGGGAGCGAGAGTCCAAAAACATCTGAATGATTATACATTCATTAAAAATTCACCTCATATGCTTTGGCAATACTCCCTCAAAGCTCTCACGCCAATAAAGCAAATTTATATTGACTGACTAGATTCCCAGGACTCAGTGTGTTACTCCTTTCAGCAACATTTCCATCAGATTTAATGAACATCAGAGCCAAATCAAGATCTTAACTAAATCATTGAAGTCAGATGATGAATGTGTTCACCTCCCAAAGGTGAATTATCGTGACTGGGATGTTTGTCTGAATTGTGGAGTCTTGGCTCTGCCACTGAGCTGCTGGACTCAGACAGGCAGTTATACAGATAATGAGGGAGTGGAGCCGGACAGGGGACAATCAGAGTGTTTGTGAGCGTATGTGGGTTTAGTCAAGCCTGCAGAGGTCGAGATCTGCAGACCTGGAGCAGGATTTAGAGATCAGCGCACCTAAAAGTACAAAATATTTTGGTATAACTTGGATTTATATGTTTGATTTTAGTGACTTTTGAAGAATAAAGCAATTTACATACTTTGGTCCCTCATGGGGAAATTCAAATCTAAGAAAGAAAGAAAAGCACAATTCTCTCAAGAAAATGTTAAATATTTTTTAAAAAAGTAGTTAAAAGTGATGATGTTTATGAGGGCATGATGTGATGGAGTCTGTGTATGTTTCCACTTAAATGGTATCAGTCTCTGAGCCAGGGGAGTTCCAAATACTGTCACACTGTGTGTTAAAACAATATGTAGATTTTTCACGCTAATATAATATTTCTAGAATCATTGTGGTGGTACATCACCTTACAACATGTATAATGACACCTCTTACATGGTCTGAGGGTGTCTGTATCTGCCTCATTGGCACTATTTTACTTCAGTGTGGATGGTAGGAACACTTCCACACGAATAAAAATTCAATTTTTTACTGCTTTGACTGCTTTGCAGCATACGTCACTTCACCCTCAGGGCGAAAGCTAAACGTTGGGAAAAGGAGAATATAGAGCAGTTTTTGAATTTTAAAATAGATTTAATTAACATTTTGTTTAAAGTAAATATGCACCTATTTTCCTAATGGAAACAGGGACCTCTGGCTCACACTCCTGCATAGTAGGTGGCAGTAATGCTCCTCTGACATTGGAGGCTACTCTCAGTTAAACAAGAAGAAGGGGGTGCTGGTTTGGCAGAGTGGTTAGCAACCAGGCACCCCATGTACTTGCTTCTGCCGGTCCAGAAAGAAACATGATCAGACTGTACCTTATCAGTCTACATGGTTTATTTGTCTCTTTGGACGTGCTGTTGGCTCACTTCTCCTCTGTATGTCAACAAATGCACGTTGGTGTACGACAGTGCAGTTACACTCACTGACCATAGAGGTCCCTAGAGAGCAGAAAGCTGGAATCTTACAAAGCGCGGCTTTAAGATATCTGATTTTTTTTTTTTTTTTAAAGAGCCTGTGAGGAGTTTCTGAGTAATTACAAAAAAGTCTCACTTTTAGATATATGCCTGATCGAAATACACACTTTAAGATGAGTTTTATAGCATCAAAATAGGTTATCTATAAATGCTATTCCTTAGCCTTCCGTTCGGGTCGGACAGGGCTGGACTGGCCTGGACACTCAACTTCGGGAACAAAACACTTCAAACTAGAGCAAATTTATATTATTTTATTATTTACATTACACGTCTTAGAGCCGTCTCTAGCCGGCTCCAACTACGACCATACGTTTTCCAAAAAATTGCTTGTTGTCACACATCAAAAACTACCGCTACGTAACTAGAAAGAGATACATTACCTCATAGCTTTGCATCCTGTAAGTTGTTGAAAAAAGAAGTTTGATAGCAATGCAGAGTTCTGATGAAGGCATAAAGCTGCATAACAACAAACAAACACACGCTTTGGATAGCGCACGTCTTTTGGTGCATTCCAGTTGTAGTCAGAAGTAGGAATTTTGAGTTCCAAGTAGGAAACTTAACTAGAACGTCCCCTGAAGTCTGAATTTCCTACTGGGAACTCTGTGAAACTTCGCCACCCCTGAGTTGACAATCGAAGATGGATGCCCCCAGCGTTAACAGTTGTTAAGCTCCTGTAATAATCAATTTATTTGCACTTCTGACTGGGGTGTGTCGCTCGAGATCAGCTGTATACATAATATTGTTAGACTTATATTTACAAAAATGCTGCCATACTGATAATCACAGTCTTCATACAACAACGCAGGGCGTGCTAACAACAGCTAACAATAGCCTGGTAGATCGGCATGTTTTTTTTCTGACTTCAACTGGAACGCCGATAAGTCAGAGATGATGTCACTCCCAGCTCCGCGGTTACTGGAACGCAGCATTACGACAGTTGCCGCACGTGCTCATGGGTAGCAGAGTCTTTATTTCGCCGGTAATAGATTCTCCTCATAGCAACTTTAAATAGAGCCAATTAAGTACATTTTTCCATTTTACCATTTTACCACCTAACTGACCTATTAAAGATTCACATGTTTCTATCACCACAACAGATAAAGTATTTTTTTATTTTCACTTCTGTTTCCAACAATATCAGATTATGATCTCACCCTAAATTATTAATGGACATCCTTTCAGGCTATAATGTGTGTATTTTTGTTACCAAGAATGGAAAAGGCCTCCTCCATTAAACACCTTTAAGCTGCTTTCCATTAGAAAGAATCTCTCCACTCTAAGTCTGACATTTATGAAGGTGAGTTTACAAGCCCCTCGTGAATACACTCCTATTCATAAATGCGGGGTAAACCTGTGAGGAAATGCATGCATGTTTCTATGAATGTCTGTGAGCCTGTTAAAAAGCAGCCGGCCTGTTAGCCAGGCAGGCAGCGAGCAAGGCCCTGGGGCAGTCTGGGTAATTACTGGCGAGTCATGAAGGCCAAATGGAATGTTTACTCTACCCCGGGGTCAGCAGCCGTTATGAGAACACGCTTCAGAAAGCCTTGACAAGATTTGCAATGGGCCACTTTGTTGTTGCTGTCCCTCTTTAAAAGATAATTAGCTTTGCACCGTGGCTAGTTTGAAGGTTTTAAAGCTTTGCAGCACTGTATTCAAACCTTTTATGGCCTGGAGATTAATCCTGCATGCTCCAAAAGCTCTGTTTGTCATGCAGTCACATTTTTGTCTTCCACTTGCTTTGACTTAGTTAACCAAAGCTTCCTGTTAAAAATCCTGCGTGTTGCAGTTTGAGAATAATAGGCCATAAATTATATTCCAGGGGCATGACTCAGGTAAACACTCAGGGGCCATAAACAGCTTTGTTTGACAGTCCCGCCCATGCTCTATGTAAACCTCACAAATCAGCTCCCTGAGTATGATCTTTGGGCATAACTGTCAGCTGCTCGGGCTGTGGCCTGGCCCTGGGCTCTTGACCTTTGACCCCAAGGGACTAGGTTCACTGAATGGTGAACCCTATGGCTCGAAGGGTAGACCCTCCGCGACTGGTAAGGAACCAGGCAGACGCCTTGAGGGCTAATGGGAGACATCAAGTCTAAAAAATTAACAACTTCTGCGATGTTCACTTCAGCTGAGGTTAACATAGGAGCCATTTACACAGGGACAACTTTTTCTCTGTTGTGTATGGGAGCCCCAGTCTTCAATCTTTATTATTAACAGTTCTTCAACAACAGTGTTTCTTCTGAACATGAATGGTGCTGCTGCCTTAATTTTAAGGTTCACAAGTGTTTTGTGGCAGGTTGTGCATGTGCCTCGCAGCAAGAAGGTTGCTGGTTCGATCCCCGGGTCGGTCAGAGCCTTTCTGCGTGGAGATTGTATGTTCTCCTTGTGAATGCATGGGTTCTCTTCAGGCACTCCAGCTTCTCCCACAGACCAAAAAAATACACATTAGGTCAACTGTTGAGTCCACTTAGCTCTTAGATATAAGTGAGAGCCTGAATGGTTGTTTGTCTCTCTATGCAGCTTTGCACTTGGCTAGAGGCCCAGTGTGTACCTTGCCTCTTGCCCAAGGTACATGAGGCAAGGTACACACTGAGCCTCTAGTTTGTGTAGATGGGATAGACTCCAGCCCCCCCATCCAACCCCATGACCCCGAAAGGGAAAATAAAGGAATTAAAAATCAATCAATCAATCAATCAATCAATCGATCAATCTTTATTTGAATAGTGCCGATTCATAACAAGTGTTATCTCAAGAAACTTTACAATAGAGCAGGCTAAAGGCAAACTATTCATTTTATGAATACTCATATATACATATATATACAAATACACATATACAAATACACACATGTATATATACAAATACACATATACAAATACACATATGCATATATACAAATACACATATACAAATACACATATGCATATATACAAATAAATACATCCAACACCCAACATGAATCCATATAGCTAATCATGAATCCCTCATCATGGTGGCAAGAAGAAACCTTCTGTTAAGCAGCAGGAAATCTTGAATGTGGATCCCAGTTTCATGATGAACAGCAAATCCACACGATGCTGTGTTGGGTGTGAGGGCGAAGGAAGGGAGATAGGAGGAGACAAGTGGACTAAAAGGGACTGTGAGGAGAATCTATTACCAGCAACGTAAAAGACTCTGCTACCCATGAGCACGCGCGGCGACTGTCGTAATGCTGCGTTCCAGTAACCGCGGAGCTGGGAGTGACATCATCTCAGAGTTATCAACGTTCCAGTTGAAGTTGGAAAAAAACATGCCGATCTACCAGGCTATTGTTAGCTGTCGTTAGCATGCCTGCATTGTTGTTCACAAATATCACATGAAGAATGTGATTATCACTATGGCAGCATTTTTGTAAATATACTCAACAAAAATATAAACGCAACACTTTTGTTTTTGCTCCCATTTTTCATGAGATGGACTCCAAGATCTAAAATTCATTCCAGATAAACAATATTACCATTTCTTTCAAATGTTGTTCACAAATCTGTCTAAATGTGTGATAGTGAGCACTTCTGCATTGCTGAGATAATCCATCCCACGTCACAGGTGTGCCACATCAAGATGCTGATCTGACATCATGATTATTGCACAGGTGTGCCTTAGACTGTCCACAATAAAAGGCCACCCTGAAATGTGCAGTTTTGTCTCACAGCAAAATGCCACAGATGTCACAAGCATTGAGGGAGCGTGCAATTGGCATGCTGACAGCAGGAATGTCAACCAGATCTGTTGCTCGTGCATTGAATGTTCATTTCTCCACCATAAGCCGTCTCCAAAGGCGTTTCAGAGAATATGGCAGTACATCCAACCGGCCTCACAACCGCAGACCACAGGCCACAATTGACAATCTGATAAACTCTATGCGAAGATGTGTTGCACTGCATGAGGCAAATGGTGGTCACACCAGATACTGACTGGTTCTGAGTCCCCAGACCCCCAGTAGAGCAAAAAAAAAAAGCACATTTCAGGGTGGCCTTTTATTGTGGACAGTCTAAGGCACACTTGTGCACTAATCATGGTGTCTGATGAGCATCTTGATGTGGCACACCTGTGAGGTGGGATGGATTATCTCAGCAAAGCAGAAGTGCTCACTATCACACATTTAGACAGATTTGTGAACGTGGTTTGAGAGAAATAGTAATATTGTGTATCTGGAATGAATTTTCGATCTTTAAGTCCATCTCATGAAAAATGGGAGCAAAAACAAAAGTGTTGCGTTTATATTTTTGTTGAGTGTATAAGTCTTACAATACTATGTGTATAGCTGATCTAGAGCGATACACCCCAGTCAGAAGTTCAAATAAATTGATTATTACAGGAGCTAAATAACTGTTCACACTGGGGGCATCCATCTTTCATTGTCAACTCGGGGGTGGTGAGGTTTCACCAAGTTCCCAGTAGGAAATTCAGACTTCAGGGCACGTTCCAGTTGCAGTTTACTACTTGGAACTCAAAATTCTTACTTCTGACTACAACTGGAACGCACCACAAGACGTGTGCAATCCAAAGTGTGTATTTGTTGTGATGCTAATGAATGCAGCTTGATCGGACCTTGCTCAGAACTCTGCATTGCTTTACAACTTCTTTTTTCAACAACTTGCAGGATGCAAAGCGACGAGGTAATGTATCTCTTTCTCGTTACGTAGCGGTAGTTTTTGATGTGTGACAACAAGCACATTTTGGAAAACTTAGTATTGTAGTTTTGTAGCACGCTATATATCGCTACTTACAGCCGGGTGCTCTAAGACATGTAATATGATTCATAAAATAATACAATTTTTCTCTAGTTTTAATTGTCTTGTTCCCGAAGTTGAGTATCCAGGCTAGTTCAGCCCTGACCGACCTGACCGGAAGGCTAAGGAATAGCATTTATAGATAACCTATTTTGATGCTATAAAACTCATCTTAAAGTGTGTATTTTGATCAGGCATATATCTAAAAGTGAGACTTTTTTGTAATGACTTAGAAACTCCTCACAGTCCCTTTAAGTAAGAACTAAAGCTAGTAACAGATCCATGGACCAATCATAGACCTGTCTTGATCATATTTGTCTTCGCTGAGTATAAATGCATTAGAGGTTAGTCCCATGAGATGCAGCATCTTGTTTTCATTAGGGTCCTCATGTCTGTAAGCAGAACAGATCATGGCTGTATGGTTGTATGAGCTTATTTTAACCTTGCAGAATTTCAAAAAAATTTCTGAATGTGCCAACATTAATGATTTCCTTTTACATTAATGGCAAAACAAAAAATATATATTGGTTACACATTTAGAAACAAATAATCATAATATTAAGAAAAGAACCACTTAAGACCTTAAAGCATCACTACTTACAAGTCTAACAATAACAGGGCTAAATCAGCATTGGTCAACATTCCTCCTCGTCTTTCAGCTCAAGCCAGCGAGTGAATGCTGGCCCAATGTTTATCCCTGTCAGGGCGTTCAGCTTGATACTAGGGATGTAACGATATGAAATTTTCATATCACAGTTATTGTGACCAAAATTATCATGGTTATCACTATTATCCCAGTATTGTTGCAGTGTGCTCAAAATGTTGAAAATAGTACTTTAACACAGTCTTGAAATCATTAAACAGTTCTTTTGTCTTTTTTGACAATAATTGTGTCAGGAAATGTCCTATAAGTACATTTGTTTCAACTTTTTTCATTAGAAATAAAAGTATACAATTCTGGTAAGTATTTGTCATTATTTTGTTATAAATGCTTAAACTGTGTGTAATTACAGGAATAGAAAAAAAAGAATTTGTACTTTAAACAGGTTTCTCTTTATAAACAATTGTAAATGAACATGTTCAACGTCTTGAGATGGCCAAAAATAAATGTAACCTATTTTACATACACTCACACATGTTAGTTCAAAATGCCTGCAGCATTAGTGTCCATGTTACAGCTCGTTGTATTAGACCAAGTCCAAGTCTTTTTTAATTTTTTGTTTTCCTCACGGTAGTCCCTGAAGCAATTACCCCCCTTCATAACTCTCCTCTGGTCTCCCCTTTCCATGGCAGATCCTCGACATCTCCTTTAATATTTCCAAATTATGATTGATTAAATCCATAAAACACGAACTATGACAGAAAAAGACAATCTATTACAACAAAATGCAGCGTAATACGGTAAATTAAATGGCGAAAGAACGGCAGAAACACACTCCAGATAGATACTAATGCTGTTATTTACAACCTTTATACATTATTTACTCTGAAAATATTGATAAACCGCCTATAATTCACTCAGGTATCTCTGAGTGTATCAGCTATCTCAGGCCTTTCACCGCAGTTTGGTGTTTTGGACAGGGTGACTGTCATCACTCAGTTTCCCCTCGACATCCTTGTAAAATCCAAACTTCGACCAGACTTTCGCCGTTTTGAGTGGGACATCCTGTAAGAGTCTGAGCGAGGCTCCAACTGCTGAGGCCAAATATTGCAAGCTGCGCATGCAGGCTTCTTTTTGCGACACACGGCTGCTTCATCGAGAGGCAGAAGCTCATAGTTTGGCCTTTCCAGGCAAAGAGCAGCATCACTGTGAGTTATTGAGACAGTGTGGTGATCAGACACGGTATAACGGTAATTTTAATAGGACACGGTAATGATTACCGTGGGAAATTTTACCGCGGCTTACCATTTTACCAGTAACCGTTACATCCCTACTTGATACTCTCCAGCTTCCCTTTTTTCATCTCCTCTGATAAAACTTTTCATTTCTTCTGGTTTTCACTGCCTCTGCCATGATAACAACGCTACATTTAGCTTTTTCTTGTTTAATGGCAGGTGGCCTCCAGTGTCAGAGGCAAATTACCGCAACCTACTATGCAGAAGTGTGAGCCAGAGGTTCCTATTGCCATTAGGAAAATAAGTGCATATTTACTTTATACAAAATTTTGTTCATTAAATCTGTTTTAAAGCCCTTCAGACCATGATGGAGGTGTCATTCAACCTGTTGTAAGGTGGTGTGCCATCACAATGTTTCTAGAAATATAATATTAGGGTGGAAAAAACTACACTAAGTAGGGGTCAAAAATCATTTTCATTGGCATCACTGGAATTTTTGCTTAAATTTAAATAATTTTGATATTGTTTTTTTAAATTATATTGAACATGTGTCACATTAGTGAAGGTACGTAGGTCTAACAACAACCTCTCCTCAGGTAGCTTAGCTTTGCTGTATGTGACACGAGCTCTGTGCTTTCCATCCAGCACATACATTTAAATTAATTTCTAGGTAATTAAACTCAGGCAGTAAATAGCCTTCTCCACATGAGACTTGTTTGAAGAGACAGACTGATCTCGCTCTCTCAGCTGACTTGCTGTTCTTGGCACAAAACATCATATCAAATCCAGGCCAAAGTCTGGGCGGTACTAATCATTTTTCCCTCTCAGTCCGAGTCATAGCTGTGGCCCTCAGCTTATTTTCAACAGTTTGTTCATCCACCGGAGCCAAAAATGTGTTCAATATGTGTTCTTGTTAAAGTGAGAACGAGCATGATTTTTCTGCCTGCTTTGACTCCAACATGATTTTTAGATTAGTAACACTCCCCGTCCTTTAGTGAGAGCTTCAGCCTGCTGTATCCACCATGTATCTCTCTGTATCTGCTCACATGATGTAATGATGTGAGTCACTGTTTCTTCTCCAAACAGTAAATAAATATGGGTTAAGTTACTCCTGCGATAAGACTGATAGGATCTCTTTCCGCCAGGGTAAGGTATAGGGGAAGTGTGATCATACAGTATCAACCGGTTCAGAGGGATTTTACGTGAAAGCCTCTCTTGTTGGCTTTTCCTGCTGTCCGAAATCCATGTGACAGAGATCTGTGTGGAGATATCAGCACCGCTTCCCACCACAACAAAGCGAGCTAGGGCCTCCTGCTTAAAGGCCAATGCTGCAGCAAAAACTCTGCTGGCACATATCCGCTGGAAACAGAGCTGTGGAGGATATCAAGATCCTGAAAGAAGGGTTTATTTGAGATCTCCAAACTGGATTCTGGGTGTTCTGGCTTTGCTTTTGGAATGAAAAGTGGACCCAAGATTAATGAATAACCATCATAGAGTGATTTAAAGGTCTAAAAGGTGGGTGTATTTGTGTATCAAGGCACCATCCATCCTTCCTTCCTCTACCTCTATAATATTGACCTAAAGGCTGCCCTATTGTTACTACCATCCCTCTCTTTCTACTGTTAAATTACTGGTAACAAAATGCCAGTAAGTCACTTGAATGTCTATAAAGCAGCATTACTCTATTTAGATTTACAGCATTACTGTTTTTTCTTTACTAGTTTTACTACAGTATTTTTATTCAATGAATCACTACTGTTTTTCAGTTTACAGCATAATAACTCTGTTTTTATAAAAAGCATCCGTACAGTTTCTTTATTTTCAGTGTCATCACCAGATTTTATGCTATTACCTTTCAATGCATTTAACTTTACAGTAAACTCACTATATTGCAATTTAAATTATTTTATATTCAACTTTTTGACTGATTATTTTAAAGCAAGAATTAATAATAATAATCTCATACATGATTTTTTATCCAGCAAAACACATATATTCAAACCTTTGTTTCCCCCTAAAATAAGAATATTACTCAGAAATGTTGTCTGCTTTTTGTCAATTTTCCTGGGAAAAAATATTTTCTCTTATTTCATTTCCCCATTTCAGTAATTTACTGTATAATATAAATATATTAGTATAATATAACATAAAGAAAGAGAATATCTGTATATATATATATATATATATACATACATACATATACAGTAGGTAATTGTAGATATTATGTGAGAATACTGTTAAGTTTACAAAAATTCTGTTATATTTTTATATGTTTGTGTAATAAAAAAAATATATCTGTTTCACAAAAAGATCCGGCTTTGGTCACATCAGTAATCAAATATAATAAAACAATCCACAGAGAGACCTATGCTGAATGAAAGCATTTTGTAAACTTGATGCTAGTCAAGTCATTAAAACAAACTCACCAGTAATTTACTAACCTGACTCACCAGATAGACCATTCAATATGTTTCACTAGTCCACCTGGACAAAAGCCCACTGAAAGTGTTTGGGAATGGGCAAAACCTTTCTAAGTATTTCCAGCAGGTGATTGGACGACTGTTCATTAACTACAGTCATAATGAGCCAATCAGATTATGTAGCAGGTGATTGCTACTGCTGCCGTGTAAAGGACAGAATGTGAGCCACTTTGTAAATAAAATACCAGTAAATATGTTGGAAGTGGCATAAAAGTATATTCTCTATAGAAAAGTTTGTTGAGTCGATGTTTGTTTTCATTTAGTTAATAAATGTGGTCCAGATCTGACAAAAATGCTATTGAAGCTCTTAGTACCTATGCTGTCTCTACAGGAACAGTTACTTCCACTCCTTCCTGTTCTAAAGAATGCTGATTGGACCGTGTTGGTTTGGGATGCTCACAATCGTTGTAGATTGGAGCTTGGCAGGATGGATCAGCCTGATTTAGGTCTGCAAGTGGGTATATAAGGGGAACAGCATCCTTGCAATCCAAAGTAAATGAACTATTAAAGAGTAAGACAAAAAAAAGGTATTACTTCTATGTTGAAAAGAAAACACTAAAAACACCAAACTCCTCCTCACAGTCTGGCAGCATCCTGTCCTGCTGTAACCTGCAGCTGGTACAGTGCAGACTTATTCATCTCATCAACAAATCACATCATCAGTGAGAGGAAACGGGACAGCCGGCGTTGTTATGAAAGCCGTCCCTGTTCTGTCTGTGTGGTGCTAGAATCTCAGCTCTGCGTCAGTACAGCACATCCCTCTGGTATGAGGCCTTCTGTGAGATCCGGGACTTCATAGGGGCGACTACCTTACCGAGAGAGCAGTGGTGCATAGTCTTGGCAATGAGATATGCAGAGGCATTTTATTCCTTTATCACACCTAAAGATCACTAAATCATGCAGTAATAAATCATCAACAGGCTCTGTCTGTCCTCTGTTTTTACCTGTATCTACTGTCTGCTTTACAATAGAAAGTTAATACCCAATAATATTAATCTCTAAGATATGAATGTGTTAATGGGCTTCATGGTTTTGGAAAAGATATAATTGTGATTTTTCTACCCAATTATTGTGATTTCAATTTGATTCCCTATTTTCTTCAAATCAAGCTTCAATGTAATATTCACCATGTTTACAGTATGGACGACAGTCACACATTCTCATTTCTTGTGCCAATTGTGCACTATCGTCATAATCCTGATGAAATGTGCTTTGGTCGCAGTGCATGCGCTCCTTGATCAGCATCCCGAATTGTTTTGAACTGTTCAAAACTGTCATGGAGAATCGATGCTCTAAGTATAGCGGGGTGGAAGCCTAATACAGTCCTAAGCCGAATGGTATTAGCATAAGGAGCTAAACAGGCCGTGGAGGCAAAATCCAGTAAGCTATCTGAGGACGATTGTGTCCCGTGCAAGGTGATATCACAGTGTTGTTTTTACGTATCTTGTGCGACAAAAACGCAAGCGATGGGGCTCAGTCGGGGCTGATGTGATGCAAACTGGGCTTGCAAGGGGCTAATGTTGTGTCAGTGGGGTGGAAATTCATGGAATTGTTGTTGTTTCGTTGTACTGACCTAATTCAAGTGTGACGAAGGTCCCTGAAGCGCTGTAGAAGCGTTACTGGCGGTTGGGTGTGTCCAGGAGAGAGACAGTCATTTCTTCCTGTATCATGCCGGTCAAACCAGCCTTGCCAGTCATGTGCAGTCGTGAACAATCGCCATGACAAACGGAAATGTTTGACTGGGGCTTAAGCACTTCCAAAAATGTAACTGACAGTAAATTTGTAAAATAGTTTGTGTAAAATAGGACCTTGGGTATGTTAGGAGCACTGCAAGAATTTGTAGCTTTGGTGATGACATGATTGCCGATTTCGATCCAAAAATGATAAGTCTTTCAGCCCTTGTGCTGTGAATGTTTACATGTTAATAAGAAGCAACTTCCTCATACTACAGTAATTTCCCTTAATTAAAACACACATACATATTACAATTGTAACCTTTGACCAATCAGTACTTAAAGTAATCAGGATGCAGCACAGTTGTCGGATTGTTAAAATGCTGAAGGAAAATAGAATTTTCAGTATACATCACTTTTGAAGCCCTGGCCAATGGAGCTCTCTTCAGCACATACCACAGTGTGTTTATTGTAAGTTATTTGCAATTGTAATTTATTTTAACTGTTCATATGTAATCAACTGTCAGAACTCAGATGGTCTAGCATGTTTGATTTTTGTCCTAACTGGGAGCATTTGTTCTCTCACTTCAGGAATTGACTAATGAGCTCTGGGAGCTTTGCACATGAGCTCCCAGTGCGTGTTGGTTGTGGTTTTTCAGGCATTTGTCCATCAGTTTGTTTGTCTGTCCGTCTGTCTATCCGTAAACAAGATAATTCGAAAAAGAGCTTAGCAAATTTAAATGGAATCTCCAAGAAAATTTGGTCACGGTACAACGAGGAGGTGAGCAGAATTTGGTGGTCATCTGAATCCAGATGCATATTTTTTATTTAATGATTTCTAACATTGGGCAGTATTTCAGTTTTCCACATTTTCTGTTCAAACTAATATTGTTTGAAATGCCTTGGCAAAAGTTTGTGCTGTCAGAGCACTTCCGGATTATGATAACATTTGCTAAAACAAAAATAACGAAGATTATAAAAGCAACGGAATGATAATTTACATAGCACATTGGTCACTGAGTGGTGTCCGCAGTGGTTTGGGCATGTACCCTGCAGTTTAGGTTTGTATGTATTCTTTTGAAAATAACAGAAAGAGCTAATCTTAGTCTAAAAATAGATAATGTAACAGAATGCAGAAAAACAAACAAGTCATACAAGCACAGAGGACCGCTTAGAACTGCTGGTGACTGTAGGCAGAGGCAGGCTAACACTATCACTTCCAGTGTTTGAGCCAAGTTAATTAGCGTTGAGTGAGCTCTGACCTTCTCTTCCTTGTTTCTGCATGCACAGTTTAAAAAATGGTGTCTATCTGCTTGTCATGAACTCAGAAGTGAGGCAAGACATAAAAAAACAAAAAATATGTTGGCATATCCCTTTAAGTAAAGCTATAATTACCAGAATTTAGTACAAAAGGACTTGAAATGTGTTTTGAATGTAAAGGAATAAAACTCTAAACATGATCAAAACAGGAATGAATCTCAGATAATTATCAAAATCCCAATTTGAATCGCATTTTAAAGTTGTGGTCACTTTATAATTCCTGTACTCAACCCTGAAACCAGTCCCACAGATGATTCATATGTGGTGGCACAGTTTGCTTAAGACAGAGGGTGCTCGGTCAAGTCTGATTCCGGTAAGAGAGCTGTGAAATGACACAACCCGCACAGCTCAGACCATCTGCAGAGCTCCTGGACAAACTCAGAGAGTGCCAGAGCATGCCAACTGCTTCCTGTTAGCTGCTCTTTCCCAGAATGTTGGAGGATGTCAGCTGGATCAAAGCTGGCTGCCATCAAGGAGTCATTAACATCAACATGGAACAGAATCTAATGCCTGGCTTGATTAAACCATTGTGTGTTTATAGTGAGCGGTTAGTTCACATGTTTTTGTTAGCATTACTTTAGTTTTAAATCCTGACCCAGTGCGTCTGCACAGAACTGCCTCTTGGAAAATGTTTGCCTCTTTATTCAGGAGAGGATCAAACGGAGGGTGAGTGACTAAATGAAAAGCTAATAAATGACTGTGTACTGGAGGAAGTCTCATGTGTCTTCAGTCCAAGTTTGACTCTGATCAGGAATGTAGGTCCACTTCCTTACCTTCTGTATCTGACTGTAATTACAGGCCTGGATATTTCCTGCTCCAGTTTACAGTGCTAACAGAGTGATAGGGCCCCTCCGTGAGTGAAAAACGCATGCCCATGCAGCATTTGTCAGCAGTACTAATGGCCAACATAAATGTACATTTCTCTGCCAAATGAAGGATTAGAGAGTGTATGTTTGGAAGAGCTTCACCTACAGTTTATTTGCATGTCTGTGAATACGATTCGCCGCCTGAGAAGAAACGCTGCATGTTTCCAGTGGCCGTGCCGCATAATTGAAAAATGTTGGGTATCGAATGAAAGGCTCAGGTCCAGGTGTGTGTAAAAGTAAATGCTAGCACTTTTTCTGCTGGAATGCAAAGACTTGGGAAAACATCTTTTTTTTGTGTGAGCACCCAGTGAAGGTGGGGGAATGAAAACAACATGGAATGAATGCAGGGCCTCAGAGCGCCGTGTCCGGCATGTGCTGACGAGAGCCAGAGACCAGACCTAATCCACTCGACCGGATCCAGCAGACAGAGGCACATGCATATGAACAGAAATGTGCCTGCTCATGCACAAACAGACTGAAAACTGCTAATGGTGCTCAAAACTAGTTAAAGGGAGCAGGGGTGGGAAATGTGACATGAATATTGAGCTAATTTTGCATCTGAGAAGAGGCTGTCCTGGAGTTCTGCAAAGATTAAGTCATGTATTCAATATTTCGACTTCTGCACAACACTTTGTGGTGAGCGTGCCTGGTTTCATCACTCTTCTATAGTGCTTAACCACTTCTGAAAAGAAAAGATCTCGTTTCCTCTCTCCCTCAGAATTAAAGGCTCATATCCAATTTGCCTTTTATTTTCAAGGTCTTAGAAAAGTGGAAGCAAAGCAGCTTGTAGTTGTGTTGAATGAGCATGAAATTATGGATACGTTTCAATCTGGTTTTGAAACATATCCAAAAGATACAGTTCTTTTGGATATGTTCCCAGCATTCAAAAGAGACAGTTCTTCTTAAAGTCAAAAAATGATCTGTTGATGCAATCTGACGTGAGTGAATGTTCTGTCCTGCGTTTCCACCATGCAGTCTGGTTTTGTTCGGCTCAGTATGGCATACAATAACAGTTGGCTCCACTGTCAATATGGACAAAGGTACCAAAATAACTGATCCTCTGTCCCACTTTTTTCATACCCTGGGCTGAGCGTACAGAGCCAACGCTCAAGGCTGGAGCTAAAAACTAAACTGTCTATTAATAGGTCGCAAGACTTGTCACTTCCTGTGTGACAGCAGCTAAAATGAAATCAGCATACCGTGGTGTGTTAAAGTTAACCTGCATGAGTGACTTTTCCACTTCTTTTTAATGTCTTTTGCTATGAAGAATTTCCACATGAAACAATGCCCTATGAAGCACTTTCTAGAAAATGCAGAGGGAGTTGGACCCTCATCTTCCGACTTACAACCCCTGACCCCAGGTGAGGGTACAGCAGGCAACATACAGTATAATGGAGTCCAGGACTTACTGCTCTAAACTGTACTGAACAAAACGGGACCACTCAGCAGAAAAGCAGTGTCAGACTGGGTTGGTGTGTCAGGAACCACCTTGGATTGGATCCTTTCATATATATCTGACAGAAAATATTCAGTTAAACTCCGTGTCAACCAAAAACAAATGTGTGTTTTAAGTTTTTCATACCACAGAAACATGTGTCATTGACCACTGAGCCAAATTTGAAAGATTAAAGATATTGCTAAGTACATAAAATTAGGTGTCAAAATCATGCAAAAACGAGCCCTTCTCTCTGCTGTAGAACGCTGGGGGCGTGTCAGTTAGAGGCGCTGGAACCACGCCCACATGCGAGATAATATAAAACCCTCATTTTATCATTATTACTGAACTGACATCATCAGTAGACTTTTTGTAGACATGTGTTACTCACAGAACAGAAAGGCGCTGTGTGTGATCCTCTAGAAAATGATGCATTATTATTGATTTAAATATACAAAAGCAGGAGCAGATTCATGGGGCACTGACAGTAATCCAAAAAAACATATATAATTTTGAAAGGCTGACATTTTACAGCAATGATTCCTCATATTTATACTTTCTTCATCCAGTCACTTTTCTTTACTTTATTACCACAATGTCCCAAATTACTCTGTCTGCAATTTTTTTTAGTAGTTGTGAGGGATATACCAGCTGTAGAGTAGCTTTAGTTTTTAAATTTACTGAATCATGTATGCTGCATGAGCACAGAAAATGATAACCGTCTCTATCTGTATATAGCAACTAATGTCCGTGGGAATAAAAACACGCTCATGGCGCTCATTTTACACACAAATGTAAAACCCCAGTCTACACGTATTTCCTTGTCATAGCTGTATTGGTGATATAAAGAAATACCTGTGGTTATTCTCTGTGCTCGCATATGGACTCCGCTCAGGGAATGAAGCCAAATCATGTCATGATTACATGAAGTAACATTCATTAACATTAGGCTATGAGCATGGCAAGATGCAAGATGTAAAATCACAGCAAAAGGTATTGCATTGCCAGAAATCTCAATATTTATAATATAAGCACTCACTTCCACTCTCTGGCGGGCACGTAATGCCAGTGGCAGAGAAACCAGCACCTGCTGTCGGTGGGATGGGGAGGGTCGGAGGAGGGTACATAACGCCGGTGGCCATAATGGCAGCACATGGTCGGCGATGGGTATATGATGCCGGTGGCCGTGATGGCGGCACACAGTCGACGGGATAGAGAGGGTCGGCCGTGGGTACATAACCCCGGTGACCATGATAGCTGCACACGGTTGGCAGGATGGAGGGTTGGCAGAGAGTTCATAATGCCAGTGGCCGTGATGGCTGCACACAGTCGGCAGGATGGAGAGGGGCAGCGGAGGGTTCATAACGCCGGTGGCCGTGATGGCGGATCATGGTTGGCAGTGGGTACATGATGCCGGTGGCCGTGATGGCGGCACACGGTCAGCGGTGGGTACGTAACATACATAACCTCATGATGTTTTGCATCAGGGTTAAAGAAAAGTAGATAGGAAAGAGTTCAGCAGGGGACTATTCGACCGCAGCCTTAGTCTTGGCCCAAGTGATTCTATTATGGTAGTGATCCCAATCTGGCTGAGAATCCAGAAATTTCTGTAAGTATGAGAACAAGCAGGTTTCCACATTTTCACTAACACCTAAAAAAGTTCTCAAGGAATGTTGGTCATGGTACAAGAGAGACGTGGTTAGATTTTGATGGTGATCTGAGTCTGTATGTGGATCCAGGAATGGTTCAAGGATTTGTAAACAGTGCCAGATCAGGCAGTATCCACATCTTTGTAGAAAAGCTGAACATTTTTCTACTTTGACTGCTCAGAAAACGCTGGGACATTACGTAGCATGAGAATGAAAGAATGGTTTCACTCTTGACACATCCCTGTACGATCTGCCCCCCTAGGAGGTTTTTGTAAATATTTTGGCTATCTTATGATATATTAAAACCAGTTATACAAGTAGAGCTCTTATGATGGTATCAAAAGCTAAAATACATTTTAATTGTTGATGAAGTACTAAAGTCCTTCACTCACTGCCTTTCTTTTAACTCCATCTGAGTAGCAGATAAGACCCTGTCTATGTAAGTCTCTGCGACATACTATATATCAATTTACATTGACTGTGGACCATTTATCAAACCAACTTTCATTTAATGAGACCACATTCTCCTTGCAGCCTTTTCAATTTGTTTCTTTTTTGATTTGGCAGGCTGGAATAAAATACAGCTCTGTGGTGCATGACTGGCTGAAACCCCGCGGGACCCCAGGCTATAAAGCATCCTTTTTCTTCCTGAGAGAAAGCTGTCCTGAGGTATGAGGGGGAGCTCTGGCTGGACCGCAAACACACTCGCTGGCCCTAACTCACGGAGACCCCACCCTCAGCCTCCACATGAGCATTCTCTGCGCAGATGAAAAAGTGTTTGGTATGCAGCTTATGATACCCTGATGAAGAGTGGAGGATGTATGGCTTAAATTCTTTCTTTTATGTGGATAATAAAGGCTCTGAAACTGATTTTCCTACGATTCCTCATCATAAATATTATATTATTCTTCCCCAGACATGTAAAAGCAGATCCCTTAGTTTGCCTTTGCACCACTGTGTACCTCCTTGGTCCTAAAAAGGAACCACTAAAATCTGTGCCTTTGTGAAAAGTACCCTGGCTCGCCCCGTTTCAATCACAGAGCAGTTCATTAAAAGCCCTCCCTCACGTACATACACTGGGAATTCCTGTCCTCTGAGTTCTGTTGTGACCTAAATAGCAGACCACACCTACAAAACTGGAAACCTGAGCTTTTCACAGAGCATGTAGGAAAGTATATTCCTCAAAGTGAAACCATATGACTCAATCCCTCACGATGTTTTGAGCTGCAGCATGGTCAGTCTGGGGAGAGAGGTGTCAGAGAAAACAGAGCTCTTCTCAGCACGAAGTCGACTGCAGGTTTATTATCATGCTCCCTTTTAGGTAAGCTAAACACAGTCCTCTGCTCCTGTGCACTCATTAACACAGTTTCCCCAGATCCTCATGTGAGGAGAGATTGGATTTGGACCACATCATGCCCATTCACAGGCACAGGTCTCTGTGTTTACATAGTTTATATGAATGTTGAAAGATTACTGTCAGATGCTATAGAGAGGTAAAGCTTCCATATAAGTTCAGTTATTGCATGACCAGGGCAAGTCTGCACTACATGCTGCTGTGTGAAATCAAAGTATATCTGCCCATACAGGAGCATATCCAGGGTAAAGCTCACCCTGTGGGATTTTTAAAAGCAACAACATGAAGAAGTTCTGATTGATGCACTTGGCAACCATATTTTTATTTAGTGAAAGGTTGATTTAGGTATTAACTTCTATGAACACCTGCATCATAACTTGGGTCAAATGACTTTCTGCACTCTCCAAAACTTTAAAGCATGTAACAGCAAAATTAATGTTTCTGTATTATGACTGTATTATGAATGCATTAGCTTTTATTTTATGTCTTTTTTCTGTTTTGGTCAACTCTACAGTGATACAAGAGAGAGAACAGAAGGAAATGGAAATAAACAAAAGGGCTTAAAGGTTATGGTCTGACAAAGTTTAGACATGAACAGAAAAGAAAAGTTTCAGGAGACTGTGGTCTATATAAGGCACCTCCTTCATTTACACTCCTGCCCTCTAGGTGGCATTGTTGTGCTCCTCTGTTCACAAAAATCAGATCCAATTTTCTTTTGTTCCACAAGCAATCATATTTTTAAACTAGAAAGCACTCTGAGAGCGAGAACCTTTGCCAAGGTAGCTCACATATTGTTGCAGAATATTTAAGCAATAACTTCATGATAAAGTTACCATCATAATATGATTCCTTGACCCTGAAAACCCACACCTAGCACTCGGAATCATGTTGATATCACTATTAGTTAGACAGTTGTTGGTTATCTGGATCACCACCAAAATCTAATCATTTTAAGTTGGGCTATTAAAGGGACTGTGAGGAGTTTCTAAGTAATTACAAAAAAAGTCTCACTTTTAGATATATGCCTGATTGAAATACACACTTTAAGATGAGTTTTATGGCATCAAAATAGGTTATCTATAAATGCTATTCCTTAGCCTTCCAGTCGGGTCGGACAGGGCTGGACTGACCTGGATACTCAACTTTGGGAACAAGACAATTAAGACTAGAGCAAATTTATATTATTTTTAAAATTTATATTGCACGTCTTAGAGCATCGGGCTGTAAGTAGCAATATATAGCGCGCTACAAAACTACGAGTCTAAGTTTTCGAAATATTGCTTGTTGTCACACATCGAAAACTACCACTACATAACGAGAAAGAGATACATTACCTCATCGCTTTGCATCCTGTAAGTTGTTGAAAAAAGAAGTTGTAAAGCAATGCAGAGTTCTGAGGAAGGTCCGAGCTGCATTCATTAGCATCACAACACACACACGCTTTGGCTTGGGTTACGTCTTGGTGCGTTTCAGTTGTAGTCAGAGGTAAGAATTTACCGGGTTCCAAGTACGAACCTGCAACTGAAGTCAGAATTTCCGACTGGGAACTTGGTGAAACTTCGCCACCCCTGAGTTGACAATCAAAGATGGATGCCCCCAGTGTGAACAGTTATTTAGCTCCTGTAATAATCAATTTATTTGCACTTCTGACTGGGGTGTGTCGCTCTAGATCAGCTGTATACATCGTATTGTTAGACTTATATTTACAAAAATGCTGCCATAGTGATAATCACATTCTTCATGTGATATTTGTGAACAATAACGCAGGGCGTGCTAACAACAGCTAACAATAGCCTGGTAGATCGGCATGTTTTTTTCAGACTTCAACTGGAACGCCGATAAGTCGGAGATGATGTCACTCCCAGTTCTGAGGTTACTGGAACGTAGCATTACGACAGTTGCCACGCGTGCTCATGGGTAGCAGTCTTAATGTCGCCGCAAATAAATTCTCCTCATAGCACCTTTAAGAACACCTCCTGAAAGTTTCAGCAAAAGCAGTCCAGTAGTTTTTGCGTAATCTTGCTAAAAAACACAAAAACAGACAAACAGATAAACAAACAAAATCATAACCTCCTTGGCATAGGTAAAGAACAATGAGAAACACTCATGTTAAATAGACCTAGCTGGTCTAGACCAACCTGCCTGTCCACCTCTACTGGAGTTCCTTTGCTTGTCTCCTCTGTGGAACTCAACACACATCCGTAACTCCAAATTAACCATTTCCTATGTTACAGTTGATGTAGTGAGCTGTGGATTTTAAACACAGCAAAAACAAGGATGTTACCTACATGTTTGTCAGACATTATGAAGAGAAGATATTGCATTGTTAATTTTTTTTCTTTGTTGAATATTAAACCGTGCAACAGCAGGTAACGCACAAGCCTAACAGGAAGAAGGTTGTTGGTTTGATCCACGGGTCAATCAAGGCCTTTCTGTGTGGAGTTTAAATGTTCTTCCCGTGCATTGATCAGTTCTCTCTGGTCACTCCAGCTTCCTCCCACAGACCAAAACCATGCACAATACATTGGTTGGTGACTCTAAATTGCATTTAGGTATAAGTGTGAATGGTTTTCCGACTCTGTGTCTGGCACCGAGATTGGCTGACGACCAGTTCAGCCTGTAGCCCACCACTTGCCCTGTGTCAGCTGAGCTAGGCTATCCCAGCCGACACAGGGCAAGAGGCAAATAAACAAAGAATGTTGTTGAGTATTAATTTGCAGCACACTGTCTTCGTGAATTCTTTCTAATGCAAACACTTGTGCTTCCTGTTCTTTAGCAGAAGAGTGCTGGCCTCAGCACTAAGAGACCTCCCCTCCGTTTTACACATCACTCCAAAGTTGAATACATTTTGCACCGTGTCTTCGTGGAGCATCCCCTCTCCATTACTGAGCTCATGCTCCGGTGCATTTGGAAACAATTGGGCTTGTGTTTTTTTGTGTCAGTCTCTCTTTCATAAGTCTCTGGCCATTACTCATTGGTGGCATTCAATTTGTCAGCGTAGTTCTCGTAGTCATCTATTAATGTCTGCCTGCAGATGCCGTGCAGCCCCCTGAGCAGGGATTTCTAGATCTCTGTGTTCAAAGCAGACACGGTCCCTTATCACAGCTCGCTGAGCTCACAGCTATTAAGATACACCATCTGCACTGAAACGTCTCTCTTAGTCCAGACGTGCTTCCTCTGACATCCTCTCCCCTGGCTCTGTGGCTGAAAGGATTTATCTAATGTGGAACAAACTTTGACATGTCAGCTTACCCGCTGAGGATGATTTTACTGTTATTCTCTTTTTGCACGGCTTGTGCAGCTTATTAATCTTTGATAAGACAAACCGAGGAAGTGTCTCATGAGTTTACATCATCTGATAATTCTTTGTTCATTTGACATAGTCACATTAAGAACTTTCGGTGAAGTTTAAATATAAAGTCACTTCCTGGCATTGCATGAAAATGAAGTTTTCCCCAATCCATCCCCTATCTGTCCTTTCTTTAGGGTGGCCAATAGGACTAAAAGAGTTAATGTTTTCAAAACAAAATGCAAACCTCAGACAACGCCATCATGTGATCGCCATAGCTGCAATTTTTTGCAGCACTCCTGACTGACCCAGGTCTGACACATTGGTTGTGTCAACAATTTTACAAACTTACAGGCATTTTGCATTTAACAATAGCTCGCAAATTAGCAGTTTATTCACAAATAGGAATTTTCATTGTTAACTTAAAAGAGCATTTCAAAGGAGTAGACTTATTCACTGTGTCACATCTCCACCGCAAAAGTGCTGGTAAGCAGGTCAACAACACAAAGCCTCCGTTTAGGATTAGAAGATTGAGTATCCCTTAAATAATAATAATAGAATATCCATCGTTAACACTAGTTGAAATAAATAATGTGTTATGTGCTTTTGAGCACTGATTTCTTTACTGTTGTCTATACTGTAAACGTAGTGAATATTGCACTAAAGCTTGATTTGAAGGAAATCATGAATCAAATTGAAATAGCAAAATCTGCTTGAAAAATCCCAATTGGTTCTTTTCCTCAAATCATTCAGCTCCAGTGGCCAGTGAGGGCAAAGAGCCTATAGAGCTTGATCCAGTTTAATTAGTGGAAAACAACTTCAAGTACGGAAAAGATCCAAGAACAGAAACACAACCAAAGGTCAGAATGAAATACAGACACAGGAAATTGCAAATGAAATTATACGCTGCAAGAATAGAAAACAAATGCATTAACAGCAAATGTGCTGCAAGGTAGAAACAAAATAAAGGACAAAATAATCCAAACCCAGAAAACACTTGCAAGAGCAGAAACACAGCCCAACCAAGTACGATAACAGAGTTGCTCTAGGCCTGCAGGGGCGCTGTGACATGGAGAGACAGACAAAAGAGTGTCTGAATCTGCAGCAGGCATGTCTTGGACTGAAGTTACGGATTTGTGAGGTAAAGTTTTTAAAACATATTCTTGCATTTTGCCTGAAGCCCTTCTTTTGTTCGTGGTTCTGTTGTGTTTCTGCTCTGACAGGTGTTTAGAGGATTTGGATAGTTTTGGGCTTTGTTTTGTTTCTAATTTACAGCATGTTTGCTGTTAATGCATTTGTTTTAATACTTGCAACACATTTAATTTTCACCTCTATGCCATGTTTTTATTTCATTCTGACCTCTGGCTGTGTTTCTTCGTGTGTTATTCTTTATTTGCATCTTTTCTGTTCTTGAAGCAGTTTTTTTTTTTCTTATTTAACAGCATTGAGTTGTTGCAGACAGTTTTTCCTTGTCTCCCACTATATTATTTTGTTTTATTTATTATTCTTCAAATAAACTTTTCTGTCTTTTCAAAAAGAGCCTGAAAAGGACTAAAAGAGCCCATACTTTGTCTCAAATCTGGATTAAATATTAAATTCTGATGACCAAGTATGTTAATAGTTGTTAATGTTCAAATAACTGCTGATTCTTACATACTGAGCTCCCCTGCTCCATCTCTATTCTCAGTCGGTCATAGATGCTTTGTTGGAGCTCTGGTCCTTCTTCATATCAGCAGAGTCCACTTTGATTGAATTGGTCAGATCTGCACTGCTCAGGAACATGTTTTCAACAACTCTGCATTCATTCTACTGCTGTTGTTTAACGCTGGGCTTTCTACCCCATGCCAGTGGACTTTGTTTTGTACTGTGTTTTACAAACTTCCTGTATATTTTACAGTATACATTGGCAACCGCAGCTGCCAGATTTTTTTGTAAAACCAATACTTTTTAAAGTGTATCATGATGTTTATTATGAAAGCAGAAGCTTAACACCAAATTTGCCCTGCTTTTTTTTCTGTGTGAGCTGCTGAGCTGTCAGAGGGAGGATGGATGGTCTCAGGGTCTCCACATGTCAGACAGAGATGTAACTGTAGCGTAGAGAGAAGAGGGTTCAGCTGACCTACATCCTCACACACCACCCACCATGAGCACCACCGGCACTGACACCAGCTCCAGTCAAATCTCTGGACGCTGCAGGCTGAGGGTGTCGACCGTCTGGACACCGACCATGAGCTCTGACAAAGACAAGAATTAAGGTTGAGCAGACACTAACGGAAGAGCACCAAAAGTTACGTTTGTATTTGAAATGCAAAATATGATCAAAGCATGCCTTCGTCAGTTTATTCCAAAAAGTTAAATATATATGGCCATCATCAGAACACGGAGCTTGCACTTGATTGGCCAATTAAGGAGAGTGTTAACAGCAGATAACTAACACAAACTATTGTTATCAATATTATCAGGGGTTAATCCAGTGGTAATTAAGGCCCACTTAAAGCTATGGTCTATGATTTGGAAGCTTGGTGCATCTTAATAACACCGTTTATAAGGCCGTTATGGTCCTATGGTCCGATCTACGCAATATAAAGACCAAAAAGAATGAAAAAAATCCATTCAGTATATCTGCTGCAAAGCGACCTAATAGTTGACCAATCAGAACCGCGGGGAACGGCGGTTCAGATTGGTCCGTGAGTCTATCCAATCCCCTGTCTCCCCTGCTCTGCATCGTCCTGCCTCCTCCCCACTACCTCCCTCACATACCGGTGAGCAGCGAGCTGCACAGCTACTGAAGCATCATGGAGCCGGAGAAGTCCAGCACCGAAACCGGGAGGCCGCTTCTGATACCCTCCACATCGAAGGGAAGGAAACGTAAAAGTTTAGAGGAAAAGGCTGAAGTAAGGTAGAAATATGAGCAATACAGGTCCCAACGGAGACTCAACATTGGAGAATTGTACGACCGGGGGAAAAAGCTGCAGAACTGACGCTGAGACAGCCGAATTTCTGTTGAACAGGTAATAACTTTGTTTACTACAGTGGAAGATGTCTGCTGAATAACTCTGGTTAGTCTGTGCCTATACTGGCTAATGACTGAATGTTGTTGGTTGGAACGGTTAGGCTCTGTCAATAGATTTTAGCATAAGTTAGCCACTCATTGTTAGCATTGTAAACTGAGCTGGTGAAGACACACCGAGAAACGTAAATCCTCGCCCACAATCGGCTCTGCTCTGATTGGACAGTGGCAACGCCAGACCCGCCTTGCCGCCGGTCCAATTGAAATGGCTACCGCTGTGTGTTGTGTTACAAGGGGTATGACTGTCGTGTTTGTTACTTTCAGCTATGAGAAATTTCTTTTATCTTCAACGCCAATGAATATTTTCTGCCAGCCGGCTTTTTGCTCTATCGGAGGGGGCATGTTGTTATGAGGCGACACGAGCTGGGGGGGCGGGATCTTGGAACACGGAGGGGAGGGGTGAGTGAAGGGGGGGCAGGCTGCGTTTTTCAGATCTGTCTCAATAGCCAAACTTGTTGTTCAGATCGTAGACCCAAGCTTTAAGTCTTTTTTCCCACCCCAAATACCTTTATCAGCTCAATAATATGTCAAGTCAGTCATTGGAAGCTGTTATACAACATTTATTTAATCATTGTGCAAAAACAATATATCATAACCTCATTGAATTGGTTTTACTAACTTAAATGTAGGCCTACTAAAGTGGGGCGTATAACCATGGTCATGATATCTTTATGTTTTTTGTGTGTGGCCTTCAGCTTGAAAAGTTTGGATGCTCCAGGACTATTAAGAACATTGAATTAGGTTAGAATTATTCTTATGTCTGTGTTTGCCCATAATTGGAAACATATTAAGATCAGAAAATTCTCTCCTCAACAACACTGTTATAAAATGTGGCCTTATATGTCTTTAATACTCATCGTACAAGTAAGTATTAAAAGTTTCCAAAGTTTTTAGGGTGAGATTTTCAACCTTAAACACAATATGGTGTAGCTGGAAGCATTTGCAGTCATCCAGTAATCTGCAGTCTGGTCATGAAGAAGACTTAACACCACACTCTCTCCATAACAATCACCTTACCTCTCCCTTTGTCTTTTGTTCTCTCAGTTTCACACACTCCTGTGCCCTCCAGCTGGTAACTAAGTTGCTGACATCTCCTGTTAGGGTGAAGGAGCCAGTCAGATGGCTGAGTATGAGGGGAATCAGTCTGCAGAGTGACTCATGCCTTTAAACAATACCCCTCATGACAGTGACTGCAGTCCACTCATCAGAGCCTGTCTCACTCACAGTGACATCTGTCTGCCATTGTTACTGTGGTATCACCATAATAACAGACTCATTTTCTCCCTGAGCTGTGGTGTAATGCTCAGCAGACTTAAATTTACCCTGAAGGGAAGTCATGAGTAGCTGCACACATTAGCTAAAACTTACAACCTAAATGGACTGGATGCAAGGGCCTGCTTTGTCTCAGAGTACAAGAGCTTTTAGATCAGGTGCTGATTTCTGCATGATGTTGCTTCTTGCTGCAAGCACAGAGCTGTCTCTCCATAAAGTTCACCTCGATAGATGACTAAATAAATGTCCCCAGAAGTGTCCTAAATCATCTAATACCTGACCAGGAAAACTTGAAAATAAAAGCATTCTGTACAGATGAGTGGAGTTCCCCCATAGAGGTGGCAAACTGAGCTTTCACTTTGAAAGGAGCAAACAGAAATTAAATATAGTCGATCTGGTCTGTAACATATTCAACTGATGAGTGGGAGCATGTCTGTCAAACAAGGTAAATATTGGTTTATATTCTATAAATTCTGTCTACTTTTGCAAAGATGGCAGAGAGAGGTCCATCAAAAACAAGAAAGCACTTTGAGAGTGCAAACCTTCACCAAGGTTGCTCACAGATTGCTGTTACATCTATAAGCAATATTCATTCATTACGTCCGCCAGGAGGTTATGTTTTCAGGAGAGTCTGTCTGTCTGTCTGTGAACAAAATAACTAAAAAGTTGTGGATGGGTTTTGATGAAATTTTCAGGAAATGTCCAGCATGGGAAAAGGAAGAACTGATTAAATTTTGGTGTTGATCCGGATCACCATCTAGACCCTACATGACCAAAAATGCGATTTTGATGCATAACTACTGAACTAACATAGATATCATTGTGAAACCAATTGCTAATGGTATGTTTTCATGGTCAAGGAATCAAAATATTTACATGAAATAAAGATAGGACTAATATTTATGGTAAAAATCACAATATGGGAGAGGACTGTGGTGCTGGCGGAGGTCTGCACTCTCCGAATGCTTTTCTTGTTTATTCATTAATTCATTTTCTATTCCGCTTATCCCTTTCAGGGCTGCAGCCAATCCAAGCTGTCATTGGGCAAGAGGCAGGGTACACCCTGAATCGGTCGTCAGTTGATTACAGGGCCACTATCAGCAGTAGTTCCATGATAAAGTTAGCATCATAATATGATTACTTAATCCTGAAAACCCACACTTAGCACTCAGTCATGTTAATATCATTATTAGTTGACAGTTATTGAAATGATCGTTTGCTAACGGTGGCTATCTGGATCATCACCAAAATCTAATCATTTTTAAGTTGAGCCATTACCAACATCTCCTGAAAATTTCAGAAAAGTTGTTTTTGCGTAATCTTGCAAAAAACAAACGCCAGCAAAGTACAACCTCCTTGACAGAGGTAATAAGTAGAACAAAACATTGACTAGAGACACAAAGATTATGACAGCTTCTAGGGACTGTACTTGCACCAAAAAAACATTAAAGCTTATCAGTTTAAACAATAAATATCTTGTCTATGAATTGTTTTCATTGAATATAGGTCAAGGAGGATTTGCAAGTAATTGTGTTCTGTTTTTAATTTACATTTTGCACAATGTCCCAACTTTATTGGAATTCAGGTTTGTAGAATAATATACCAAATGCTTTTCTGATGCAGTTTTATCTCAAATCTGTATGTAAGTCCTGTAAGTAAAATAAATAAAGAGTGATGTGTTTTGGGTACCATATGATAAAAGTTATGGTTTCCAAAAAAAAAAGAAAAAAAGATCCAGGCACAGAAATTACTTTAACCAAGTGCTTCAAAGGTCCACTTTTAAAAAATGCAACCACTTACAGATCAGTTGTAGCAAAAGTCGAGGAGCTGTCAGCAGAACAAAAGGTGTTACCATTCCTGTTGTGTTGCACATCGTCTGCGTATTCACCTCCTGTCAACTCCTTCTTTTGTCCAAGTGCATATCCATCAACTCGGCCTGATCCTCCTTCACTGTCTCCTTCATAATCAGCCCGTGGAGTGATCCTAGCTCACAGTCAGGATCAACCTGCATGTAGGACAAACATACAGCACAGTAACGCCTCCACACCCTCGGGTCAGTGAGGTGGCTGTTCAGGTATCGCATCTGTGTCCATCACTGAGGATATAGTCTGTCACCAACATAATGGGATGGGATTTAAAATGTTTCCAGCAAGAGTGAAAAACAACTCAGATGGAAGAGATGTTTAAGTGTTCACATTTTCTGCAGGCACTTCTTTGATGAAGACAAATTATCCCCTGAAACAGCAGTTGAGGTTGACAATGGAGCCGATTGCCCCAGCATGAGGATATAAATACAGGGTAAACTGTGAGCATAATTCACTGTCAGAGCAAACGTATTGTTCTGGGTTATATTAGGCTATGGTTTATTCCAGGGAGTGCATGAATGCACGCCAAGAGAGGATCATGCTGCAAAAATAACTGTCTTTGAAAAGGCATCTAAGATATAATCACCTATTTTATCACTTGCTTGAAGAGAGGACCTATTTTTAGACTCAATCCTTAACAAAGCTCTTCTAAAAGATATGCTATGCCAAACAGAGTAAAGTGTTCAGTGTGTTCAGTGGGAAACTAGACAATTCAAGGCTGCATTGGTTCAGAAAATCAAACAGAAATTGACCCTAGCCTCTGGCTGTTTATAAAAATGTAAGTCTATCAGTCTAACAGCAATAAAGTGACTCTTTCATTATGAGTTTACTACTCACGATCTTTCACATACCCTGACCTACTGAAACCGATTTTGGCCAATACCTATCTCTGTCTCTGAAGCTGCCAAGCAAATTCCAAAGTGTTATTTTTCGAGTTTACAGAGTACAATTTTCTACACTGGAGAGTTTATTATGGCTATTGTGCACTTTTGAGGCTAATCATGACTCTAAGTAGTGTAAGTTTTCTCAGTGTTGGTGTAGAGTTCATTTTTGCAGGCTAGACTCCCATGCAGTTTATTTAAGATTCAGTCCATCTGGTTCTCATCTATGTACCGTGCATCATTGCGTCAGCGGGTTGAACGATAGACGTTGTCACCCGCGCACACTGCCCACAAGACGTTAGCTTTCTTGCTGTTAAAGTCAAAGCTGTGGGCTCCTAACGGCTTCTCTGGAGGAAAAAGGAAGGGGTTAACCTACAGCTATGTCAAAATCACAACCTAAAATGGTAAGGAAGACATACAGCAGTATTTAGAAGCACTTTATCTTCTGAAAAGTAATTTTAATGTCGCCAGAATTACTCATTATGATCACTAACCATGATTTCGGACTGAAAAATGGCAATCACCGAGGCATTTTCATGTTGCCTCTCAGGAGACCTGTAATTCAAAACTTCCCCAGTTGAAATCTCCGAGTTCCGACCCTAAAGCGTTCCAGGCAAATTACGACTTCGTTTTGAGCGCAAGGAATTCTGGTATGTAAGTTAACCAACATGGCAGGCATTATAAAATGTATGCTTTATCAACTAACTCATTTGAGTGTAACAGAAGCAGGGAAACAGCGCATAATGTAACAGAAGCTTATACTTTACAGTGTTTGTCATCATTAAGAGGCTGCCTTATTGTTTAGGCAGTGATGTGACGTCACAAGTCGAAACTCGGAGTACATCGATCTGGTACGAGTTCACAAGTTGGAAGTTACGAGTTCGTCTGCCATTCCAGTACACTTTCACGAGTTACAGGTGGGAAAAACACGAGTTACGGGTTGCCTGGAACGCAGCATCATTTCCTGAATAACCACCACTGTTAGCATAAATAGCCTATTTACAGCAACCACTAGCTTTTGGTCGCCCACAGCACACCAACTTGTTTTCCCACGGTCATACTGAACAGCTTTGTGATCAAACGCTGTACTGTATATTATGCTAACAACTTGGCACCACAATTTAGCAGGATTCATGCCATTACTTTGAACAATTTGCTATATGAGGCAGCATCAATTCATCCTGCTAACCTTTTTTTGGACAAAATATTTACAGAAACCTCAAAAACGTTCATGATAAATGTAGCCAAAAAAAGTGCAGAAATGCAACAAAGGACTTAAAATATTTTTTAAGAAAAAGGCAATGTTATATTTTTTAAATAATCTTTCTACCCCGGGTTAAAACCTTTTCAATATTTTAAATAGAATAACAATACGACTTTGAAAATATTACAATGTGGTTCTTGGTTGGCAAATTTGGAACAGTAATTATTAAATTTGACTATTATTATAAGAAGGTTGATTACACACATATTGTCTGGATTCTTTTTTTAATGTTTGATAATCCAAAAAAAACATGGTAAATATTTCATTCAATTAATAAATCAGCTTTAGAATTTAAAACTTTATTAAGGTGAATCTAAAAATCATAAATGTACATTCCCAAAATAAGTGAGATATTGTTTCCTCCTTTATGCCACAAAAGGAGAATAGTGTGTCAATATTTAGCTTATATCTAATGATACTGGTTTTGACTGGATAGCATATGCATTCTAGTGCTTCCCATCTAAATGTAGGACTCAGGATTCACTTTATCTTGTAAAATTGAATCTAAGAAAAATACATTGTTGAAAGGTTAGACTGTAAATTTGACAATATTTTAGAGTGAATATTTTAATTCCAGTGTTCAGTGTTAAAACCAAACCGGACACTTGGACCCAAATGATCACCAAACTATACTCCCGGACTTTGCTCTCACAAAGTCACACAAACACTGGCCAATTTGCTGTTTGTGGTCGCACAAAGCATGAATTTTAGTTAGCTGCATGTTGCACACAAGCAAATCAAGGGACAAGATTGGACGGCTTTGTGGCCCCAGCTGTGCCCTAGCAGGCTACAAGCAAGTACCTCTTAAATGTAATGGCCCTTTTCCACTAGCACGCCTTGGCCCTACTCTACCTGGCTCTACTCGATTTGTAGCGTGTTTCCACTAGCCCGATACCTCCTAAAACAAGCTAGTTTTAGTACCTACTCCGCTCTGGTTCCAAGCGAGCTGAGTCGATACTAAAAGATGACTGCCGGCTACTGATTGGTCAGACAATGTCGTCATCGATGAGTCATGAGCATGACGACCTGGCATGCTAGCGGTAGCTACCGTTAGCTTACCCTCATACGTCTTTTCTTTGCAGCTCGATTGCTCTCGTCCTCGGCTTCATTCTGTTGTATAGCTTCCAAAACTCACCCGTGCTTCTCAGGGGTTTTTCTTCTTGCCACCTGCAGCCTTCTTCTGCTTTCCTTTTTTACTCGGTTTGTGACAAAAACCCACAGATTGTTGTGTCGCGCTCAAAATGACGTCGCTGCAGAGCCGCTATCTGCTTACAGCGACACTGCATGCCGTTGGGCAGATGACTGGGGCTAATGGAAAAGCAGCACAAGGTGAGTAGAGTAGAGCTGGGTAGAGTCGAGTAGAGTCGAGTAGAGTAGAGTAGGGCTAGTGGAAAAGGGCCGTAAATGTTCTTTATTATACAGCCCTTTACAACAACCCTTTTGGTGAACTAAAGTGCTTTACAATAGGTAGTAAGTCAAAGGAATAAATAAAAACAATTTACAGCAATGAAAATAACAAAAGCAATAACATACAATAAAAAATAAATTAAAAGTGTCACCACACTACTAGATATTAAAAACCATCCTAAATAAATCTTCAGTCTTAACACTGGTACATTTTAGTATCTTCCACGTTGTTCCCCTAAAAGGGGACAAATATGAACCTCAGAATGAGGTACTGCTGGACCAACAGTGTATTTTTTTTTACCTTAGTGAGTCAAAATTATACCTTTAAAAGAGAAAACAAAAAAAGATATTTAACAAAGTTTATTAAACCATTGAACATCACAGACAAATCTTCATCAGTCAACTTAAATGATAACAGTCCATTTTAATCAAAAATTTTTGAATTGGAGGAACCAAAAAGTAATGTTTTGTGTAAAAGAAAAAGCTTCATGAATAAGTAAACAAAAATGTACTGTAAGATAAAGTTTTAACTGCTTGGTCCAGCCAAGTTATCCTGTGGATCTTCCTGGCTGAAATGTGTTAGAGAATGTGGGTGGTATAATGATAAAGATGACAAAAAACACTTACATGAAATAAAATATTCATACTGCAATGAATTTATTTGGTATTAAATCAAACATTGTTTACCTACTGCTTTATATGTCAGTTCTTTTACAATCTTTCCCAAGGTAAGCCAATTTGTAGCTTTAGATTCATGTCAGATCTTGGAAAAAAAAAAATACATGCCAACATATTAATTTTTTTTTGCATATGTCCATTTCAGACCCTGAAAGAAATGTTGCCCTTTTCAGGCAGGAGAACACTCTGGTGAAGAAGTTTTGGCCATATTTCATTTAAAATGGACTTCTCAGTGTTATTTCCTTGAGGTCAGGTAACTGAAAAAAATACTAAATCTGAATTTGTGTCCAGTTCATATCCTGCGAAAAAAAAATGCTACAAGTGACTTTTTGGGATTTTTTTCAGGCAGGAAAACATTTTCTGGTGCAGAAGGTTTGGTCATATGTCCCTTAAAAAATGAGTAATAGGTGTTCCCCCTCAGGTTTGATCTTGAAGAAAATCACATTCTAACAAATGACTTTTTTTCCATTTTGGACCCCGAAAAAAAGTCCCTTTTGGGGACCTCTTGAGCCAGGAGAACATGTGCTTGTGCAAAAAGTTTGGGTCATATTTGGCCTGAAAAGTAAATGTTACGGCTGCTGCACATTAGAGGCTTTACCCCTCTCCCTTGAGTGTATGTTTTGAATAGTGTGTGTGTTTGTGTTCTTCTATACGAGTGTCTGCCACTGTGCTCTCAGGTTGCCTCTGAAGTATTTTTTGAATTCTGTCCACCTGCGCTTGGATAATTCTGATTGCTGCAGAAGGTTCAGCACACAAAAATCACCAATCAGGAGCGCTGATGGAGGACATGAGGAGCCCAGCACTCGTCAGTAGCCTGAGCCAGCCCTGGTTGCGTACCTCTTTGGTTGGTAGACTTTGTTAGAATTTTGTAAAATTGTGAGGAACTACATTTGTAACTCTTTGTAATTTAAATATTTCACACACTTGTGGATCACTGTAATTAACATTGGGGTTTGGATGTTGTTTGTATTGTTTGTATTTGTTCCGTTTGAATTCTTACGATAGTAGAATAGTTTTTTGTTTTCTTCTGCATAAATGAGATAGTATACAAATCTAGATTAGAGTATCTATTTGTTCTCATTTTTCAATTTAGCTTTTAGTTGCTTCTTTTGTTATTGATAAACACCATGCTTTTTTCTTAATAAATAACTTTAAACCAACCACAATTATCTGGTATATTGAACTTTTTTCTCATTTCGGACCCTGAAAAAAACAAAACAAATTTGACTTTTTGGGACCTTGCAGGCAGGGGAACACTCTGGTGCAGAAGGTTTGGTCATATTTCACCTAAAAAAATAGTTATAGGCATTTTTTCCTCGGTTCAGATCAGGGCTGAATGATATGGTCAGAATTCACATGCTAACATATGACTTTTTTGCAGGTTTTGCCACAAAGAAAAATGTGCTCAAAAGTGACCTTTTGGACCTTTTCAGGCAGGGGAACATGCTGGTACAGACGGTTTAGTCAAATTTGCCTCAAAAATGGACTTAATGAGCCTATTTCTATGGGGTCAAATTAAAAAAAAAAAAAAACGGCATGCAAACGTATGACTTTTTTGAGGGTTTGAAACCTGAAAAAGAATGTGTTCAAAAGTGATGTTTTGGGATCATTTCAGGCAGGGGAACATGCAGGTCCAGACGGTTTGGTAACATTTGCCTCAAGAATGGACTTATGAGCATTTTTCTCTGGGGTCAGATATACAGAAAAAATTACATGCTAACATATGACTTTTTTGCTGGTTTGAGCCTCGAAAAAATGTGCAGAAAAGTGACGTTTTGGGACCTTTTCAGGCAAGGGAAGATGCCGGTGCAGACGGTTTGGTAACATTTGCCTCAAGAATGGACTAATGAGCATTTTTCTCTGGGGTCAGATTTACAGTAAAAATTACATGCTAACATATGACTTTTTTGCTGGTTTGAGCCTCGAAAAAATGTGCAGAAAAGTGACGTTTTGGGACCTTTTCAGGCAAGGGAAGATGCCGGTGCAGACGGCTTGGTAACCTTTTGAATCAAAAGTGGAATTATGAGCCATTTTCTCTGGGTTCAGATTTAACAAAAAAATTACATGCTAACGTATTACTTTTTTGCAGGTTTTGCCACAAAGAAAAATATGCTCAAAAGTGACTTTTTGGGACCTTGCAGACAGGGGAACATGCTGGCTCTGATAGTTTAGTCACATTTAACTAAAAACTGATTTATGAGCCTTTTTTCCTGTGGTCAGAATTAAAAATCGACATGCTTACATATGACTTTTTTGCAGGTTCGGACCCCAAAACAAATATGCTCAAAAATGACTTCTTGGGACCATTTCAGGCAGGGGAACATGCTGGTGCAGACGGTTTGGTCACATTTCACAATAAAAAATGCCTTATAGGCATTTTTCTGTCTGGTCAGATCTTTAAATAATCACATGCTTATATGACTGCCTTGAAAACAAATATGCTAAAAAGTAACTTTTTAGGACCTTTGCATGTAGAATAGCACTCTGTTGTGGAAGGTTTGGTAAGTTTTCTCCTAAAAAATTTGTTCCAAGTGTTTTCTGCCATTTTGGCCCCCGAAAAAGTATGTTTATTTGTGACCCTGGCTGTTCCCAATGCTTATTAAAGTTATACTTGTGTTTCTTTTGTTGCCAGCAATTTGTTTGTACCTTCAATATGTCCAAAGGTCCACCTTTATCCACTTTACGGGCAATTTCTTTTTCTGCTCTCAACAATGTTGATACTTTTTCTCTCACTCCGTCCGTGCCCTCGTCTGCCCTTCTCCTCTGCTCTTCGTGTCTCTTTGCTGTCTCTGTCTGAACTATGCAGCCTGTCTCTGCATTTCTCTCTGAAAACCTAAAATCATGAAATTTTATCTGGTGGTCTCTCAACGCTGTTAACCGAATTTTCTCAACAAGAACATCAGATAACGGAGAGCCCGCCTGTTCTGACGGCTCGTTTCCAGCCTGATACTTGATGGATTCACGATGGGAGGAGTGGAGAATTGTGTGTCTGTTGATTCTGTCCATCAAGGACAGAAACTTAACCAGAATAATGATAACAGATATCTTGCTTTTTGGAGTTAGCAGTTTCCTGATCCATCACAAGGTTTGGAAGACACCGGCGACCCGTTAGTCTTCCTGTTCCTGTCCCCCCTGTATGTGACTGTATTTGTATGTTCTTGGACGGGTTGAACTGAAAAGTAAAACTTTGTTGCGATGTACTTGTGACATGTAAAATAACAAAGTCTGATTCTGATTTCTGCACCTTACAGGATACATTTATTGATTGATGTCCTTTTACCACTATTTTTTGTGTGGAAATACATTGAAAGTAAATGGGAAGATGCAGAATAGTTGATATAGCCATGCTAATGACACAGAATTTGCCTCTTTCAAGAAACTGTGGCATGACAGCAAAGAGCATCAAGAGTGATACAACTGTAAGATAAATGACAATGATAACAAATTCTAATCTCTAAGGTTTTTATTTGAAAGAAATATTTTTTAAAATTGTTGTAGAAATGAAAAAATTCCATTGATCCACACTATAACCCTAAATGGGCAAGTTGACCAAACTGTTCACCTGAATAAGTGCTTTGTTATTTGGAAATTTGTAACCTGAACTGCTGCAAACTTCTGCCTGTGAATAATTTTTCCTTTTTTTTGCCCCACCATGGATGTTATTTTTAAATGGTGTTTGTATGTTTTTGTTTGTTTGTTTGCAAGATTATGCAAAAAACTACTGGATGGAATTTGCTGAAATTTTTAGGAGATGGTGGTAATGGCCCGACTTAAAGAATGATTCTATTTCTATTTGGTGGTGATCCGGACATCAGCCATTAGCAGAAAGCATGCTTTTTTGCTCAATAACTGCGTACTTAAAGAGGACATATCATGCTTGTTGCTCCTTTTCACTATGCCAGACTAGGATGCCTGTAAAGCATTTCTGCCCTCAGTACAAGTCATTTAGTTCCTTCATTGCTCCACAATAGCGTTCTCAAAATCCTCATTTTAGGCCATTATCAAGCTCTCGTTGAAACGCTCGGTTCTCAGACTGACCTACAGTTACCTCGCAACGTCACAGCCCTTTGTGCTCTAATTGGTCAGTTCTGTCAGAGCTGCCGAGAGGGTTGAGCCAGCCTGTCCTTCTTCTTCTACTGCATTTTCCGGCAGGCTCAAAGCAGCGACCGCGTACTGAGTCCCCCTACAGGCGAGAGCTGGTAATGAGTGAATGTGAGCTAGGGAGCTATATACTGCTGCTGGTGGATGTGTTCCTCGGTGACGGTTTTGTGGCTAACGGACATTACAGAGGAGGAGCTGTTTTATCAGATTACTCCAATAAAAAGAAATGTACCTTGTGTCGTCACGACGATTTAAATCTTGTGGTCATCTCGCAATGACCTATTTTCAGAGGCATCAAATCTCGTTCTAGGATATCAGAAAAAATACAATATCTCATTTTTTGAAAATTAAGGGGGTGTAAAGTCTTGTTTTCAAATTTATTATATTATATGTAAGTATTAAATCAAGCATCAGCATGATATGTCTCCTTTAATAATGATACGAACATGATTCTTAGAGCTAGGTGTGAATCATATTATAATTGTAAATTTATCATGGAACCATTTCTTATAGATGTTAAAGCAATATGTAAACTACCATGGCGAAGTTATTTTTTCCATTACCACCAATATTTTTACGAGTGTATTTCTTAGTGAGGAAGTCAAAGGGTTGAAGCACTGAAATAAACAGCAGGAATATTTTTTTCCAATTTTTTTTTTTTGAAGGAGTATGTTTTTCTCTGGTAGAGTTATAGTGAACCATCACATTTTGCTCTACTGCAAAGCCTCCATTCTGTTTAAGGGTCTGAGGATGAGGTTTAAGTGTGATCCAATGAGGAGGCTGTAAACTTCCATTTGACTGATGCATTTCATCAGACTCAGACAATCCATCACTGTGTCCTCTGTCACAATCATTCACGTGTCATTCCCCTGAATAAACATTTATCTAATTTTTCCTCACATGGCAGCTTCTGAAAATGAGTCATAAATATTATAATAGTGTTTGTCTCCAAACGTCACAGAAGAGTGGCTGTTAATGGGCCAGCGTGACCCCTGACTCAGTGCGTGTCTGCGCCTGTGTGTGTATTTGTCAGGGTTTCTGCAGGTCTCCTGTTATAAGACAGAATGTAAAAGTCTCATTTGGCCACAAACACACACACACAGATGTAGGATCAGAGCTAATGAGTGTTTTCTTGGATATCAGATTAAACTAAGCTCTGGTTGGGCGCAGGTGTTTGGGTTGTTTTCCAAATATTAAAAGGTTAAGTGTGTGTTTTTTTAGAGGTTAATCCCAAGGGGAAGCCTTCCTTTTTGGCTAATTAGTCTGATCCATCCCTCAAAGGCCCACGTTAAGCTTATCCCACTCTTAAGAAGTGAAATCTCTCTGGTAGCACTTTTAATGAGCACAGTGTACGGCAGAAATGACAGGGTGGAAATGGTAATGATGTGCTGAGACAGTTGTAATAGCTGGATCATTAGGAGGAGCACAGAGGCTGTGCACATGGTCCGGCTTTATTTCTTTGTCCTTCCATCATTAAATCATAAGAAATAAATGCAGATCCTCTCAAAAGAAACCAGACGGCAATCAGACATATACTCTCCATCTAATTAGGACAACAGTGACTGACAGGCTTACTGTCCATGTGACGAGATACTCAGGCAGTGAATGCCACCTTGAATGTGTTCGTGTAAAGCAGAGAGAGCGAGAGAGACCGACAGGAAGCTAGTGCAAAGGAGGTGTCATCCATCGGAGCCGCTTCTTCAATATCACGCATCTGGTCCTCAGTTTATTTGCTGGCAACAAATCAACAAGGACATCGTGTTCACTGCCGTCAAATATGAGAAATGCACTGGAACATTGTGAAACAAGCAGAAGGATTAGACATTGTTTTTGTGTCATATGGCTTAGATTTGAGACTTTTTTCTCAAGAAAATCATCAACAGTTTCAGATTTAAAGGAGAAACTTCCCATGCACAAATTCTCCTGACAAGTGATATTTCAGGACAGGGAAATACTGACGTCTCTTTGAAAACAAAATGTTAAACTTAATGCAGTTAATCAATTTAATTATACATGTCGTGGTAAATTAAGCAGAATCATCTGGTCTTGCCTTGACTCAACTTTTTGTCTAGTTCATTTTTTTTTTCATTATAATGCATCATTATCTCGCCAAGGCGGTTTTGTTTGCTGGTGTTTGTTAGTTTCTTAGTTTTTCAATTTTTGAGCAGGATAACTCAAAAATGTATGAGCAGATTTTGTTGAAATGTTTCAGGAAATATTGTTTATGACGCAGGAAAGAAGTGATTCGATTTTTGTGGGGATGTGATCCCAGATGAATATGCAGAATTTTCTTAAAGGGTTTGTGAACACTGATAAAGAGCAGTTTTCAACATTTTCACTAACAACTTAAAAGTTTTCAACACATTTTTATGACATTTTAAGGGAATATTGGTCATGGCACAAGAAAAAAGGGATAAGACTTTGGTGGTGATCCAAACTGAAATGTAGATCCAAACTAGAAAGCACTCGGAGAGCGCCGACCTCCGCCAACACCACAGTCCCTACTCATATTGTAATTTTCACCATAAATATTAGTCTTACATTTATTTCATCTAACTATTTAGATTCCTTGACCATGAAAACATACCATTAGTAATTTGATTCATAATGATATCTATTTTAGTTCAGAAGTTATTCAGGAAAATCGCATTGTTCTTCATGGCGGATCCAGGAGGTGATCCGGATCACTACCAAAATCTAATCATTTGTTCCTTGTTCCAATCCGAACATTTCCTGAAAATTTCATCGAAATCCATCCATGACTTTTTGAGTTATGTTGCTAACAGAGAAACAAACATACAAACAGATGCAACAATAACATAACCTCCTGGCGCTCCTGGGGGAGGTAATAATTTTTTCATGGATTTCTCAACAGTGCTATATATGGCAATTTTCCATATTTTCATTACTAACTCTTAATTCTTCCATAGATTTCCAGAACATTATCAGGCAGTGTTGATCATCACAGAAGCAAGAGGTTATAAGTTGTGAGGTGTGATGTGAGTATGGATACCGATCCAGGATGTTCATGAAGAATTTATCAACAGTGTTGGATTGGGATGTCTTCTACATTTTAGCTTAGAACTCAAAAAGTTCTCAACAAATTTTCAAAACTTCAGAGAATCTTTGTCCTTGCTCAAGGAAGAAGTTTCATGATGGTGAACCAAACTGTAAAGTGGATCAGTAATTTTCCAAGAATTTCTTAACAGTGTAACAGAGGGCAGTTTTCTCCATTTTGGTATGTTACTCAAATAGTTCCAAATACGTTTTCACGGCATTTTCAGGGTATTTTGGTCATCACTCAAAGAAGAAGTGATGCATTTTTTGTGGTGATGTGAATATGGATGAGGATCCAGGAATTTCCTTAAAGATTTGTTAACACTGTGAGATAGGGCAGTTGTCTGCCTTTTCACTTACTCATTAAAGGTGTAGTCAGCGATCTTCTAATCTTCTAATCTAATGTAGTATTTGTCAAAATCACCGTATTTCTCCTCTCCATCCACAAGATGTCACCACTGACAGCATGTTGAAAAAAAAAAGGCCGGTTTCAATACACAGCCTTGGCTCTGAATTTCAGCAGGTAAATACTGTGGCTCGGGCTGAGTTACCAAAACAAAGTACCCCACCCCCCACCCCCACACAAACACACACACACACACACACACACATCCAGGGGGTGATCATACTCATGCGCAGATCAGACAGAGGGAGGAGAGGGAGTCGTAGGTTGCGTAGCGTGCGCAGTTAGTGTAAAAGAGAGAAACAATATGTGCAGTAGCAATGGCTGTAAAACAGCCCAAAAGAAAAAGGTCAGAGGAGTGAAAAGTGTAAAAGAAGGGCTATGACCATGAAATAGTGAAGACCCATGTCAACATTGGTGTTGCTTTCCGACAGTGAAGGGAACTCCGTGAATTTAAAGACCTGAAAACGGACACGGATGTCGCCGTCTTTCTGCTGGACAGGTAAGCAACTTTAGCTTTGTGGTGCTTCACATAACAGTAACAGCCGTCAGGCATTCATCTTATTGTCTAATCTGCCAGAATGTACTGTTGTCGTGATGTTATCAATATTGTCAGTTGAGTCGGGGTTACCTTAGCTACGTTGGTCAGCTACGCAGTTTCTATGGCCGTTTCCATGACGATGCACGTCCATCAGCTTTCGGGGTTGGAGCCAGGGGTGAGGTATGAAGGGAGAGGCGGGTCTAAATTCGTTTATAAACAACCTCTCCACTTGTTTTCTCCCACATCGCTGACTACACCTTTAATTTGTCCATGGATGTTCATGACATTTTCAGTGGATTTTGGTCACGAAACAAGGAAGAAGTAAAGTGATACAATTTTGGTGGTGATCCAAACTGGAATATGGATCCAGGAGTGTCTTTAAGGATTTGTTAACATTGCTGGATTGGGCAGTTTTCCACATTTTGCTGATAACTCATAAATTTTTCTGCAGATTTTAAAGGCATTCAATGGGAGTGTTGGTCATTTTGGTGGTAATCCAAACTGGAATGTGGATCCAAATAATTTATTTCATGGACTTCTAAGCAGATATGGATATGGCATTTTTCCACATTTTCGCAAATAACTCACTTTATAACACATTTTCAGGAACTGCAAGGCCATTACACAAGAAAGAGGTAATAAGAGTTTTGTGGTAGATCCACTACCAAAGTGCTATCATAGTTGAAGGAAAAAAAAGTCAATGGTTGTAGTGTAATGTATTTCCAAAGAAATCCCGACACCTCCCCCAGCCTGTTTGTCCTAAGCTCAGGCAGAAGAAAGGTGACACCTCTGAGCCTGTGTTTTATATACTGCTCAACATACTTTCCATTATCATCAGCATCACACCATGAAGGACAGGCGGGCAGTTTTACATATCATCTATATGTTGTCTATTTTTAGCCATGTCCTCTTTACAATACTCTTTTCCATCTACCATTAACTCCCCCTCATTGGTGCATTTTCAACCACCATCTTCTTTCACTTTCTTCCCTTCCGCATAAAGTTATCAAAGAGTTGTTTTACATTTCTGCTGTTTACATCCTCCACAGTCACAACCATCTGTGGCCGACTCTGACTGCGTTGTCCCCCGGGTGCAGACCCGTGTTATTACCATCCAGAGCTGCATTGGTGGAGTGGAAAAGAATTGTCACAACCACAAACACACCAGCTTCACATTATCGTGGGGACTGCCGAGGGAAGTGCACACAAATCCCTCATCCTGGCTGAGTGCTTGGTCGGTGAAATAAAACAAAAGGCAAACAGCGAGCCCGAGCAAGGGATGGGGCCGCTGATAAAGATCTGTCAATAGAGCATTTCCACGAGACAGGGGGGCTGAAGGGAGGGAGAGAACAACCAATTTTGGAGAGCGATGCAGAGCAGGGGGCCCGAGGTTCTCCAGAGTTGCAGAAAAACTCTGACTGCACAAACAGGCATCTCAGAGCGAAACACGTTCCTCTGAAGCAGGTAGCAAAAGAATTTAGGGAAGAGGGCAGATTCCACGGAGAGGCTGTCACCTCAAACTACCTCCTTCAAGATCTACACCCTCCCCCCCTCAAGAACATTCCTCCATCAAAAAGTCAGTCTAGAGCTGCAGACAGAAATGTCCTGCAGCAAAGTGATTGATAAACCCCAGGATTAAGATTATCTTTGGAAACAAAAACAACCAAGTAAAAAATGATCGTATAATTAATGATTTTGGAGACTGACGCTAAGGAAAGACATCAATCTTTCCTAAAAGATGATGTCAAGGCAAACATTTATTGTAAATTACCGTCAACAGATCCTCAGTTGTCAGTTACAAAAGAATATGGATGGCATTCTACTCAGGTAAGGGCAGCTGTGAAAAGATGCCAAAAATGTTGCTGAAAAAGTCTTCCTCTGGTGCTCTTCCGTGTGGTGATCTATAAAGTGTATAGAAAACATAAAGTTTGGCAAGATTCTATCGCCATGATGAAATGAAGGCTTTTTTACTATCTCTCTGAGCACTTCAGCTTCTTCCCACAGACCAAAATGATGCTCAGTAAGTTGACTGGTGACTCCAAATTGACCTTCGGCATGAATTTGAATGTGAATGGTTGCCTGTTTCCGTATGTGGCGGGAAGTTCAGCTGGCAACCAGTTCACAGTGTAACCCGCCTCTTGCTCAATGTCAGCTGGGATAGGCTTCAGCCTCCTGTAACACCGAAAAGCACAAGTTTTATAGATAATGGATGGATGGACTATCAAGTACTTTGAGAGCTAACAATGGTACAGTTATGTTGGATCCTCAGTTGTTCTTTGACATGCTGGTAAGCGTTTTGAGATCTGCCTAAAACCATCTACCTAAAAAGGTGAAATTCACGAGTAAGGACCACACCATCAACAGGTTGAATTTGACAATTATTTATTGGAACAGTGGATAACAAACAACATAGCAGGTACGTGAGGCCGATAACGGTTTGGGGAAACTTCATGGGGAATTCGCCGTAGCTCCCAGGCACGACAAATCCCCTCTTTAAGGCCCTGAGGAAAGAAGGAAGAAAAAAGTTTTAAATAAGGGGAGGAAGGGAGGGGTGAGTCGAGTGTGCGAAACAAAAGACGGAAATGGTCGGCTAGAATTTACAGGAGCACAGGAAGAGGTGTGATTGAGGTGTGGCCCTGCTCCCGAAATTCTGCTTAAAGCTCCACTTAAAAGTATAGTGAAATAAGAGAAAAATGGGGCAAGGGTTGACTCAGCCCATCCAGACGCAGGTCACTCCCCAGCCAAAAAAACAAAAGTTTTGGGGAAATAATATATTGTCCGTAAATTGTTTGACAAGAATTCATTTTTTTCTAAAGTGGAGTTTTAACAGACTTGGGACATGCTTTCTCTCTTATGAGATACGGCGAATGAAAACTTTACTTATGAGGACGAAACCACACTGTTCACGGTCATGCAGGGTGTTAATAATTGAAGTTTGGGTATTCAAGCACAAGTGCTGTAAGTTTACAGTAAGTGAAGTCTTTAGTTCACTGTTAGCCACTGATTGAAGAGCACATGTTTTTGCTAAGGCCTGAAAATGATTAGCACGTTGAGCAAGCATTAACTTGAAATATTGGGTAAAATTTGACAAAATAGCATTTGAATCCTTTCATACCTTCCCTGGGGTGAATAAGGAATACTGCATGTCATGTGCATGTGTGATAAAATGGCACATACAATTCTATGAAGACAGAGAGGGTGTCCAAGACAGTAAGTGTCCTGGGCACCATGCACATCAAAAACTTCTGAAAACATTCAACAAATTGTTTGAAATTATCCACAACTCTTGTGAGAAAGAAAGAAGAAATGGCCTCCATTAATTGATAGAGAGTTTCAGGTCTCCTCAGATTTTTTTTTTTTTTCCCCCTTTTTGATTATGAGTCAGAAGTTTTGGGACAAATTTGGCACACACTTTTCAAATTCTCCATGATTTGATCAGTTTGTAGAATGTTTACAAAAGTGTTTGATGTTCATGACCGTCCAGGATGTTCATAGTCTTGTACATCTTCTCTGCCATCATGAAATCTTTTGTGTGACATGTGAGTGACATGCAGTCTTCCCCATACAGCTCATTACCTCCAACAAGGAGGTTATGTTTTCAGAAGAGTTTGTTTATCTGTCTGTCCGTCCGTCTGTGAACAAAATAACTCAAAAGTTATGAATGGATTTTGATGAAATTTTCAGGAAATGTTCAGCATGGGAAAAGGAAGAACTGATTTAATTTTGGTGTTGATCTGGATCCGGATCAGCGTCTGGCCGCCATGGCGAAAAATATGATTTTCGTGAATAACTAATGAACTAAAATAGATATCATTATGAATCCAATTGCTAATGGTATGTTTTCATGGTCAAGGAATCTAAATATTTAGATGAAATAAAGGTAGGACTAATATTTATGGTGAAAATCACAATATGGGTGACGACTGTGGCGCTGGCGGAGGTCTGCGCTCTCCGAGTGCTTTTCTAGTTTAATATATAAAATGATTCAGCTGCTGTTTTGTTTGATTTTACCAGAAAATTTGGGTCAATACATTTCTGATACAAAGGCAAATAATATGCAACTTCAGTCATTATCTAGGAGTGTACTAAATACGTCACTTATGCAACTTACAGCAGTTCAAACGCAATCTTTAATATTAAACACTTAGTGTAACTGTGAACCACATGGTTTTAACATCATAAGATTAAAACTTTAATTTAAGCAAGTATAACCAAATTTTACTTTTAACTCAAATACATCCTATCATACAAACAAACTAACACATTCTCAGTGGGATCTTCAATAAAATATAGCTTATATTATACAAAAGGGTCTGCAACATTTCATCATTTTTTTAAATAAGTATTTTGCATGCCTAGTTCTATTAATCATTGAGCCTCAATGTCAGACTTTTAAAAAGCAATATCGAGCTCCTCTGCAATTTGACACAATAGAAGTGTAAAAATGACACTCCATATTTATCAAGTTGGTTTTTCACTGCAGCAAAGTAAATAATCAACACATTAGTGTGTAAAAATAACACTTATCAGAGTTATATGGGCCTCAGGTGTTAATCTTCTGTAACTCAGGGCAGTGTTAAAATGTTTTTCAGTTTGAGTTATTTGTTACCACAGTAGAGTAAATGGTTAACATTGCTGGGAGTCATTTTTCTCTCTCCAGAGTTATTAAACCTGTAGTGTTAGGTTTTATTAACACCGCACAGTGTTAGCCAGTGTTATTTTTTAATCAATTTTGAGTTACTTTTACTCTGAAATTTTATTTTTTAATTTAACACCAATTCTGATAAGGAACAAATAGACGAGGACACTGTGTTAAGTTTAACTCTTTAAGTGTTGATTTAACACTGTGTCTTGCCATTTTAGGGCCAGAGCAAAAGTTGGGTTGGCAGAAAATAAAGACAAATAACTAGGGGTTATTAGTTTGAGGAAAGGACTTTAACAATCAGCTATCTGAGACCAGGCTAAAGAGTAAAATGTCAGGCCAGATGTAGGCACTGCTGCTTCTGTATTGTAAAACTAATCTGTCAAGGGCCCATACTGGGTATTTCAGGGGCTCAGACATTTCTTTGTGTAACATGGACTGGAGTGTAGAGCATAGCTGAAAGTTTAATCTCAGTGTTGAAGCAGCAGGTCCAAATCTAAAAGCAAAAGTATCACTCTTTTAGCAGCCAGGAGCAAAAATGGCAAACTTTCTCACTTCTTAACTCTGTACCATCACTTTGAATAAACAACCATCAACCAAAGAAGACCTTTCATTTGAGCAAATTCTTCCAACCCCGTCCAACGAGCTGAAGTGAACTGCAGAGACTTTGACTGCTAGCGCTGGTCCGAGAACCCTGGCTGTAAATCTTGTTATCTGGCCTCTTTCAGCTTGTAAGAAGTCTGTAAAAAAGTAATGTGTTGTACCTTAAGTGTCGCTCAAAAGGGCCGCTGACCTCATTTCGTTAATGTATTTTTTTCTGGCGGAACAAAGCTGTTGATGGTATTTTACTGGAGCAATATGACCCGGTGCTGAATTCCACAGGCACACATTAAATTACAGCCTAGTGCTGCTGAAAGCTGCGCAGGATTGCAGTTGAAGATGTACAGCCCCTGTTATGAGGGAAACAGATACTATCCATTGAGTCGACCCTCCTTGAAAATGCTTCCAAGTGGAGAGAGAGGATAACACTGGGAAGGGATTACATACAGCAGGGTAAGAATTTGTACAAATAGCTTCCAGGCGACATAGCTCAGCCGGAGCTGCTCTCTTCGGCTTGTGTTGAGTGTTTAAAGGTTTGAATTTCTTCATCAGTCTGAGCCCTGGAGATGGAATCATGCATCTGTGGGTATATCTGTACATGAAACACTGCCTGGAGTGAGTCCTCCCAAGTGCTTTAACAAGAGTCTAACTGCTGAAGGACTGATCCCTCAGGAGGTGTCTATTGCAGTGTGGGGTGCCAAAAAGGCAAAGTGTTAAAGAGCCACCAACAGTGATACAGAAACCAAACACCAGAGCCAGAGCACTTGTTCTGATTGGACGAGGTCTCAAAAGTCAGGCATGGAGCAGGACTGAGTGCCAGGGTTATGAAGAGGAGGGTCTCCAACCAGTGAACTGTAAGCAGTAGTAGGTCTTGGTGGGCGATGCTGGAAGAATCAATGTGATACCTCAACCACACAGCTCATTTGTACAGATAAAAACTGTTCTTGCACTTTATCTTTGCACGATTTACATGTTTACAGAGATGTACAGAAATCAGTAGCCTAATGCTGCGTTCACACCGATGGGGCGGGGCTAACCCTCCTACGGTGAGACAGCCGCTTTTCACACTACCACATAGCTTGTCGCGTGATGTCAAAGTAAAAAAAAGTTGATCTTTTCAGACGATGTCGTGTGTGGCTGTGCGGCAACAGCCAATCAGCGGTGTGTGCACGTGTGACAGTGCCCGTGACAGACAGTTATTCATCCAGACTACAGAGGAACAATTTATGTCTGTGTGGGAAACATTAGTCAGTGAGGACATTAGTTCCGCCTAGACGGACCGCGGGAAACTCACCAATAATGCTGCTGCAGGGCATCAGCTGCAGTGTTTTGTGGTTGATAAGTGAATGAAAAGGATACAGCTGGAATAATGTGCACCTATACAGCCTATTATATGATATATGAAATAATCCCGGTGAAACTCGAGCGGCCGTGACATCACCAAGCTTCAGCCAACGGTAACGTTGACCAAAATGAGGTATTTATGGACGCGCGACGATATGTCTATGGGCGTCGCGATTTTGGTTGCTGGGTTGCTTGCAGTGTGAACGCAGCATAACAGTTCAGTTCCTTACTAGTCATAATATCTTCATACATGTCTATAGTCTGAATCCATCTTCATCTTGTATAGATCAGGACAGTATTGTTTTTATTTTATTTTATTTTTGCTGCTATTATTTAGTAGTACTTGGTATCTTTTTATGCTGCTATTTAAATCTATAGTTATTCTTATACCTCTTATGGCATTTGTTTTGGACAGCAGAGTAGAAATGTCATCGTGCAGGGAAATGTTTCTCAATGTGTACATGACAACACTTTGAATCTTGAATCTTGAAAGTAAATAAAGGGCCAGCATCGCCGATACCAACACTTTTTGATGATTATGTTGGATGCATTATCAAATCATCAGCAAAACCTGCATGTATTTTTATGGCTTTTACTTTTTTTTAAATTATTATTACTTTCCATTAGATTATTAATTAGTTAAAACCCATGCCTTCCTCAGTACAGACAGACACAGAAAAGGCTTTCACACTGACACAGTTCTGGTTCTGGATTTTCAGAACAAGCCTGTGTTCGTACCAGTTTTAGCAGAGCAAAATTGGGAGGGTGTTATGCTGTATTACTCAGGCATTTGTTGCTGTACTTCAGATTTTTGTTTACATCCACTGTCAGTTTCAACTGCTCTTGAACTTCAGTTGAAATTCAGTTGAGACCCAAATTGCCATCAAACATTTCATCTCCTCACTTAACCACTAAAAGCTCTTCTACATTTTTCTCTACTTCCTCAACTTCCAGCTCATTTTGTCAAGACAGAATACAATACGCCTACCAATGATGAACCGTCTGCCAGCCAATTGCAGGGCCACATAGAGAGACAAGCAACCATTCACTCTCACACTCATACCTAACAGCAATTTGTAGTCACCATTCAACCTACGAAACATGTTTTTGGACAGGTGGCAGGCCTGCTGTAATCAGACAGTATCGATGACAAGTGCTGCAGCGCATAGCAACAACGGATTAGATGTTTAAAACATGGATACCTGGGGGGTATTCCATGAAGCTGGCTAAAACAGGCTGGGCTTTCGCCGGTAAGCGTGGCTTGAATAAGTGGCAACTTTAATCTTGGCTGGAAGTAGTTCCACTAACGAGGCTCGGCTGTTTTTCAGAGACGCTTATTCAAGCCAGGCTGATCCAAGCTGCGGCTGAGCGCGCGCCCGGGGGAGAGAGAAAGCCCTGACGCGCCCTGATTGTCGAAATGACGAATTCATGTCAAAACCAAGAGCAGAGACGTCTCCTCGTGGAGTTGTATGAGGACTACAAGGAGAAAATAAGAAAAGGGCAACACGGTTGCAATTAATAAAGCCAAAGACGCTGCCTGGCAAAGCACTGCCGACCGTTAAAAATATATATATATTTCTTTTTAATGAAGTGCTTTGCCTGTGCGTACACACGCACACTTTTGCAATGATTGAGTTTCTGCTGTGGTTGACGACCTTTTTGTCTCACCCTGAAGCCCCTCACACTACTGTGGCCCTGAGGAAATCGAAGCTGTTCAACGCCTGTTGAAGAGGTATATATATATATATATATATATATATATATATATATATATATATATATATATATATATATATATATATATATATATATGTATACATACAGTAAAGGCCAAAAGTTTGGACACACCTCATTCAATGTGTTTTCTTTATTTTCATCACTATTTACATAGTAGCTTCTCACTGAAGGTATTAAAAGTATGAATGAACACATGTGGAATTAATACTTAACAAAAAAGTGTGAAATAAATGAAAACATGTCTTATATTCTAGTTCCTTCAAAGTATCCACCCTTTGCTCTGATTACTGCTCTTCAGACTTTTGTCATTCTCTTTATGAGCTTCAAGAGGTAGTCACCTGAAATGGTTTTCACTTCTCAGGTGTGCCTTTCCAGGGTTAATTAATGGAATTTCTTGCCTTATTAATGGGGTTGGACCATTATTTGTGTTGTTCAGAAGTCAGGCTGATGCACAGCCGACAGCCCTATTAGACAACTGTTAGAATTAATATTATGGCAAGAACCAATCAGCTAAGTTAAGAGAAACAAGTGGCCATCATTACTTCAGTGAGAATCTACAGTGATGAAAATAAAGAAAATGGATTGAATGAGAAGGTGTGTCCAAACTCTCTCTCTCTATATATATATATATATATATATATATATGTGTGTGTGTGTGTGTGTGTGTGTGTGTGTGTGTATATATGTGTATATATATATGTATATATGTGTATATATGTTTATATATATGTTTATATATATGTATATATATAAATATATATATGTATATGTATATATGTATGTGTATATATATATGTATATATGTATATGTGTATGTGTATATATATGTATATATGTGTGTGTGTGTATATATATATATATATATATATATATATATATATATATATATATATATATATATATATATATATATATATATATATATATATATATATACATATCTAAATATAGATAGATAGAGAGATAGATAGAGAGAGAGAGAGTTGAAACAGCATCGTCTGTTTCATAGTTTTTGTGTAATGTGATGGTGGTTTTCACTTTACTTGTAGGCCCACTTCATGTTTTTGATTTGACAAATATTTATATCCATCATAGATGAATATAGCAGCAACATAAGTAACACCTAAAACCTAAGTAGAACTTAGAAAAAAATGGGCAACTACATGGGATGATGTTTCATCATATATGAATAAAACAGTGGAAAAAACATGTAGGCCTACAGAGGAGATGTCATTTTTTAATTAGGGATTATGATGCTGCAGTGCCCTACATTTAAATAAGGGAGAAGACACAAATGAGCCTGTGCACAGATAGAGTAGTTAACTCATCATTTGGCATCACCTTTAGATTATCATCATGATCAGACTGGACTACTGGTAAAAGGAAGGTATTTTTATGGAAAACTGTGGCTGTTGTCACCTTCACCTGTCACCTTTTCTCTAAGACAATATGTGCCTTTATCCTGTTATGTGTTGACTGCACTTAGAAGGTGAAAGATGGAATAAAATCAGATATGTTTTCAAATTGTTTTCACTGGTGGATTTGAACCCACGGCAAGTGCACCTCAGTGCCCTGCACCCTAACCACACACCCACCTTCGCTTTTAGCTGACCGAGAAAAGTGCAATAACTGAAATTTCTTGGTTCACAGTTTCGTTTTAAATTCCGGCGCAATTTAAAAAAGGTCTCAGTGTATGTCACTGAACAAGAACATCATTGATTACAGATCAAGATGAATTTAATGTGTAACATGCAGTTCCCAAGGCGTCTTTCTGAAGCTCGTCTGAAAATTCTCTGACATGGAGCTAAAGTAAGCCTGACTGTAAGCCTGCCCCTGACCAGGCTTGTTGCTCTGGCTGAGTTACCATGGTAACCAAGCCAGGCTAGCCCTAAAGGCCCCTACACACCAAATGCGGCAAGCGCAGGCAGTCGGCGGCAAATCCATTCATTGTGTATGTGCTACCGCCGCGCAAGCGTGGTACGGCGGTGCGCGGGGTTCAGGCGGCGGCGCCCGAATTGAAAAATTTTCAATTCGGGCGCAGCGCGCTGTGACGACATCTTAGCGCGTCCAATAGGAGAGGCCAGTCCGGAAAAAAGAAGTGGCTGCGGATACGGAGCTGAACTGTGCTTGGAGAGACTGGCTGCCTGAAGTTTGTCTGTTTTCTTACCAGACTTTAACCAACTCAGGACAACAGGCTCTCAAACTGCTCCTTGGTCAACCTGATGTACAGTTGGAAGCGATCTGAGTGAAAATGCAGCTCCCGAACGAGCCTGTACTCCTCCAGTGCCTGCCTTGCCGTCAGGATCGGGTGGACCCACATCTTTCTCCTCCCCCGCTGCTGATGCTGCTACTCTGGTCCTCCTCCTCAGGAGAATTACAGCTACAGGAGAATTACAGCCACAGATTTTTGCTACATAGTTGAGAGAATTGTGCACCACTCGTCGAATCAAGCACGCCAAGAACACTTCCTGCTCTGTCGCTTAGCAACTGGCGCCTGACGCGCCGTGCCGCCGCCATGCTCAGCGCTGGCTCTGCGCGCACTCTGCGCTTGCACAGGTCATGTAATCCCCGCCGTCCCGGTGTGTAGGGGTCTTAAGCCTTGTTGGTGGAACAAAACTCTCACTAAAGTTACAAGGGGGAGGAGCAAAGTGTTTTGGCTTTGCGCTGTGAATGAAAGCAGCAGTGTTGGGCAAGTTACTTCAAAAGTGTAATGCATTATTTCTTATTTGTAACTGTCATTTCAAAGTTATTAGTTACATTATAATAGAACTATTTAAAATGTAAGGCATTACACTATTATCGCATTACTTTTAAATTATTCTCATCAAATAACAAGAAATATGGATTTGTCATTCTAAATGTAGCTCATTATGCTCAAAAAGCTTGTTACACATCCAGTAGAAGGTGATGAGTTTGGCTTAAAGCTAAAAACAGTAGAATATAACAGCCACATTGATGGCTCATGGCACAATACAAGAAATGATCATAGCAAAAACAGACTAAAGGTAAATTCTGGTAAATTGTGTAAGAGATACTGTAACTTTAGGCCTAGCAGAGGACTTTTCTCCTCCGCTTATCTCACAGAGTATTATGCAAATTTGTATTTAAACAAACAAAAAAAAACATCTTAATTTTGGGTTAAATTAAAAATGCATCGTAACTTGCATTGCTGACTTTTGTACCAATGAAAATATCACTGTTTTTTTATTTCTAATACCTAACACACAGTAAAAACAAATGCATTACAGTAATCACATCACTTTTGTAATGCATTACTCCCAACACTGGACAGCAGTGATACTTAAACAGCCAGGCCGCCTTTTATGAAGCTGCAGCAGTGCATACTGGACAGAACCTAAAACTGTAGTGTCAGTCTCATTGCACTGGTATCAGTCAGTTGATCCGCCCATCATACACCGTACACAGATACAGTAAATTAATTCCCTTTTTGGACTAACAAAGTTTGGCAGATAATTCATTTTGAACAATATCCATGGTTCTTCCACAGTACTTACATTCAAACTAGGCAAAATTTAAACCGAAGCACTGATAAAACCTGTGAATATATATTTTTTATGGGCTTCTTTCTCAGCGCCCAGTTTTCAGTACAGTTCAAACTGCTTTTGTGGTATGAATGGGCATTATTGCATAAGCATTTCATTAAAAATAGAAAAAACAACAAATGTGCAAAAAAGAAATGTCTTGCACTGTAAATGAATCCTTGAAGAAATTCCCAGATCCACATCCAGATTCAGATCATTACCAAAATCAAATAACTTTTTCCTTGTGGTATGACCATACTCCAGGAAATGTAAAATCAAGGAAACTGTTTTAAGTAGTTTTTTTTCCTGACAAACATGACACTGTTTTACTTTGGCTTTTGTTTCTAAAGAGGGAGAAAAGAAAATCCAAAGGGTCTGCACTATTCCTGTTTCTCTCCTACTTATCAGCATGTTGCCATGCAGCTGTGTGCAGGAGGAGGGAGATAAAAAGTCACTTGATGGCTCGTGGCTCCTGCTGATTGTATATCATGGTGAGTTGTGTTACAGTGTTCAATAAGACTTTTTTTTATGACGGCCCCACCTCTTCTACAACAGCTAGTCCATAAAAACATTGTCTATATGTGACCGAAAAAGTTTTTGGCTGCTGACTTAGAGGAGACACGGAAGAGGAAGGGAGGGAGATATTTTAGGTAGAAAAGACGAGAGAGGAGACAGAAAGAAAGATCCTTGTGTGTCTCTTATCAGGGTAACATAAGGAATCTTGATAGTTCAGGTTGTGTGCTCTGTGCTATCTCACAGGCGACAGAGGAGCAGACAAGGGAATGCAGCATGCCTAAAGCATCTTCATTCCACCTCTGGGGAATTAATAGCAGAAGCGCTGCAATGTCTAGGATGAGAATAAAAGCTGAGGGAGGACACGGAGATGGAAAAATAAGCGGAAACTGGCGAACAGAGGAGTCTGATCCTTTGACAATTTATGTTTGAGGCTTGACTTTCAGAAGGGCGTGAAAAATTCAGCAGGGAAACTCATCTGCACGAACATGGTCGCAGTCTGAGCCGTTCAGAGAGTGGAGATAATGTGTTTGACTCTGATGTTTGTTGGCAGGACTCGGTAGAAGCCTCCTGGTGTTTGTGTTACCCTCAGCGCCCTCGTTTTCCTGCCCACAGGCCAACAAACGGCTCTCAGTCCATGTACCTGAGGCTGGGAGAGGATTGTGTACAATGCAGTCCTTTGGTGTTTCCAGCTGCACGTGTACATTCCCTTCTGAAAAGGCCAATAAAAAGAGCTGCAGGTGTAAAGTCTCTGCAAATGTTTATATGGAGTTTAAAAGAGGGACCCAAAAAACATCAGAGTTTGGCATATTGTCACACCGTCATACAGAGCAGTGGTCCCTAACTTTTTTTATACCACAGCCCAATTTGATGTAATACAATATAGTCCTGTAGCCGCCTTCACAGAGGGAGTGGGGGAGTGGTCTGGGGAGATGATAAGTGCAAGAAACACACTGTTGTCAGAGTTTGACTCATGATAATGCAGGATCAGAGGGAGCCATGGGTTTGTTTCTAAACCCTAAATAAATAGACCTTCATGAGGACTTGCTCTGTTTTTATGAGTTGCTTAAGTTAAATACTACCTCAATATTTATTCATCCAGTGCAGTACAATCATACATGATGTAGAATAATCTATGCATATCAATCACCCTTCAACTATCCTGTGCATTACATTCCAATAGTTACATGTACGCATATACATGCTATTCTTATTTTTAATTCTTTCTTTCTTATCTTGTATTTGTACATAGAGATTTTCAATTACACTGTCCTTTAGGTTTTTATCTTGTAGCCTATGTATTTTATTCTTATTCTTCCTCATAGCTATTTTATACTCATACCATTTTTTCTTTATTTAATTATCTGTTGAACCGAAAAAGGAAAAGCTTTCCATCTCGTTGTACAGTTTGCATAATAACGATAAAGGCCATTCTATTCTTTTCTTGTCTGAAAGTCACCTATTGACATGGTAACCAATTTAACTGCTACACCTTTTGCTCACTTCTTCCTTGTGTGCTGTCATGTGCATTTGACTTTCCGCCATCATGCATTTATGTTGAGTATTTGTACAGTCATGTCCAGAGCCCATGTGGAAGAGTTCATGATCACGGGGTTTAACTGTGAGTTCATCTTAAGTGGTACTTTTCTGTTTGTTGCAGCAGTATTGGAGATTTTTGTACCAGGCACTTTATATTAATTTACAGTGTATTCTTTGATAGTACTTCTTTAATACACCAAGGCGCAGCTTTAGAAAACTGCCATAAAATAAAAAAAACAGTAATGCAAGGGTGATGACCTGGTCTATGTAAGTACCATCAAAGTCTGTACTGTAATGGAAAATGAAGCAGTAAGTATCCAAACCAAACAGGGTTGAGCTGATCTGAGTAGATATCACTAATAAAATGCACCATTTGAGTCACCAGTTAAGCTAATACCGCTTTCACACTAAACTTAGCGGGGCAACGGGTTTTTTCAAGCGGTTTAACCCGGTAACAATTGGCAAGTGACTCCTTTCCCTCTGTCAGCAGATCTGGGTCTAACCGGCAGCGGACAAGCTGCATGGCTTTGTTTTTTCTTCTGGTGCATTAAGCTGATGTCATCACGTTGATGACATCATCAGCGCGGTGAAGTCCCTCCACGCAAACAATGGAAAGGAGCAGGGAGGTGTTCTTTACTTTGTACTTTTGTACCTCTTTAAAAATGTACAAACTGGGCACTGACGATACAAAGGCGGATGGAATTTGTTGCTGAGACGGCAAAGAGTCAAGTAAGTTACAATGGAGGGGAAATGATATCATGCCATGGGGATGTTACGCCAACATCATCCGTAAACCAGCGGGTCTACCTGGTGTAATGTTCTCACTGAAGCCAATCGGAGGTGAGCCAATAAAAACCTGTGTTGCTTGCAGGGTCAATCGACCCGGGTCGAAATGCCAATTAAACCCTTTCAAACTGCCAACAGGAGTCGCTAGTTACTGGGTTTAAACGGGTTTGGCCAGTCTGAAAGGGGAATAACAGGCATGTTTCTCATCTGTCAGAGGAATGGGAGTACTCAGTGAAAACCCGCACATACAGTGAGACCATACATTCAAGCAAATATGTTTATTCTTCAGGTTAAAGAGCAGATACATTTAGCCCCTCTTTTGTCTACTTTTACACATGCCTGATACAGAGAGACAGATGAATGCAATGGTACATTTTCTGTAAAAAACAGGAGAATTGACTTCGAATCGATTTTACAGATAATGCTCTTCCTTAAATGGAGAAAAATGTCTAAGTGTGATTGCAGATGGTGGATACGATGGCAGGAAAAGAGATCAGTTTGACGAACTGCTGAAAAGAGCCTCTCTAATGCAAACTACAATGAGTCCCCCTGTAACCTCAGTGGACAGAATTTCTGCAATAAAATGATTTCTCATTTGGGAAGATACCCCTATTCACTCTTTTTAAAATTAATTTAATTTTAATCTTATTTTTTTTAATTAAAGTAAAGTTATGAGAAGAAAATGTATTGTTTTTCCATACATCACATCAGCTTAGCTTTGCCATACTCCCATTGGAGTTGCTACCAGGCACTTAATTCTTCATAACAGTACATACTTTGATAGTGTGGGTGGGTCGTCATGGTGCAGTTGTGGGAAAATGCCATGATGTCCAAACAAAACAAGCATGAAGGATATTAAGATGATTGTTCAGCTGGCTTCCTCCTTGGCCTATTTATCACAGTAAGGAGGTAAGCTTTTTTTTCACAGACAGTTGCAAAAACAGAAACAAAATTGTATCAAGTACAAAAGAGCTGGGCAGGTCATACAGAATGAGGAAGGCCAAGAAGAGGATCTGATTCTCGTATCAGACATCCTCTTAAATGAAAATGCTCTCTGACAGAGGCTTCTACACATTATATTTTTCTTGGTACACCTCAAATGAAAACCTTAGCAGTAACTGAACACAAAAAAAGTTGCAGATACCTTGAGTGATCCCTAAAGTAGAGTCAAGGTTGATCCGGCTTGACTTTGTGCAGTAGCTTCAGTGTCTGTAATCGAATCCATCCTGGCAAGCATCAATTTACGACAATTGTGTCAGGCCCAGAGCAGCACAGCTCAATCAGCTTCAAGCAGGCAGAGGTGGGAGCGACAAGGAAGACAACAGCAGGAAGATGTAGATTGCATGTCATTATTACATATTTTTTTGTGTAGTTTTAACTGTAAGTGGGTTAATTGATGCTTTGGGTGGCACTATGTACTGGTAAAGCTCACAAGTTTATTTATTGGCACTCATACTAGTGTCATGGGCCTGTATCAACCCCATTTCAAAAACCCGAATTAAACATTTAAGCTACGTTATAGGTGCAATCGGGCACTGTGTGTAAGATAAGGACCATTAGCAGTTTTCATTGTGTTAGAATCAAGCTAACAAAAACAGATGTTTGACTGGTCCCTGTTTGTATTAATGCATGGATGAAGACTACATTTCACATAATTAAGATGTCATTTGATCTTCTTTTTCCTCTAGCTTTCTTATTTGTGAAGGAATTAGAATTTACTGAATACTTGCCACTGACTTTTGAATGGATATTCCCTTGACATCAAGTCAAATTTGTGTTGTTGTTCTTCTTGAGTTCAATATTTGTGTCCCCTTTCCACCCCTGCATATTGGAGATGCACCATTAGCTGAGCATGTAAGGATTGTATGTAATTTGTAACAAGCCATTCACGGCCGTGCAAAAACAGGGGTGTAAAAATGTCAATTTGCAGGTTTCTCTGGGAATTTGTTGCAAGCCTTTTCTTGGCAAGGTCTTAGAGGTTTTCCACATAAAGGGATTCGATTTCAGTCTGAGGAGGAGGCAGAGAAAACATCCATCCTGCCCACATTTGAAAAGGAAGCATCCACCAAATGGTCAAAGCATTCCCTTGAACTCTCTGCTGCTGTGCATGTCGACCATTGACAATCAATTACAACAAAAGCAAGGCCCAGTCGAGGATGGGCTGCTTTATTTCCTGACACTAATATAAGCAGCTGGTTTCTACTTCTGCCCTGTAACAATTCCATAATTAACACACAGCGAGCAAACAGGCCTTCTCTTGTTTCAATGACTGTTGTGTAGTTATTTTGGGAATGCTTGTGTCAGAGCCAGTTAGAGACTACAAAGGCTTAAATGAGTGTTATCAATTATAACTGTTTGGTATTCACTGTATGCTCAGTCAACAAGGCAAACAGAATACCAGTGCAGGCCTGTGTTGCTGTGTCTGTGTCAGGTTGTCTGTGAATTCACCAGACATTGTGGAAAATTGGGCTGGAAAAGTAAGCTTCTAAGATATATCGGTATATTTTGAGACAAGAAAAATAGTGGACTAATTCTTTTTCCTTAAAGTTCATGGTAATGTCAACCAACAACAAGAACAGTTTACACCAAGCTCCAAGCAGAATTACCCAAAAAGTTCTTGACGGATTTGGATGAAATTCGAAAGGAATGTTGGTCTTGGTATTGGTGATAATCTAAATCCCAATGTGGATCCTGTATCTTTGTAAAGGATTTATTAGCATTGCATGGAAGGGCAGATTTCCAAATTTTCATTACTACTCAAAAGGTTCTCAATGGATTTGAATGACATTTTCAGGGGATATTGGTCATGGCACAAGGCAGAAGTGGTTAAAATTTGTTGGTGAGCTGAATATAAGTGTGGATCCAGCAGTTTCTCTTAAAGATTTGTTAGCATTGCAAGATACAGAAGTTTTCCATGTTCTGTTAATTAGTCAAAAGGTTCTCAATGGATAAAAATGACAAAAATGATTTTTTGATTTTGTTAACATTGCGCGATACAGCAGTTTTACGTATATTATTAATTACTTAACAAATTCTCAATGGATTTGTCTGAACATGTTCGGGGAATGTTGGTCATGGCACAAGGCACCTGTGGTAAGATTTTGTTTGTGTTTGTGTATGGGTGTGTATCCCGGATTTTTTTAAGTTCTCAATGGCAGTTTTCCATATATTCATTATTTACTCAAATGTTTCTCTGTGGATTTGTATGACATTTTCAGGGAATGTTGGTCATATCACAAGGCAAAAGTCATTAACTTTACTGGGTGATCTGAATATGGATGTGGATACTGGCTTTTTGTAAGATTTGTTATTATTGTGTTAGAAGGCAGTTTTCCATAATGTCGACCAACACATCAAGGTGTGTAATAATTCTACACTTCTGACTTCTTCAGATACTTCCAGCTGCGAGATTTTGTCAGGACTCACTGCCCTCTGTTCCCCCAAATCCCCCCACCCAGTGGTGTTGATATGCTACTCAAAATGAGCATCCTCGCTAAGGGACATGTTTCTCATCTTTATAAATTGTTTTTAGCAAGGGTTGAATCTGCTCTTGACAGAATCAGGAATGAGTGGCAGGGGGAGCTGCACTTAATTTTCTCTGATGACTTTTAGGATGAAGCCTTGAAAGGGGTTAATTCCTCCTCCACCTGTGCTAGACTTAATCTCATACAATTTAAAGTGCTTCATAGACTCCACTATAGCAAAGCTAAACTTGCAAAGTGCTATCCAGACAAGCTGGAGGATAAATGCGTCCGATGTGCACAAGCCCACTGTAACTTGACTCACATGGTCTGGAATTGCCCCAAACTGAATAATTTCTGGAAATCTTTTTTTTGATGCAGTATCTGAAATCCTAGGTATGATTATACCCCCCTGTCCTCATGTGGCAATATTTGGTAGACCTCCAGATGAAATCTCCACAACAATAAGGCAAAGAACTGTTGTAGCCTTTACCTCACTAATTGCAGGTAGGAGACTGCTCTTACTATGGAAAGCCTCAGTACCACCTTCTTTTCAGTCCTGGCTGCAGGATGTTGTGTCTCTTCTTAAACTGGAAAAAAGATACATTTTCGTTGAGAGGCTCCTCTGATAAATTTTACACAACCTGGAGACCACTGATTAATTATGTCGATGGCCTTCCAGTAAGCTCATTCTCCAGAGATGATATGTATGTGCGCGTATGTGTGCCTTTTTATTTCATATCATGTACACTGCTTCATGCTTGAATAACATGAGTATTCATGTGCACGTATGTTGTATCTGATGTACAATGTCCTTGATATCTGGATTATTGAAGAAGAGGACTGGACTGGGTTGGGTTGGGTTTGGTGGGGGGGGGTTTGTCATACTCTTTGTAATCGCACTTTTATGATGCACTTCTTTTGTCAGAAAATAAAAAAGTGGAAACAACACATCAAGGTGCTGACTGCCTTGCCGTGTTTCCATCTCCTGCATTAGCTTGTTTGTTTTGGTAATGAGAGCCCATTTGTCAATCCATGGCAAGCTGTCCAACAACAAATCAAGTCTGAGCAAACCTGGGCCTTTTGGGGCTCTGAAATGACCGATGATCCCTCATTGGTCGACAATGTTTGAGTATGGCCAGCAGCCAGGTGACTGGTCAAGAGGTCCAGCTGCTCTGGTGACCTGTCCCGCCTCTGCCTTCAGCCATCAGCCTCGGCCCCGGCCACTTGTTTGTTTGTTTTCCTGCCTTTGTTTGGACTGCTGATGTCTTGTGTAAACTCAAAGAAACAAGATCCCCTTAGAAAGAAGAATCCCCCTTTCAGTGTGTTTGACTGCACCACAATGGAGGCTGATTTTCCCTTTAAGAGGGAGAGATATACCAGCACAAGCACTTAGCACATAGGAAATTAAAGCTGTGTTTGGGTGTGTTTCTGGGGCAGACTCCATTTCCATTTGTATCTCTTTATCTCTCATATATTCAGAAATGCAAATACCCCAGTAGGTTACAGGAAGTTGTAACTTGTGTGATAAAAAATCAACTACCTCAGCAAAATTAGAGTACACACACTTACACAGCAGCTTCATTTTCACTCCAGCAAACATGCAGTGCACATAAAAAGTGGAGCAAACATGAGAGGCAGAGCTACCACTTCATTAAGACCGCACTAACACTCCAGTAAATATCCTCGCCCAACATGGACACCAAATACAGCATCCTTGATTTCTGGTTTGACGTGTTAAATACAGACTTAATTCTCTAAGAAGAACTAATTGCTGTAATTTCCAGCTAAATCTCAAAACTCCCTGCGGTAAGACTATGGTTCCTGAATGTGTGCCTTCTCTGTATTTACCACTCCACTGGATGCATTTACACTTCCTCGAGTATGAAATATAGATGCAAATGGGATTCACCAAAGCTGCATGTAGAATTCCCACAAGCTTGTGAATCTGGGTCTCGGAGTCAGTCGCATGACTTTGGTATATACTCCATTACTGTTTCTGCACAGTTTCCGACATGAGAGTTGACGACAGGAAGTACCTTTTAATTATTAATGGAAGGAGGCTTTGAATGAAGGTCAGATGTTCAGATCCAGGGGCGTCAGTAGAAAGTCAGGGCCCCTACGACATAGCCCAGGATCATCAACTACATTTAGACCGACAGATGCTGCTAGGGTTGGAGTATAACATATTATCATTTGCTTTGTTTGCAGTTCTTTACTTTTAAAAGTGGGATCTGACACTTGAACACATTCTGCTGCCAGCAATATGGTGGCAGATATTTTGGCTAAATTAACTGTGGTATTTCAACTAAAACTGGACTTTGCTCTGGCATGTGAACATCTCCGCCACACCCATATTGGACTTTACGTCATTCCTCTTACATTTTTGGCACAGGTCTCTCGGCAGATCTCTCTTTCAGGTAGCCATGCTGACCAAAAAAACTCCCAAAACAGATCAGAAATGGAAGTTTGATTCTATGTGGTGTAAAAGCCTCTGCAAAACTAGGGTGCACTACAGACTACAGAACTGAACAAAGGTGCACTTAAGGTTTCAGGTGGCTTCGAAACCAGAGTTCAGTTAGCAAAGCAAACGACGACCAAACAACGAGAGAACACCAAAAATCAATGCATTGTGGATTAAATTTGGCTGAATACTACTAACAAAGCTCTGCAAAACTCCAGTTCCTTTAACAGATTATTAGTCTATCTGTCTGTCTGTCTGTAGCCCATGACACTGCCTTTCAAATGCCTGGTAGGGTAGGTCATTGTTTTTTTTAACCTATAAATTCTCTGTTTTTTGGTTTATATGGTATAGTATAGTGATCAAGACTTTCCCAGATTAGTTGTTTGAGCATCAGTAACTCATTAGTAAAACAACACCCCCACAGAGCTGACCCCTCTTTTTATCACAGTGAGGTAGACTGTGAGCAACAGCTATGTCCAAAATAAGCTATCCTCTTCTGCAGCATCATGGTTGAGGCCATGTGACATCAGCCGTTTGATTATCAAAGGTGCCTTTGGAAGAATGCATACATGATGTCAACAGAACTTCTGATCAACCTACTCACATGTAGAGGCCCATGTTGAGGCAAGATTTTAGGCCTTACAGCAACTTGCATGGACTTGTAGCCATGTCATCTATCTATCTATCTATCTATCTATCTATCTGTCTATTTATCTATCTGTCTATCTATCTATCTATCTATCTATCTATCTATCTATCTATCTATCTATCTATCTATCTATCTATCTATCTATCTATCTATCTATCTATCTATCTATATGTACACACACACACACACACACACATAGATAGATAGATAGATAGATAGATAGATAGATAGATAGATAGATAGATAGATAGATAGATAAATCCTCTGGAGAGAGCAACCCATCGAATATTGTAACTGAAATTAAATCGACCATGACACCAATGTTTATAAAATGAAAGATTGCAAAGAGCTGGTTTGCCGTAATTTTCATGATCTCAAGGATGTAACATCATGCTTTTCATTGCTCTGTGCTGTTTTCTAATAAAGGGCAAATAGAATACACTGCATTGTAATTTCAGCAGATTTACTGGTGTCCTTTGAGAGCATATTGAAGGAGCAGCGTGCCATGTCCACCAGATAAGCCATGGAAAGCATTTAAAGCACCTTTATGGTCTAAAGTCATGTCAGAGATGTTGTTCTGAGTTTTTTTACCGTCGTGGTCATAAATCTCATTAGATAAGCTGGAGATAAGCTCTGAAAAGAAACGAGATAAGTGAAGAAGAGAGGTTTTAACATTCAGATCTGGCCTGTCAAACATTTTTGTTCAAGGCAAAAGGGCTCCTGAAATAATCTGTTATTAAGGTGGTGACATTATGGGCAGGTATTTGGTTTGGAGTCTGAGGCAGTCTTCCAGAGATAGAGCTCAAAGGTCCTTTTTTGCATATAGAATTCAATTAGGCTTATTTTAAAGCAGCTGAGGATACCGTATTTACTATGTGCTTGCCATTCGATATCTGATATACAGAGCAGGCGTATTTAAATGTTTTAAAACTCTCAAAAGACAATAAAAGTGTATTTCATAAGTGATATAAGATCTCCACAACATCGCTTCAAATCTGCATCTCTGATAAAGAAGATTTATAGAAGTGTTTGAACTGATGTGTGACACCAAAATGTATCTCATATCCATCTGGTCCACATAAGATTTGGCTCTGCGACGTGAGCTCAGCTTTCTGCCAAGTGTGTGCAGAGAGGGACTGACAGCTCTGAGCTCACCAAATGTGTTCTTACTTAGGATGAATTCACACAGTTGGCTTTATGTGAAGGTCACAGGGTCATAACCCAGGTCGGCCAAAGATGAAGCGCCTGTTCAAAGTAAAAGAGAGAGACATAACAGTCAAAGGAAACAATTAAATAAATGCATCTGTCACATTTATGTCTCATGTTTCTCCTGTTATGTTTTAGATACTGATCTGGATTAAATACATCAAATGGGCATGGTTTGGCTGAGTTGTTTGGGGGCGTAGTGTCACTTAAATGTCATGGAGAGGCCTTGTGAGGGTCACAGCAGGTCAGGGAGCTCTTTAAAGGCAAAACACCTTATCTTAGTTGTATTTTGGCTGTCGATCTTTTAGGGCTGTTAGCTTTTAGGACTGCAATTATACCATATGTTACCATCCCAATGTATATGTATAGAAAAAAAGCTTTGCATATCTTTGAATGCAGCACAGCCCTGAAGCTTTATTTTGTTATGCTCCTGCTCTGATTTACAAGCTGAGGCCACCTTTTAATATTCTTGATCATATATTTTGACTCATTAAAATGTTGAGGGAATAGTTTCTTCAAGCCTTTATACATAGATTTACCTTTCATGGCCTCTACATTGGTGTAACGTTACTCAGCGTTTATGAGAGAACATTAAATGTTATGGGTGTTTTATGTAGATAGCAAGATGGACAAGTAGGTTTGTAAATAAGGTCAGATTTCAACACCAGCTGATAAAAGCATGTGTAGATGAAGGTGCAAAGTAGGACATCAAATTTTATTTAGGCTCCCCTGAGAAACTCATCTTGTGTTGACATCAGTGCACCCTGTCGACAAAATGGAGGCTAACCGGTGCGATGCATGCCTCTTCAAGTGATGATTAATGTCAGCTTTTTGACTTCATGCCTCGCGGTTATTCTCACAAACACTGAAAGGGTATTAAAAATATAGGGCCCAGCTAATAAGACAAAACTAAATCTGAATCAGAACAAACTAACAAGTAATCATAAATATTGCTAACATGATGATAACAGGCAAAATGCTCTGAATATTTACAAAGTAATCAAACATGACAATAAATCAGGGGTATTTAATACAGTAGCTAAGCTAAAACATCATTTCGCTGATGATTTTTGTGGATTAACACTGTGTTATTTTTGAAGCTTGAATGCTAGTAGCAAAGCTAGCTCAGCTGCGTTATTAGCATGATTTCTTCCCTCCAAAACAAAGTTATAAAGGGGCAAAATGCACATGGCATACTATGCAGGGGTCATACAACATGCCTCAAGCACAATTATAGCCCAGTTTGACAGTCATAGGGCTTCAGGACTCACCTGCCCTGAACATTTGTTGTTTTATCCTGTGAAGCCACAATGAAGGACAGTCTGGATGCCGTCTGGGTGCCTCTCAGCTTTAGGACAGAAAGTCTGGTACGTTTGATTTGGCCCTGCCTAATGTGATTTCCTCTGTCAGGTATGAGACATTTATCAATGAGAATGCAGAGCAGTCAGCATTCATGATAGTCATAGATGTAAACTAGAAAAGTACTCGGATAGCGCAGACCTCCGCCAGCACCACAGTCCTCTCCCATATTGTGATTTTCACCATAAATATTAGTCCTACCTTAATTTCATGTAAATATGTAGATTCCTTGACCATGAAAACATACCATTAGCAATTGGTTTCATAACATCTACTTGAGTTCAGTAGTTATTCATGAAAATCGCATTTTTCATCATGGCGGATCCAGACAGTGATCCGGATCAACACCAAAATTAAATCACTTCTTCCTTTTCCCATGCTGAACATTTCCTGAAAATTTAATCAAAATCCATCCATAACTTTTTGAATTATTTTGTTCACAGACAGACAGACAAACTCTCCCGAAAACACAACCTCCTGGTGGAGGTAACAAACAAAATGATAAAGTTGTAGATAAAAGATCCTTCTTCAAGATGAAAAATGTTGTGTTGCAGAGCTTTTCTGAATGACTGAGATCATCAAGTGTTTTATTGTGAAACAATGACTGAATCATCGCAAATCCATCTGTGTTGCATGACTGTGCAAACTTTACTCTCAGGCTCTCTGTCTTTCTCACTGCTGTGATGAACGAAAGAGTACAACCTGAGATAACCTCTATGTTTATGTGCCACTCTTCACCTGTGCTCTGGATGCATTTGTAAAATATATTTGATTCTGTAAAAAGTGCATAACTGGAGGACAGTTAAGGCACACAAACTTGCTCAACTTCCTGAGACAGTTCAGAGATAAGAACAAATAAAATACCAATCCATAATCAGTACCTACTAGAAAAGCACAACTCTGGATCACCAGATCCAGAAAAGTAACAGGATATAGACCAAACTCAGCACATACATGGAGGTTGTTATCCTGTATGAAAACAAACGGTTTTGGGAACATTATTTTGATTTTAAATATATTATTAAATGTCGTCAAAGAGATTGAGAGGGATGATGATGAAGAAACGGACCCCATATTATCCTGTAAAATTGGAAGCGAAATCGGCTAAGAAAATGGCAGAGATATAATTTTCCAAGTCCGCCCAATGTTAACTTAAGGTGTTTATACATAATTTTTAATCTAAAATCTCATCATTTTTAAGTTGGGCATTACCAACATCTCCTGAAAATGTCAGCAAAATCTGTCCAACAGTTTTTGCACAATCTGAACATATGAAGCAAAAACAAAACAGGAGATAACAAACATCTGATCCCCTCAGACTGATCACCTAAGAATAAAACAAAACTGTCAGCCCTGAATGAGCGCAGTACATAATTCTCCTCTACATGCTGCCATCATGTCAGCCTGTTTTTTCATGTTGACCAATATGTTTAGTCTGGTACAACCATGTACTCTATGTCTATCAATCAAGTCAAGCAATGCCATCCATTGGATATTTTCTGTATTGTGGGCCATTCTCTGTAAACCCTAGAGATAGTTATGCATGAACTGTGGATTCAGAATCATCTTAAAGATAATTAGCTTGTCGTTTATGGTTCTGTATGCTTTTAATGCTCACATAGAAGCTTAAGCGTGAATTTATGTCTCCATCATAAGCAGCTGAAGAATTTCTCACAGGACCTTTAATGGACAGCCATGAAATAAGCTGAATATTTAATATTTAATGCTCAAAAACATGAACATTTAAGATTAGTGGTTCATTTTTAGCTCAGTTAAAGGTAAAAGTTCACACAAAGGTAAAGGCAGTCTGCAGGTAAAGCCAACAAAAGAAGATTAAATCGGTCAGTTTCCAAGCAGTTAAACTACACAAACAATTCCCCTTAAACTCCTCATATAGCTGCAGCAGGAGTTAAACCCTCGGAGCATTTCGTCCACAGGGCTCCTCTCTCCAGGATAGGTGGGGGCTGCCTGCTTTAAGCCAATAGGCAGGGAGCAACGCTAATGTCATCTCAGTGTGACCGTCGAGAGGGGCTCCACAGCGCACCGTGCGCCTCCGCAGAGTTCAGATGTGGTGACACTAGAGCACAGTGCTCCTTTCTCCAATGCAGCCAGGAGGATCAGCCAGGACTTTAAAGCTTTTTATCGCTTCGCAGCAGCTCTGGGTTCAGGTTTGGAGGCTTGGTGCGGCTCTTTCTGTGGACTTTTTCATCTTATGCCAATGAGACGCAGCGCGAATCGTTTCTCTCACTTCGGGAATATTGGATCAGGATACTCTGCTTTCTGTCACTGAGCGCTCTGAGGGTGAGTGTAAGCAAAAATGTTCAACTTTGTTCATATTTTCTCCTGCTTTTTCAGACTGTCTATGGGTTTTGTGGTAACTTTGCTCTGTTTTTTGCGCATATCAGTTAAAATATGCAACTGTCTCGCGTATTCTTTGCGTTTGAAAGGGGGGAATAAACAACAAATACAACCCTACCACCAAAATTCCACGACTTTAACTCTGCTGAGGTCATATGCTTCTTTTGTCAGCCGAGAAGGTCATAAAACAAGCGCTAATTTCCCCCCTCTCGTCCCTCTGCTTTGCGCTTTTACGCACCATCGTCTCCATAGATTTCACTTTTCCCTGCGCGTGCAGCCACAGTAACCTCATTTCTCTGGGAAAAAAAAAACAGAGATGGAAAAAAAACTTGGCTCGAGACGTGGGGAGGTGGTGGGTGAGTGGGTGGAGGTGTGGAGTCCCCCGGGGCCTCCAGATGTATGGACTCAGCTGTCGCCTGTCACTTTGGTGACAACTGGTCTGCCGCTCCATGACCGCTGCTGCCGGGTCCGCTCACTCTGCGGGGCTGCAGAGCTGTCAGGAGGGCTGTTGAGTGAGGCGGAATGCGGACACACACACACACACACACACCGGCCACGTACAGTATGAAAAGTCACACTCACTTTCTGCAAATCTGAGCGTGATGGATAAGGTGAGAAAGGCTTGGCTGAAGGAAAATGTACCAGCTGCGAGGACTGTGCGCTCAGAGAGGTATTTTCATGTGAGCCCCGAGTCCTTAAATCTTTGATCGAAGACAGGGGCGACAGCTGGCAAGTGGGGTACAAGAGAAATCTTTGAAGTGAATTCTTGAGAGCGTCCACCTTTAAAAAGTCCTCTTCCACTCAAGGGCGGTTTAAGGAACTTTGAGGATCCCTGGCAGAGATAAGATATGGGCCCTTTTTCCTTCTGCCAAGGAGGTTATGATTTTTGCCGGAGGATGTTTGTTTGTAAGCAAGACTACAAAAATCTTACTGGATGGATTTTGCTGAAATTTTCAGGAAATGTTTCTAATGGCCCAACATAAAATGGTTAGATTTTGGTGATCCAGATTGCCACCCTTAGTGATTAAAACATAATTCTGAGTGCTTGGTGTGGGTCTTCAGGGTCAATGACACATATTATGAAGGTAACTTTATCGTGAAACTATGTAACAGCAATATGTGAGCTGCCTTGGTGGCGGTTTGCACTCTCTGAGTACTTTCTAGTTTAAAAATTTGATCACCTGTGGAACAAAGGAAAACTTGGGTCTGATTTTGATGACCAGAAGAGCAGAATAACACTGTCTACAGGTTAACAATGTAAATGAAGGGGAAAGGGGATGCCTTACAGAGAACACAGATTACTAAAACCTTTCTTTTTTGTATATGTATATATTTTGTCCAACCATAACCTTTAAGTCCTTTTGTTTATTTCCTGTTTCTGTTCTCTTGTATGTTGAGTCCACAAATAAAGGTTTGTGCTTCCCAAGTGCTTTCTAGTTTATTTAGTGCAACACAATCCTTTGTACACATTGAGGTCACTGTTTACACTTGCAGTTTGGTTTCATTGCAAGGTGAAGTTGCATTATTGCTTCATTTTTCTTTCAGTCTGGTATTCTTTAGGAATGTGTGGTATTGGATTTTTGTCGACATCTGATATGTCAATATTTCCATACTCATTCTCACCTGTTTTGATAGTTTTTGTTAATGGCACAAAATATTTACTGGATGAAACTGACTTGTTGCTCTCATTGTAACAGGAAATACAACTCTTCACTCTTTAGAAATTAAACTGTTGATTTTAAAAGTACCCATGCAGTGGAGATAAGGTGACACAGTATGGTGCATTTGTGTATTTTGCAGGTATTGCAGTTGATGTCATAGATATATGTCAATATAGCAGCTGTAAATATTGACAGAAAAATCAATATCGTCCTATACCTATCTTTAACTTTTTAGGAAAATATCTGCTGATATAATATTGTCTTGAAAATATCCTTCATCCCTAGTTTTTCTCCACACTGCATTTTGTCCTGTTGTTGCACTACGAGCTGCAGATACACAACTTCTATGAGTATCAATACTGTTTAGATCGGAGTATCAGCAGTCAGTGAATCAGTCTTTTTTGTATAGTGCCAGATCATAACAAACTCTATCTCAAGATGCTTTACAAAAGAGTAGGTCAATGCCGTATTCTTCCGGTTTTTAAGTAAATAATGAACTTGTAATTTGTATATTTTGTTTTTGTTCGTCTCTTCAAAGTGTGTTCATTCTTTTTTTCAAGAGGTGTAGAAAGATAGAAAGGTGGGCACAGACAAAGGCACCAAATCAAGAATTGTGATAATGTATGAATGCTTAGATCATACATTTCTCCTTGTCATGTGTTTCTGTTGAAGTAGCTCCGCAGTATTTCCAGAGATAAAATGAAGTTGCATTTTGGCTACTTAAGTGAAAGCACCCTTAGAGAACCCATGTGCCACTTCGTGTTGGTTGACTGTCTACTCTGTGGTCATTGGTTGGTGTAACACTGTTCAGTACCATGTTTCCAGCATAACTGTCTTCTGCTATCCATGCACTAGGATTACTGTCAGTGTAGGGTCCACAGGAGGGGGACAAGAGCATTGAGTTGATTCAGGCAGCATCTGGCACTTTAAACAGGGAGATAAGAGAAATCCTGATGCTGTGGACTTTTTTGCTTTGTATACAAAAGTAGTATCACGCAGAAGAGACGAGAAAATCATACTAAAGGGGAAATTATTTTAGTGTCTTGGTCGAAAGTGCTGAAATGTGTTGGCAATTTTTGGCAATGTTATAAAAAGTTGGTGGAGGAGTTTATTAGCGGGATTTGGGCAGCATCAGGTATTTGTTTGTATTTGTATCTGTTTCTATGTTAAGAAATGTGTAATTTATCTGCTTTACTCAGTACTTAGGTTGAAGTAATACATTGGCTACACCAGAAAAACAATAGAAACTGGCAAGGAACGAGTCATTTAAACCCACTTTTCTGTTGTCCTTTTGTCTGTTGGGTTGTCTATCTGTGAGCAAGTTACTCCAAAAGTTCTCAACAGCACACATACCTTTAAGTCGGAAAAGTCTGGACAAGAAAAGACGCATGAGATTTCCTTTTTTTTGCCTATGGTGCTGCTCAATTCTGTCCAAAAACTACATCCAAACATTAAAACACCAATCAATCAATCATATTTTATTTATCAACAAACTCAACTGCCAAAAAGACGAAAGGAAGTTAAAGAGAACTGGAACAAATAAAGACTCACAGTGAGCCTCAAAGGATGGAGGATGTGGATTTCTTGCTTGGTTTTAAACAAAACGCTCGCTGCCTGACTGACTTCATCGCTCCTCGTGGATCTCTCGCAGAGCTAAACATGTCATAAAGTGTTTCCTTTGGAGAGAAAAGGCACACCCTCGTCTTTCAAACATTTCCATCGTCAGATGTGAGAAATAGTTCAAACTGTACAATAACACAGAAGAGCAGCGGTTGGTGGATCAAACCAGAGCTGTCTCAGATTATGTTTGAGTCCAGTGTTCATCCAAACGGGCCTTCAGCTCTGCTCAAGCTCCCTTTGAGGGTCTGACAGAGTGATGGATCCTCTGGGCTCACACTGGCTGACCTGAAATCTGTTAGTCTGGACTCAGCTGACGAGAGAGAGACAGACAGACTGAAACAAAGAGAGAGAGAGAGAGCTGTGCTGGTCATTGGATAGCTCAGGTTTAAAAGCTTTAGCCAGGTTAGAGCTGGGAAAACAGACCAATTTTCATATCTATATGTTTTTTAGTTGAATGGCAAAAAAAACCACAAGAGTGATTTTCAAAATGCCAGAATTTAAAAAAAGACTTTTTTTTTTGAGTTGATAGCAACAAAAATTAAGATTTCAGACAACCAGCATTTGGCAGTTTTTGGTTTTAATGACTTAACCTGCAGACAAACTCCTACAAACTTTCTGAATTAGGGCGGCTCAGTTATAGAAGGAAATATAAGACGACTGTTTTGCGTAATAGTGATACCTCAGTTATTGAGCCTGAATGTGATTGATCTGATGACATATGTGCAATGATTTAAAATGAGAAATAAATAGTTTATATTTGAATAGTTTGAAAAATCCGTTTTGAATTGATTACCAGTGTTTGTTAGTTTGTTAACATGTAAACAGATGAATTGATCTGAATGGAATTTTCAGGGAATTTTGGTCCAGGGAAGAACTAATTAGACTGTGGTAGTGATCTGAATCCAGATGCAGATCCAAGAATTTTTAAAATGATTTGTTAATGTTGGGAATTAGAACAGTTTTCCACATTTTACTGCAAACTCCATCAGGTCTCAACAGATTTTGATGAAAGGGGGAAGTGATGAGATTTTGGCGGTGATCTGAATCAGATGTGGATCCTGGATTTATAAACATTGCACAATAGGGCAGTAACTCACTTGACAATGTTTGACATGCACTGGCAGAGATTTCTCTTGGAGCACTAGATCATTAATTTAATAGGAGCAATATGAGCAACTAAATCTCAATTAATATGTGGTATAAACATGTTAATCACTTTTAATTCTACATGCTGTAAAATTAACTGTTTGTAATTTCTTTACAGAGGTGGTTCAGTTTGTATAAAGGTTGTTTAGGAATTCTGCTTTAATAAACAAAGCCATTGACATTAAAAACTGCAATAATATGAAAAAGACGAGGTTAACACAAACCCTTTAATAATTATTTTATGTCATTCAAACAGCATGTGCATCACCTTTAAGATGTAAAACTAGTGTTTTGTTGTGAAGAGAGAGTAAAGAAGAGATGACATGAGACTGATGAATAATTTGTGAGTAAAATGAGTCACATTAATAACTGAAAATATGGACTGGAAACATACAGAACTAGAAGTGCTTCGAGAGCAGAGAGGCATGTCAAATTTGGTTTCAAAACTCTTAAACTTTTCAAAAAATGTCTCAAGCCACATTTGGATGATCACCATCAAAATGTAATGGCATCTTTCTTGTGTCATGACCAACTTTCTCCTAAAATGCCATGAAATACTGTTTGGAACTTCATGGGTTTTAGCAGAAATGTGGAAATCTGCCCTATCACAGCATTAACAAATTCTTGAAAAAAATCCACATCTAGATTCAGATCACCATCAAAACCAAATCACCTTTTCTTGTGCCAAGACCAACATTCCCTGAAAATGCCACGAAAACGCAATCGAGTTATTCTGTTTGAAATCAAATACCACCCACAATCATGAAGACATTACTGAGATTTTTGACCAAAATCATAGTAATTTATTTGTCTTGTTGCTTACAATATACACTTTTATTTTCTCACAAATTAATTTTATTTGTTGTTCTTAAGTGTTCAGAATAGCAAAGTTTATACTAATTGATTTAAAAGTATATGTGATGCAGACATAGTAAGATCTGTGGCTGAAAGTGCTACATCTTCTTGAAATCAGTGTAAATAAATGCATATTGAGTATGGCAGCCCTACTAAGTGCTGCCAAAAAGGTAAGAAACTCCGTAACCTTCAGTCATATTTCAGACCAAAAGTGATATGCAGCACTCTTTAGATTGAAGACATAAATTAGCAACATTTCTTCAGTCGATGTGAAAACTATTGCTTCAGGGTCATGCTTTAAGCAAGAAAACATGGCCTTCATAAATATAGGATGTAGTTCTATCTCTTGGCCTCTTTTATAGCCTTACTTAGAAGTAATTAAAGTAATAAATGAACATTGTTCCTTTTTTTCTTATTATCACCTTCAGCTTTTTCTTCTTACATGTCCAGAGGTGCCCCCCATGAAGAGCTGGTGCCCCAATATTTGCCCAAACTGCCACGGAAAGGTCCTGAATATTGCCAGTGGTTTTGTACAACAAAAACAGAGTGTTAGGTTTTATCTGCAATGTTTGGAGAGAAAGAGAGATGTGGTGAGACAGAGCTGTCTAAATTGCACACATTGGTTGATGCCAATTAATTTAAGAGTTTAGAAAATGTATCATGTCATCACTTAAAGAGAAAATAATGAGAAGAGGGGAAACTTGTTACATCAAATAATTAAAAATGTGGAAGAAAAGTCAAAATGCTGAAGCTAAAGTTAGACTGTTAACATTAATGTTGCAGTTCCAGTCTAAGATTCTGCATTCTAACTTTGTTCTCAGAATTTCTAGGGCTGCACAGATGCATCAGGTCGACAACAGTATGGGACAGTATTAGCCATTCAACAAACATCTGCAAATTAATGCAGCAGCTGCAGAAATCAGCTGCAGATATTTATCTGATGGGTAATTTAATGTGGACATCAAGCACAGCTGAGTTTCTTATTGAGTTGAAAGTGATACAAATTGGACAACATTTGATGTCCCGCAAAGGAAAATCTTTGGCATGGTGGGAAAAATCGAAGTAGTTATTAGAATAATTGGGATTGTATTTGATTTTGATTATATTGTTATTTTAAACATCTGTTATCACATAAGTTCTAATTGTTACAATTGGTGCACCACTAGTACTACTACTACTTTTTTTCTGACAGTTTGATTTTTTAAAGTGCATGATGGCAAAAAAAATTCCTCCTCTCAACATTTTGCTTGTGCTGCCCCTTATAGTTCTCCATACACCTTTGACATCGACTAAATTGCAGAAATACATTTGCAATTTCAAAATTAGTGAGGAGTTTCCTTTGATTTTCTCTCGTTTTTCTCTAGTCCATTTTCAAACGTTGCTGACCTTCTGTTCAGTTTAGCCTATATTTATGCAATAAAACTAAAAGTTTTATTCAAGGACAGTAATATTAGAGACAGCATACTGGACATTTCCTGTACCTTAGGCTTGTTCAAACTGAAAAAAAAACAAAACAATGTTAGACATTTATTACTTTAATTTTTGTGATGATATCAACTATGCATATATACTGTACATTGTTCAACTTGACTGAACCTAAAGATGCTTCTTAATTAGGTAAGGAGGATGAAATGATACAATTCAGATGGTCAATAATTGTGGTCAACAAGCATTTTTTGAATGAACTTTTTTGAAAATCTCTACAATATTTTAACTGAGCAGCAGGTCTGACATTTACTTCTTTTCAATCCTCACCAGCATAAACTTTAACAATATAATTAATATTTACTTACTATATATCTCAGTTGAAATAAGTTCATGCTTCCTAAAAACTGGATATACTGCCCAACCTTAAATCAGGTTAAAAGACCAATTTGGACGTTGGAATGAAAAGGAAAAATGAAAATGGTGGAAAAACTGAGGATCAGGGATGGGAATCCAAAACCAATTCCACTTGACAATTGTTAAAGGAGACATATCATGCTGATGCATGGTTTAATACTTAGATATAATATAATAAATTTGAAAACAAGACCTTACACCCCCTTAATTTAAAAAAAATGAGATATTGTATTTTTTCTGATATCCTAGAACGAGATTTGATGCCTCTGAAAATAGGTCATTGTGAGATGTTCGCGAGATTTAAATCGTTGTGACGACACGAGGTACCTTTCTTTTTATTGGAGTAATCTGATAAAACACTTCCTCCTCTGTGATGTCCGTTAGCCACAAAACCGTCACCGAGGAACACATCCAGCAGCAGTGTATAGATCCCTAGCTCACACTCACTCATTACCAGCTCTGGCCTGTAGGGGGACTCAATACGCGGTCGCTGCTTTGAGCCTGCCGTAAAATACAGTAGAAGAAGAAGGACAAGCTGGCTCTACCCCTGATAGACCTGACCAATCAGAGCACAAAGGGCTGTGACGTTGCGAGGTAACTGTAGGTCATCCTGAGATCCTCGTGTTTCAACAAGAGCTTGATAATGGCCTAAAATGAGGATTTTGAGAACGCTGTTGTGGGGCAATGAAGGAACTAAATGACTTGTACTGAGGGCAGAAATGCTTTACAGGCATCCTAGTCTGGCATAGTGAAAAGGAGAAACAAGCATGATATGTCTCCTTTAACAATTCCCCAAAGTAATTGATATCTTTACTCATTTTGCGTATCAATTCCTTACTTTTCTCTGCATGCTATGCAAATCAAGGACACTATGCTTTAATGAGCGGTCATCAGCAGGAGTGATAAAGAGGTTAAAAATATCAACACAGAATTGGTCAGAATCGTGTGTTAGTTTAACTGGAAACTGGCAGAAGCATTTTGCAACACAGCACTGAACATCAAGAGAGTTATATGTCTGAAAACTGACCAACAACAACTTTTTACCACACAGAAAATGAGCAGGAATCAGTAAAGGAGTCGGATAAGCAGAATTGTTTAGGGCATTGGTGTCAATAAAATCTTAGCAATACCCATCCCTACTGAGGATGTGTTGTTTGGCAAACAGAGGAAAGCAAGTGAAATTTGTTTAAAAGATTGAAGTTCTTCTTTTGAGCAGCAGAAGGAAAATCAACAACAGGCCCTGCATGTGTAATGTCAGTGATGCCACTTCAAAGTTTGAACCATTTCACCCAAAAAAATGTTTTTACTTTTACTGTAAAATATCTGGATGCTTCTCCATGTCTGGAGCACTTTTAACAATCAAGATCTTGTTAATAGTTGTGGGACAGTTGTTAACGTGGCTAGATAAGGGGGCACCCTGGATGTGTTGTGGACAGAGACAGAGGAAACAAACAGAACAAAGGTGGTGGTGTCACCTAGTGGTTAGAAACGAGGATGACGTCTCTGCAGCTCAGGGTGTCAGAGGAAGCAGTTTGTCAAAAACAAAAATCCTCCTCTTCACCTTTAATTCAGTAAAAGAAAAAGAAGCTGCTCTAAAATTTGTCACATCTTTTCATAACCTCCACATATGAAGTGATGCTAAGGTCATTATTCCTTCATTATTATCAGAGTTTATGTCTTTAAAAATCTCTGAAGTGCCTTGTTGGTGCCTCAGTGTACTGTTTGAAAATAATGACCTCTCATCCTCTATCATCTGTAAGACATTGCAGTTTTATCCCATTAAATTTGTTTTAAATGCTCTACTGGTGCATAGGTAAAATACAACAATCCATTTGTAAAGCACTGTCAGTCATTTGTCATTAAAAACAATTATAAAGCACCTACTCCATGGCCTAAAAATGATCAGTGAGTATAGAGTCAAAAAAGATTAAGTCTAATTATTCTGTGTTGCATCTAACTGCAGATGGGATATTTTAAGTCAAGCTCTTAATGTTTAAATCTTGGACGGTGCATTAAAGAGTTGGATCATCTTGGCTTGTTTCATGTTTAAAAGTTCTTGCTCAGGCTTGTTGATTCACACAAGATGCTTTAATTTAGATTCAACTCATTGAGTCATGTTGATCTCTGTAGTACAGATAGATTCATACTTTATTTCAGACCCTTAAATCCATTAATTGATTAAGATTATTGCTCAGTTCTGGCAGTGGCTTTTCCAAAACCCCTGTAAACGACACAATTTTGAATCACCAGATCCAGAATAGTACCAGGATCAAGACCAAACTCAGTAAATACATGGAGGTTGTTATCCTGTATGAACACAACAATGTTTGCGAACATAACTCTATATATCTAACATAAATTATTGAATGTTGTAAACAGGATTCCTGTTATGAATGTGAATGTTTTCTTGTAAAGTCAGTCTAAATTAGATCAAGATGAAATTTACCTTGATGACAGAGAAATGGACCTCATATTATCGTGTATTAGAAGTGAATCCATTAAGATTTGACAGAGATGTGATTTGTTTAATTTCCACCCAGTGTTAACCAATAGGATTTTTTTTTTAATTTCGAGTTTTTTTGGCATCCAGACAAATAAACATACCACCACCAAAATGTAATGGCTTCTTCCTCTAGCCAAACTGGTAGAATTTTTAAATGTAAATCCATCCTACAGTTTTTTCTGTAATCTTGCACACAAACAGCCAAATAAACAACATGACCCGTAAAGAACATTACCTCCTTGGCGGAGGTTAGAAATGGATGTTTTTTATTCAAGACAGACTTTCAAAAATACTGTCACACCTTGAGCAAAGGATGGTTCCTTGTTTTCTGTGGTATATTCTCTCTTGGATAGTTTTTACTGCTGCCAACACCTTAAAGAGGTCTGAATCCTGGATGAATCCTATTAATGTCATGGGACCGGTCCTTTTAGGGTGAAAAGAAGTAACAAGATTGTCTGTGGTTAAATTAAAGTTATTTATTAATTAGAAAGTAAACATGTGATTATAACTCTAAATGAGGTAAAGAAATAGGTTGCTGGTTCTGATTCATGTTGATCATGGCCAGCAGAAGTAGATTACAATATACTACAATATTCAGCTGTTCAACAGAGAAGATAATTAGGACTCTTAAAGAGACATGGCAACATTTTTTTTCTTTTCATGTTTTGCCTCACTCCTGAGCCCATGACAAGTAGATAGACACCATTCACTCAACTGTGTGTGCAGAAGAAACGAGTAGAGCTCGCCCAGCGCTAGTGAGCTTAGCTCAAACACTGGGAGACAATGGGTATTATTAGCCCATCTTTGCTTCCAACCATTCGATACACATAAAGTTGTGTCACATTATCTTCAACTATCATCATATTATCTTCTTCTACTCCTAAACAGAGACATTTTATTTTGTTGAACTACTTCCACGGTGGCACTACAGATGTGATGTTCGTGAACAAGTTGAGTCTTTTGAACAGCTTTTTAAAGTGAGCAATGAGAACCAATTTGCAGTTGTGAGTGAGCCATTCTTTGAGAAAAATTCACAAATTTGCAGGCAAGTAACGTTTAAGAATGGCTCACAAATGAACAGCACACTCACAAATGTGAATGGGTTCTCATAGCTCACTTAAAAAAATAATATTCAAAAGATTGAACTCATTCACAAATGCCACATCTCGAGCTCAAATGTGCTTGTAAGTAGGTCAGCAAAACTTTGTTACTGCACGCACCATAAAGAATGATGTCTATCAACATGGACTCGGGAGTGAAGCGAGACCTGAAAACACAAAAAGCGTTAAAGCACACTAAGTTCTGTGCCATGTTATTGGCACCCAGCAGGAGTGTTGCAGCTGAGGACAACATGAAGTCAGTCTCAGACATAAACAGTCGAGTGGATGTTGGCGTGTTTGTGTAAAAAGTACAGAGAGAAAGCGGTCATATGGGTGTGTATGACTGTAGGTGTCAGAAAGTGTATGCATGCATGGCAGACACCCAGCTGTGTAGCAGTATAGGTCCCAGTGTCCGTGTGTATACGGTCCCCTCTGTTGATTTAAAGCACCAGTACCAGTCAAATGTACACAGAGCCCTGTTTGTGCAGAGCTCCAATGAATCACCCTCACGTCCGTGTAAATCGCCTACAAGCCAAACACTCTGGCAGCCTTTTATCCCCCAGACGTGGTCGGGGCTCACCGCAGCAGGGCTAAAAGCGGAGCGGCACAGGCCCCGAGTGTTGCGAGGAGCTGTCAGAGGAGGCCGGTGTTTCGCTGAGGAGATGAGGCGCGGAGTCAGGTTGCCGTAGACAAACTGCAGAGAGCGGGGCCTGCTGTCTGTAAACTGTTTGTGGTAGGTTGGCAGGAGGCTGGGTGAGGTACGGCCTGTTTGGACGCTGGTGGTCCCAGAATGTGCGGTCAGTGGATTTTTGCCTGAATGGATGGTGGTCTGGATGGTCAGATTTGGGGCACTGTTACAGTCAGAGTGTTTACATGATGTTAAGGAAGTTGATTTATTGTGTAATTCTGTCAAGACTTTATTTTAAGACATTTTTGAGGCTTTGTTATGGGACAGAGAGGAAAACAGGGCATAGAGTCGAGGAAGGGCCTAAAGAGTGGAAGCAACTGAGCAGCAAAGAGCCCAGGCCTGGACTCAAACTCAGGTCAACTGTAGAGTCCAGTTGCTTCATGATTTGACTTCTAAAGAGATCATGTTTTTCCCTGAGTCAGGTTTATACACACATTTTTGAGGACGGTGAGTGTATGTTAACAAACATTAGTATATATAAACTTTTTTGGATCACAGGCCTTTCCCAGCTGACATTTTGTACACCATGAACCAGATGCCAGCCAATAACAGGGCCACATGAACAGCTCCTACATTCTGATTGGATGAGTCTTTTGGCAATCATGCTTTCTAATATAATCACCTCCACCACGGAGGTTATGTTTTCGCCAGGGTCTGTCTGTTTGTTTGTCTTTTAGCAAGATTATGCTAAAACTACTGGATGGATTTACATAGAAATTTGACCAAATGTGAGGTTTTGTCCAAGGATGAACCCATTACATTTTGGTGCTGATCTGATCCAGATTGATGTCACAAGAAACAAATGGCAAATCCCACTTATTTATGCCATTATAAGAATTGCCGTTTATTTGCAAACTGACGTTTTTCAAGCCTGTGTCTCGACATTTCCCACTTTCCCTTGCAATGTCAATGGAGGAGTTTTCCATGACACTCCGTCTGCTGTCTCTGCTCTGTCTTAAGCATTGTCCCACCCACATCACCATATGATTGGTTACATGCTCTGGCATGGCGAAAAGCCAATCTGCAGTGAAGCTGTGCATGCAGGTCCGCTCACAGACATAGCAGAGAGGAGGAAAAATTTTGCAGCTCTGTTCGCTGGCAGTTCCTCCAGACGTGCCTGTTAATCACTCAAAACAAGGTTGCTGATAATGTCAATACAGAAATAGTCTGTCAACAACTTACAAGACCCACTACCAACAAGGTCACTCTATTGGAAGATATTTATATCAACAGTAATCACACTTCTGATTCACCACAATACAGTGTGTTTATTTAATAAATATAGGACTATAATGTTGTAAATCACAATTAATAGGGGAAACTAAGCTGCTTGGCAGAAATCTGAGCTCTTTGAGTGCTTTTCTAGTTCCTTTTTTTGACTGGTACTCTCATATTTTTATAGTTATCAATATCACAAATGCATCAACAAATTTGGCCACATTTGCAAAGTCCAGATTGTTGCTTTTGTATTTAAAAAAGGAGTCAAACTAAACAAAATCAGTCCCAAATTCCAAAATCAACGAGGTGTGTAAACACACTGACTACAGCTTTGCAAAGATGGATAACCTTAGGATGATTTTGTCTATCAGGAGGTTATTATCATTTTGCTTGCCATGCGCTTCATATATATATAAGAGTCTGGGGGATCAGCCTGCAGCCGTGGCACACACTGGATCCACATGCTAAGCATTATTTTAAGTGATTAAAGGTAGCTGGTGATTTAGCGCTTCCAGGCACTGCTCTGTTTATTAGGAGCTGTGGGATGATGTTAAGAGGAAAACGGATTTGGCTCTCACACTGCACTTTAAAACCCCTGCAGATCTCTGCGAACCACACAGCGTAATTGTGGGGTAACCATCAGACCACCATGATGATGAAAGTCGTTCTCAACGCACATGGTTCATTATCACCACCATGTATAGGCACTACGCAGAATAACCACGCCACAATGCTACCAGAGTGGTAATTATCAGCATGTCTGTCTTTGATAGAGGGGGAAACAGATGTAGAGGAGCCAAATGTCAGAAACCACGCTGATCGAGTCTTTCAGGAGAGTTTGTATGACCCAGCCTGACACAAACATGGCTGTCTGCAGGGGGGCTGTGTTTTCTTCTCCGTCCTCCACAAACAGAGAATCATCCAAGCAATCAGGCATCAAGAGCCAAGAGCAAAAGAAAACATATTACCCTGAGATAGTCGTTTAAAAGCCAAGCTCGTTTCCCCGGAACACAACGGGGGATTCAGTTAAAGCTTTCCGGACCCATGGTTGGAAATATGCAAAACACACACTCGGGATCTGGTCCCTCTTGCGCTGGTGGCTTTGTCACATGGGTGGGGTCAGCAAGCGTGGATGATAGGAGAAGGTCAACAGGGCTTAAAAATGGACTCTGCAGGATTTTTGGACAGGCCACAAAGGAATTTCCTGAACTTTTCTAGAGGTTATAGTTTTGGACCTGGCATCACTAAATACCTGGCTCTGGTCCAAGTCAGAATCAAATTGCCCTTCAGCCCAGACCCAGGAAGATACTGCTAATGTTTTTAATGTAAATAGCGCTAACCTTTATCTCTACACAGCACAGCATCTGTGGCATTTACTGTGACTGCAGTCACTGGCCAATGAATTTGTCTAGAAGCATCACAGCCAATCAGCCAGACAAGCCAGTGTAGGCAAGGACAGTTTGTTAGCGCAGACATGGATGTACAAGTAAAGAGAGAGCAGGGAAAAACAACCATGCCTTGTATTAAAACACCTAACAAAAAAAGAGATGGATAGGTGAGTTTTTAGTGGAGAAAAGAGTACAGCTTTAACATGATTGTTTATCCCACAGGTAGTTTAGAGTAGAATGGTGATCAAATGCAAGACGAGCTACATCAACACAGCAACTTTGTCGACCTGAATCTTTCCCCTGATGGGATAAAAGTAATATAACAGACACGTAACCAGGCAAATCAAGCTGCAATGCAAGGTTAGGTATGATCAAGATCACTAACAATTCAGTAACCTTCTGTTTTTCATATACAGAGAACCCCTGATCCAGCTGTATGCTCACTGTCAGAGATACTCTGTTGGACCTCCTGCCTCTTTAAGGAACCATTCTTGTCATGGACCTGGTCCATTTTGACCAAATTACAAGTCAACTCTGTGGTGATTAATCAGTTTAGCTTAGCTCCCCTTGTCACCATGTTGTCAACAGCCCTGCATTAATTCTACACCGGGCTTACACTTTGAGTTTATGAATGAAATTGTAGAAAAACTATGGTAGAACGACACCCTGTTAGACCCACTTGGTGCTGGGGGCTGTTTCAGGCAGCTACTGGCACTATAAAGAGAGGGAGAAGGAGATGTCCTGATAATCAAGACTATTTTTTCTTGCTCAAATAATTGGCCGTTCACACAAAGAAGACACTAAAAGGCCCATAAACTTCAATAATACACATGAGCCTTTCAAAGCTCCTGCAAGAGTCTTGGTTTGTCAGTGCATTAACATGCAAAGCCAACAACTGGACAAGGGATTGCTCAGTTTGGCTATAAGATCAATATCCATGTCCCAGTCTCTCTGTGCACCCACAGTAAACATTAGAGTTCATTGCTGTAGAGCCAGAGCCATATCTACTTCCTCTTGCTTGGCTTGCTTGATTAGGCACAGCTCTTGGGGACTTACACTAAAACAGCTTATTTTGAGCAGGGCTGGAATAAAGTGGTTTATAAACATGCCAAATTTCAAGATCTGAGGGGATTTTTAAGCAAGAAGCTAAAGAAATGAAAATGCCTCTTTGCTTCACTACGTATGCTGATCCAAGTTTTGTGATGGGTTTTTAAATTAGCTAATACTTTGTGTATTTGGCATAGAGAGCCTAAAACAGAACACACTTAGTTTAGCAAGAGCAGAAAATTGTCTTTTTTTATATTTTAACATCGCAAATAAAAAATATCATTTACACATGATTGGTTGGGTAAAAAGTCATGCTAGTCTTGCATATCTCTCAACCCTTCAACATTTTCTTACTTTCATGAGAAGATTTGAGTCTCAGAATGGGGTGTGCTTTTAAAATGTGTATTTTTGACTATCTATCAGGCAGGAGCGAGCAAGGTTACTCATCAGTCCATGATTAGAATGAAACATGAGATTTTAGTGCTATTATTAGTCACATTTGATGCTAAAATTGGCCCTAAAGTCAAGAGACTGAAGCATATTCTCTCACTGCCCGTCGATATCAATCCATTTCAGATTTGAGGTCTATTTTTAACATTGCTATCTCTGGGGCTCACTTTCCTGGGGTGTTTTATTATCAGTTGGAAACATATCTCAGATTGATGTTGTAGGCTAAATTACAGATGGGTCAATATTGACAAAGGCTAGCTGAGGACACGTCTTGTGGAGCGTGAGCCTGAAGCCCGCTGAGCCGACACAGAAACAGTTCGTTTGGCCACATCAACCTGACGGTGGCTCCTAGTGAGAGTCCGGTTCAAAGAGGCCGCCTTTTGTTTGCTGTGCTCGCACTTTCTTCCTGTTAGGGGCTGGGCTCCCAAAGAAAACAAGAGCGTAGGCTTGCCAGATGTGAACATCTGCATGTCCTGTGTCCATAGGCTAACGCACATTTGAGTTGGTCAGGGGATATTTTCAAGAAAGATTTAAGGGAATAGAAAATAGAAGCCTTCTCAGATTATTTACTCTTTTTCATGCATTCCTTTATGCCGGCCTCAGTATTATCAGCTCCAAGAATAACTGCAAGAAACAGATGTATTACACAGGCACAAGAGTAAGCTCCACCCTAGAGGGCTAATATCCTTAATTTGGGGCTGATAAGGCAGCCATTTGTGTCCTTTTTTCCATTGCTCACATTCTCACACTCAGATCTCAGGCACAAATGACCCCATGTCTGGCCAAATTATCAGCTGAACAGAGTGGGGACAGCAGACCAGACCTAAATACAAACAAAAAAAAATGTAGTTGCCCAAAACTTAGAAAATTGACTGAATAAAAACTAAGAAGCTCATTTTTCAAGTCAAATTAAAATGATCAGATAGCATTGATCTAAAAGTTGTAGTTTTATAATCAAACATTTTATTGTCAGTATATAAAGTATCTGTGTTGATTTATAATAGATTAATCTCTTCCATAAGGCCATAAACTTAAAAGTTCAGCTTGTCATTTGCCTATTCAGCACAGCATTCAAAGAGAATCAGTAAAGATTTGTAGGCAGAATGGATGATGGAATTGGTATCAATAAAATCTTATCAATTCCCAACCTTAATCACTGCCCAAAAATTAATCTACAACTCCAATGTGGTTCAGACATTGTGTACATGTAAATATAAACATATTCTGTACAAAGATCTGTTTTGATTTATATTCCATCAAATACACCATAAAGACATTTTATTTAAAGTTAAAACTGCTGATCTTCACCATTTTTGCAAATATTTACTTTATTTTAATTTGACTTGTAACATAAATCTGGTACATGGGTAACAAAAGATTGGGAAAGTTCAAGAATGTTCAGAATAACCTGTTTGGAAAATGGTGACAGTTGTGAGGACTTCAACCCCCCTCACATTGTTTGGAAAAGATATTACTACATATGCTACGTAAGACTTTGGAAATCCATCATCAGTTAGCAGTTTGTTGCTACATCTACAAGTGCAAGCTAAAATTGAGATCATTGTAGACTAGAACTGGGCACGATGGATCTGATTAAAGACACTGAATCAGGCAGATCCATCTGCAGTGCAAGGTTAAGGCTGCCAACCAAGCAACATCTTTTGTAGGGACGTCCCTGTTTATTTCAGCAAGTCAATGCCAAGCAACATTCTGCACAAGTTACAACAGCGTGGCTTCATAGGAAAAGAAAGCAGGTACTAGGCTGGCCTGCCTGCAGTCCAAACCTGTCTCCTAATGAAAATGTGTGGCACATTATGGAGGACAAAATATGACAGCAGAGACCTCAGACTGTTAAGCAACCAAACTCGCATTTAAAGCAATATTGGGAAAGAATTCCACCTAAAAAGCTTAAACAATTAGTGTAAATATTCACAGGTCCCAACTTTTTTGGAGTGTTTTGCAGGCATTCAACTCAAAAAGAATGAATATTTGGAAAAGAACAATGAAGTTTATTAGTTTTAACACTGAATACCTTGTCCTTGTGTTGTATTTAACTGGTTATAGGTGAAAAGGATCATTATACTCGGCTTTTATTTAAGTTTTACACAATGTCCCAACTTCCTGGAATTGGGGTTTGTAATATAGGATTGTATAAAACGTAAAGACCAAACAGATTAAGAGGGAATGAGATGTATGGAAGTGTTCAAGGATACACTAAATCCACAGTAAAGCATCTCATAATGAAGACATAGCATTTTCTGTGGATCACAGAGTGAATCACATGAGAAGGGGAAAGGTCAACAGCATTACAGCCACAGGGAGTCCTCAGATGAGATGATTGGGCCTCTCCTCTGCTCTTTCTGCTCCTTTTACAACCATCTTAATGACTTCAATTGTGTCCAATTAAGAAGAGCGGGAGAGCAGCATCCCCGCTCACAGTCGTCAGAGTTCCCTCTGTGCTGCGGCGCTGGAGCATGTGTTCAATTAAAACGCCTTAAAAAGACTGTAACGGCGTGTTTCTCCAGGAATGTTAATCATTAGTGGGATCCTGACTGAGCAGCTTTAACTGTTTCAGAGTATTGTTGGATTCCGTGTTCTCCCTTTTGAAGCCGCGTGGCTCAGGAAAAATGCTTCCACGTGTGGGAATTGCCAACTTTCTCCTTTTTTGTTTCCTGAAAAAACTGCATCCTCTCGTCTCTTTCTTCGGCAACCCACTCTTGGCATGCAGCCCATTATTGCCTGTTTTGTTACGGCGAGCTTATTCATGTGTCCGTTTGAGCCCAAGGCTGGAAACACACAGGAAATGGTTCTCTTGCCATAAGAGGGATATACGGTTGAACTTTGAGGAAAGTCGACGAGAGGAGTCCAGATGTGTGAGGTGTGAGGTTTACATGGTGTGTGAGTGAAGTGTGAGGTCATGAGCGGAAAATTTAGAGCAGCCTTTCAAGTTAGAAGTGTTGAACATGGACAGTGACAGGTTGGTGTTTAAATATTATCAAATAACTTTCAAAGCTCCACAGATTTCTTGGTTGTTACTATGAAGCTTTAGGACCAGCCTCAGGACCAGCCTGATTCACTGTCTGTGATCAGGCAGAGCCATCTTACCAAGCTCCAGTCTACAACAACTGTGAGCTGCCCAAAGAGCCCAATCAGAGTCCTTTAGAACAGGAAGAGGAGTGAGCCACGAGCAGCAGGAAGTGAAAGATTAGCATTGATGCTAACAGCTTCAGTAGCACTTTTAACAGATCGTGACTGCTTTTAAAACCAGAAAGCACTTGGAGAGCGCAGACCTCTGCCAGCGCCACAGTCCTCAGCCATATTGTCATTATGACAGTAAATATTACACCTACCTTCATTTCATGTAAATATTTAGATTCATTGACCATGAAAACATACCATTAGTAAATGGATTCATAATGATATCTATTTTAGTTCAGTAGTTATTCACAGAAATCACAGTTTTCACCATGACGGCCAGACGCTGATCCGGATCAACACCAAAATCGAATCAGTTCTTCCTTTTCCCATGCTGAACATTTCCTGAAAATTTCATCCGACTCCATCCATAACTTTTTGAGTTATTTTGTTCACAGACGGACGGACAGACAGACAGACAGACAAACTCTCCTGAAAACATAACCTCCTTGGCGGAGGTAATGAGGAACAAACATCTACCCCAAAGACCAAAATATAGAAAGAAAAGACAATTTTACAGATATCTGTCTTTTAAAAAACGATTGTTGCATGTTCTTCCCCGATCCCTCTCTCCATGGTGCTTATATCCTGGCCCAGAAAAACACTGAAATGAAGAAATTCCTGTGAAGACATGAAAAATGTGGGTGACAGCAGAGACCACTTGCTTAACTCATCCGTTAAAGTGCCTGTTTGGTCATTTTACTCCAGTTTTCTTTCAGGTCAGTCCACAGAGACCACACATGACAGGCTTTGCTGATCGGCTGCTTTTGTCAATGGGAGTTGAGTGTTGTAAGAGCTGCTCATTCATCCTGGTCCTCCGCTGTGTGCAGACAGCCACAGGCTTTTGTTGAGTTATAGTGTCCTCAAATAAAGGGGCTTCCTCCCTTTAACAGCCCCAGGAGCTCTGTCGCTCCACTTCCCATTGTTCCCCAATGAGGTCCGGCTTTTACAGCGAGGTGAGAGGGTGTCAAATCGAGGGTGAAATATGAGCGCTCACAATCGTACGTCTCTGTGATGTTTGTCGGTTAGACAGCGGTGTACATTTGATCAGGTGGACTGACAGCAAGTGTGCTGACAGCAGGTTTTTTTCAGAGGAGTGGTGTTATGTCAGGTTTTACAGGTTACTCAGTGGAAACAAGATGATGAATTAGATCATCAGTGACATGAGAGGGGCACAGCAAATCTAATAAAGCAGAAATAAACGGTTCGATAGGGTCATTTGTTTATGGAATTCTTCAAAAACCAGGACCAAACTGACATCATTAAATTGAATTTATATTGTTGATTTTGTGCAATAACAAAACATACACTGTAATCTAATAATTTAGCACAGAAGGTAACCATGGACTTGGATTTAACCATTCTGACCTTCATGTTGCTGTTTGGAAAGTCACAAAATTAGATTTTGAGTCAGAGTTTAAAAAGCAGAAGAAACCGTTTTCTCAATTTAGTTTAATTTATTTAGTGCACGTCACTGATTTCATGGTTATTTTGCCCTCAATTATTGACAGTAGATGGTGTGTAATTCAACAGATGTGTGCCCTTATTTTTTAAGCATTTTTTTGGACTTTATCTGATATAACAGACCAACATGTGATCACCTTTGGGCACAAACGTCATACCTTCAAAATTAAGGGAAGGTATAAACAGTCTATTACACAATGAATGATTATTGTATTACCCAAATACAAATTGCATTTTTTGTTCTTGAAGTCAGTTAGACACTTATAAAACCCACTCAGCAACATGCAAGGTGTCCAGTGGCATTGTTATAAATCCATATTTGTATATCTATTTATATAAGAAAATAACTTTTTTCATTAGTTGCAAAAATGGCCACAGGAGAGATAAAAATAGAAATTGCCCATATCAAAAAATAGATAAATAAATGAAATAATAACAATAATAATATCATCAAAACTTAATACAAAAATAATTTTAATATTGTTAAGAACAAAGTCAAATAAATAATAGCAATAAAAGCACCAAAAGGGACAACTGTACACATAATGGCCCTACAAACTGTGCAAAAGAAATACATGAACAACTTAAAACTTTAAAAAGTAACACAAAAGCACGTGTCCACAAAATGAACAGAATAATTTACTGCAGGTAAATAATCAGTTTCAGTTTCATATAAATATATATATATATCTATATATATATCTATCTATCTATATATATCTATATCTATCTATCTATCTATCTATCTATCTATCTATCTATCTATCTATCTATCTATATATCTATCTATATATACATATATCTATCTATCTATATATATATATATATATATATATATATACATATATATACATATATATGTATATGTGTATATATATATAGATATATATACACACACACTTATATATATATACACATACACATGTATATACACATGTATATACATAGATACACATATGTGTGTGTGTGTTAATCAAAAAAACTTTCATTTATGAAGAGGACTGAAGTTGGAGGAAATATTTGTAACAGTCTGAAAATGATTATTTACCTGTAGTAAATTATTATGGTCATTTTGTGAACACATGCTTTTGTGTTACTTTTTTCAGCAGACACAGCACAAATATAAAAATGACTCAAAATTAGTTTGTCATAGTGACATGTCCCTAACTCTTAATTCACCCACTATAAGGTGTTAAAGCTCTAAATCTGTCTTTGTATTTTAAAATTTATAAGCAAGAATGAAGTTCATGGAAATATTTGATGCTGTGAAAGTAAAATGAAAGTGTTACAACCCTTTTCTGATGCGTCCTTATTTGATGCGGTGCTTTTGTGACTTTCCTAAATTAGAAACCTCTGACTAAGTGATGCCAGTGTCTGGTCAGAATATTCTTCAGTTTTTCAGATGCCTTATCATAAACTGATCTCAGATGAAATCGTCCCCCTTGGCTGCCTCCGACGCGTCAGAGTGAAACAGTAAAAGGGGTTATGGGAGGGTTATGAGGCTAACAAGCCCACAGTCTGACCCGAGTTTGTCAGCGCTAATCTAGCTAAGTCAATATCAATGTGCTGACTGCTCCACCGGTTGACCTTTTCCTCCCTCCTTCGGGGCGTAAAAGAGGATTGTTATTACAGTAGAGTGATAGGCTTTTATTGGCCTTTATAACGGAGGCTTTTGTTGGCCCTGTGTCCTGCTAATAACCGTTGGCAGGTCATTTAAAGCTGGAGAATGCCGACTCTTTATAAGGTAGCTCACACAGCGGTGAGAGCTGCTCTCAACAATGGTCATCAATGACGGTGAGTTAGAGACTAACCTTCCCTTTGCCCCCGCTGGTACCCTAGTTTATGGGACCTTTCTTGGGGCTCAAATTTGTCTTCCTTTAACAGGTGTTTAAACCTCTAGACTGTCTCTGAAATAACTTCAGGAAGTTAACATAACCAAAACTTCTGAAAGTTCGCCAAAGTTCTCAGTGTGAGCTGCCACGTGAGACCACTTAATAGTCTGCTTTACTGGTCAGTATGTCATAAAGTTACATTGTCCACTATTTTACACTTAGTTGTAGTTTTAGGACAAATATTTATGTTGTTTAGACATATTTCAATCAGTTAACATTCTGAAATTCAAGTCTTTGTTGATGTGACACAGAAACATTTCTTTGCGTCAAAACATTTTTTATCCTAAGTAAAGATTAGTAATTATTGGCTTATACCGATCGACTGTACACAAGATTGGCCAACAAGAATCATGATCAGGGCTCCAGAGTGCAACCATTTTGGGCGCACATGCACCCAAAATTTGTGAGAGTGCACCTAACATTTTTTCACTGGTGCACCAAGAAAAAATGTTAGGTGCACTCGTACAAATTTAGGTTGACAAAAGTAACTACAGTAGCGGAAAAATCAGCCGAAAACGGACAAGACACAGCACCTGCGTCATTTTGAAATATTTTATTTGACTTGAGATGTTTGAGTTTGAAATATTACATTTCTGTTCCGTAAAGCACTTCTAGCACTTTTATTTGGAAATGTTTTATTCTGCTTAAAGTTTTAGTTTGATTTTGTAAATTTAATTCAGTGAAGCTCTGTTTTTCTTTTCATGTATAATTTTACGTCAAATAAAGCCAAGTATTTCTTTACATCTAATTCTTGTTTAAAAATCATTTACATTATATAAAAGTTACGGAGAGTGATAAAATGAAAAATTAGGGGGCACCTAATTTTTGTGCTAGTGCACCTTAGAAAAAATTTTAGATGCACCGTTGCAACCAGTGCAGAAAGTTAGTCTGGAGCCCTGATGATTCTGTTTTTATCAACAACTTGTCGAAAGACTTATTACTTGTTTTAATCATATGAATAAACAATAAAATTGACAGACTGACTGAAACTATTATTCCAATCCATCAGGTAAAACAGCACAAATAGTTAAATAAATAAAAGGCTAAACACTTAAAAATATGAACTTGTTAACAAAATGCCGGATTTCATTGTTTTATAATCCCCAGAAAAAACATTCGAATTTCAAGCTTTTTCAAACACTTATTTTACCAAGCAAACCTGAACGCATCACAATGGACCTCAAATGCATCACTAAACACAGACTTACATTTGTTTTGGGGCAAAGAGTTGTAGTTGTTGGCAATACTAGACTAGATACTGTAACCAGCTGACAGTGGAGCTTTTGACAGCATTAATCCACCATTTGCCCCTTTTTGGGTTTTCTCTCAGGGGTTGTTCTCCGTCGATGCAAAACACAATCTTGTTTCCTCAGTTATTTGTGCATCTAATTCTTTTGTGTAGCTTTAAATACAAGATGCTGTGCTAGCACTGATAGAAAAGGCGAAAATATGTGTTAAAGTTTGTCTTGCATCTTAAACTTTTAGGCCACATCTTGCTCCCCGCCCCCTTTCACTTGAAAACCTTGGAGCTGTGAAGCACATCTCTGAATAAACCACTCATGAAGATATCAGAGATCTGTCCTGCTGTGCTCCAGATACTTTCTGAAAAACCGAGGATGCAGTTCTCTGGGCAGATTCTTTGTTTTATGGGTCCTCCTCTCCTGGAGCGTGTTTGGACCAGAGAAGAATGCAGCTTTATCGTGGGGCGTTGGTTCTGATGATCATCGCCTCCATCCTGTTATTGTCAGGGCATGCTGGTCACGGACTACCTCGCCGCTAGCGTGGGGT